>CM072159.1:2081477-2681477 GCA_036850595.1 Rhyacichthys aspro
AGAGCTGTTATCAGCTGCAAGACACGAAGGCATTTGTTTTCTCACTGCGAAAGTCGAGTGAGACCTCTTCTCAGTTCAACAAGTGCTGTATGAAATGGAGCTATCCGTGTTTTTATCTGATAGCATTCTCTTTACTGCCTTTGGTGTTTGCCATTAATTACTGTCTCTTTTTCAAATCAAATATATAACCTTTTCAGAAACAAATATTATGTGGAATGTCATTGTTCTGTTTTAAATAGTGTGCTTTATGTGATTGAAGATGTGTGAGTGTAGATAAAGATACTATAAGGTAGAAATGGAAGTAGTAGTAGTAGTAGTGAAGTGAAGTTATGTGCAGTTAAGTCAACTGGATTGAAAGGCAGTGCAGTGGATTGAACAGCAGTGACATGAAGCATAGGAAACGTCATACATGGCATTTATATCTACTTTATTGAACACTGCTGAGCTAAAGCTGTTGGGAGCAGTGTTCAGCCTCAGTGCCAGCAGTAGCACCACTGCTTTAGGCTAAGTCTATGGTGTGTAAGTCTTTCGAGGTTCAGAAATACATTTGTGAAATACATTTATTTCATTTACAAACACAAGATAAATGTCCTGGATGAGACTTCTGTGTTATGTGGTTAAAATCATGTATTATTCAACTCATTCATAAACCTATGAGATTATACCGATAAGGCTTTAAGATTAAACCCATAAGACTTATAAGATTACAACATGTTACACTATATGACTGTAGGTGTGGACGTCTTGACACCTGTCACACTGTGTGATCAGAGAAGCTCAGTGCACTGTGCTGTATGATTCAACTCCAGTCAGAAATGTGTCAGTGATGGTCAACTTCAGAGAGCGTTCGGAAAAAAGGGGGCAACTGGTTTTGCAAAAAGATTTTTTGTTAAGACATTGAGATAAATTTGTTTAAATATAGCTAACTGCTGTACTGCATGACATTCATTAATTTCTGACACCAACAGATATTTGTTAAAGGCTATCTTTGGTCAAACAACTGTGAGATCACTCATTCCTACCCTTACCAATGGTAATGAGCAGTGGGTCATGACTGAAAGGGCAAGATGTTGGATACAGGTGGCCCAAATTAGTTTCTTTGCTTTAAAGAAAGTAAAAACTACTTTTTTTGGTGCTAAAAAATTCTGTCTCGCCTTGTCTCTCACTCCAGTTATCTCTTTTGTCAAGTATGTGATTTGCCATGAAAAGTTATTAGTTTTCTTTTTTTCCCTTGAGGGATGGTGGGTGACCCGAGCCTATCGCAGCAGCTTTTGGCTAGAGGTGGGTATACCCTGGCAAATGGCCAGTTAGTCGCAGGGCTGTCTGTCTACAACTTTACATTTTACTTTCAATATTTAACACTCAAATGAGATGTAGCCGATTTGAAATGAAGCTGAAAGACCGACACAACCTGGCATTGTTGGATACAGTTGGCATTTCATTTTAATTGTTCCACAGTTAAAAAGAATAGGAAAGGATCTGAGAGCTTGCATTGACATTGCGTTGCATTGAGAATAGAAAAAGAGGGATTTGGAAAGAACCAGAAAGGTCTCCCTCTTGTTGAGCAGCTGGCAGGACAGCCCTGAAGTGTAACTGATGACAGCCACTGTACTCAGGACAAATGGCTCTGATCATATTGTCACTCACCTAATGATTCAGAGACCAGCCCCGAGCGGTTTAGCTTTGGGGATTGATCTATGGCACAGAGGCAGGTGTGGGCTTTCAGACATCTGCCAGAGGGTAACACGTGTCAGCAGTAACTAGGGTGGTATTTGGTGCGTCCTAATTACTCTATTAGTGACGAGAATTGGATGAGATTGTGTTTAGTGCCAAGTCATCACATATATGGATTTTAATTTCTTTGCCAACAATTCATTTTCAGACACCCATGGGAGTAGAAGTGTTGCCCTTGCTTCCACTGAGCAGTTAGGTTGTAGTCCATTGTTAAGGGGTACAAATGTTCCCAAAATAAGCCAACCATGTCACATACATGCTTACAATTTGTTGGGACCAAATGTGATGCAAATGTGAATGCTGTATGTATGTACATCCTTGTGCATGTGTTGTGCATGTACGTAGATGTATTCATGTCGTTAATGTATTTTTGAGTCCCAGGGGACACTGTTTACAGACCCCTGCAGGAGCTAATGGGTATCTAAATAAACTAACAAGGGCACGGTACGGTTACTAAAAGGATAAGCTATTGTTTGTCATTGCTCTGTTGAATGATCAACAGAATGCACACAAGGGAATATTGTCAAAAAGAAAGAACATAGAATCCAAAACAATTGTCTTGCTTCATAAATAATAACATTACATTTTCTGTCTACACTGCAACCTCTAAAATGTAAAAAAAAAAAAGAAGAAGTTTAGAAAGCTAAGAAACAACCAGAAACAGCTTGTACTATTTGAGGCAGCAGTATGTGACTCTACTTCCAGTCTCTCACATCACGAACCCACAGAATTTGTTCACTATTGCCACAATAATAATAATTTCTCAATGCATGTAGGTATGAAAGATCTTTTGAAGAAAAATGTCATAAACTTAGCAAGTGAGCTACAATCACAATGATGTCAAACAATGGAACCCACCTACATTTTAAAACTCTGCTTCGAATACACTTTCTTTCTTACATAGAAACACCTAATGAGGCACTTATATGGTGGTTGACTCTATTTTTCACCAGAGTGGTGAAACAGAACACATTTCAGGAGTTACTTGAACCAAACTCTGCCCTACTGACCCAGCCTATAATGTGCCATAAGGAAACCAAACGACTAGTTTTTTGTAAACAACCCAAAATTTGAGATGTAAAGCCTTCACTGTAGCCTTTAGCATTTTACAAAGAGCACTAGTCCTACTTACGTAACACTGAAGAAGTCCAAAATAGATAAAGCCAAAGCAGCATGGCACTGTCTGTGGATCAATGGGGCTCCACTTGTGGCTTTACAGCGACTCATTAATCAAACTGGGATCCTATAGTGGCTCCGCTCGCTCTCATATCTCCAGTATCGAGCGCACATCTCTCAGCAGCCGTTATTTACAGCTGCTCCTCCCGGACACAGACACCTGCCATCCTTCACTGCTATTTACTCAAGACGAGGACTGAGAGGGAAGGACAGATTTAGTCAGACCAGTCAGGGTTTGGACCAAGACAATGAGAAATGCATAAGGTTTTTAGGCCTAGGACACTTATGTCCACTATCTGTGACACCAAAAAGAATGCTCTATACAGGGGTCTCCAAACTTTTTTCAAAGAGGACTCGAGTTGAAATCATTGAAATACAATGAACAAACAATCTTTTTGTTTTGCCAAATAGCAATGGGACTAAAACTACATAACATAGGTATTCTTAATATACATTTAGAGAACTGAAAACATAGACCTTTCAGACACGATTCACAATAATAATAAATACTCGAGATAATTCTGTCACAAATATATTTATTTCTGATGACCCCCCAAAAGGCAACTTACGCTCGACTTTCACAGGCATAGCTTACACCAACTACTGTCATAGATCCATTAAGCCCTCGTAGCTGGATTCACACTTCTGAGTTTACAGCAGAGAAAATGTCAAACTCCAGCTAATGCTGCATTTATGTTTCCTTACAATAATTCCTTTATAGTATTACGCCTTTGTTAAAAAAAAGGGTCGTCTAAACTTCTTAGATCAAAACAACAGACAAACAGGACAGACAGTGGCTGGTTAAAATAAGTATGTTTCTAAACACTGACCTTCATTGTTTTCTTCATTTATTTACATATTTTACTGTTGCTGTCCAACCTTAATCAGCAGTAAGCTGTAAACATGCAGCAGTAATCTGTTAATGAATGAATAATTAATATTTTCCAGGTGTGTTAGTCAGATTCAAAGAAAGTCAAATAACTGCACTGCCAATCAGAGTAAGGTGATTACAGCAGTTTAAAAATCCGATTATAATCGGACTAAGGCAATTTGAATTCCTCTACCTGGATACAAATGCACTGACTGACGTTAATGAGAGGTGTAGTAGATAAGATGCAGCACAGGTAGTCAGTACAGGTCATCCACTCCCCTCATTACTGTTTGAGTTCCTATAGAGGTAGACAGGTCTGTTGGGCCATGAACTACTTTTTATCAACAAAGTCAAGGTCAGCATGAAATCTTGCCTGAAGGCATGACGAGCCCTCAGGCAGAACTTTGAGCACTTATGCTCTAATGCTATAGTGGACAAAATCTGAAATTCTGCAGCACCAAGAATGTACTGCTGTTTACATATGAGGCTCACTGTGTGCAACATAACAATATTAGCTTGAGAATGAGTCCAAAGTGTTGCAGTATGGAGAGAGTGTAGAATCATGCTACAATGCACTTCTGTTTGTGGAAGTTCTCTCTCCACTCCTCGTCTTTGTCACTCATGTGCCACTCATGCTTTACAGAGTGACACAACAGCCCCTTTGAGCTCCTTTATGTGATGGTTGTGGTAAATGAAGCTAATCAAAACCAAAACATGCATGACTAATTTGCACAGAAACACAAATGAGGTACTGTGGACTCACTGCTACATGCACACATAATAAGTCATTGATTTCCTATAGTTGTCCCATTACTGTTTAAGTTGTCCCGAGTCATCTCACCAGTGTGTCACCTGTAACCACCTCCTGTTGTTGGAAAGAGAGGACCACTTACATTTACCATACCTGGGCTGAACCCTTTTGGGTGATGCTAACACAGGGACACTTTTTCTTCAAACAAATGCCTTTCTGATTTCTCTGTAGTCTCACAGACATGAGCGCCAAGGCAGAGTGTTGTAAATGAATATGATTATTTATCTTCCATAAACAAGGCTAACTAACCCTTGAGGTAATTATTAAGACTTACACTTAATGTCATTTAGATTTTCTTGTTCATGTCTACTTGTGTTTTAAAAGCAAAATCTCATTGGGAATTCAAAATTATATTGCAAAACAGTCTTAACAGGTAACATGAGTCATAGACATTAGGAGTGCACCAATCCAATACTCAGATTGAAAACTTGTGCCGATCCAGGCTAAAAAGCTGGATTGGATACCGGTCATTGGAGTAAATACATGGGTCTGATCTAATATAGTGTAGCTCTGTCTGTGGTATGTACATCATTGAGATCAAGGTTCAGCTGAACCAGAGAGAGGCAACAGAGTGTGATACATCCACCTGCTTTGTCCACAGTTTTATTAACTGTTGTTCAGACTGTAGCTTCTTGATAGTATCACGCTAAAGGAAAGCTAACTGTTTGTATTTTTCTCTTTATCAGAGTTACACAGCCCCTCCCTCTGAGTGTTACCACAGAGCCCCAAAGTGCAAACTACTGTCTTTATCCACTAATATGATTTACATGAGTGAGATTTGATGGAAAGCTGCTGTTGTAAAAACACTGAAGCTACAGTCCTTAAAAATCTGACGGTTTATTAATTTGTCACTTCGCTTGCTTATGTTGTCTTGATTGTGTGCACTTTTATTTTTTAATTTTTTTTAAATAGCATGAAATGAAATGCTCAAAATTAAACATCAATCATTCAACCATGATGAGGTTCTGAAAACAATCAAACTGACATGAGTGTGACGATATTACGCCATCTGCTGTTAACTACAGTTTAAACTCACACTGTTCCCATATTAGGTTAATTCAAAACTGAAAGAGAGAACGAAATGGTGACAACACTTCACTGGGAGCTTCAAAGGTCTAAACTACGTGTAACTTTGCTGTAATTACTGAATTTGTCTTTTTGATTTATGCGTCATGGCCAGCACTTAACTGAAATTATATTTAACTGACAGAACTTTTGGTGATTATTACAGTTTTATATAGATGTAGTTTTATAAACACAATAAAAGTGAACACATTTATTGTCAGAACATTAACCAATGTTCACTGTCAACTCCATTATCAGGCACATCGAGTGCCAACATTTAACTGTATGTTAAAGCAAAATCTCTCTCTCTACTCTACATAAAGTGAGTATTTGCATATTGTCATTTGGCTTCAAACCCAAATGTGGCCATAAATGATTCACTGTTAGTCCTTTAAGCTAAATGGTTGGTGCTCATTTCAACAGATGCTCCAGTCTCATTATGAAATCAGTCTGGTATTGAAGCCTATAAGTGGCTCTAACAGACTTCTTTGTTCCCATTAAACTAGACAAGATAATGACTCTGATGTGCCATATGACAGCATGAAACAAAAAGCAGACAATGAAACTGACACAATTGGCATTAGTTCAGTAATTTTCATGGCAACAGGAGTTATTTAATGTTTTGGGTATCTTTAGAGCAAAAATGGATCAGCCCAATCCAGCATCTATGAGATATAGTGGTGTTAATCCATTTAAGGTGTACCCCATATCAACATAATTGACAGCACAAGGGAAATAATTAAAGGTGTGATACACTTTGAAACATGACTTTGAAGTGTGTGGTGAGGGGTTTTACAGCCTTGAAACATATAAAATAATTGTAAAAAATAAAGCTGACTACTTCGCGGATTTCGCCTATTGCGGGTTATTTTTGGAACGTAACCCATGCGATAAATGAGGGACCACTGTAATGCCTACTCAGAGTACTCAGTATCTATGAGTATTGGAACTTCTTTAAATACTGAATGAGTGCGTAGCTGCATGTATTGAAAAATTTCATTTCCCCAGTCAAGATGACAGACAATAGCATTCATATGTCATTGATAAACATCTGAAAAAAACAGCTCCAAAATCTTTGCATGTTTCATAATCAGTAAGTTATCAACTAGAATCCTACTGAAAAAAGTGGTATCGACACATTTTTGCAACCTGGTGCCAATCCTCACTTTCTCATGAGATTTGTCAACAATTATCTCATGGTTACAATCATTACTACTGTGTATGGTCCCAATTCATTGATGTGACATAAAGTGGTTGTGTAATAATCTTTAAAAGTTTAGAAATAGCGTTAAACAAAGCAGCAGGAATTTACTTTATAGCAACTTCATATACTTCTTAAATCCTGTGTAGTACATTATTCTTCGTGCGTGTCTCGTCAGAGTAGGTGTCACCAAGAACAACAAGGTCACTGTGTTATTAATGGCCTGTCTGCCGTTCCAAATGTGCTGAAGCTGAGATTGTGCCTGCAGGTGACTGTGGCTGAGGTTGGTGTCAGTTTGGGCTTTTGACTATGAATCAATTAGTGCGCCCCACTGCTTCCATTGATGTAAGCCACTATTCAAACACAAGCAGCGCCTGGAGCCATCGGAAAAGTGTCACTGATATCACGTTGGGATTGTTTTAAGAAATTGCTACTTGTGAGTGCATCAATAGCTTACCTGGTAGAGCCCATACAAAACATGGGAGCAGCCTGTGTACCATTCCTGGCTTTGTCCCATTTCCTTGATGTCTTCTTCTGTTTGATTTCTGTCCATATTACTAGGGAGTCCAGTTCTTATCATTTAGTGTGTAGTAACCCTGCTTTAGTTTATATCTGGTGGGCAAGTACTGTTTAAAGTTTGCAAATTACCCATAAAGCAACACAGGTTTTTCTTTTAGCTCTAAAAACCCTTTTGACATGGACCAGGCTCTGTACCAGCTCTGGTTACTGAATCTAATTACAAACTTGTTGGTCAATGACAGCGGATGATCAATACACAGCAGATGTAAACAACAGCCAGCAACATATATCATAGATCCCTGTGACCTTTAGTAGACCTTTTTTTTTTTTTTTTGTAATAGGACAAATCCTTGTAAAAATCACCACTTGTGTAAGAAATACTCACTATAGTCCAAACGGCCAAATGGTAATGCTAGCATTATGTGAAAGTAAACACCCAACAAAATTTTCCCTAATGTGATTTATATCAAAGTGCTGTTGTTTTCTAGCCTCATTAAACTGCTTTGATATAAATGGTTTAATGAATGTTTTAGTTATGAATCTTTTAGCAACCATACTGGACCATCTCTCTCTCTCATCTCTCACTAAATATAAAAATTACTTCTACTATGTACTTTCATATCCATATTTCATTTTTCTCCATTGTTCCCCAGCCTATCATACAGCAGACCAGTCTAAATATGCAATAGAAGATACACTGTGGTGACATCTGAATTGAGCAGCCAAAAGAAATCATTTTTATCGAAACATGGCCATAGCTTATTACACCCAGCAGAAAAGAGTCTCAAACCAGCAAAATGTCACATAAGCACAGTTAATCAACGAGAATAACCAATGTGGTAAAACTTATGTCAAGATGTCTATTCCTGTAAATTTTGTGTGCTGTCCAAATGGCAAAAGTCAGATTTCCCTGGAGAAGTCTTAGTAGTCTCAGTTGAAAGCTGGATGCTGTGTGGGAATTTCTATTTAAAATAAAAAACAAAAAAAATTTCCAGCTGTGTTCGATGGATTAAGTTTGGTTCTAGTTTTTTTTCTAATACTAGATTGTCACGAAAAAGCCTTCCAACTCATTTTAATCCTTCAGTAATTTAAATGTGACTGTCACTTGGCTTCAGAACATCGTTGGATCCCCAGATGAACACAGTGGGGGTCCGGTAGAGGCTTCTCTGTTAGTGGGTGGTCTCGTAATCAGTGGACCACCTTGAAGCACACAAGTGTAATAACAACATCTCCACTTCTTCATTCCCGTGCTCTCATTTCACTGAGAGACACTTCCGAAGGCAACACACACACGAATTATGGAAAACATCACATACAGATCTGAGGCTTCAGTCAAATTGAGTTATTACCGGCGTGTTTCTTTTGTTTGTATATGTATGTGTGTATTTCCTGGTATCTCTCTTTGGTTTCCTTTGTTTTTCCCAGACTTTTTTTTTTTTTCATGTGTTTGTGTGTGAAGATCAAAGTCTGAGGAGGAAAGAAAGTTTCGACTGTAGCTGGGAACTGTGTGAAAGCCTGAAGACATGCAGCGTAAGTCATATTTAATTACATCCTTGAGGACAGTCCAGTCTATAATAAGTTGAATCCTGTCTTTACAGAAAAGGAATAAGATAAAATAAGATAAAAGATCACCTGTTTTTATGATGAGAAAGGGCAAGATCTACTAAGCTGGGCAATTTTATGCTAATTTTCAATAGTGCGTCAGGGAGTGGCTTATTTAGAGACATATTTACTAAAACTGAACAAGGTGTGGGGCTGAGCTGACAGTCAGCCTATTTCATTATTGTCTAAGCAGATAACTGAGGAAATGCACAATGTATATATTCTACAGTGGATCAAGTCATTCTACATAATTTATCCTACTTTAATTTTTCCTACTTATTTAAATCTCAAAGATGTTTCATGAACCTGCAGCAGGAAGGGGAAGGAGCACACAGCAGGACCATTTCACAGTCCTTACATTAATCTATCATCACAAGATGGATGTTATGTCTAAATGTCAAAATAAAGCCTTATTAAGTTTACAGGAAGGTCAAACTTTGACATGGACTGTGGGGATGTTGAATAATGGTCATGTGTCAAATGACGGAAGAGGATTGTTAAAACCACATTATTCAGAGGCAATAATTTCAAGTAGATGTATAGATCTTCATGAAAAATTTAGCAAAAACTAGTAGTAGTGGCAACACCAACAAACTGCCCTGGGCCCCTTACTGTTTCTCACCTCATTTCCAAATGTTATCCCTTTTTTCACCTCCACAACCTTGGTTAAAATAGATATACATATTTACACTCCTTGTCAGCTCGCATTCAGCAGCCCGCACTCTCACTGGCTTTTTAAGGGTAAGAAAACCATGAGAAGCATGTTAAGCTTTTTGTTTTTTGTGGGGTTTTTTCCCTGCACAGTTTTAGCACAAAACTCACCCTGTTTGTACATTCACAAAAAAGCAGCAGGGCGCTGCACACTGTAGCTGCATGAGGCTGTTATTGAGGTTATATTAGGGGTTGCAGCATTACAAAACTGTTTCATTTTCTAGCTGTGGTTAACCTGCTCGGAAGCCATCTCCACCTGTTTTCCCTGAACACACTCACAGCTTCACAGAGAAACAGAGTTCGGTGAAGAAGGATATCTGTTTCATAACTGGTCCAGTTGTTAGGTTTTGTTTACCCATATTTCTGTTGGTGTCCAAATGTCTTGTTGAGTCAATCAAGTCTCAATCAATAGTCACTAGATGCAGAAAATAGCACAAGGTTTTGCATGATTTGTTGAATGCTTAAAGGTCCCATATTATGCTATTTTGAACTTTATACAGTGTATTTTGGATACATTTAGGCTACCATATCACGTTCTGCAACATGAAACACTCAATAATGATCTTATACAAGCGGTCTGAATGAGCTCTCATCATGAGTCCAAAGTGAACGGTCTGATTTGGGGCTGTCACTTTAAGGCTCAGCTCTTCCGTGTTGGCTCCGCCCACTTCCTGTCTGACGTCACGGTACCTCTACGTACGCCGCTGGAAACAGACTGAAGTAAACACGGTACATCGTAGTAATAACTTTTTCAGCAATAGCTTTGAGAGTAAATGAGCCGTATATCTTCGACCCAGAGTCTGATTCTGAGTTTGAAGAACATGAGCAAACACAAAGACCTCGAAGGCTTCTACAAGACGTTTCTGCTTGGTAAATGAGAAACTATTTATTGTGTATGTTTCTATGGTGTAGCCCGTAGCATAGCGCATGTTAACTGCTTCTGTTTATCGGTGCACATGTGGAAATGACCGTACAATGCCTACTGAAGTTGAGAATGTATGCTGCCTGGAGACTCTAAGGAGCTGGTGTGCAGTGTATTGAAAGAACTATAATAAAGTAGCCTAGCAATATGTAGAGCTATGCAGTAATATTTGTGTAATAAAGTTTCAACTATTATGCCTGTCTTACCACGTTATGTTGTTTTCAAATAGACTATGGTGCACACCCATACTTACAGGCTTACAGCACAAGACTGCTGCTGTTATAATAAAATGCTATGAATGATAGCATTCCTGCAACCTTGTAGTAAAATGAAAACTACATGTAATTAGTTTTGTAAATGTAAATGCAGCTTTACATTACTGTAAATACTGATCATCATTTTTCATTTTTAGGTTTTAAGGCAAATAAATCAGCTTCTTGCTCCTCCTCCGTGTATTACAGCACATCCTGGCCTGGAGGCCAACTGCTTGAACATATATACTCTTCAAAATATAAATAACATTTATCGTACAGACTATGGACCAGTTAAAAGAAGAACAGAAGAAGAGTAAGTGCTAATTTAAAAGACTGGTGTAATTCCAATCATAAATTTTTTATTATAAAATCCACATAAATACAAATTATTTAGGTTTTGCTAAGGAGCATATCGCCAAACATCTTTGTCTCTTCTTCCAGGCGACTCAGGTTTGTTGCATGCAGGAGTTTTGTGAGCTGGTGCTGGGGATTTCTCGGAGCAAGCATCAGAGTGGTCATTCCCTCCTGTGTACTCCTATTTGTAGTGGCAACAGCTGCTTGGACACCTGTGATAGAACAACAGCAGTGTGTCACATTTAAAGATGACTAAGTGAGCTAAATCAACATGAAAAACATACATTAGTATGTAACATTGAACATTTCTGTCTCCTGCTCTTCACCAAGTCTGGAAGAGGCACATCAGGTTATATCAGGCTGTTTGTTGTAATTTGTAAAGAATGTACATACACTATATGCAAAATGAATTAAAAAAGGTACTGGGAAACTGGCTTTGTACTGGGGACATGTATTCATCTTGTGTACAAGCTGTTCTGATCTAACACACAGTGCTATTTCTTTCTTCATTGAATTGTTGTAAAATAACATACTTCTAATCTGATAAAGTATTGAGTACTTGTAGCTCTAATGCTGTATGGATGCCTGATGAAATGCATGACTAAAAACACACCAAAGACCTACATTTTTGTGTGTACTCTTATGTTGTTGTTCATTTTTTGTATAATACATATGATCTGGGTTTTTGTTGCATTGTTTACCTTTACTTCTGAAGTGGTGTAACCTCAGACTGCTTGCAGATAACTGTGTAGCCACAGATCAAGTTAGCACCAATGCAGGGGTTGCCTGTACATTTACTGCTGCTTCTGGTTGGTGAAATGTATGTTCTGTGGAGCTGGATGATTCTTGAGAAGTGCTCTGGAAAATACAACAGATACTCAGTTGTCATTGTGTAACCTAAGAGCGTGATAAGAAACGAGGGTCAAACACATCTAACCCTATTCACACATACTGTTAGCATAACAACAGTAAGACCACGGTCTAATCAACTAGACAATGTGACTACAACCTACAGACACTTTTCACACCTCGTTGTTTTTGCAGTGAAAAGGTAACAGCCGCTACTTATCAAAATGTGCTTTAGCAACAGGAGCAGCAGTTTTGCGTTTTATAAAGAATGAAAACAAAGATATTATCTTTAAACATAAGCTATACAAAACTCGAAACTATACAAAACTCTACTCGAAATTATCATTAGCAATATAGTAGTACTTACTGCTCTGGGCTCCTCTTCGGTGTCTTTTATAGTGGGATTAGCACCCTTTTTTAAAATTTTGAACCATGTTGAGGTTTTCGAAGCAGTCTTCAGTGAAGTGTTGGTTACAGACAAAAACCAGTTTGGCTACTTTACCCTGGGAGTTTCGAATAATAAACTCCAACCACTTCTTACATGTTAATTCTTTTTTGGGAGAGAAAACAACGCAGTAAAACTCCCAAAGCCGAAGGTTGCTGACGGTAAGTAAGCTAACACATTAGCAGCAATGCTTCTCTGTGTCTGAGCTGCGGAGCACGGCACTTGTTGACAGAGGGGCAGGAGAGAGGGGCAGGAGGAGTGTGGAGGAGCACTTCCTGGAGAGGAGTGGTTTATTTCACTTATTGACGTCATTGCGTGAAACAGCTCGTTTTAGGGACTGTAACTCAAACTAAATAAATTACTTAAACATGCGCGAATGAAACAAAACACAACTTTGGGTATGTGTTTGAGGTAGAAACAACATTAGAACATGGTTAAAAGCTCAGAAAAGTCGATTTAGCATAATATGGGACCTTTAAATGAAAACAGTAGAATAAGTGTAAGCAATTCAGTGATCACATATTTGTAAATTGGTATTTATTAAGTCATCACTAGATTAAATCACTTACGTTCACCTTAGCTTGAACAGAGAAATATATCACAGCCTATCTCATGTTAAGGCAAGAAAATAACTGGCAACAACCTAGTCACAATTATCAGAAGAGGCCACTGGTGTTTGCATGTACTCCAGTCCCACATGGTTAACAGCAACAGATAAAACTGCTCACCATTAAGTCCACTACACAGTTTGGACACAGCCATTGTGTGCTTATGTAAATAGCAATCTTTGGAGCAGAGGTTGGTGGTGTCTAGACATTCTCAACGCTATGGTCAACAACAGCTAGAGGGCCTGAGTTGTATTTTGCCACCAATGTTGGCAGATAGACTTTTCAATGTTGTGAATAAAACTTTACAGGGACTTGACTACTCAGCTCTGCTCCACTCATCTTTTTTCTCTCTCACACACAGACCCAGAGATGGGAATTCAGACTCAGACAGACACTCACGGAGTGGAGCAGAGCAGGGGCCACCAAAGCGGCTGCGCACTGACAGCAAAGTGTTTCCAAGATTTGGCCCCAGCGGTCCCTAAAAACACAGAAGCAGACTGGACTAAACGGTAACGTCTTTATCAAACTAAGGGCAGCCCTGCTGAACAAGTCTGGGAGCAACATGTTTTTACCTTAGAGTTTTCACCTAAAATCCAACAGTGCCCAGACCAAAGCTGATCATTTTGATACACTGTTTGGATTAGTTTGGATGGTGTTGAGACAGCTTTTTTTTTTAACAAAAAAATACCACTTTCCCCAAGCCCTGAATCATATCACCAGTTATGGTATGCAACACCTTTGGTTTATAACAGCAACAAGTGTCTGTTAGATTTTGCCACCTCAGCAGCAGAAAAAATTAATAAGCTTTAACACAAACGCATTGCAGGCTATCATTTTTATCTGACAGCAAAACAATCACCACATTTTAATTGGCTGCATACAGTTCTTGCTAAACAAGCCAACTGGACTTTTGATGAGACCAACGAGAAAGCCGCTCTTGTCAGATTCCCAATAGCAGGCAGAGAGAGACAACAGCTGCAAAAGCTACAGTCACTGGATTATGACTTACACACTCTCTTTGTGACCATCTTTCAACCAGCTAATTAGAGATTTACCCTTTAAAAAAATGTTTTTGCAACAAACATTAACAGTCTTTCCTTTGCAAATGTTTCAGCTCCTGCAGCCCTGATAAATCAGGTAGTTGCACTTAATAAATCGATTCTTTCCAACATGTGTTTTCATATTTTTGTATGGTTATCATCAATATTAGGGCTGGCCATAAGTAGCACTACTGTGTTTTTGCTTAGTGAGACTATCGTGCACTCAATGTCAATCTGTATTTTTCTTTTCTGCTCAAATGCTTGCCCTTGTTCAGTTGAGAGCTGTAGTGCACTTCTCTTTCTGCATGTCAGTTGCTTTTGCAGTCATTTTAGTTATACACAGTCTTGGATAGTTTCATATATATGCAGATACAAAACCTACCCTTAAAGTTAAAATCTGCGTCCTGAGTTCCCCTAAAAGAAGAGCAGAGTCATGTGATACAGACAAATAACCCAGCATATAATTACTTAGACACAATAATACAAGCCAGTGAAGGATGAAATGAGCAGGAGTTCAGTGACAGGACTCACATACGGAGCAGGACTGACTCATGGAGGTGTGAGGACCAGCCAAAACAGAAGCACTTTTTAATCAAATGTCCAGATTCCATAAACGTGTGCCATATTACGTGAATTATAAAACACATTCTGGTTCACGCAAATTCACCATTTTTTTAAAATAAATGATCAAAGAAAAAAAAGGTTAAATGTCCCTAAATGATTGTATTAAGTACATATGTGGTTTTAGTGAAGTGTGAAGTCAACTTTTATTTATCACATGTGTCAACATGACAGGTGATTTTTAGTAGTATTGCTTTTTGAGTCTAAATTCAACAATAGCGATTCTCTTAAGGT
The DNA here is from genome assembly GCA_036850595.1 of Rhyacichthys aspro. NCBI lineage: Eukaryota > Metazoa > Chordata > Actinopteri > Gobiiformes > Rhyacichthyidae > Rhyacichthys > Rhyacichthys aspro. The sequence goes on from CM072159.1 coordinate 2,096,495, forward strand.
TGTTTGGATATCCAGACATTAAAAACTTGAAAACAGCACTGTTTTGTCCACATTTTTTCAAATGTGATAATATATTACATATGCATTTGTTCATACTGAATACTGTAATGAAATAACTGAATATGATAATAAAAGTTAGAGAGACATGAGATTTAAGCAGACATTTTTTTTCTGAACTTGTAATTCTTAGTTAAGCCAACTTGTTAAAAGTTAAGATATCTCATTAATGTTATTGTCTCATGTTGCAATGAAGTGTTGAGTTTTGTCTGTCTTTGTTTACAGTCATCTCAAACATAAAGCATATGTCCACACTAGGATAAAGACATAAAAGGCCAAATAAGTGTAATGTAGTTGTGTGTATTACAAGTAGTAATAGTAGCCATGTCTCTTCTAAAGCAGAAAAAAGCTACAGCTACAGCAACACCATCACTTATCACTGCTTCAGGTAAAAGCATCTTTAGCAAGCATTGTTAGTTAGCGATTAGCTCTACATGATTAAGTTTCATTGACTGTTACCAATCATAACAAAGCATGTAAAGCTTTATTAGTGATCACCAAAACATTGTAATAATCTATGTGCCTTATGAAATGTGCCATCTTATCAGCTGACATTAGCATAAGAGGTGTTGAAGTATCATTAGCCAAGACACTGAAACCTTTTCTTCAAACATCTGCTTTTCTTAAAATGCATTGATTGATGCAGGTTGCATGGAATGTCCCAAGATCCAATGTTCTCTGTTGTGACTGCTCTCCCTCCTGACCCTGCGCTTGGTAAATGATGCTGTATTAATAGTAGATAATATTCAGTCTCGTTATGCTTTAATGGACAATGCTCATTATTGTCTGAGACACATGAGACTTGGGTACAATAGAAGGTGAGTCTGTGTCCTCGCCTCCCCTTCCTCATTTGCATGCTCTTGTTTCCTGTCTCCTTGCTGTTCACCGCTGCTTGAAACTAAATCAAACTCACAGTAAAGCAGAACGTAAATCAAATAGTGTCCCGGCTGCAAAGCCCAGCTGCTGTGGTATTACTGTACACAATGTGCTCACTGGTATGTGCAGGGAGAAATTATATTTGTCCAGCGATAGAGGCCCAGGCGGTACCTCCAGTCATTCTGTATGATAATAAATACATTTCACTTTGCCTTAGTCAAATACATGTACTTCTTAGTTGACTTAACATTCCTTAATAATGCGGCTATAGTTGAGCATCTATATCAGCTTAACTGTAGTACTGTTTCCACAACATTTAAAGTGATTTGCAACAAATCTTTGAATTGTTACTAGAAGGAGAAAACAAATTAGGGTTCCATGAACTGTTAGGAGGGCATTTGTGTGACATCAAAGACCTGAGAAAAATAATGTGTACTTTTTCAGGGGTTTTGGTTAAACATATTTAACCAAATATGCTAAATAATAGGACTGTCTCTTACTTCAGGCTTGTGTTTTCCATTACAGTAGCATAGATAGTAGCATCTTTTTGGTAAATTATTAAACAGAGAGTATGCAATTTTTTATGTATGTATGAAAAAATGTTTAATCAGCTAAAAGCATATTCTAACAGGAATCATCTGTTAACCATGAGACCTTAATAAATAAGGACTGTCGACAGATACTGTGTCACACACAAATAACGTGCTCGCTTCTGGAAAAAAAAATTTGGTATTGGTATACATCGATGTCAACACGGAAGTAATAGCTACTGCTACTGGGTTGGTAAAAAAGAAAATTAGGTAGTGTTGTTAAAGAGAGAAAGAAAAACAATACAACTCAGTTTCTATAAACTATATATTATGTATTGGATTTATGGCAGCACAGGCCTAACAGAACTTAACAAAAGAAGTAAACTATTCTATCCAGGTGACTTGCTTAGCCCAGTGTTTAACGTACCGGACATAGTTTCTGTTGTAAATAAAAAGCTTTATTCAAGGCAGTTTACCCATATGAGATTAGAGTGAAGGTGGCATACATTTGTAGTTTAAACTTGATATTTGAGCTTTGTTCACAAACACAAAGTATGCCAAAGGATCAGTATACATCCAGATTGCTTACATGTCAGAGACATCATTAGCATTACAAACACTGTCATGTAATGTGGTCATACAAACTGACCGAACATATGATCATACAAATACACACCTACATCTGTCTTGTGGTAACACTTTTTATTGTAGAGCACACTTTTCCGGCCTAACCAATATATTATACACTAGAAAATGTGAATAATAATTGAAAACATCACTTTGTATATCACTAAAACTCCAGTTACATACATACATACATACACAAAATAAGTGATTTGCAATTATACCAAGTGAGGCAAGCCTTATCTAAATATTATGTACCTATGTTGCAGTAAGTAATATAACTTGTAGAGGCGATCAAGTAATGTGTTGAAAGATGAGAAGGGTTTGTGGCATTGTTCGAGAAAAAAAAAGCATAACCTGTTTCCCTTTACCATAAAAGAATTTAGTGGTTCTGCAGTGGTTCTGTTAAAATAAAGCCAAAGTAGAGCAGCAGCGGCTGAGTGAATGTGGAGTTGACTTTGGAGAACTGACGTCACTGAAACAAAACTGATAACTGGTTTTATCACAATATAAGGCCCACAAATTGGCTCCAAACAAACATTATTTACGCTGTCCTTTTCTCTTAATATCCTTGTATGCAACTGCTCCACAAATCCCTTCCTCTCCAATCCACTCCACCTTCCAGTAACACTAATTAGCGGGAAATTTATAGTTTGTGGTATAACTCTTTCAATTTTTGCAAGGTCCTCCTCTAGAGAGACTTTTAGTTTATCTGCAAGCACGAACACGTCATTAAAGTAACATAGGGCCCTGTTTGTATCCTGGTGGACTCCGAGTAATCACTGGCTGTGGACAGATGGATATTTGCTTAAAAAAGGATGGGGTTTGTGTGTTTGAGAGGAGTCCAGCTTTTAGTTTTTAAGTTCCCCTGAATCTCTCAGAGTCTACACAGTTCTGTCTCCCACTGAGATATCATTTGCTGCTTTACTTTAGACTCCATTTTCTTTAAGAGACGGGTCACCTAAGTGAAGCTCTCCTGACAGTGGCCCATTGCATCAGTGACAAGTACAATGACAACCACTTCCTCATGTTGATCAATTTTCTCTTTGATTGTCTGTAGCCTGGCCTCTAGATCTTTCTGTCTCTTGGTCATTTTGGTTGTACATACATATTTTTGTACCGACAATGTACTTTGAGAATAATATACATATAAAATATTAACTTTAATCTAGCTTGTATGTCCTCTCCAAAACTGCTGCATCACTCAAATATTACTCAGGTGTTTAGGTAATCAACAAAGCTGACCATCTTTGCCAAGAACACTCTCATGGCCCACTTCATCTTCTTTCTGCTGAACAGTCTGGACAGGGAAGTCTTTTAAAAAACAGAAGCATCAGCAAAAAACATCACAATATAAGCACAACAACTTCTTCCAAGAAACGTTCAGAGCCCAACTTTTTATGAGCTTCGGTCTCCACGTGCCTGGCAAGTTAAAACCCATTTAATGTTTTTATTTAATATGAGTTTATGGACCTACCATTTTTTTTATGAGGCAGCTGTGTTGGCAGCAGTATGAGTCAGTCACTGGCATAAATAATAAAGCTCAAGACTTATACAACAACAGAGCAACAGGAGGACATTCTAAAGGTGTGGTGTTTGAGGAAAACAGAACACATCTGTGTTGAATATCAGTTCCATTATATACGTCACATTGGCTGTTGGAGTGTAAGTCAACATCGCCGCAACATTGGACTGGATTTGCGCTTGCTATCTCTCAAAAGGAAGATGCCAGACTCCTCCACCATCCAAACCATGAATTACATTTCACAAGTAAGATTTCAAACACCACATGTTTCAATTTTTTGATTAACATTTATTTACACCAGTCAATCATGTGATTTGGGAATCAGCCAAAGAAACTCACAAGCCACTTAGTTAAGTTTCTGTCCCAAGATGCTCATAAGTCCTTATTAATTAGTCAATACCATAAAAAATACATCCAACTTCAGTTCCAAGACATATCATCTTTTGATATGCTCAGGGTGATAAGATGTTCCTGTTAGGGGTCACGAGTGATTTGAGCCTATCCCAGCAGCTTTGGGCCAAAGGGGTTTACCCTGGACAATGACCAGTTAGTCACAGGGCTGACATTTAGACACAGATACTGACAGACAACCATTCACTAGGGATAGTTTGGATGAGCCAATTGCCCTGTACATGTATGTCTTCGGGCAATGGGAGGAAGCAGGAGACCTGGAGTCCTCACAGAAGGACCAGAGATGGCCAGCTGGAACTCACAACCTTCTTGCTGTGCACTCCACATTATGGTGTTATAAAATGTATTTTCTTATTGACACAGTATGTGTAATATATACATCATCTAACCACTAGATATCAAATTAAAAAAGGGCATTGCTGTAAGTTTGTGTTAGTTATTGTCATAAAAGCATCATCTGTGTGAAGTATAATATTTGTTTGCTTTTTAAATATACAGTAAAAACATAATGTAACAACATTTTATATTAAGCTGTCTTATAATTTATTGGCAATGAAACTTATGATTGGAATAATGTTTATGTTAATAAAGTCTTTTATATACTGTCTCTGTATTTTCTACAGTGAAATCTGGCATGATTTTTATTGAAGACAGAATAACCTTAGGAGGAAGTGGAATCAATTGGATTCCCATTGGCTGCATTTGTGAAACCCGCTGATGTTTTCTGACTGAGCTGAAAAAGCCTCCAATTCCTTGCTGGAGCCTGGTGGACATGTCGCTGTGCAAACTTGATGATGGCACTCTCTGAAATGTAAAGAGAGCAGCGCTGCAGTTTCCTCCTGAGGCCTTCCAGGTCCTGTCAAACCCGCTCCCAGCAACATCCCGCTCTGTCTCAGTGCCACACAACTGTTTCTCATGTCTGTGGTGTTCAGCTATGCAGAAAATTAACTCCAGCGGCTACAGCACATCCATGAGCCAATTCTATGCCCATTTTCACTGTGATCTTTGAAATATAACAACATCAAAACCATACTTTCTTCACATTTGAATTTGATTTGAACTCTTTTCATTTTTCCACATTATGACTTTTTCTAAAATGGCTTAATTGATAATCCATCCATCCATCCAGATCCTTCTGATCTCTTGGAACACAGGATACTGAAAACTGCAAGAGAGTTATCTTCATCCCACTGAGATAAAAATGTGTAATTTAACTGTTGCCTGAAGCAACAAAGGGTACATCTCATTTGTCTAATTGTGCATCATTTACATCAGAAGTTATTCTCCATGAACCTTATTTGCTGCTGTCCCAAAGTTCCTATAGATGGATAGACCAAGGAGGCTTCAGAGAGGAGACATGAGCAAGGATACACAGGAGTTTCCTACAGAGGTCAAGCTCATGGCAGAGGAGAAAATCCCGCCCATAGCAGGTGTGTCAGTATGATCATAAACAGACATTGGACGCTCCTCATCAGACAGGTGTCCTATTATGATTAAGTCATGTCTCCTGATTCTACTTTGCTCTCTCTTCTGTGGACAGGGCTATGACACAAGGGGAGAACCCAAGTGCAGGTATTTTAAACATACAAATAAAAGTACACAATAGCTTCTGTATAATATGCTCTTTTTTATTATTATTATTGTTTTTAGTATTAAATGAACAACTAACACTTTTTACTCTGACACTCTTGTGGGAATGACTTCATGATTCTAGGGGTTTACCAGCCATTGTGAAACGGTAGAATCCTTTCTGTTCAATTAATATTGCTGGACATTCTTGTTTTTCTTATGACTCACTAGATTCTGAAAGGTGCTATAGTGTGATGATGGATGTGAAGTGGTCCTAACTTTATTCAACACAGGGAGGCATTTACATTCAATAATGTTCAAATTCATTTAACACATTACTAAAACAGTTAAGTTAAACTTTGTTGTCCGTGTAAAACCCATTCTCCATCCATGCTTTTGCAATAAACATGTATGTATTTTTTACCATAGCAGTCTCTGGTGTAAATAAGACCTTCACAGCTGAGGTCACACTAAGTGTTAAGGATACGGTGCAGAGAAAAGGTCAGCGCTCAATTTAAATGTGAGTGAAATCATTCAGAAAGTGGCCTCTGCTCAGTCCTTCACTCCTCAGTGACTCCCCAAGAGATCTCATTATAAACCAGGTTGATGCATCAACACAGTCTAAAGACAAAGTCAGCATTTATCAAACAATAAGGTATTTGGAGAGTTAACTGGCCTGGTATATCTTAGAACTGACTTTTCTTGATTAGTTGATCAATGAGGTCTACTATACTAAATTTAATTATAACACAAGTAACTTTTAACAGACCTGTTGTAATGATGAGGCAGCAACATGTCTGTCTGAATCCTACTTTCCACAACAAGATACATTTAATGGTTCAGTCATGAAAGAAAGGTATTAAGCTCCAATCTGAAATCTATCTTTATTTGTGTTATGTGAAGACTTCCAAAAAAACTAGGATCTTGTATCTCTACATTTACCAGCCATACATTGTTTCAGATTAATTTGGGCACATTCTTCTTTACAAATTCATTGAGGTTTTTGGGCATCTGCTTGTGCACATCTCCCTTAAGGTCCTGTAGTACCATTTCAGTTCTAGACCAGTACTGTTTTTTTAGGGGACCGCTTTTCTGTTTTCACCTTGTTTTGGATATAATGCATGTTTTTACAATACCACCACATGGAGGCAGCAGAGTTATACATGGAAGGTTTTAGGACCTGTGCTTCCTCATGAAAGACTGCAGTTGAGTCATCAGGCTGTTATGAACATTTTCCCCCTATATTAGGTTTTGTACAGTATAATTTGAATCCTTTTTAAAGCAATTTTTTTTTTTTTTTTTAATGTTCATCTTTGCATTATTTTGTTATTTTATATTTTTTTGTATCTTGTGATACTTCTTAAGCATAGTGTTGTTCACTTTTACACTTCTTTTTTTTTATTAAATGCATATGGACTTTAACAGTTATTTTTCTAAATTGGTTTAAATTATTAAATAAGATTTTACTTTGTCACTTCTGTCCATTACGTCTTCAGTTAATGGTAAAATACTATCACACCCGCCACAACAGTTAGCCAAAATGTTCTGGAGCAGAGCAGTGACCAGTTTTCACAACATTTTCAGTGAGAAAACTTTGATTCAGGAGTAGCCTGACTTTTGGCTGAGCTTTGACAGGTTTGTGCTGACTGAGTAGGCATACAAATCCAGACTGTAGTCACGGTGAGCCTGTCTCCCACACACAACCAGAGGAGGAGGCAGCTGCTCTGAAGAGAGGGGAGGACAGAGGATGTTGAAGGAGATGGGTGCTGGCACCAGCGGAAGCCCACCGTGTGACACTAATGGGCCCAGAGAGACACAGCGGGACGGCTCCATCTGAGTCCTCTACAGGCACAGGTTTAGGAGACGGAAAATGAAAGGTGCTGTTGAACATATTTGGCCTGTTCCAATGTTCACATTTACGGGGTAGTACTTAGTGTAACTGAACATCAATCAAACAGACTCTTGTTTGATTTATGTAATTGAACTCAATCCCAGTGTAATAGAACCCTGATTTAATTCTATTACACTTTTCTCCAGGGTCAAGACAATATGGAAAGTGCAAGTGTACACTTTCATTATCCAGTTAATTTTTTTTAGTGGGGTGGATGATATAGCCTCAGAAACTGAACACCATTATTTTGAATATTGCAGGTTGTCACATGCTGCAGCATGTATTGGTGCATTGCAATTTTCAAATTCTACAATTGTGTCTATTTTCCCTTTTACTAATTATAACAACCTACCAAAAGTGCCAATCTACTGTACCAACTATTTCTGTCATATCTACTTTATTTATTTGAGTTTAGGTCTAGAGCAGGTGTGAACAAATCAGGTGTACTCAGTTTTAGCCTAAAAACATTGGTTTTGGTCTGCTTCAAATGAACTCGTGTGTGGTTTAATTGACTTGTGAAACAATGTCCCAAAGGCAGGGAGTGAGGAGTGAGCCAAAACATTGTTGGCCAATGGCACAAAACACTAAAAAGTGTGCATCTAATGAGAAAATAGGTAAAAATGTCAGATATGGGGTAATCAGCTGTTGAGAAGATATGCTGTGAATGTTTGTAGGTAACAGCTGCTGTGAACCCTGCCAAACACAAAGATTTAAAATTATTCATCAATAATAGCTGCAGTCCTTCCCCAGGCAAGGGGTGTAGCTGCCTTATTTAGAAAGTTTGGGTTGTTTGTGAAAACAGAACCAGACCAACCAAAAATAAAAGAAGCAACAATTGAATCAAGTGTACCTGACTATTAGAGATTAGCATGCAAAAAATGCTAAATGTTTTTACTGTAAGATTTGTCTCAGCTTACTTCTTGTGATCAGATAGGGTGTACCAGTCAGGTCCATAAATACTGGGACATTGACACAATTCTTATCTTTTGGGCTCCATACACCACCACAATGGATTCGAAATTAAACCAACAAAATGTGCTTTAACTGCAGATTTTCAGCTTTAATTTGAGGGTATTTACATCCAAATCAGGTGAACGGTGTAGGAACAGTTTCTATATGTGCCTCCCACTTTTTAAGGGGCCAAAAGTAATGGGACAAACTAAACAATCTGAAACTGTCTTCAGTTCCTGCTTGTTCTTGGGGCATTTTCCCTTCAGTTTTATCTTCATCAAGTGAAATGCATGCTCAATCGGATTCGGGTCCGGTGATTGACTTGGCCATTGCATAACATTCCACTTATTTGCCTTAAAAAACTCTTTGGTTGCTTTCGCAGTGTGCTTCGGATCATTGTCCATCTGCAGTGTGAAGCGGCGTCCAATGAGTTCTGAAGCATTTGCTGAGCTCACCGGTGCGTTCTTTCTTTTTAAGAATGTTCCAAACAGTTGATTTGGCCACACCTAATGTTTTTGCTATCTCTCTGATGGGTTTGTTTTGATTTTTCAGCCTAATGATGGCTTGCTTCACTGATAGTGACAGCTCTTTGGATCTCATATTGAGACTTGACAGCAAGAGATTCCAAATGCAAATGTCACACCTGGAATCAACTCCAGACCTTTGACCTGCTTAATTGATAAAGAAATAACAAGGGAATAGCCCACACCTGTCTATGAATAGCTTTTGAGTCAATTGTCCCATTACTTTTGGTCCCTTAAAAAGTGGGAGGCACATATAGAAACCTGATTTGGATGAAATTAAAGCTGAAAGTCTGCAGTTAAAGCACATCTTGTTCGTTTAATCTTAAATCTATTGTGGTGGTGTATAGAGCCCAAAAGATGAGAATTGTGTCAATGTCCCAATATTTATGGACCTGACTGGTATGTATCAACAGATAAGGACCAATCCTGCAGTCCACCTCCATCTTAAAGAGAAAGGGAATTCCTTTGAGGACAGCAATGTCCAAATCTTGGCCAAGGCCAGGTGGTTTGGAAGAGGAGTAAAGGAAGCCATCTTTAAAATGGAAAAGCCCTCTTTGAACAGAGGAAGGGGTCTGAGACACATCTGTCTCCCATTTACAACAGTATATATTGTGTCATCTTGTCACTATATCTTTATACAGCACATAATAAAATGGCACTGCTTTTTAGTCTTTGTATACATTTCTGGATAATAATGCCTCTCAGCAAAAGCCACCACTTGACGAAAATACTAAATCCAAAATCAGCCGACAGATGCTCTGTTAGTTTAACAATTTGTATAGAACAGGATCCAAATGGCTGTATTTTATATCATCTCTGCTTCTTACTGTTTAAGTAATCATTTCTTGCTGCTGACTTATTACTCAACAATTTATAAAACTCCACATCTGTACAAAAGTGACTTCTGGTGTTCACACCATCTTGACAAATGGCCTGATAATATGATTGTTAGCAGCTACATTTGTTTCTTCAGCCAAATGATGCAATGCTAGGAGAAGACCTAATTAACCAACACATCATTAAAGGGACTGTCGGAGTGTTTTATTGCTCCTAATGCTGCCGGCAGCAGGAAGACCCACAAAGATGAGACTTTGTACCAAACCTTGATACAGAGCGATATCCTGATAACCGCTTCATCATTACTGAAACAGAATCACTTTCTAGAGGGATTACTGTCAGTAAACTGGATTAAATGCTGATAAATCTAATTCTGGTTTGTAGAAAAAAGTTACTGAGCAGTGAATTTTATGACATATTTTCTATGAATCAGAATAAATGTTCTCCGCAAAGTCATCTGATGCAAGATACAAGATGGCATTACTCCATCAAAAGGAATGAGACACATTAAAATTGTGTTTAATAATGTAACAGCTCAATGCACGAGTAAGAGATGGTTTGTCTAAAGTGGAGTGGGGGTTTTATAAATTTAAATGGACCTTTGGATGAATTGATAACGATTCATGCTCCACTTCAGTTCTTTTTCAGTACCATGCAATCTACAAAACCCATTTCTGATGATTCTGACATTTTAAATGCAAATGTTTGCTTTATTCCCAGTTGACAGTTTCTACTGTGGGCACCAGATTTCCATGCCTCAGTGCAAATGTCTTTTTCCTTGTTGGAGGCACTAACATTAATTCATTCAAGTGATGTTCAAGGATTTTCAAGGAAGGTCCCTTAAACATAGTTACTATATAGTACTAATGTAGTACATATGTTAGCAAATGTGTGGTTGATTTTGCAGTTTGATGAATTGGCCTCAATGTAATTAGAAGCAGTGCATAGCTGTCTATAGGCATATAGATATACAGCACATTTTTACCAACTGTTATTTGGGGAATTAGAAGACATTTCATAGCAAATCACGGTCCATTGTGAAGGTTGGAGCAGCTAGAGGGTCATGAGAATCATACGGATTTTCAATGGGCACATCAGCTTCCTAACACTGTTCAAAGATGAGGGGATGAATGTCGTCACTGTCACCGCACAGCAGGCACATCAGGGGATTGACCTGTGCCATTATAGCTTCCACCCACTGTCCAAAGACATGCATATAAAGGTAAACTGGTGAATCTGAACACACTGAATTAATATGAGAGTGACTGGTTGCCTGTTAGTGAATGTCTCTAAGCGTTAGCCCTGTGATTAACTGTAATGTGCATGGTGTACAGCAACTCATGCCCAAAGCAGCTCGGAGAGGCTCTAATCTTGCTGGTCTTGGAGGATGGAGTTTCATGGGAGCATGAAATTCTCAATCTAGACATTTCATAGCCCATTCATATACAAATTTGTAAAAAATAAAAGGGAAAAAAAGGAATGCAAAAATTAAAGTGTTTGATATTTAATTTTAAATCAGTTCCCGGTGCATCAAAACCTAACTTTGTCCTCTAAGCAGGCTTCATGCTCTTTACACTTTGCACTTTGTATTTGTACATGGTGTCAACAGTTGGTAACAGTGTACATTTTATTTAATATTTATCTTTGATAAATAACTGCATAAAATCCAGATATGGCTTCTAAAGTATGTCACAACGCTTGATGTAACAGGAAGCCAATCTGAACATCCATGGTCTATTTCAGAAGCTTAGAGAAATGCTCGAAGAGTGTGACTCCATCTGTTGGGATTTGCTTAAACAAACATCTTTGTCTTTTTAATTTTGTTATTCGTTTTCCAATAGTTAGTGGCTAATGGTAGCAGCTTGTGCTAGGTATATACCAATGTTCTGGAGAGTTCTCATTTCCAGCAGAGGAATAGAAAAGCATGCAAAAGCCTAACACTGTATTTAGACCCCGAGATCAAGGGAACAGCATTCAGCTGTCTCACTGCACACCAAGCACACAACGGACAGCAGTGGAAGTGGGTAGGAAATAGTTTCAGAAAAACCCTTAATTTAATTGGTCATACTTATTTACTGGTATTGTGACTTGACATTCGCACAATGGCTACCATCACACACAGAAGATGATTCTTCTCAAACTACTAAACCCAAGGAGTGCAAATTGTCCCTAAAATATCTCTCCATCATCATCATCATCATCATCATTGGAAAATGGCAGCGTCAGCAGTGGCCTTTTGTAAAGAGGTTAGGTGTATCGGTGTGAGCGTATGACTCAACTGTGACTCAACTGTGACTCACAGCGGACCCACAGCCAATCACGCCACACTTCTCTGCAAAAACCCATTTCCACTTCAAGACAGGACACTGAATTATAGACCTGCAGCTAAAGTCATTTGTACCTCCCCCTAGAACAGAACAAAACCAGTGATGCTCAAAGAGAATCCAGAGAGTTAGAATCGGACCAATTCAAATATTTAAACTTTTAAAATTGTAGTAGCTTGGGCCTTAATATGACATTTAGTGCATATAGTAAAGTCCAGAACTCCATCTGTTGTACCACTATATTTGATTATGCATTCTGACTTGGTCACTCTCAAAATCATTATATAAAGGAAATGAGAATAATATAAGCAAGGGCAGGGCGAGTAGCCTAATTATTTTCCTCCTGCAGGAAAAGAGATGTGCAGGGCCAGACTCACCATATTTAACTGCAAGTTTCATGAGTAATCTCCTGTTAAGCTTCAGTAGAATTAGCCTGTCTTCAGTAACTTGTTGTCTCTCAGTGCACAGTTCAGATGCTGTAACAAATCTTTAAGTCAAAAGGAGCAGCAGCAAACTGTTCTCTCTGTGATAAAACCTAACCTGGTACAAGTCCCGTGAGTTCAACACTGTTTTAGAGTAAATATTTGAGACAGGGGTGTTATCAGCCCTTTTTTCTTCTCTCTTTTTGTAGCAGGATTACAAAGGTGCCAAAGACATGGAAAAAAATTGAAACGGCTTGAACATAAACAGGGCAGCATTATGAGAAGTTAAAGGCATTTTTAGGTGTGGAGCAGCAGTAAATGCACAAAAACAAGTATGGCAGCTATAATATGCCACATTCATGTTCTGTCTTGAAAATTAGCAACATAAGCATAACAAGTTTGATTTGACTTAGCTCTTTCTTCCTGAAAACTTTTGCCCATTTATTACTTTAGTCACAATAAAATGCATGCAGCCTTTTTCACAGAAAATGAGGACGGAGCAATAAAGGAGACCGTGTTTTGTCTGTTTGTTGCGTTGCATGCAGAGCGTAAATGGGACATACGGCTGACTGAGATTTGGAAGTAATTCCAACTAATATCACACAAAGGATGTATTGAGTCTTCCATGAACTCCTCTGTCAACCAGAATAAAAGACGCAAATGCCATCCGACCCACAGCTAAAGCTTGATCCATAATAGGTCACGCAACAGGAAATTATATAAAGCACAGGTCACAAAAAGAACCACAACATTTCACATTTTCCTTTGCTTTGCAGTGAAGGTCTACTAATCTATTTTTTCAGCAGAACCTGGGCCAACAGAATAAATTAATGTTATATGTCACTTGAATAGAAAGGTTATGAGGCCATAAAGACTAAAGAAACAGTTTAACAACACATGAATGAACACACACTGTAGTCCTAACACTTAACATATTCACAAAAAAACAGGTTGCTGTCAGCTCATTCATGACCTCATGTATGAAGAGATTTAAAGAAGAATGGAACAAAATTCCTTCACGTTGATGTGAGGACAGGTACAACCATTCCTTCAGGTAATTCTTGCTAAATGTGGATCTGCAGCTGTTGAGTCTGAGCGATGTTCAGATGCCCACTTTATATTTTGGCTTCATTTTTCTTAGATAAATAACTGCATAAAATTCAAAAGAAGACAGTCAGGCAATCTTCCCACACTTGATGTAACAGACTTATTTCAGGAGCTCAGAGAAACACCTGAAGAGTATGGCTCTGTATGTCTGGCTCTGCATACATGAATGCATAAATCCATGCCATAAAGAACAAAAATTTAGCTCCAGAGCCAAATGTCTGCCCTGTGGACATTCAGAACAGCACTTTCCCACAATTCAATTTATTTCATGACAAGCCTGAAAAGCTTATGTGGTGTTAGATCAGCAGAGGCAGAGAAATGAGGCTTGGGTTAAAGCACAGAGAAATCAATGTATGCATATGTCACTTTGATTTCCAGTTATGGGGACATTAGAGCATGCAGTGAGAGCGTTTGAAATCATTGGAACAAAGTGCTGCCAACAATGTTTTTGATGATGGACCGGCACTAGTTCTGAGCTTATGTAGAATTAACTTTACACTAAGTGCTGCCCTGACACTCTGGGCAAAATCTGACACTACATTAGACTTTCACAACACTCTTTATTTGGAAGTTTTCCTTTCCTGCTGGTAGTTATTAATACACCTTGGAGCTGCTCCAAAGATCACTATAACTGCCTTAAAAACATAAAAATTATCACTCAAAGTGCAGTTTCAGCATTCCTCTGGTATGTCATTAGAACAATTAAGCTTCCTGTGGTGCATTCAAGAAATGTAAAGAGACTTGGACTTGCTACACACAGCAAAACAGGTCATGACGCACCACTGGTGTTTGAGTGAACCTGACCTCAGTGCCCATCAGATGCAACAAATAAACAATGATGAACATTTCTACATTATTCTAGTGAGTGGTTATCTATGTCTTTATTTAAAAAGTCAAAACCAAAAACATTTAAAAAATGTTTGTAGATTGGAAAAACACCTGTGTAATTGGGTTTTGTGCGCTCCTCACAGTGTCTTTTCTGCTGACCACAAGTCTCCTGCTGCAACCTGCAGCATCAATAGCACTGTCACAGATGTGCTCCAGTAGTTTTATGATGCTGTACAATGTGAATTTGTTAGCATCGCTGATACATCATGAAATGACTCCAGGCTCAGGACTCGGCTGGTTAACTGTTTTAACTGACTCGGACTCAGACGGCTGATTAGAGAAACCAGAGGGCTGTTCAAATGTTTGGGCTGGGCAGAGAGAGGGGAATTGGCCACAAGGTAGTAAAACACACTTTAGAGGCAGAACTCGCTGATGCTGTGGTTTAAAGAAATTATTAAAGACATAGTTAGGTCTGCTGCACAGAGAGAGAGTGATTTCTTGGATTTGTTCCCTGGTTAGGGCCTTTCTGTGTGAAATTTTATGGCTATTATAGATGTTAGAAAATGTACACCACCCTAGATTTTTGTAAGTTACTTAGCAAAGGTAAGAGCTATTCACAATCCAACTTAGCCTTAAAAGTTTTTTTTAAACAAAATAAAATGTGTTACTCACAAATGGCTAAATCTATTAAGGCACTGCATCATGTTGCAGCCTGTTGACATCAGCTGACTTCAGGTGACTCAGGTTCAGGGGGAAACAGAACCAGACACTGCACAAACACCGTCACTGCAGATATTTATGAGAAAAAATGAACTTGAAATGAAAGAACAGTTACTGATGATTGCTATGGCTGGCTCAGGGCTATAACTAAAGAGGAAGACCATGCCGTGAATAACGGTGCATAAACAGAAATGTATTGTGATTTAACATAAGTGTAATCAACAGGAACAATGATGGGGTGTGAGTGAGACAAACTTAAACGGTGCATGCTGTAAAGTATCTGTTGTCTCGGGTGAGGCATGGAACCAGTGCAGCGACAGAGTAGGACAGAGTAGCGACTGTCAAGCCATGGACCAAAGTGGAAGAGCACACTGCAGCAGAGGAGCTCCTTTTTTAAACACCAGCTTCCCAGGTTCAAGCAGTCAGGCCTGAAAAGGAGGAAGAGGGGCAGAAGAGCGACCAGAGACAGGCCGAAGGCCGTAACAATGAGGTTGTTTACATGCACACTAAAAATCTGATCAGATTTCTGGAGTTATCAAATTATTCAAGTGATCATATAAACAGCAAAATCTGATATTCCTTTATCTTCCTTTACGGCAGTAAAGACCAAATGTTTTGAAAATAATGGAAGGAAGTTTTTAGGAAGTTACATCACTAAATTACATTACATTACACTACACCAAAAGAAACCCGATAATGGATTGAAACATGTAAATGTAATGTAAAAATGTGTATGTAATTAAAAATGTGTGTGTGGTTTGTTTGTATAGATTTGTGGGACATGCGTTAACATCTGTGTGAGGTATCCACATGCACACAGGTAGTCCGATGCATGACTTAGTCATATTGAATGAACTGACCTGTGATTGACCCCAGACCCTGTACAGTTTTTTGTAAATATGCCACTTAACAGGCCACTCCCTGCTACTCAATCGCAAATTAGTGCTGCACGCAAAATTGAACAACATCTGACCCACATAGACATCTCCTGCAGAAAATCAACAATGAGTAAATAAGGTCCTTCTTTTAGTGCATTTGTATGTTAAATGATATTACTGATGACGCCATTACAGCTGCCACTACAGTACTGTACTGCCACAGGCAATACAGTGCTAGTAAACCTGTTGTTTCTGACACCATAATCAACCACCAAAAGAAGGTATATATATAACTACATTATGTATAACTACACTGGAATATCTGAAAAAAGGAAAAATGCCACAGACAGTTGTAATATCTGTCATAGTCATCAATGAACAGCACTTTGTCTGCTTCATTTCTGCACAATTCCATTGCACAGCTCTTTGTGTCAGCATATTCCTCCTGTGCATGATGTGATGCATAACAGCTTCATCGCTCCAACTCTGAACTGACCCCAGTGTGAATGCACCCTCAGTGCCAGCTCATACGCTTTTAGGCTCAAACTGCTTTATCTAAGAACTGCAAAAATCTGAAAATTTACACATAATGCAGGAGCCACAGCTGGAACATTAGTGGAGGCATGAAAAATCAAGGAATTAGAGACAGACACCAGCCTCCATCCCAACATCAGGGACACAAGCCAAACAGGGAATGGACTGTTTGTGACTACAGAGCTGCTACTTGTCAATCATTTTATTTTTAATAATGAGCACTACTCGTATAGACCCCCACCCACCCACACACACACACGCGCGCACACACACACACACAAGCAATGTCATCAGACAGATAGACACAAATGCACAAAGCCCTCAGCAAATGTGTGACTTTACCTACTATGTACATGGGGCTGTTAGGAGTTCTGTCTTGAGACTTGGAGCATGTAACCTTCAGCTGCAGTGGCCTAAACGCTCCTATTGATAGAGAAGCTATATATTTCTATTGACAGAAATATGTAGCCACTCGTCAGTTTTCTAGTGTCCTACATCAGCCAGAGATGGCAAAACAATGGGGAGCAACAGAGCACAACATCTTAGGTTCATCATGAAGTAACTGCTGAATTAAACTGTTTCCAGCTGAATCAATGAGTTTCCTTCCTTTTCCTCCAAAAGTAATAGTAGTAAGCAGTGTAATCCATTTGTATTGATCCAAGTGGTCATTATGGGAACTTGGCTTTGAACCAGTTTCCATGAAATATTCATGTGAAAGACTTTGTTCAATGAAGTGCAAGACCTGGAATTATCTGAGGCTTAGCATTTAGCTGTAAGTACATAGAGATGAAGAAAATGCTGTGTCTTTATCTGTTTATAGCCTGTTTATTGGGGAAGCATTTCGATTCAGTTTCATCCAGAAAGGTAATCTGGCTGTGTGGAAACATCAGTGTAAATGTCCAACAATATTGGTAATGAAGCAGTAATTCTGATAACAGGAACTTTAGCACTCCATGGAGAACAATATTCCCTCGAGGCTTGGAAATAATATGACTATAAATACTGAGCCTTAGATTTTGACGCAAAGAGAAAGAAAGCACAAGAGATTTGGTTTGGTCTCACTGAGCCCTAGTCACGAGCCTTTAGATATTTCACTGGAATTAAAGGGTCACAGATGATACTTAGAGGAGTCCAATGGTTTCATGATTCTCATTTTTTTTGGAAAACCTTGGTGATTAATAAAGTTATTTAGAATTTTTGAATTGGATTGAATGCTTGCTACCTTTTTACAAGTGACCTTATATGAGACCACTGACACACACATCTCCACAAGAGCTTGTTTACGTGCCAGTGAAAAGGTTCATGCAATAGATGATTTCATCTTTAATGAAAGATCGTTCAATCATGTTCTCTGTGGACTTGATATGTGAATGTGGTACCTAAATGACCCACAAGGCGCGCTCTGTTTTTTACACCTGACAATCGAAAAAACAAACAATATTTAACATGTAGCTTGTGCGACGGGATCTCAACCCGTCATGTTAGCGTGTCAGCATACATCGCCATTGGAACACAGCTAAGTAATAAGAACTATCAGACACAACAACAGAGTTATAACAATACAAATGCATTAACATGGGTTATACAAAGGAGATAAAAATAAAGGTATGAAGAGAAGAAATAAAAAGATAGCAAAGGATTATAGACTGACCTCTCTTACCAGTTGGGCATACAAAAAGGGAAGAGGAAATGGGAAAGGACAGTAAACACAAATTACAATGCCCATGGAATCAATATGGACAATAGTTTTAGGTGTGTAGCAGTGGGTAAGATGCTTCCTTTTACATTGTATCCAATGGAGAAAATCCTTTATAGGCTGTATGGATTTTATTTTGTCTTCAGTACTGCATTAGGCCATTGGTGGAAGAGGCCACATGAGGCAAGACCTCACAATATAATTACAGTGTGTGTTGATTTCAGTACAAGATATTTGGACATATTCACAACACAACTGACATGTAGAAAGTAATTCATAAGCAGAGAGCTTCTATCTGCAGGTTGTGTTGGTCACACAATTTAAAAGTCTTCAACAAGCACACCATCAACACCCACGTCAACAAAAAGCACACTGTTAGAGGTCCTCCAGATAATCAGCACACATTGTTCATGACCCTCCACTATAGGATCGGCATGATGTTCTCTGGCTGAAAAAATATGTGTATGAGTATGCAGCCCCGCAGGAGAAAGTCAGGAGTGTTATGAATGTATAAAAAGGGCTTAAAGGTTCATTGTGTATAATGTTGTTACAGTTAAGTTGGTTGCAGTTAGTTATTTGAACACATCAGTTAAAACTTCTGCAATGTATATTGAAATCACAATCTTTGCATTTTTAATTAACAATCAAAGCTTTTTGAGCACTATTTCTTAAATGGTTTGGTGCATTGTCACATGAGACAATGAGGAGCCATATATTCCAAAAATATTCAATTGTACACAGAGAGATGTAGGTTTTGATACACAATTATATCATTGAATGCAAAATGCAAAACAAATATATTTGACTGGTACTTTGCATGACAGCTTCCCACAGCATCATTAATAAAGCCCTATTGATCGTGGTTGTTCTCTGGTCTTGCTCGCTCTTTGATTTCACTAACCCTGATTATCTAAAGCTAATTAAGCTCTGACCACACTCCACTGACCCACTCTCCTGCTCAGCCTGATGAAACGTTGCATAAAACAAGCCTTTCCTGATCATGTGACCTCTTGCTGTATCGACATGCGTCCTCTCTGTGGTCACTGATGATAATGTTATGGCCCACATTGCCGCAGCATAATCCATTCCTCACGGAGCGGGTGGGACCTAATGGGCTGGACATGGTCCCACTGGTGTGTGTGCACGGGACGCTGTGTCTCCGCACAGATATCGATCCCATCGACGTGCACTGGCCCCGTAGCCTGGCCTACTTCTCCTGGGTGCATTTAGCACAGGGCAAGCCAATATAAACATGTGACTGACTCTAAATGTGTTGATACATACTCATCCATAAGGACATAAACATGTGTTTGTATGTATGGACACGTGCAGCTGCTGAACCAGGGGGCATCTGAACCAAACTTATCAAAACTAAAGTAGCCTCTAAGATTTGAGATGAACAGCTTGTAAAAGGACCATTTCGCTGAACAGATGTATTTTGATTGAATACATTTTTAAAAAATGACTACAGACATGAACAAGTCAAGGTTCAATGGTGTTTCAACAGAAATTTCCCCATGACATGAAGCAGCTTTAAACTGAAAATAATGCAGTTTGGATACAGAAGATATCACCACACATATCCCCTGTTTCCTAAATATTGACAAGATCATAATCTAATTTCCCCTGACATAAGATTAAGATTAACCAAAAAAAAGGATTACAATGTTTATAAAGGACTATAACTGCTGCATTTACCTGGGTCTGCGTCTATTATTAAATGCTCGGGGAATAGCTGAGTGCAAACTCTGCTGCTGCTGATTGAGTGCGGCAGCCAGAGTTATGTGTCTTAAGAGGCACCTTCTTTTGAGATAAAGGCTAGATAAGTTGGCAGAATTTGTAGTCTTTAAACTCAAAGCAGCTCAAATAAATGTCCTGCAGACTGCACTGTCACTGTTCATGGGCAAGTATGTGAACAAGTATGTTTCATGAAGCCAATCTATATTTAATGTTGCAAAAAGACTATCCTAAATTTCCATGCGGTTCTGTCCTACTATCCTGCTCATGTTGCAAACTTAATAATAAATATTAGTCAGAAAATCATTGTCAAGAGAGTCTTAAAGGGTGTGTTCACATTTGTAGTCGGTTTTATTTAGTTCACTCCAAAACACAAAACAATCCTATGATGGTGTTGTTAGTCCGAATGCTAATAATGGCATGTTACCATTGACTTTTACCTTCTCAGTGCTCTCTTTTTATTTGGGTGGACAATATTGTTTTGGTTAGTTTTTGCAGCTTTGGAAAAAAGTATGTTGCGTGATGTTTTTGTCGGCAATTTATGGTGCTCTTCCAGTTTGGGGTCATCTGTGGTCCACTTGAGGTTCACATTTTAATTGATACATAGCAGAGTTCAGCTGGAAGTGTGCCAAGACCCCTTCATAACAGAGGTCATGTTTGGTGCACACTGATGTTCGTATGGCAGCATTCACACTTATCCAAGTGAACTGCACTAAGAGAGCTGCCACACCAGAGTCTGTTTGAACTGCACCAAACACAGCAACTGTGAACACACCCTAATAAGTTTTTGTCATACAATGGTGCGATATAACACAATTAATTTTCTGAATTGGATTCAGAAAACCATAGTATGTTCTAATATCACTTGCAAAACACAGGAATAGACAATATTTCGAATATGTGTTAGAGTTTTTCTTCATATGCTATATTTAAGCCTTTATTCAAATCCATTTAAAGTCTTAGTCATTAGTGAAATCTAGAAATCTGTAAGGGTGTGTAAATAGCTCAATGGTGTAGTTATCTTTCTCTAAACTACTGTAATGGCTTTTTATTACATAGTCAGATAGATTGTTAACACACTACACATAACTCATGTAGTATTATCTTCCACCACATTCACAATTTCAGCAATGGAAGACAAAATCATAGTCATATTAAAATTATACCTTGTAGACATAGAGAAATAAAAAGTAAATAAATATAATGGTACTAACTGCATCACAGCCATAAATGAGGGCTGCAGAGTGACTATCCAGTTTAGAGAAAACATCTTTCCTGGTTATTAAATGTGGACAAACATATGTGAAAATGACAGCATGGTACAAAGAGAAAACAAAAAACAGCTTTCTTTATTTCTATTCAAAATGTTTGAGTTTTTCGTTGTTTGCTGGAAGGCGCTTTATTTTGGTTTCTCTGGGGGTAAAACAAGGAGGCACCGCTTATACCATGTACTACAGATGCATTGTTGGGCCAATAAAGACAAAAATGCCTCTCTCTGTGAAAATACATGGGGTCTTTCGTGGGTTCAAGACTACATCATCCTTGAAAGTCATTCTGACCATTTCTCCTTAAAAATAGGTCAAAAGAATCATTTTATCAGCTTTACTCCACAGACTTGATTGTTAAGTGTGTTATTAACTGTCGGACTTCTCCACCGTGAGGTTACACTGGGCTTTAGCACAAGTAACTGCAATTATACTGTTTCCACTGCCATAGCAGCACCATTGACTTTCATGAGATTTTATTCCTGGCCGCTTCATACCCCTGCCTTTGCTCACACATACAGCGGTACAGCAGGGCCAACCTGTCACTGGCTGACAAATATAGGGTCCGATAGCTCCTGACAATGTGTTTCATCAGTCATAGAGGCGCTGCTTCCCGCTGACACCGACAGTCAGGGAGGTTTCTACCACTGTGAACACAGCCTGCATCCGAGTGACGGGAAGTGAGGAGGTTTAATGTAGTCTGTAGGACATTACATTTTCACAATTCATTTGGAATGGCCCTGCAGCAAAAGTGCATTTACACATTTCCTCCACTGAGTGTGGTGGAATATGAGGTATGACTGGAGTTACTATAGTAGTTAAAAGCAAGCGTTAAATTAGATAACAAGGGTAATGGTTATGAGCTCAGAGTGCTGTGGAGACTGTTAAAGAGTGTTTTTTTCTCTCAAAGGATGGGTTATTTGCATTTTCCTGTTAAGTGCCTTGGGATGCTTTTTGTCTCAAATTGGCACTGTATGACTATAGTTGTGAAGTAAACTTTTAAATTGTCCCAAAGAGAAAAATGCATTTCTTTAAAGACAAAACACAGTTACGATTGGTGTGATGTAGAAAGATAATTACTCTATAGTTTTTAAGAGGACTGAACAGAATAAAATAGATATAACTTCTTAGCACCACTTGGCACTGACACGGCCTTGCCAAAAGAGACAGTATATTGACCACGCCCTTCTTGACATTAAAAGTATTTTAACTTCAACAGAGAGTCCATTTGATGGTCTTAGAAAATGCCCGACATGCATGCTTTGATTGTTTGCTAGTATGCATTTAATTGCAAAAAACAGTGAACAATGCCAACAGTGTCTGTTTCGGTTAGAGCAACTGAAAGCTGGACCCTACACTGTGATCAAAGTGATCCTCAATGTAGTTTGTGGTGAAGGTTTTAGACTCAGATTCCTTTACAGTGATATCTACAAATATGTAAATCCCACAGAATTACTTAAATTCGATTTTCATTTGGCAGTGTTTACATCGAGTACTGCCTATGGCTCATATCTCATGTCACTATTCTTTACACAAATATAAATAGTAGTAAGTACATATATGGCCTAGAAAAAAAGCATTAAATTACAATTTAAGGGGCACACATTTCCTTTGTGTGCTCCAGGGGGAACAATATGGAGCAATACAAAAGCAACCTCTCTCATACTCCCTCTTTAATTCACATGCTTGACACACTGGAACATATGTATCTTACTGGTTTATGTCAACCCATTAATCCTCTTTACATACACTTGAATACTTCACTGCACCAGAACTACTCCTCCCGTCTGCAAGGTAACATTCAATACTTACTATAGACTTACAATCCTTACACTTAAAATGAGTACACAAATAAAAATAACACATGCAGAGAAAATCCCACATCCTCAAACCAAAATTACAAACAGCTCCAGACAAATCTCCTTTGTGCTGCTTTTAAGCTGATTAGCTGCCGGCTGTTACTGTGATACAGCAGGCTGTTTGGGTCAGTGGTATTTACACACAGACTGTAGAGGGATTTGTTATCATCATTTAATTCTACCACAACAATGTGGTAACACTTCTATTTATCTTTGCGAATTTGTCTCAAGGTAAGGTTGGCATTTGGCAATTCAAGTTTAATTAATTGTTAATTATGCATCTATTAATGCATAAATACTATTTTTATTGTGTAAGTTATCATAAAATGTTACCTTCGTTTTGATTTACTTTTACTGGGGATCCAACTATACTAACTTTGCTCTGCTTGGTGTATGGCGGACAAATTACCCAACAATTCAATTTCAGATCTCAACAATTTTACTTAAAAGGAGAACTATGTTGTTTGTCTCTTCAAATGAATTGATTCAGACTTCACCTTCCATAGACTGATTGATTGACATAGTCTTATTGCAGTTGGAAAAGCAAAATTTTTTAACATTAGATTTTTTTTTTTTATGTAAAAAATGTTTCTTGGCCCCAAAAAACATGAAAAACACTGCACTGATCCATGCTGAATCTCTTCTCCAGAGTCTTTGTGCATTATCTTTTATGATTGTGGTTGGACCTTTGAGAGAAGAGATGTCTTGCTGCAACTACTCTACCAGCTACACCTTTGATGTCAGCCATATTTAACAATAATTAGTGGAATGGTTTTATAGAGCACTTCTTAAGGCACTCAGATCACTTTACAACTGAGTACATTATTCATACATCCAGTTATTGGATGACCTGCTCTATCACATTATTTTTTTTTTACTTTTACCAACACTGCCATTACTTTTCTTTTTATGTCTTGTACTCTACAACTACTAACTCAAGGTTTCTGCCTGTAAAATACATTGAACTGACTAATGGGGCTTTTCTACTGGCAGTACTCGTCTCGCCTCGCCTCATTTTTTTTTGTTTTCCATTAGTAAATAGTACCTGGTACCAAGTACTATCTTGGTACCACCTCATTGTGGTTCCAAATGAGCCGAGCCGATACTTAAATGTGACGTCAACTCATTGCCGGCTGCTGATTGGCTAGAGAGTGGCGTCAATTGTGAGAGCGGCAATTGTGGCTACGATTCATTCACTATCCATCTCTTATGGTACAGTTATTATGGACAAAGGAACGGCATGGAGCAAACAGGCCCAAGCCACACACACAGGCCATGCTGCGTATGTTGTAACCACTCGACCAAGTGAGTCAGCATAAAAGCATAAAATAACATTTTAATTCCACAGTGGAATGCGTAAGTATGTAAGAAAGAGTATGATTCTAAGTTATCAGCATGCGACAGCTTGTGGAGCCAGAACACCGTGTACTATACCAATAAGTGTGAACAGAGGAAAGTAATGAGGACTGGAGAAGGTGTGTGATGGACTAAAGAAAGGGAGATAAAGAAGCAGCCTGTTCCTGCTTTGTTCCTAATCGAGTTCCACTAAAAAGCTCTTCAATGCAGCAGACACTATTGAGGGGGAAACACAAAAGACCATGCGTGGGCAGACATTTAAAATAACTCACACAGGTATTGTCTATAGGGGTAAACTGCAGAGGGTCAGTCCAGAGAGACACAGGTTTGTCACTCCACAGCACTTCAAATCTAGTGACTGGTACAGGATGAGTGCCCAGGAAATAACATTACGCCAGGGGAAGAGACTCTCAGATTGACATACAACACATACATTTATGCAATGTAAGCCAAGCTTCTATTTGATTTGCAGGTAAAACACAGTAATTAATTGGAAAAATATAAACATTTTGTAACAGTATCAAGAGTGTAGTTAGAGGCAGAAACAGAAGCCTGCCAGATGACAGACTAGATGGAGAGACAAAAAATCCTTTTGGTGAATATTTGGTGATAAGGTTTCAAAATCATAATTAAAATGTGTTCTTGTAGTTTGATTTTACAAAGCATTTTTATTCATTGCTTTTGCGTCATGTGAAAAATAAAATTAAATCTCCCTGTGTCCAGGTACTTTCTTCTCTGGATGCTCCAGTTTCCTCTACTTACCTTGAAAATATACACAATGAATGCTTATACTCCAGTTTGTACCCATGAACAAGATACTGGAGAGTTCTCAAAACCCACCCAATAACTCTCCCCTGCTCCTATCATTCTCCCCCTAACTGTACTGAATGGTAGTGGGATTAAAGCAGAGAATCACTGTTTATATGGGAAAAATAAATTATATCTTAATATTTTCATAGACTGTGAATTATTAAAATGTTTTGTCCCAGCATATTTTTTATAGTAATAATATGACTTGCTCCTAACACCTAGAGACAGATGTGAAAATACACGTATATGTATCTGTCTTTGTTATTAGCATTCAATCTGCATCCAAGGTCTTCTTCTCACTTGACATTGTGGTGAACATTCGCTGTCGTTGATCTAATCTCAAGTGAACAGCTGACAGTTTGCCCTTTTCACATCTGACAAATATTCATCCATCCTAACCACTTGTTGTATATGGCCCCTCATATGACATTACACAACAACTCTGTGGCAGTGATTGGATTACCACCACAGAGGGTCATGGTGTCCTTGTAATGCAAACAAACAAGGCTCAGATGCAAATTCATGCTAATAACAAATACTGTTTTGTTCGCATTGTTGATGTTTGAGGCTATGAGTTCCTCCTGCATTAATTTCCTTCACTGTAGTGTGATATGTCTGAAGGTCTAACAGTGAAGCGCAGGGAAAGCAGAAATGTCAAACTTCCATTACTTTTGCTTGAGTGTAAACAAATGAGTGTAATATGCTTGTTGGTTTGTTAACCTACATTTAAGAAACAAATACTTTAATGTCCCACATGGAAAATGCAAATAGCCTTGCCAAATCTTTGTGCTGGCAAAAACGTTTGTGGAGCATAAAGAGAAATAAACTGGCTTACATTACGTGAGCTTGCCTCAGTGTGGACTGTGGATTAGCTGTTGCCTTTAGCTAGGCTCAAGAGAGGTAAACAGGACAAAACAAGGAGGCCAGGGTCTAGTATGTATGCGATATTTGCCGTCTGCAGGATGACCTTGTGGTCAACAAGGGGTGTCTATGCTAGCTGATATGATACTAGTGTCATGGACTGTTCATATCTGATGCAGAAAACAGTGCAAAGCAGTAAGTGGAGCATTTTCACTATTTTTTCCTTAACAATAATTTTTTATCTAAGTAGCCTTCATACTGACAGTTCAACCGCCAAGAACTATGGTTGTGCAGGAATTGAAGTCATCTTGAAAAAAAAAAAGACAAAAAAGTCCTTGCCCCTCACTTGGTAATGACAATAGATGCCTGGGTTAACCATTCCTTGTGAGGGAATGTCAACACACATTGACCAGTTTGCTTTATGAGTGACTGAAGTTACTTGGATGAGGCAGAAAACACCTTTTGCTTTTAGAACTAAGTTAGTTAACTTGTAACAAAATGTTTGTTACAATGAAGTTTGAAAACACTTAACAAAAATTTACAAAAAAATCCTTATACTCAATAAATCCCTTAAAAGAGAAGAAAGAAGTATATTTAGTGTTGAGTCAGTAACAGCTGCAGCAGGTGAAAATTGCTTTGTTTGCTTAGATAGTCGAGCCAAATGTAATTATAACTGCAAAAACTAAAATGACAAACATCAGCAAATCTTATTTTCCTTTAAATAACATTACTTCATCATCTTTATTTGTCTTCCCTCTCACTGACTAAAACTTGGTACATGGTATGGTATTTGGACAAGTACTGTCAAATGTAGAAACCTTCCATACTTATGTGACGTTTTTTGGAGTTATCTCACATTTGCCTTAAGGTCAAACTGCCAGTCTCACTTCTGTGTCCTTTCGCTTTTTAATTCTAAAACTGCCTTTACCCTGTGGTTCAGAAATTGAAATTTCTGACTCACCTGTGAACATGACACAATGGCAGCACAACACCACGACTGAGGCATGAGTCAGAGAGAGGAATGTCAGCAATAGCTTTTATCGGATAATGAAGCTCTGAATTCATTACAGGACTCTGAAACAAGTTCTGTCTTTTAAATGCAGTGATTAGCCTGAAATGGCTGCTATAGCATCTGCATCTGACACTAAAAGATGCATCTGTAGGCAAAAACAGTTTTAATAATGTCCTGTCAATGTTTTGTCTTAATACTCAGTGCTGACTGGATCAAACGATGGAAAGAAGAAGTTGAGTCATAAAATAAATTGTCTTCTTACTTATTTTTACCACAGTCACTTCAAATTTAAAGTGATTGACTGTTACAACCAAATAGTTGATGGATGGAGTGACAAAAACTACTATGTATTGTTCTTTTGGTAATTCTGCACTTGGAAACAGCATGATTCCTTTTCTATACATTAACAAACAAATCACTAAAGATTCTCATGTGGCGCTCCTCTGGGATGTGTCCTCTCTCCACAAATTACACCTCTATGGACCCAACTGTGAAGCTCCTTAAAGGTCCCATATTATGCGAAATCGACTTTTCTGAGCTTTTAACCATGTTCTAACGTTGTTTCTACCTCAAACACATACCCAAAGTTGTGTTTTGTTTCATTCGCGCATGTTTAAGTAATTTATTTAGTTTGAGCTACAGTCCTTTCAACGAGCTGTTTCACGCAATGACGTCAATATGTGAAATAAACCACTCCTCTCCAGGAAGTGCTCCTCCACACTCCTCCAGCCCCTCTCTCCTGCACTGCAAAGTGTCTGCTCTGCAGCTCAGAAAGAGAAGATGCTGCTACTGTGTTACTTACTTACCTCAACAGTATTATAAAATATTACTACTTAATTAGGCTCTTTATTATATTTTCAATAACTGACAAACTACTTAATCTAGGCAGCATAATTCTCCTTAGTAGGCTTTTATTTTAATAAATAATATTTAAATAGAAATAAATAATATTTTATTAAGGTCTTGTAGAAGCCTTCGAGGTCTTTGTGTTTGCTCATGTTCTTCGAACTCAGAATCAGACTCTGGGTCGAAGATATGCGGCTCAGTTACTCTCAAAGCTATTGCTGAAAAAGTTATTACTACCATGTACCGTGTTTACTTCAGTCTGTTTCCAGCGTAGCTTGCGTAGCTATAGCGTGATGTCATGAGTGGGCGGAGCCAACACGGGAAAGCTGAGCCTTAAAGTGACAGCGCCAAATCAGACCGTTCACTTTGGACTCATGATGAGAGCTCATCCAAACCGCTTGTATAAGATAAATATTGTGTGTTTCATGTTGCAAAACGTGATATGGTAACCTAAATGTATCCAAAATGCACTGTATAATGTTCAAAATAGTATAATATAGGACCTTTAAGTTCACAGATGACACTTCTCTTATTGGTCTCATCCAGGACAGGAACGAGTCTGCTTACAGACAGGAACAGCTGGTGTCCTGGTGCAGGCAGCACAACACACTCACATCCAGACGCCAGTTTCTTTACAAGTGCAACTATCTTTTGAACTTTTAAAAAGAACTGTATTATAAAGACCATATACTGCACTAAGGGTCATATCATCCACAACTGTACTTAAGCTTTAGCAAGTACTTACAGATGAACCTCAAACACCGTCTCCATTGTATATTGTATATTGTAACTTTTTTGCGTATTCATTGTGTTATGTATAACATAAAGCTGAGGGAAAAAACAAATAATGCGAGAACATCACCAGTGTAGTTCCAAACAGTCTGACGTCATTCAGTACTTTTGTTTCGCAGTGTGTGAAAACTTAATACACTCTTATCATGCACCAGGCAAATGTTTATTAAAGATCCGTGATGATCACATAAACCTACAGCACTCAGACATTAACTTTTAGCTCTGTCCAGCACCTTACCTTGTAGTTATTACACTTTAGAGTCACTAAAGCAGAAATACTATTTCAAGGCTTAAAGGTCCATAAATGTAAAACAAAGAGATAAAAAGAAGGAATGGAAGTCTATACACCTGGTCTGAAGTATACAGGATTTTGTAATTTTGGACATTACATGTACCACAAGTCACCTGAATCTAGCGTACGTGTAAAAAAAAAAAAAAAGGTCACCTGAACTCTGCCAAAAATGGATTTCTGTAATAACCTTTAGTGAAAGAAGTATTACCATAAATAAGCCTACCTGTTTGTTTTCATGTTATTCTTGTCCCATTATGAATAAAACTGGCTGGATTTTCGCAACTCTTCCTTTGCTTAAGAGGGAGGCTACTTTAGTGATTTTTACAATCACAACAATTTACCTCTGGTGTTGTCACAGAACCTCAAAACTCTCCTTATTTGTTTCATTCGTAAGTCATATACAGTTTAAAGACATGTCACAGTCATGCTGTTCTCCTCCTACAACCTAAAAAGCGTTATGGTCTATTTTGATCGGCTAGTGTCGCTATTCATTGTGTGAAACTTTGAGTGCTCTACATTCTAGTCAATAGACATAGTACTCCACAAAATGGCATAATCAATACATTCTGCACAATATAATGATTAGAGTGTGGATTAAGACACAGTGTCAGAGTGTCACTACCTGACAATACACAGTGGAACTGAAGTCTGACAACTTATACTAAAAACAGTGTTTTGGAGATATTTATAGCAAGTACTCAAGTACTATGAATAATCTTTGAAAAAACAAGATTTTAAAGCATCATTTAGGCTTTATTATCAATAATTTTAAAAGATTATTATTGAATACATTATAACAGTATTGTTTTAACTGTGCTTTTTTCTTTTGGTAATTAGCTGAATATGTTCCATTGAAAATACATTTCCCTACACTGTATGTAATTAGATGAGTGTTAAGCCACCAGTCCAATTTAAATGTGTGTTTCACCACAGTTTGCAGAGGCCTGACAACGACAGCTGTAATGGCCGGTGAATAGTGTAACAGCCCCACTGGGACTGCTTGTGATGAGACATCCACCGGGCTTTTAACTGAACCTATGTGAGAGCAATCACCTCTCAAACTGCAGCTCAGAGACATAACCAGATGTGACAGAGGGTCCCGGCCCCTCGCAGAGCCATGAGCTGCCCAGACAGTAGTGGCTAATGGCTCTCAGTGCAGGTCAACAAGCAATATCAAACTCTGAAATATCGAAAACCACAGGCGAGAGTATGCCCAGCTGCTCTCATCACGCCTCAACAAAATGCATGAGACTCAAATGAGAAAATGTCCCACAGAGATGAGAGTAAAAAGAGCCCGGTAGAGACATTTTGGAGAACACCTGCCATTTTTACTGCCCTTTTTAGTGGCTGTGGTGTCAGTGAAATGATACTACTGAAGTGCTCCAGGTGTAATAATTGTGAAAGCTACAACAGCCAGCACTTTGTTTTAAACAACCCTTGGGAACAGGCTAACATAAACACGTGCAAAAACATAATCCATCAATCCATTTTCTTCTACATATTGAGGTCGAGGGAGCAGCAGTCTAAGCAGAGAAAATTTCCCACCTCACACGCCTCATTTATAGAGCATTACGGTAACCCTGTAGGGACATGGTGTTGTCTATGAACAGACACAACAGGGTGGGCCAAGGACTCAATGTGCAAAAGGAGACGTGTTCTTCTCCTCCAGCAGTGCTCAGTTTGTCCTATCTGGGCAGAAAGTAATAGAACTAAAACAGTTTCTTCCAAAGGGTTCTGTGTCCGAGACAAACACATCACAATAATAGTCAGTGATCCAGCCACAAGGGTCACAAGCTAGTGTACTTTGGTGCTAGTCACAAGCCCGGACTAATGGAGAGGACTGCATCAGGACAGGCATCCGGCGTAAAAGCTTAAATTATGTATATGAATCATTATTAATGATTAGCTGTGATGACTAACGATAATGCTCAATAACATATTTTTAACTACGTATTTACTTTTATCCATCCATCCAATACTGAACATGGGGAATAGGCAGGTGGGCTATGCATCAGCATGAGAGCTTTACTTGGTTTGAAGAGAAAGTATAGAACGAGACTGGGCAGTGATTGTAAAATTATGCCTTGAGAGCTACTGACACTGAGGTACAAAGTAAAACTTATTCATCTTGCTGTGGTAAAAACGGCTATATCTTTCAACATTTGATCCATCCTGAACCCATTCTATACACCACAAGCTGACAGACACTTCCAATGAAAGAAAAAAAAAAAAAAAACTCCCCTCAGATCAGCGAGAACAGCCGGCATGCTGACTAAGCCTGGCAGAAGACACACGGTTATCCGAGGTTAATGGGGTGACAAGCTCAGGGCAAGGCTTGCATAACGACCTGGGCTCTATGCCACATTCAACTGGCTCTCACAAACCTTTATGTGGAGCGATATCAGCAGAGCCAGCCAAGGACATAAACCAGGGCCTTGGGGATAAGAAAGACTCTGATATCTGTAAAGCACTGTG
Organism: Rhyacichthys aspro; assembly: GCA_036850595.1. Classification (NCBI taxonomy): domain Eukaryota; kingdom Metazoa; phylum Chordata; class Actinopteri; order Gobiiformes; family Rhyacichthyidae; genus Rhyacichthys; species Rhyacichthys aspro. The sequence continues at coordinate 2,128,104 of CM072159.1, forward strand.
GGGGGAACTTTGAGATAAATAGAGGGATGAATTTCAGGTCAATTGCTTATTCAAATACTTTACAAAGAACAAAGAAGGCCAGTTCACAGAGATTTCAGGATCAAAAGTTTAATCAACATGGGTCTGGAAGTGTTATCCTTGGCTTAGACTAAAGCCCAAAGGTGATGATAACTTTAGATACGTTTACAGCTTACATACTCTCCATCCTTCACTGATTATAGTGTTCTTATTAAAAGTGTGCCCTCCTTCTGCAGCAAATGTACATGTTTGTGAGTTTCTGAGGTGTCCAAAATGAGTAGCATGAATGAGATCATCGACATGTTTACATCAAATATTTCCTCAGCTCTATACGTGAGATGTGTGAACATCCCGGTGCTCCTGTCCTATGTCGGAGACCAGGTAAGCATGTTTATCCTAAGTGCTGTTTTGGGTCATATCACCTGCCACTCTGCTCTGCTCAAACCTTGGACAGTGTAAGTAAATATGCCATTAACAAACACTTATGCAAAATTGCAACTTAGAAAACCCTTAAGTGTCAGGTTAAAGGTATATCTTGTCACACAGTGTGATTTTGGAGGTCACTGATGGATAATGGCAATACTGATCTTCATGCCATCACAATATAAGATGTGACCAAAGATGATAACTCTCACTGTCCAGCAGCCAAAAACAGACCTGCAACACTTTTTTTAAATTTTTTATTTATTTTTAAAAGTAAAAAACTTAGGACAATCATATCTTTTCATAGCAGTTAAGTGGATCCACTCTAAGACACCAAGTACTACTGATACCAACTGTTGTTTAGCCTGTTTTATAAACTCAGTCTGTGAGTTTCAGACACTGGTTGAACCTAATTCTTGAGCTTAGTGTGACTTTAAATAAATCTATTACTACTTTGCAGTTGATCCCAACTGTGTGTAAGGGGGCTATCATATTAAACCACTGCAAAATAATCTGTTAATTGTAATAGTGAACTCATAGTAATAGAATGAATGAAAGTACACTGCAATAAACAGCACAATCTCATTCACAACAAAACACTGGTCCATTTCTCCCTCACTTTTTAAGATTGATCTGTCAAACTAGAAAGCATTACAGCACACTCAAAACTTACTTTTGTTGTCCTTTTGAGAGATCATTTGCTCATTCTTGTCCTGTATATTCTTAGAAGGAGTACGTAGAGACAGGCAGGGAGTAGGGGAATAGAGCTGGGAAATGACCCACAGTAAATGAGAGCTCATGAATCAGAATGGGGCTCATTGGTCAGAGCTAATGCAGCAGACGTCCTCCCACACTCAGGTCACCTCTGTCACTGGACTGTGGATGGACCTACTGCTGAAGAGTAAGCTTTAAATGATTGCTTATTGGGCAAATAAAAACACATTTCTGAACCAAAAATAAGAAATAGAAATTTAGAAGCTAAGGCAGGGGTAGCACTGAAATCCTGTAAGACCCTGCATATAGATCAGAACGGAACAAGTTGTAATAAAAACAACTAATATGATATTCATAATTTCAGTTGGACTAAAAAGAGCTGGGTGGAGTTGACTGGTGAGCAGAGTGGGAACAGGCACATTGCACTATGAAATGAGACTGCTTGCAACTGAAAAAGTCTTGCATTCACTAAATACTGCTCAATTAGCAATAGTGAGCAAGAACCATAAAACGCCAACTCTATCTGGAATCAGACACTAGAAGTTGTTTCTTGTTTTCCCTTTTGTATCTTGGTCACGGAAAGGTGACCAGACACTGCTTCTCCACTCCTCCATTCCCTTTTTTTTATTTTCATCTCCCTTAAGGAGGGTAAAAGGACAGGGGGTGTTGTCTTCTAAAGGCCTCTGAGGATCTGATTCTTGTAATACTGGGCTATAGAAATAAACCTACTGAAAAATAAGAGAACAGTCAAACATGAAAGATTTCAGGACCTTGTCAAAAATGTCATCAGATGCAGATGTTCTTGCAAATGAATAAATAATCATACAAGGGTTAACTTTTAATTGGTTGTTGTTGTTGTCATGTTTAGGCTACAGTCAGACTCTTGTTGGACTTGGGCAACTGCACAGTTTGTAGGGTTTGTTTTGTCAAACCCTTATCCTCCAGACTCTGACTCCTGTCTCCTGTTATTCCATTTTTCTTTAAAAGTTAGAAATTAACAGTGTAAAATGAATAGTTCTAACAATGAATTGATTTATTTTCCCCCGAGGTGACCATGCCTAATATAATTGCCACTTTGCACGTCAAAGTAAAAAGAGAGATGCAGCATAATCATAATGGAGGCAGTAATAGACTACTTTCCTTCTTACATGACTTGTCTGTCTGTGTTTAGTTCATAATGAGTCATTGTATTGAAACATACGGTGGGTTATGCAATAGGACTGACTTTAAATAAGCTTTATGCAACAATCCTGAGCTTTCATTTCTCTTGGGCACTAAATCACAGCCATCTTTGGTCGCAGTATGAGACAGGCAATTACTGCAACGTAAGAGGGTGACTTTGGGTCTCAGTGAAATCGAAGCCAGAGGACAATACAGTGGCATCGTTTAATTCACCCTCATGGTCTCAGATGAAGCCTAGTATGCTTAAACACACCTCCATCTCGCTTCAAAGCTGACCCTGATTGGTTCATGTCAGTGGCTGCATTAACTCTGCACTGGGTCATAATATGATAAGGTAAGATGTGCTCGGATTACGACATATTTAAAGAATCAAAGCCGAGAGATAATTGAGCCCATGTTTGAAGAAGATGAGCGGCTTGTGTATTTCTGGATTGCTTTGAGTCGGGATCTAAAGGCACGTGGGCCAAGCAGAGGAACAGAGGTGACAAACGGTGAAGGACAGAAGGGGGTTATAGCTCAGAGTGGTCACAGCTGCAGTGTTTTGTCAAAAGCTGATAGTCGATTATCACAGGTGTTTAGTCCTCTCTGTGTCCTCTGCTGCGAGCTACTCAGGCCAGAGGAGTTTAACAAGAGGGATGAGTGATAGATAAAATATGTCCTGATCAAGTGAAGAGCATACTACAGTTGCCTTCAGTAGGGCTGTGTGAAATGACAACATTGACTGATTTGCAACCTTATGTTCTAAGGAGCTATATTTGTCTAGGACCAGACCAGGAATAGACATGGACGTATATGCTGTTGGAGATGTTGCTCAGTCAGTTATTGGCTGTTGAAAAGGATGAGTGCAGTTAGTATAAGTCTTCACTGTGAAATAGACTTGTGTGTAAACCTCTGACTGATTAAACCCTTTAGTGTTTTGTTGTACAGAGCTCTTTATTGATCAGACAAATACTGATGTGGAGTCACTCAGATTATTACTTGTTGTAGTCCTTTTAGTGATGTTTTTATTGAGCAGTGTAGTCTGATTCTCCAAACATAGATCACTCTCCTTTACTAACTCTGTGACTAACTTCCTCTCTTCTAACTGTTGACCTCATTACGTTCACAAAGGTCAAGAACAGTGGTTAGAAGAGGAGCCTATGTCTGAGGACATTCACTTCAGTCTCTTTTTATGGCACTGTGCCTCATTTTCTGATCAGGCAAAATGTGATGACGAATGTTCAAAAGAAAAATTAGTCACAGTCCCTCTCATACAGCAGAGAGAAGCAGGCATTGAATTCAACACTAATGAATTGTGGTGGAGTACATTACTATACATCAGCCATTATTAATCCATCACAAGATAGCACTGGAGAAGAGGCTCACTTATTGCATCATATCTGACATTTCTCTTTGTTTAGAGAGTGTACCTCTGTGATCAAAGGATCATTTAGTATTCAGCCAGGTCACAGCATGCACCTGTATCTGACAGAAACCAAGCAGCCGAGACAGAGCCAGGGCAATTTACTAAAACGCCAAAGAGAATCACTGGAAACAGTCTAAAGAAAGCAGTCGCATAACACTCTGCCTCCACTCTGCCTCGGATCATTTTCCACAAGTTTGGCTCTAATGGGTTTCTGGCCTCTGGGATTTTTAGGTTTGACAATTTAATTTTTAAAAAGAGCAATTGAGAAGTGGAGCTGGTGTCAAATGTCTGACATAGTGAAAACTGTCACCCCTTAAACCGACTCTGGAGGAGAAGCAGTGGAAGTGACTTTTTTTGGCATCATATATCAAGTTCTGGATGGTTTCTGCCAAGACAGCTATATTTGAACTAACTTGGTTCCTCCCACCATGCAAAGACATGCATATATTGTTAAAATGGTAAATCAAAATTCCTCTAAAAAAGAGTTTGTAGTAACTATTACAGTGAAGAAAATCCCAATTAACCCATAGGCATGGAATAAAAATGTCAAATTTTTCTTTGTGCATATAGATAAATCCAGACACTTTTTCTGTAATATCCTTACTTCCTTGTTCACTTCAGTGTAGGCCAATGGGAGTGTTTGATGATGCAAGCTTGTGACTGGCCAAAACTGTTTTTCTCTTGCATTTAAGGAAAACTGTTCAGTCACAATCAGGTACTGTCCCTTTAAAAGGCCAAGCAGTAGTTAAACATAGATGTTTGTTTTTTAGGTTATCACAAACGTAAATAAATGTTTTATTACCTCGTGCAATAGTGAATTATAATAAGTTGCGATGGCCCTTTTTTACTGGGGTAATGCAGGCAACTTCTCAAACTCACTACAAACTGATCACATGAGATTGACCTCTGTTAGATGTTTTCTGGAAAGCTCTTGTGGTGGAGCAGTGGATTGTGGGAACTCTTGCTATACTTCCAGTTTAAGAGAATGCTATACAGATATTTGTTTAAGAAGACAGTTCTAAGTATGAGAAAGAAAAACAACAGCTAAATGCTACAGGCTCAATTATACAGGTGTGGCACACAGACACTTGTCACATGCAGTAAACCAGTTCAGTGTCATCTGTACTGTTGGATGGCACTAAAAGTTAGAAAACAGTTATAAGCACATCTCCAGGTGCACAACTATCTTTTGCAGTCACATACACATACATATAAGAGATCATGCCAGCACGCCAATCCATCAACTTTTTTGAACCTGGTGTTTATGGAACAGTGCTATCAATTAAGTGTTAATGTGCATAAATATAATACACATTTTATATTATCATATATTATCAGAAGATGTACAGTCTGCAAATCACTGTATTTGGTCATTGCTGTTCTACTTGCTGTTTGTTGCCAGAAGTCAATATTTGTCTGGGATTGGCTGGAACATTGTTGTTCTCACTAACAAAACTCTTACTCAGCCATATTCAGAAGTTGGAGTGAGAACGCTATCCCATTGTTGTGTTAGAGTCCCTCCTCAGTGACACATTTGAGACTCCTTCATGTTTCATTTAAGTCATATTGTGTTGGAGACTGGTAATTTGGGACAATATTTTTGGGACAATATATTTTTTAAAACCATGTTCAAGAGCCATAGTTTCTTCCTTATATGTCACTCTCTCCTGTTCCATTATTTAAACAGTGGATGGGTGTTACCGCTCCATGTTTATGTCCATAATGTGTCATCCCTTTAATCACTCATAATACTTCAAATGTGCAGCCAATTGCCCTCGACCCAGAGTTGGCAGCGGAGTGCTATTCCAGGCTCCTCCCAAGACTCTGAGAGGAGTGAAGCGTGACAGAAAGCAGATGGCTTCGAGGACGGATGGTGTCCCGTGACCGCCAGCACTTCACTTGTGACATTAAGGAGGCTGTGTCGACTCTACTTACAACATCCAACTCTGACTCAGATATACACATGCTTTACAATGACATAACAATGGAATGAGAATATGTAATGCAAAAACACAATAGGATATTTGAAAAAGGGACAATATGTCTCAACATTTCTACCAGACTCCACTCCAGATCATGATGCTTAGATGTTAGCCTTACAGTTGTGGTGTTAAAGATTTTTTTTTGAAGGATTTCGAGCTAACTTGGAATCTTTACAAACATAACAGTTGGATGAGACTGGAATAACAAACAACACCCTGTGACACGCTGACAGTCTTTTAGGACTCAACAAAAGCCCTCCCTTCCCTCTCTTTCTTCACTTTTTCTTACAAACTCCATCATAAGTAACAAACAACATGCGGAAGTTATGAATGTGTGAATAATTACACACCTTTGTGGCTTTTTTATAAGGTAATTACCTTATGCCATAAATGAGCCTGGTGTGTGTGCTAAACTACGTATGTCACCATTTTGGATTGGCAAAAAGCTTACTGAGACTGTGACATACAAGCATTATCCACAAACAAAATCATACTCAAGTGTTTATAAATCAAAATTTGAAAGTTCTTGTGACGTCTTTGTTCATATGCAAATAGGCTAACTTTTCAAACATCAACATATTTCCACACAATGTCTTGTCTCTAGTTAGTCCGCTCTTGACTAACTATTGAGGCAGCAGCAGTTACAGGTTTAACATCATGAGGGGGTTTTACACAGTTAGGAGGTTTTACCCCATGAGGAGTTATCTGTGGAGCTAAACGCTGTCCACGGTGCTGACTGCGTGTGCACTCAGCAGGAAACAATGTAATCTGACAGACTCACAAAGAGGATTTAGGGCCCGGCTGGTGGTCTCCGTCTCCACAGGCTCAATATGTCTGTGATTATGTCCCGGCCTTTACTGTATTCTTCATTAAGAAGTGATTTACACCATTGTCACTTCAGTTTTCCCTCTGTCATGCACCGATAACTCACCACACAGTTTACCACCTCCAGGAAGGCCTTTTCTTTGAGATGATTTCAGTGCTAACATAACTGTATTAAAGAGTACTTTTCTCCTGCTGAGCAGTCAATGATTGCATATTTAGCAGGAACAAATACTTTTCTCTCAGAATTGTGGTTTCAGAGCTCATATACCTTTTACAAAGTACAAATTGAAACACTGTGTTTATGCACAATTACTAATGAAACATATTTAAAATATAGAAATACATAAAGTGTTTAACTTAATACATGTTTAAATATAGACAATCATAGAAATTATTGCATTATGTAAGAAATACAAATGACTATCATGTTTGTAATGTATTTCACTGAACAAGCTACTATAACACTACAAGTAAGAGTGTTACTCACACTGTTACTCTGTGTCTCGCTCTGACTGAGTGACTGACAATCACACACAGTATCAGAGGGGCTCTGTGCAGTAGACTTCTGTCACAACAACCCATGGGCCAAATATTATGAGTTATCACAGTTTGTTCTCTGTAAGGTTTATGCAGAGGTGACACAATGACCACGACACCTTCCTAAAAGTGTCTCAGTACAATGTTGAAACTGATGAAGATTTCAGTCACAAGTTGTAATCACAGTTCTGGTGATAGTCCTCAAGTGATAGCTAGACAACTCAAACTATCACTTACTAAAAGTAAACTGGGCTCTCAGATGTTTAAATTACATTCTGAGTACATAGCTTTGTCAGGAAAAAAAAAACATTACATTACAACATTACATCTCGTGAGATTTGAGTATTCACACAGAAATCCATCTTGTCCCTCACAAAGCAATGATTTCCACCAAACCACGGCTGGTTCGGACAAATGCTGTTGCAGTTCTAACTGTACTGGGTGTGTTTTAAGTTTGACAACGAAGCAACCATTTCCCTGTTACTTGTGTAACTGGATAAAGTGACGTGGCAGTTGATAGTTACTGACAGGTGGGTACATTCAATCACCTTTATAGCATTGGTTTGCAACTAGTCGCATCTTGAGAACCAATTTTTTTACTGATCACTTTTTACAGAAACCATTTCAAACTGACTTACTTACTCACTTCCAATATGGATTTAATCACCTGCATTAAAGGGTATTTGTTTATTAGACGAGCCTCTAATTGACCAAAAACACTTTCTTTAATCATGTTTGTGTCACTTGGTGAAGGTCTGCCCATCCCTCAAACCTGGGAGTAGTACAATACTGTCTGAGTGTGGAGGCAGCTCCCTGTGGCTCATAATTACACCTGTCACAGAGCGGCACACAGACCACAGCCGACCAGACCTCTGCAGCGCTCATTCACATTCACGGCAGCCATACAGCGCCTTGTTGTCTGTCTGAAGGAAATATTTCCAACTCACTGACTCATTTCTCTATAAATCCCTCTGAGGGCTGTCCGAACCCAGCTAAAAAAAAGTCAAACAACAGTGGGCCTCTGCAGAGTGAAGACATACAGGTGTTACACATTACTGTTTGTCTTCCTTAGTAACCATGCTTCCAGATGAGTTTGTCTTTAATTGCATGGGAATGGCTCATTAATCATTGCCATAAGCCTCATTAGTACTCATTTTGACTAATTAGAAAATTCTCTGTCCTGGGCCACTTCCTACTTATTTTTACACTATTCAGAGTATGATCTACTGTACGCCGTTCATTACGTCATCCAACAGGCTGCACATTACTCCTTGTCATTCAAGTCATTAAGACATTTTACCAGTTTACTTTCAGTTTTCCAAGGTAAATCCTCTTTCCCATCTCTAAGAAAAGCCACTGTAGCAGTGTCCTCAGATTATTTTTTTATTATAGCAACAGCACTCAGTCAAATGTCTAGTCAGTGGTTCTTTTTCATTACCTTGCATCTTGTCCTGCTAAAGGTGACGCAGTTTCTTTTGACCCACTTGGGTTAAGTAGTACTTTTAGATACCAAAGTAGTGTTCAGATCATAGAGAATGCGTTTCTCAAGAAATTCTGATGAAAGTAGTCTAAATGTGCAGTAGTGCTTTGGAACAAAATTACTTCAGAAACACCCACATCCTAAACAAGGCTGGTATAATTTAACAGAAGCTTCCTCCTGAGCTGTATCAGATAAAAGTTTTAGGCTTTTCTAATCCTTCAACTGAGCTTCATTCCTGTCTGTTTGCTTGTATCCACCATTTGTTGTTCACACAGCTGTGGAGGAGCATAAGACAATGCTGGTTTTCAGGGGAGATTTAGCATTTACGACAAATTCTGCAAACTTATCTGGCCTCTCTATAAAGAAAAATATTGAGTATCACTCTGTCGTGGGCAGCCTAAAAACTCCTTCTCCTCACTATCAAAACTCCTTTCCATATTGTATAGTAAGACAAAAATGCATACCACATTAATCAGCTTTTGTTGTCTTTCGTCAAATCAAACAACACAATCAACACATGTCACTTATCCTTTGTAGTTCGTGTGAATTATGTGATTCTCAGTGTGCTCTGGACCCACACAGTCATTTCCTTCCCACAGACACAAAGTGACCACAAAAGAAAAACTGCAGTTCATTGAGCGGATATTAACGGATGCTTCCGGTGATTTAGAGATGTGCGGACCCGGTGATGGATTGCGGACACCTTCAGTGTGAACCCAAGCATCAGCGGCTCCATTGTAAAGCAATTAGAGCACACAATAGAGTCACTTTGGCTGCGCCTGTGTCCGAGGGACCCCAGGTGAGCGCAGCAGGAGGGCATGAAAGCACTGCATTTAGACGGACTGAGTTATGAGGACAAATCTGACGCCAGACGAAGTGACAGGAGAATACTGCAAGTACAGGAGAACTGAAGTAGGTCCATGAGAGAGACTGTGAACATTTATCATTTATTTATTTATCAGGGCTTTCACACCTGCACTGTTTGGGCTGGACTTTCAGACTTTCCTGTTTGGTCCAAACCAAATCCTCTAGCAGACCATGGTTCAGACCAAACAGCTGCTCTTTCAGTCCCGACCAAACTGAACCAAGGTCTGGTTTGTTTTTAGTGTGAAAGTGAGTCTTATATATATAAATATATATAAGACTCACTTTCACACTAAAATATAGTTTGGACTTTTGGACGATTTGTAGGAAGTGACAGACAAACACATGAAGATGAAATAAAAAAAAGAAGAAAAAGGTGGAAATAGATTTCAGTTGGGTTTAAAAACACATTAGACCCACAGATCACATTGTAGTATGTTTTAAATCGTATTATTTTTATCGCTGCACTTTTATAAGATGCGTCCTTTGCAGCTGACTCAGTGATATAAAACATGTCTTAAACAGTGCATTTAAAGTTTTCACAGCTGCTGCAGCACATCAACCTTTTCTGCTTTTATTTTCTTAAAAAAAGGTCAAACAGGACTAATTTTCCACCACAAACCGCTAATACATCAACATACAAGGGGATTAAACAGGTTTCCTTGAAGGCAAGACAAAAAATAGGTAGTGTACTTGAAGACTTAAAGCTGATCAAATAATAAGCTTCTAATTATTCAAATAAATTCCCAAGCATCTTCATTTTGTTCCACACTAAAATCCAAAGACTGCAGCTGTGAAAAGACCCTAAAGCTGCGGCCCAGACAGCCTCAAGTGGAGGCAGTAAATTTCTGTGTGAGAGGCTGAAGGAGGCAAACAAAAAACAGGCATGAAAGATGATGCCTTAAAGACGCAGCTAATGACAAATGGGCCGAATGTGACGAGACATAAATACAAGGCTCTCACGGGGTTTCACTCCTCATGCACAAAACATTTAATATTCAATTAAATCTAGCCTCAGCACAGACAGACGAGCCACTGCCCCCCTCATTAGAGACATTTATCAAGAAGACCTGACACAGAAGCAAACATAAAGTAGTCATCCACAGCATATAAAACATCTCTGCTGTATGGTAATACATGCAGCAGCTTATATTGTGTTTGCTCCACTGTTGTGCTCTGCAAGCTCATTGACTCATGTTTTTCCATCAATCAATCCTTCGCCCTAGTTTCCATTTCCTTTGTGACTATTGTGACTTCAGCTGCAGCCAAAGCACCTAATAAGCACAAATGTCTACACTCCTCCCACTTGATTAAAAGCTAGACACACACCCCTGCTGAGAGAAGGAGCAGAGTTTTTTTTTTTTTTTTCTTCCTCGGAGAAAGGGGAGAAATCCCAGTTTGGAAGCTGACTGTGAACCAGATTTTGTATTCTATAATGTAAGGCAGCTGACATTTTGAGGGCATGTCCAGAGCTGGCACATTGGGCAGAACATGGAGCAGCCAGGTGGAGCTTCCCCTTGAGTCAAACTACATATGCCAAAGATGAAAGGACAAAGTAGATATTTGGTCATTTAGATGTTTTAATAGTGCGGATGAGTGACAGGGGAACAACCCAGAGACAAGCTCATCTCTGACGCAACCAGAAAGGTCTGGATCTTGAAGTGGGTTAGCTCCTCATTCAGTTAAGTATGGGTTTGTCTGTGGAGCTAAGAGTGCATTCATATGAAACAGACTCTCAGTCACATTGAAAAAAAAGACTTAACACTTAAACTCAAGCCAAAGTGAACAGCACCATTGATAGAAAGAAAGACATAAACACGCCAAGTAAAGACCAACCAGACTGAAGTGTGGGTGAGGTTTAAATGTAAATGTAAAATAAGTGGATCTCAAAATAATGTGATGTACAGTATAAAGCCTTTTTGAGCAAAATATAACTTAAGAGGGGGCTGGGGCTGCAGGAAACTAGCCTTCTGGCACCTTTAGACCTCTGTAAAGGTCTAAAGGTCAAATAGGTTAATTTAAAGTATTCCTCATGAAGGAATGTGAGCGTGTAAGCCCTGAGATCAACTGGCAATTGATATGTACGACCCAGACAAAAAAATGTAATAAAATAGGGTAGCAATAAGTTTAGACATCTTTATCTATAAACCCACAGTGTTAATTTGCGCATTTGGACACTCCAACACATTTTATTGCTGTACTGGTAGGCTATTCCTCAAACTGAAAGTAGTCTTTTTTGTTAAGTTTGGACTAATAGGTTCTAAGTCATCTCTGTTTGGACTGCTGCCCCCAAGACTTCGTGATAAGCAGAAGATGTATAGATGGAGGTCCTTCTGTGTTCATGCACACATCAACATTACGACCCCTGACTCACAGGATGAAGGTCATGAGTTTGATTCCCAGACGGCCAACTCAGACCTTTCTGTGAGGAGTGAATGTGAATGGCTGTCTGTCTCTAAGTGTTAGCCCTGAGATCAGCTGCCCATATTCCAAGGTGCACCACGCCTCAGGCTCAAAGATACAGTCCCCTGTGACCCCAAACTGGAAAAAGCAGAATAAACTGAATGAATGAATGAATGAATGAGGAGAAGGAAGACAAAGACAGGAAGATTGTGTGTGAAACAAAATTATATACTAGCCTCTCCTGAAACTGACAGCACCTGGTTGTTCAGTAAAATTTCATTAGTTGAAGTTGTACTTTGCTAGCTTGGGGAGAAGTTATTCAAGGTCTGCATTGCAGTTTAATCCTAAGAAACAAAAAAAAAGAGAGTAGTTTAGTATGACTCCATGTGCCTTACTTATTTCCACAACACATTTTAACTCACCAACAAATTTAAATAAACTTCATGGCAGCAATAGTTTCAAAAAAGAGCTTTTACTTAAATTCTGAAGAGAGTCACTGGTTTTTAGTAGACATGGAAAATTATGCTGAAGGTGGAAGCATTTAAATGAAATTAGAAAATGAAGCTAGCAGTGGTGTGTCAGCTTGAATTAATGTGAGCAGATTTCAGAAAAAGGCCACCTACAGTCATGGGATTATAAAGCAGCTGGAGAGTTGCCAGTATCTAAGTACAAATGTCTTCTTGTTTTAAGTCTTTGGCCAAAGTATAGACTTGCTCTCCATCTGCACATTCAGTCTGAGCCACAATCGATAACTCCACTGTCCTTGAAGTGGACGGAACGCACAGCTAAAGTTTAAAGAGTGAAAAATGCTGATGCTCCAAATGTCATCCATGACTTGTTCCAAACACAAAGTGGAAACGGGCCAATTCTTGTTCTAATACGGAGCAGTTGTGTGTAAAGTGCCATGCTCAAGGGCAGCCCAGGGGTTATTTGTGATGCAGTGGTGAGGGGCCTGTTCATTTAGTTAAATCAAATTTGAGTGAGAGACTGAGGCTGGCCAACAAAAGAAAATATATTTGACAAGATTCATATTTTATAAAAGGTATATTTAATTCAATGAAAAGCATGATAATAATAATATTGTGAGTAAATTCAGGATGTTCTCTCATTTGTTGCACAGCCTCATGATGGGTTTTGCTGCGCAGTGGATCTGGTCCAAGAGAACTTAGCTGATTTATTTCAAACTGGCTCATTGACTTAAAGTTGCATTTCCTAAAAACTCCTTGCCTCCTGGTCCCAACCCCCAGCCCTCATTAACCACAACAACACAGCAAACTACCTGAGAGTAGACTGAACAGAGACCTGTCCGGGGAAGGAGAGAGGAAAAGGAAGCATATGATAAATGACCATGACAGAGAAGAGGCGTGCAAAGGGAATTTGCTTCTTTATTACACATTCATAGTCCTCTTTTATGTCAAAGTTAGTGCCAGGTATTTGAAAAATGAGTCACATAAACCACTGGAAAACAGCACTTTTAACATAAGCTGCTTCTTTATGAAAATATGTAATTTACAGCTAATCCTGAATCTTGAAATCCTATAGTATGTTGGTAAGTTTTGTTTTGAGATCAGGATGTTTGTGCATACTTTAGACAATAGAGATGATCACAGGAAGGGTTTAGAAATCTTGTTGAGTGAGTCAGGCACAAATCTTGAATCTTACAGAAGAGTCAAGAATTAAACCAGAATCAAAAACTTTCCTTTTTAAAGAAATTCAATCAGAGATCAATTAAAAAGCCACCTGGGACTGTGAGCTTGGGATTTAGTAACATGGAACATGGACACCAAGTTTGAATGCTATTTAACTAAAAAAACAGTCCATGTGCCTAGCAACAGACACTCCTAGTATAAAAAGATCTTTAGAAGATCTATAGAAGGACTAAATATTTCTTTGAAATGGGTTATTTGTGATGTATTTTTCCCATTTACAGCCCCGAGAAATCGATAGTCATTATTCTGTCTGGAGTGAATTAAATAAATGCAGCCCATTTAACTAGAGCAATGCACTCTAAGATTAAAAGGTTAAGAAAATAAAAGCCCACAATTCTTCTGGACAGGAAACATTCACAAAGCTCTCTTCACCTTATCAAGAACACACTCCTGCAATATTTGGACAGAAATATGTTTTCCTCTGCGAGGCCCTGAGACAGCGTTCAAACATATCAGAGCAGAGCAGGCTCACGCTGATTTGTGGAGACATACATTATTGTGAGCGCAGATTCAGCAGTATACTGGTGAGAGAAAATGAATGCCACTCGAGAGATTATGTAAAGGAGAAGCTCTCGAGGTTTGGGCATCAGAAGAGAGAGAGGTTTGACAGCATTTACGCAGATGTCTCATTCTCTGCTAAAGCTCACACTTCTGCAAATCACAGAAGGGGAAGGGTTAGGTAATGACATCCAAATATCCAAAACACATCCAAATATCACCTTTGGAGTCAGTTTTTGTGATAAGCTGTGTGATCGTGACATTTTGTGGCAATGGAATGGGACATAACACCCAGGACAACGGTTCAGGAGACAAGATTTTAAAACGCCAGTTACAGTGCAGCTGATTTAAAATGTACTCTGGATGTAAAAGCAGAAGGTGAGTTGTTAGAAATGTATTTAAATATATTAAGAGTGGATATGGAGCATTAATAGTAAAAAATAAAATACATAAATAAATGAACAGTCTTAGCTTGCTCTACCTAAGAATGAAATCCTATCCTTAGCCAAGTTGCATTCAGCCCTAAATATAACGAAGAAGAGCGAACAGAGAAGGGATACGGGCAAACAGACATGGATGGGTTTTAAAACACTTAGAAAGACATGTAGATGTAGCACATGTAGATTACTTTGTTTTAAGATTTGTATGACTCTGTTTTTATCTTTATAAAGGGAACAAAATACAATGGCAATATTTCTGTTACACAAAGGTTTTTTATTGTGCAACAGATTTCACCAATTCCTGGATGACTGAAAACTTCCACGGACATCTACTGTTTATTACAGCAGTATATGTATTCTCACTCCCCTACATATTAGGATTTATTCACTTTTCAATATGAATTATACCCCATAAAGAAATGTAAATTGTGTAGTGCTTTTCTGACACTGTGTAGTCAACTTCTGCATTTCAGCGGGAACATAACGCTCTTCAGGGTTTACTTAAACAAAAGCATGACATATTTTTTGGAACCATTTAGATTATTTTAATTGAAGATCTGTTATCTTCTTTTCCAGGGTAAACATTCAAAAGTCTTGTTTGAGTGGAAGAACAGAATATAACTTTATTGTCCACTAAAGTGGAAATTTTCCTTTGGCTAACCTTTACAAACAACATATCAGGCAGACATCCAGCAAAAAGCACAGTCCGTCATAAATTCATAAATATGCTAAAACTCATAATAAAACATAGTCCATGATAAAACTAAGAAAACACCTGAAACAATGTAGCTGTCAGAAATGGACCATTTCTGACAGCTACATGTTTCAGGTTCATTCATGGTGTACTGTTCTCAAAATATGCACTGCACATGGGACAAACGTTTAGTTGCCAGCGGGATTCTATAGCTCTTACCAGGGTGCAGGAGCTCCTACTGACTAGACAGAGGATGGGAGCTGTCTGCCACAATACTTCTGGCTTTACTTAATGTCCTCTCTCTGTACACTTGGCCCAGTTATTTATGGGGTTTCACAATTATGTTCAGTTTCATTGCTGATCTGCAGGTGATATGGTTGTATCACGCAGGAAGGTGGAAAGTTAGAACATTTTTAACGATTGATTTATAGAGAA
The DNA here is from genome assembly GCA_036850595.1 of Rhyacichthys aspro. Classification (NCBI taxonomy): domain Eukaryota; kingdom Metazoa; phylum Chordata; class Actinopteri; order Gobiiformes; family Rhyacichthyidae; genus Rhyacichthys; species Rhyacichthys aspro. The sequence continues at coordinate 2,143,713 of CM072159.1, forward strand.
CTTCTAAGATCTGTGGACTGACCCTGAGGCTACTGAGCTTCCTCCCTTGGTACAGCCGCTGAGAGCATTTTTTGTATATATATTCAGTGTTCTTATAGAAGTTCAGGTGAGAGTCTACAATTGAAAGAACTTAATATTAAAATGTTTCTGTGGCCAATTTTGGCCTTATTAATTTTCCCAATTATCTCCCTCCTTTTTTCCTGTAACTGTTCTGGATTACAAGAAAGAAAGGCAACCTTCCTTTCAGTAAAACAACTTTTAAGTTCTTTTCACATTCCGGATTTGTTAGGGAGGATAGTTTCAGCTTTTAGGGGGGAATTATACGTTTCTTCCAGCAACAGTCAGCCCCATGTTTTAAGTGAACTAGACTAAACCTGTCTCTGCTCAGATAGAATCTCACACCAGCAAGTGGAGTGGTCTTGATATAGACAAGCCCTCTACATCCTCAGCACCTCAGACTAACACCAGCATAAAAAGTAAGTGGCCCACATTTGAATCTGGTTATTTTGAGAGCATTTTGGGCTGGGTTTAAATGAAGGAATGGGTTCTATTTAGAAAGCTCAACCTTCTTAGAGGTTCTACAGGGATGCTGTTGCCATGGCACCTATTGTTAGGACACCCTTTTCAACAGCAATAAGCATTTCTCCTTCTTTGTCACAGTGTGTTCATTTTCTATGACTTAAGGTGTGGTAAAATAAATTAGCTGATTTACATCTGTTGTAACCTGAAGTTGAATGGATGTAGAGCATGAGGAGAGAAAATGCTAAAAGAAAGCCACAGCTTCACTTCGCCTGACTTGAGAGAACAGTGAAAAGAGCCGCATGAAAGTTGGGTCAACCTATTTTAGTTTCAAAAGCAAGAGTAACAGGGTCTCTGCAGGACCAGCCTTGGTAATGTTGCATCATCAAAAGGGAAATTGCTTTGGAGAGTATAAAGATTTTTTCATAAAATGATCACCAGGAAATTTTACTTTTACATATAATTAAATTTTCTTTTTTTTTTTCAGTTCACCACAACATTTTATAATACTGGACAATGGGTCTGGATAGAGGGATACACTGTTGTTAGAAAGCAACAGAGGCATGACATAAGTGTTGTAAGGTCTGTCCTTTGTTGAGACCATTGAGCTGACAGTGCAAAGTGGTAAAACGGACCTCGACGAAATTTGTGTTATTACGAACATGCTACCTTATGAAGCTAAGATCTTCAACTGTGTACCTCTTGTTCTTGTTTAAACAGACAACACTGAACATAACAGAATCTTATTTCAGTGAAAGACATGGCAGTGTAAACAGCTTTTTTTGGTTGCAATATGCATTATATACACTATATATAGACTTAATAGACTTGTTGTTTAGGAGATAAAGTTCGAGAGGTCAGACTGAGATGGTTTGGATGTGTTCAGTTGAAGGAGTGTGAAAATATCATCTGACCCTATGTCTACTGTCATCAAGCTGCTGCTTCAGGCCGTATTACACTGCAGCCCCTCTTCATCACCACCTCAACTCTCTAAAACTCTGCAAATATCCCCTTCCCACTCTAGCAGCACCCATCTGCACATCTCATTATTATGTCTTTTATTTCAGTCTCTCCTGACTGACATGCCATTTATTATGAACTTTTGTCATAAAACAGCACCAATTGCTAAAGAAACATCCTTTAAATATACTTTGAAATTCCAATATTGTACAAACCCAAACTTTTACTTCGGGAGATTAACTTGGTTCTACACTAACAGCCTCGGTTATAGGGTTTCTGATGATTTCATTAAAGTTCTAACGACTTGAGGAGGGACAAACCTCAGTCACAATAAGCTCTTGGCCATGAATCAATTAATGGTGTCCTGTGCATTAACGAGATTTCCATCAGAGCAGCGCCATCTAATCAGCCTGCACCATTAGCAGTCGGCAGAGATCATTGCTTTCACTGAGGCCCAGTCTCCAAACAGCAGTGTGCACAGCAGACCCATTTACTATCTCACACATCTACAACTTTAGCATCAAGATGGATTTTGGGATCTCAAAAATTAAGCTCAAAAAGGAGAAACTGTAATTTTTCCAATGTTATGTGAGTGGAATTCATTATATATAAACGTGTAAACATGGCAAACAATTTAAACACCTCAGACAAAGTTTGTATGCCGTTGCCACTTAAAAAACGTAAAAGTGGGTTGTTTAATAGAGCTCTGTATGTTATGTGACTCAGTGTTTTCCATCCACCATACTGGCAGGAAATTTAATAGCAACAGTGTAGAGCTCAAACTGTCAGCTGGAGTTTATCAAACATTTCAACTCCACAGTTAAGCTACATGTCACAAACACTTCCCTGAAACTATCAAGCCCCTTAAAAAAATATTTATGGGATCAACTCGGCAAGTTTAATATGTTTAAAAGATCTCATAAACACATACAGCACATTAGCGCTGCCCGGCTCTATATCTCAAAGCTTCAACACTCGAGTCAGTAAAGCAGCAAGACATGCAAAGTTTTCAATGTTGGTAGGTCTCTAAAGTAAATAAAAGTTTACACTTCTTTCTGTTCCTTTTCATTCATTAAATATGTATATCTTCTCTATATATTGTATATACTGTGTGTGTGTGTGTGTGTGTCTGTTTATTGAATGAAATAAAGTAAAGAAATAGAAAACAGAAAACTATAAACACAAGGAATTTTATACAGTAACACATTACAGAGTCTACGATAGGATCCAGTTGATCTATGCAAACTTTTAACATTCATTTATAAATCTTCTTCCGTTTAGTCCAATTAGGCGTCTCTGGTGCCTATCTACAGTGTCACAGGAGACAAAGGCATTAGCCTCGTTAGCTTTGTGTTTAGCAATAATAGTACCAAGTATGCTATGTGTGCTGTATTCATGTGTGCTAATTAGTCATGCGCTTCTAGGTTTCCATTTACAGACCACTGCTTTTATGTCTTCTGCACCTCTATATAAAGCCTCCTGGAGAAATATGTCAATATTAATAATAACACAGCACACATCGCTATGAAGATCGATACAATAAGCATATTGATCATCTTTTTGCTCTGTATTACCTAATGTTAAAATGAAGGAAATATAAAAGGCTATTAATGGGACACGTTACACAAATTCAAGACCTGTGTGGAACTCTCAATCGCAATTCTTTAGTACAAATAATTTTCAATGATTAATATCCATTGCCTGCCAACATGTCATAAACAGAAGAATTTGAGATTCTGTGATTTCATGTCATGGAGCTTTATAGAACCATTTTTAAGTTTAGTTTTTAAATCAAAAAGATAGATGGACTAAACTTAAGTTCTATTATGATTATACAGTTAATGGAAAAAACACAGCCAAAGCCCCTTCACTACTGGGGAGTAATGAGAGACTGGACTCCATTCTGTGGAAAGCTCCCAATAAATCAATGTGGCAAAGTCTCGAGACAAAAGTCTTGAGAGAAGAACACTTTAAATGAAGTCACCAGCAGAACACACTCAGAACTCAGTTTCCTTTGTATGGGTTGTGACAGTTTGGTTACTTTTCATATCACTGACAACACACAGCAAAGGGATCTTACAGCTCGACTGGTTGGACGCCAATTAGACTCAGAAAGCCAGGAGCAATACTTGCAACAAAACAATGTGGTTTTAGATACCATTGTGCTCTAAAATTGTGAGAGCATTGTGAAGAAAGTTGGCATGTACAATTGGCATTATCCACAAAAGGGGTTTCTTAACAGGTTTACAACTTACTACAACAACTGATACACCATGCGTAGAAGTAAAGTTGAAAATCACTGAGTGATTTAAAAAAATCATAACACACTGGTTAGGAAGATGGATGAGACATGAGTAACCATATTTGGACAAATGTGTGGCTCTGATGAAGTCAACCAGGGCTAACCTTAAATAATGCTAAATGTATTTATCTATGTTGTTAATATTGTTCATAACAACAGTAACTTTAGAACAAAAACCCTCGATTAGCAACCTTTATTAGCATGCTAGCTAAGAAAAAAGAATACTGCTTGGTACTAACCTCTGCTAATGTAGCACACCACATTGTAGAGTGTTGTAGCTGTGCTCGCAACAGACTTACTGAAATGCTCTGTTTTCATTTTTGGCTAAATGCATCTGTAGCTGGATTAGCTTTCCATTACATTTTATTGTACAGCAGATGGCTGGCATTGTAAAGGACTGATTTTATTCACCACCTTCTACTCTGTCTCAGCCTATTGGGGCCCAGCTCCAGTCCAACAACAGATTACTTTCCTGATTATCTTTGGTCAGTCTGTCGCTGCACCAGTCTTGATGCTGAGCCTTGATAATGATAACCATACCATCTTCAGAAATTTGTTCCACAAATCATAGGAATGAAGCCTCTTGAGAAAGAACAGCCTGTTCACAATACTTCAGTTCTGCTGTGCCATCCCTCCTATGACTCCTTGTATCTATGAGGATTACAGGGTTCTTGAAGGAGCTATCAGTTGCTTCCTTGGATAAACAATGCTGTAACCATGGCACATCTCCAGACCTCTCTATAAAACTGCTGTCACTCTGTTGTCACTCTGTATCACGTTTTGTTTTTCCAGTTGGATAATATTGCTACATGCTATGAAAGAATATTATTGTGGGACTAATGTTAACAGACAGGACAGTATGGCCTGTAGTGCATTGTATAGTGGAAAAGATCCACCTTTAATTAGTTTTTTGATAATCTACTAATTTTATAAGGGTATGCCATTCATTCATTCATTCATTCATTTTCTACCGCTTATCCCACTCGTGGCTGGAGCCTATCCCAGCAGCTTTGGCCAATTACTTATAATTTTTTTTATTTTTAATCCACAAATGAGAAGGAATGTGCTTGTACATAACAGTTAAAGTAACTATTAGTCAGAAGTTACATTAAGGACCCACTCAGGCAGGTAAGGGCAGCTAGGGAGGTCTTGCAGGTCCTTATCAGAAAGTGTGCCCAGCCAAGTAAACAATTCAATGTGTGGTCATAGAGATGGTTCTCTTGTGTTACAGACACACAGATGAAACAAAAGTCATTTAGTCCGACCACAAGCGCTACTTTGGTTATTTTTGAATACAGGTCGTAGCAATTGGCCTAAATTTCTGTCACTATCAGATATTACTACCAATTTAAAGCCACAATATACTATGACTAATTTGTTGTTCATCAGTGACGCCTAAAATCACTTGGGCTTACGTATGCCCAAAACTATTTTTTCATCCATTATTAGCACTTGAATTGTCTTGAGTTATCTTCAGTCATATGGTGAAAAACTCAACATAAAACAAGCCAAACAGGCTGTCCTATGACATAGGTATATAGAATGGACCAGTTTAGGCCAAAATGCATTCTGGAGTTAAGGTGCCTATCCATCTAAAACAGCAGATTTATGCCTCTCTCTAAGTCTCAGCCCAGTTCCTGACTCTGCAGCACACAGACGGCCATAAACAGGGTCTGAACGCTGACGGCACAGATCACATTGGCACCGACTGCTGGGACTGGGGCCAAGGCCCGGCTCTTAAAGAAGAGCACTGTGTCCCACAGTGACAAATACAGCTGGAAGCCCTTGACTCGTCCCCGGGGCCAAACGACAATCTAGTGCTTTCAGAAGAGATCACTGAACTCATCAGGCAGCACAGGTCGTACAGAGTGAGAGGATTAGGACTGGAGCACCGCAAAGAACACAGGGATGGGAGAAAGGAGATTCACTAAAGGCAAAGAGCAGAGTCTGTGTGAACAAAGTGATTTGCTGGGATTTGGATATTAAGGAATAACAAGACTCTTTACTTTTTCCGGAGCTGCAAAAGAAACACTGATGCATGATGTAGCTAAGTGGGAAAAGAAATGCTTAAATGCAGCATTAAGTTCTTAAGAAAATGGTGTAGCAAAACTTTTTTCTTTATGGTGTTTAGTCGCTGAAAAATTATGAAATACTGTCTGACTGTATTAGGCATATGAACTTTCTCAGACCAGTTTAAACGTTTAGTTGTTTTTTTAAGGTTCAAAACTCTTTCATCATGACTCTCCTACTGAATTCAGTCCCTCACTCGGGAAAAATGAACCAAAACAATACTGTCCATCAACAAAACAACATGAGCAGGAAGCAAAGGTGGTGCACTGAGGCAGTAAAAGTCGTATTAGCATTTGGGCTAACAGCACCTTCTAGTGTGTTTCTTAAGAAAGGTGTTGTTTTGGTTGTTTGGTCACAGTTTAAAATGCCTGTGAACGCTTGGTGGACTAGGGCTTTTTGTACCATAGCAAACTTAATGGATTGTTTTCTGTTTTGGCACAAACTAAATGAAGTGCACCATTGTCCATGATGTACCCCGCATCAGGCCCAAAGCTGCTGGGACAAGCTCCATCACCCGTGACCCCGAACAAAGTTGAAGAAGATGAATGAATGATGGAATGAATGAATTCACAACATACTACACTGAACCATACTGTATCATACAATAACAAAGCTTTAGATAATGGACATATTTTAGGATGAAATAAGATTTTATAGAAGTAGTTCATCCAAAGTGAAGTCTGTGTTTGCCTTCATCGAGTTAATGGCTGAGCAGATTTCACAAAGAAAAGGTTAGGACAATATGGCAACACAATAAAATGAAATGAGTGTAAATTGTAACCAGGAATTTTGGTATATGGTCTATTTTTTACTTTTTTAACTTGAACATTAACACCTCCTCCTCCAGAGTGCCTTAACTTGTATGAGCTTCAAGTGTTAATAAAAATAATATGTTCCATCTGTCTTCAGCCTCTCAAACAGACCTCTTAAATGATACATGGAGAGTAGCAGCAATTATATTAAGTAGCAGTCATTGATCGGCAATGCAACTTCAAATGTGCGGAAAATTGATTTGGAAAACACGGATGATTAATTCTGTCATTAGTATCCATCTGGATTCATTTAGGCTGAGGTTGAGTGGCAGAGATATTGGGCTGTGAGGAAAAACAAACCTCCATACATGACCTCATACTGCGAGAGCTTCAGAAAGAATTAACATGAAAGTAACACATGAATGTTGAGTGTATAAATAAAGACGAAGGAAAGGTAGGTCAGTTTTACCATGCACTTTAACCTGTGAAAGTCCTATCATGGCAAAGCTGAGGCCTTGTACCAAGAAAACTGCAAAAATGATTCAAAGGGGTAGGTGCAAAGGGAGTCACGGAGGGGGTCAGCTGATCATTTGTGGAAATTTACTGTGTGCTCATACACCGGTAAAGATTTCCCACTCATTTACCCTATTTATGAGTCTCTGTCAGGCTCGGACTGAGTGACAGAAAGATTAACCTAATCACAGAGATCTGTTGGAGGGGCTCGTGCAGCGTATCAGTCACAGCATCACATGAGGCGACAGCTAAGGTAATGCTGTTTACAACAGTCATTTTAAATCCATCTGCAGTAAGACGCAAATGTAAGACACTTCATAGACACACTAACTAAAATTTACTTGTCATGTACATGTCACTAAAGACTTCAGTTACTCCAGCTTGCATTCACTGTTGTATGTTGTGATGCTCCAATCTCCACGCAATCTTAAACTTGACTAACAGTCTGACATCATGGAAATCAGGTCTAAACCAGATCAAAATGCGAGAAAGGTGTGTGGCACACATTTCTTTACTTAAGCAATGGGACATTACAGTCTTATGTATAAGGTTTTATAGGCAATATTACAAAATCAGCGTGAATCATAACAAAAATTAAGATTGAGATGTTAGATCCCACTCACCCATATCACCACATGTCCAATTATACTAAGGACATTGAATGAACCCAATCATCAAAGCTTCACCACAGAAATTTTACCAAATAATAACTCGAGTTTAAACACACCAAACATGGCAAGAGTGCATGCAACCTAAAATTATAATTTCCACGAACCCCATTGGTCCAAAATAATGTGTCATGTTATAGGATTATTTTTTAACGTCATTGACTACATGCTTCAAAAATAACAATCCAGACACATTTGACATATACAGTAGCTTGTTGATATTGTGTCAGGTTCCAAAAGGCACTGACATTAGTAAAGCAGTTCATAATTTGTTTTGAGCGTGTGATAACACTACTTCACACAGTCTCCTCTGTTCCACTGTTATTCAAGCGCTCTTCATTCAGTGCTTTGGTTTTAAATGGATATCAAACATGTATATAACAAGTAATGATTGATAGTGAGAGACCATTCTTCAAACAATCTTGGACTGTCTTTGTTGTGGAACTGTCCCACACTTCTGCTTTTAATAATCAGATAACTTTGGCTTTAAATAGAGGGGACTCAGCCTGGTTCGCTTATCGGCTGCATTAATGTAATAACATTTATCTGCGACGCTGCCCTTGAAATGCTTTATCCCTCAAACCTTTAAAATTATCCTAGAGCATCGGCAAAAGGGAGTACTGCCAAACCGTTCTCATCTGAAGGTGTTACATAAAGCTTATAGGACGCGTTTTTGTGGATTAATCTGAAGCAGGGGATTGACTTGAGGTATGTCCACATGAGAGAGAGAAAAGCCACCATGACTTTTAAAGACCATTGAAGGTTAGACACTACTTCATTTGAGCCATAATCCAGCTCCGCCTGTGGGAACAAACCGCTGACATTTCAACTGGAGCCAATCACTATCTCAAAAGAAGCTGGTGCCTGTGGGTCTTTGTCTTTGTCCAGGCTTTGCCCAGATGTCTTGGAAAACTGTTGAATAAGTCCCCCTTAAACTTAAAGAGAACTGATGAAAATTACATTTTGTAATCATTTCCGTTTGTTCATGGTGATTCAGGGAAAGAAGATGAAAAATAAAAAGATATCAAGGGTTATATTGAATCTTCATAATGATCCATTCTGTGGTTATTTTTAATATTACAGCTACTTAAAGTCATATGAAAATGGTCTAAGAAAAGGACAAGGACAAAACAGTTTTATTTTTGTTGTAATGATGATGATTATATAAACATGTTCTTCACATGTTCTTAACAAACATGTTACATACACATATAGCCTCTAAAGTCCGGGAGGAATTGTTGCAAAGGATTCATTGTGAGTTATAATTGGTGTAAGTCCCCAGCTGTGTCACTAATAACCTTTTGCTCCTGCTGTAATGTTACAGAGATGTGCGTTTAAATTAAGGCCTGACTTTGAGACTCAACACAGCACAAGAGGATTTAATGCTGTTATCAGTTTGTACATTGCTGCACACTGACTCTGCTGAAACACTCTGCAGGCAGTCCAATATGTCCAAGACAGCAGACTTGTTTTCATAAACTGTGGTTTGAGGAAAAACTAGGAGGTACATGGTGAAACAGGGGTTAGCAGGCTAGCAGTAAACAGGTATGGTTTTGATCCCAGGGCCAGTGGAGTCTGTCCTCCTGTGTTACTGTGTGTTCTCTGCAGGTACTCTGGCTTCCTCCCACTGCCCAAATACATGCATATAAGTGAACTGGTGAATCTAAATGTACCATATTCCCCTTCACATGCATATCTTCTTTCAGTCTTGTATCCATTCTGCCAAACTCCTAAACCTTTCCCTCTGTAACATCAGTTGTCATCTAAGCTGACTACCTCAGGTATTTAATCTTAACTTTTTCTTAACATCAATCTACTTGAAAAGAGCCGGTGTATCACCAGCGGTACCACAGCCTGTCAGCTACTGTTAAAGATAAGAGCACTGAATGTTTACTCTAATGGCCCCCTGCAGCTTTGCCTGAGGCCATCACAGACCCCACAGTCGCCCCTGGACCTGTTAACTTTTGTAGATCATTATTGTTTTTCACTATCACTTTGTTCTCACAAAGTCTAACCCTGACCTTGTTTAAATGTGTATTCCTGTGTGTCTTCTTAAAGGCCTAGAACTCAACACTCTTGTCCCGCAGCGGCTCGGACAAAGGCAGAACAGAATCGCTCCAGTGTTGGGGAGGTTAAATTACTGCATTTGTGGAGGAGTCTGGTGGCAGCGTGACGTAACAGCTGTGTTTGGGACAAGAGCAGATGGACAGTGAGCCCCTCTTCCTCTACAGTCTACGCAGTGCTTCTCCTGTTTCCATGCTCTGTTATTGAAAAGTCTGACAACAGTGAGAGGACACACTGTTATTATAAGGCTTTAAAGAAATATAGATAGTATAATAGCTTCAGTCTAAAGCTGAACGATAATGCTGTCACATGATGTGTTGGGAAATAATTTCTGAAATTCTGCACATTTTAAAATCGTATGGTTATCATTTTTCAGCGTGATAGGTCTGCAAAGTCCTGAAAAGATTGTATTCCTTTAAGCTCCTATTACACGGTGAATAAAGTAATAAAGTAAATAAGTTACACAAGGGGTCCAAAAAGGCAAGTATATCTCTCTTTTAGGCAAAGAGTTAGCCGTGATTTTGGTTGCTTTGATAACTAAGTGGACAATTTGACCAATTAAGAGCAGATTGGGCTCAGAGGGAGGGGCTTGCCTGATGGAGCTCATGCTAGGGTCACTCTCTCTTACTGTGTTTTCTGTAAATCTGCTGTTTCTATCAAGTAAAGGCAAAAAGGCCAAAGAATTAAAAAAAAAAAAAATACCTGTAAGCTCTACAAAAACACCAGTCTCCTTGTTTAACCTATCTGAACCAGTTGCTAATACCATGCACTACTTGTAAACTGTGCTAGTTTTCATCCCACAAAGAAAAATCTTTCCAGCCCACGTTATCACCTTTTAAACTGCAAAGCACTCTCATTCATTAAATAAAATATCTATTATATATTGTTAATAATCGGTACCAAATTGCCAATACTTTCTTTTATTTTTAATGTCTTTTAAATGATTGAGTTAGACTGTACTCAGCCAATCAATAAAGAGTTAATTAATGCAGACGATGTTTTCCATGACACAGGCATGCACAGGCACATATAGTCTAACAGCATTAAGTAGACTCTGCAGCTACAGTAGTTAAAACTAATTCACCACAATCACTAAGTACTCTGCCTCCTTACAGAGGGCTGCCTTGAGAGTGTCCACAGGGTTTCCCTTAGATTCCGTCCCTCTACCATTCTGATTAGAAGGTCGAGTTTACATCAAGCAATGCCATTAAGAAAATAAATAAATAAATAAACAACTTAACCCTATACAAGTTAGTTTATGATGAGCTCTGTTTTAACCATTTATTTATATTTTTGCCTATGATGTCTGAAATGAGGATTTTTAGACTGGGCTAAAATATAAAGAAAAACTTATCTGACCTACTCTTTAAAATGCGTATGATATTCCAGACAGTTTAACCCTGTCCCACATGAGGTGTACACTGGAAAATCTGCTCCAGACAGAATAATGATCCAGGCGAACTACACAAACACAGCGGTAAGAGACTCATGCTTTACATTAAACAATTCAACACAACATCACAGAGAAATGTAGTGAGTCTGGCATTAGAACAAATCTAGTTCTGACTAATTATACTGTCCCGAGTGTCCAGTTGCCATAGTGTGGTAATAAAAGTACATCAGTCAGTGTTTGCTAAGTTCTAAACTGAGTGCTTTCAATGAACAGCACAAGGGAGACTACATGCTGCAGAGTAAATTGTTGATAGAATGGGTATTTAACCATTTCTATTGTAGTGCTGGGCTTTTGTTAATTAATAAAATGGTTATAAAGGCTAAAACGGTTGCTAAAAAAAACAGAAAAGGAGTTGCCCCTTCCTGATATTCTTTTTGCCCATTTTTTACACTTAAATGTTTCATCAAACAAATTTAAAAATGTGACAAATATAACTCAAGTAAACACAAAATGCAGTTTTTAAGTGATGATTTAATTTATTGAGGGGGAAAAAGCTATCCAAATCTACCTAGCCCAATGTGAAAAGGTAGTTGCCCCTAAACCTAATAACTGGTTGTGCCAGCAAATGTTTGTGATAACTGACAAAACCTTATTTTGTTTTTTTGAAGCCATTCCGAGGTGGACCTGCTGGTGTGTTTTGGATCATTGTCCTGCTGCAGAACTCAAGTGTGCTTCAGTTTGAGGTCACAAACTGATGGATGGACATTCTCCTTCAGGATTTTTTGGAGAGCAGAATTCATTGTTCCATCAATCACAACAAGTCGTCCAGGTCGTCCAGGTCCTAAAGACCATCTCACTACCACCACAATATTTGACTGTTGCTATGATGTTCTGTTTTTTTTAACTGCTGTGTTACTTTTACTCCAGATTTAACGGTTCACACAACTTCCAAAAAGTTTAACTTTTGTTTCCACAGAATCTTTTCCCAACATCTTGAGGTCATCAAGTGTGTTTTGGCAAAAGTGAGATGAGCCTTTATGTTCTTTTTGGTCAGTAGTGGTTTTTGCCTTGGAACCCTGCCATGGATGCCATTTTTCCCCATCTCTTTCTTATGATTGAGTCATGAACTCTGACCTTAATTAAGACAAGTGAGGCCTGCAATTCTTTAGATGTAGTTGTGGGATCTTTTGTGGCCTCTTGGGTAAGTCATCACTGCTCTTAGAGTAATTTTGGTAGGCTGGGTTCACCATTTTCTCCATTTGTGGATAATGGCTCTCACTGTGGTTGGATGCCAAAGCTTTAGAAATGGCTCTTTAACCCTTTCCAGACTGACAGATGTCAATTACTTTGTTTCTCATCTGTTCCTGAATGTCTTTGGATTGCAGATTGCAGGATGTCTTGCTTTTTGAGATCATTTGGCCAACTTCACTTTGTCAGACAGGTTCTATTTAGGTGAATTCAACAGGTCTTGCAGTAATCAGGTCTGGGTGTGGCTAGTGAAATTGAACTAAAAAAATATTTAAAAATGTTGATTAATCACAGTTCATGATTTCACAAATGAGGCAACTACCTTTTTACATAAGGCTGGGTAGGTTTGGATAGCTTTTTTCCCTTCATAAATAAAATCATCACTTAAAAACTGCATTTTGTGTTTACTTGAGTTATCTTTGTCTAATATTTAAATGTGTTTGATGATCTGAAACATTTAAGTGTGACTAATGTGCAAAAAAATAAGAAATCAGGAAGGTGGCAACTGCTTTTTCATGGCATTGTATTTGTGACAAGAAAGTGATTTGAGGGGGACAATTTTATGTTAGTGCTTTGTATCTTAACTGTTACAGACTACAGTTATTCATTTACTTGCAGGTTACTTACAACTAGGGATGCACTGATGCGATACTCGGATCGAAAACTAGTGCCGATCCAGACAAAAAAAGCGGGATCGGATACTGGTTATTGGAGTAAATACATAGGTCCGATTTTACACTTTATCGGAGTTTCACAGCTCCTCCCCCTACTGTCTTTACTCATGAATATGATTTACATTTGTGTGGTCTGATGAAAAGCTGCTGTTGTAAGACACATTTTATTCATTTTTGATGTAAAAACAGTGTAGATATAGTCCATTAAAAATCCATCGGCTGGTTTATTAACTTGTCTTCCTCCTGAGGATGAATTCTATTCTCTTTGGTTTGATCAGTGCTGGCCTCTGGATTATAGTAGCTACCACAAGAATCATAAGAAAATAAATCTTAAATAAAATGAATTACTCTTTACTAAGGTGATATTGTATGTCTGAACAATGGTAAAAGAGCTGGTCTTTACTTTGTTTTTATTTGGACAAATCTACTCATCATGATAAAATATAATGAAAACCCCCATCTCCATAATGGCTCATGTGACAAATACAAGGGTCTTTACTCATATGATATATATTAAAATACCAGTTGGATCAGATGTGTATCTGATACCTGCAGATAATCAAACCACCTGGATCAGGATCGGGATTGGTACAAATAAAGCTGGATCTGTGCTTCCCTACTTATAACGGCTTTTTGCAAACTAAATGAATTGATACTATATATATTAGCAACTTTAGATTTAGTACAAAGAACATTCTCCAACCCACATCAACAACCATCTACTAGCAAGTAAAATGTGATATATTACAGTCACTTTAAGAAAACAAACTGGTGTGATATTAAATGAAGAGAATTATCCATTAAAGTAAACCAGACAACTGCAGAGAGAAAATAGCATCATGTAACATGCAGCAGCAGCAGCAGCAGCAGCAGCAGCAGCAGCAGCAGCAGCAGCAGCGTGGTCAGCTCATAAAACAGAGCACTTCCTTCTTTGATCAATGTTCATGGAGCACTTGTATAACTGTGTCTCATTTACTAATAGGCTTTTCTCCTCACACAGTGACAGTGACCATACAGGAGGCTCTTTATAGTCCGCCCTGCTCCTCCACACAAACAGAGCTCCCTCCATGGTTACCAGCTGCTCTGGGGGTGTCCTGTTACTGCACGCTTCCTTGAAAACGCCACACTTTACAGACCTTAATGTGAGCAGGCCTTCTACTAGAGCACACTCACATTCTTATAAACAGGACATTATCATATATGATAATGATCACTGACCAACACAAGGCTAGCTAATCTACCTTGGCTACGTAAAGAGGAGCAATTTGAGTCACATGCATTTGGCTATTGTTGAAAACACCAGGCTTTATTCATGAAGTTTTTATGAAGAAACTCTTAAACCTCACTTGGAAAGAGTTGGAACTGCAAAAATCCTGAGAACAAAGAAATGCTCTTCAGACTAGAATTAAAAAGTCTAAAATGTTTTCACTTCTGAAACAGGGAATTTTAATTAAATTGTAGACTGCATAATTTTGCATGCGTGTAACTAACCTCTTGACACAGAAAAATTAAAATTGAATACAGTGACAACAATAAATGATTGAACAGACCATGCACAGTTCTATAACATATCCTTGACACTGTCAGTAAAGGCTTTCGGCAGCAATGACAGCCTCAGGCCCTGTGCCCTGCTCAGTGATCTGTATGATCAAAAGGGAGCAATATGAGTCACATATATGTTGCTATTGTCAGTTGACAGTTGAGGTCTTAGCGCTATTCATACATGCACATTACCCATGTGTTAGCCTTCAGGCTTTCCATCAAATCCTGAAATAGGTTAAAAATCCTTCTCCTTACTTGTAAGGCCCTCAGTTGTAAGGTCCTATTCCTATCTCAGAGACTTTGCATTTAGGGTGGGCTTATTGTCAAATGTATAGGTGTGACAAGGTACAACCAACTCTATTGAGATAAAACAATAAACAATATGGCGGTGAAGTAGGACAAAATACAACCTTACAACTTATAACTTACAGTTTTAATCACCGTGGCAAAAGATAATGCAGACTACATTGTCTTTTCATAAAAAATAAATAACTGATAAGTCAGTAATCCAGGTCAGAAAGGTTTCCAGGACGCAGTGTGGAAACTCAGGCACCACTCATAAAGAATCAACTTTAATAAAACAACATTAACTCCCAGCAACAAATCATGGCTTGTTAGCTTCAAGAGGTCGGTTGTGAGCACTGGGGCCAAACACATCATTAATCCCAGACAGGAGGTGGTTGTAAGCAGAGCTGTAGGTTTAGAGGACGTGACTGCGACCAATACCTCTCATGGCATGTTCACTGACCTTAGACAGCATTAGATCTCATTAAAACAGACAGTTAAAGCAGCAATGATGATGTTTAATGCTACAACAGTAATCAGAATAGAGATATCTGCTGATTTTTTACAGCTAATGAGTAAAGGAAGAAGGTATAGAGAACAACTGAACATAAATGTATTTTATCATATCACAATAGTTGCACAAACTTCATATTTATTGTGTTATGTGGTACATGTGACAGGGACAGGCAGATCTGACATGACTGAGGCTGACAGCAGAGGGCGATTACTGTGTGTTGCCACTTCACCGCTGGAGAGAGTGAGATACAAGTGCCTTTGTAGTGCATTGACGCCATAGCCCTATGCAGCATAGGTGTCAATGAGGTCAGGACCACAGTATTTTTTTCCCCCAATTTGATTTGTGTCTCCATTGTAGCTATGAACCAAGCTCAACTTCTTCCATCTACATGACTTCAGGAAAAACATACTGTCTGGTTAAAAACGGGACTCCAAATCAGTTAACAATTGGCTTACAATTAATAGAAAACTTCTATGAGCTTCTGTACATGTATTTATAGTTATTAAAGCTGTCTTTTTTTTCTCCAAATTCATGTTCACGTTCAGACATTTTCTTTAAACTAATAGTGGCTTTAACAGACTAATGTCCCAGTTATATGCTTTACAATTTTTTGCAGAATGTGAGTGCTGTGTGCTGGACCTCAGTATCTGTAAAATGCCTGACCAACGCTGAAAAAAAAATTTACCCAGAAGATGTACCCACAATATTGTACCAAGTTCACAATAACAAAATTGTGACAGTGGATACAACCATGTCATAATATTGACAGTATCATTATACATCCCTACTGACTTACAAGTTACTCTTTAATTATTTAAACGTGTAATGTTGATTGTTTATTGCACTCACATTTCTACATTTAACGCAACACTGTGTAACCTTGGGGGCACCTCTGTGGCTCACCTGGTAGAGCGCATGCCATATACCTGGGAGACCTTGGTTTGATTCCTGCCCGGGTGATTTACCCAATGTCACTCTCCTTTCTCAGATGTAGTTTCCTCTCTGTCTACTGTCCAATCAAATAAAGGCAAAAGGTCAAAAAATAATCTTTTAACAAACACTGTGTGACCTTTTACCATGAAATCCGTAGACTCAAAATGAATCCAATATATAACATCAAAGCCATTGTGATGGATCTGTGAAAACAGGAGAGAAGCTTTCTCTCACAGACAATATATACCTAGGTATTTGTAACTCTGAATGACAGCTAATGCTACTGTTTCTCACCCCTCAACTTTCTATGCATTTTCTCCATAATATCAATTGAAGCACATTACTCAAGTGTGTTTTTGCTGACGATTTTAAATTATGTAAAGTCTGCAGCTATAATACCCAAGGACATGCATATTGTATATACCCATCAGCTATAACTGTGACAGTGTGAATATGCTAATGAATAAAGTGTTGTGTTTAAATGCTGGAATACAAGTAAAAGGGACCAAATCATGTGTCCTTTCAAGGTCTTTTCATGTTATTCTAGTCTTATAAGTGTCCCACTTGTGTCTTCAGTTTTCATTTAGACTCACTTCTTCAATCACTTTATTGAGTAACAGCAGACAGATTTTTGTTGTGAAATAGTTACTAGTACCTCCAGTACATACTTATTGTGTTTCTATCATCATGGTCAATGTAGACTCGTCTATTTACCTCTAAATGCATGTCTTTGGAAGGAAGTCTGAGAGAAATGACTTCAAACACATTTACTCTAATCTACAATGGGACTTGGATAAGTTATAATAATGAGCTATTGACACGGACAAGTGCGAATGTCCAAAGTCAAGCACATGACAGAAATAACTGCCTCTAAGCTTGTTCTAATGTGGAAAGAACTGGTGGTATATTTTACAGCAAAAACAACCAGGAGAGCAAACCATTCCCGGAGCAGAGAAGATAATAGTGCCTACCACGTAGTCAGCACCACGGACAGCTCCATGACAAACTCAATAGAAACTGTAGAGTCAGAGGTTTCTGTGTTGTGTCGATGGAAACGCCAATACTTTGTCAATACAACAGCACATGTGAAAGGCAATAATGATGATAATAATAGAGCAAATGTAAAACATGTCACTAATAAAAATGAGAATTCACAGGAGTGAGCAAAATGTCAATGTGTTCATCGACACAAAAGCACATGTGATGGAAATGGAGACAATAGAGAGGTGGTTCGATAGTTCTCTATATATATCGAGCTCTAACGATACGGCCCGCAAAGGCAAAGACCTGTAGCTACAGCAAAACTGTAAGATGGAAGCAGGTATCGACAAACAATCAAAAATGACATATGATGACATAATATATACTGTGTTAATACAAACGAGAAAATGAATCATTCAGTGAGAGACCTTCCTCAGTTGCAGCAAAGTAAAATCTGAAGAGATCAGGTAAAGCTAGCAAAGAAAATTCCTACAGAAACTGACTCGTACTTTAGATAAACACTGAAAAACTTCATTCAAGGTTTAACACACTCTGAAAAAGAGCAGTAACCACCCAAACAGAACCAACATCTTTCATAGTGCTGTTGTCACTTGAGAAAAATGACCTTCTAGCACAACACAAAAAGTTCCAGAACTTTTAATTCTTCCTCCCATTTTTAAAAAACTAAAAGCCTGCTATATTTTAGTTTTTCCAGCAACAAAAGGCAGAATAAACCAAGCAGAAAGGAACAACAGGAAAGTTCTCTTAGTCCTACCTTGACCGCCTCGGTGTGCGTGACTTTATCGAAAGTCTTGTCGTTGACTTTGAGAATCTGATCTCCGACCCTCAGCCCCTGTTTCTGGGCCAGACTGCCCGGCTCCACCAGCGACACATAGATGCCCACACCATGCTCGGACCCCCCTCTGATGCTGAAGCCCAGCCCCTCCTGGCTCTTGTGGCGCTTCATGGTGACCTGCCGCGGTTCTCCTGGAGGCTCGTGGATGAAGTTCCTCCCCAGCAGAGGGACCAGAGGGGCCGTCCCATCACTGCTGGTACTGAAGCTGTCCGGGGAGCCTCGCAGGGCTACGGGGAACTGAGGAGGGGGACACAAATACCAATTAAAAGATCAAATCATGCTTTTATTGCTACAGTAGTGATGTAGGAGAGCACTGTCGTTGAGTGTGCGTTGGCAACACAGCAAGAGTGCTGTCAGCATGTCAACTTTGGACATATCAATTTATTCTGATAATAGCCTGTCTGTAATGATTCTTTTCTGCTGTGTTTATTTTGCCCTCTTGTCACTTTTTCATTCTGCCTCAAACCAACTGACATGCCTTGATAGATGATATTTGCCAAAGAATAGGCATCACTGAATGTGTAGTAGTACTTTCTCTGAAGAATAAGTGTGTCATGTGACCCCCTTTCTCCTGAAGCCCTTGTTTGTACAGCTCACTCTTGCCGTTTCAAGGCTGTAGTCTGTGTTACTGTATTTGACTATATTGTTTATTGCATGTACATTGGGTTTTCTCTGACCACTCCAATTTCTGTCCACCATCCAAAGACATATGGGTATAGGTGAACTGGTGAATCCTATCTGCCAAAAAGTGATAGAATGCAAATATTCTGAGAGGATGTTATCCCTGTGATTAACTGCTCATTGTGTACCTTATTCCCAAAGCTGTTCGTACAGTCTTCTGCTCCCAAGACCATAACAGGAAAAGGAATATAAATGAAAAAGAGTTGTGTACTGTATGTGTAAGATGAACATATAAGCCTTGAGTGACAGACAGTTCTCATACTAAAGCATATTATCTCAGCCTACTGCCAGTGCTTAATCCTGTCCTCAGCCGACACTGGAAGAATATAACACATTCTTAACAGACAGGGTTTGACAGTGTTTGTGTGATGGGAAGGTGGTAGATTGTACTGGCAGCTGTGACCTGATCTTATTTTATAAAGTATACATCTGTGTTATTATTAGAAGAAATATGACAACAACAATAATATAATTCCAGATGAACACTGACTACTAAATTACACTTGGGCATGATTTTGGCAATTTGGAAATAGAGTATTAAATAATACATTTAAAAATGTTTGGTCAAAGTAACATAAAGCCCACTGCTCACTTAAAAATAACAACTACTCTCTAAAGAGCAGGCAGGTTTGTAAACACTGTTTATTGAGGTCAAAGGCAAAGAAAGAAAGAAAGAAAAAGAGCGTCGTTTTCAGTGACTTTTCTGAAGTCCAGACAGACAACCCTTTCCTGGCACAAGTGTTTTGTTTTTTATTCTGTGATTTTTGTGTTGCAATAATGCAAGACACTTATTGCAGTGAGATTCGAAGTTGGAACAGATAACAGTTTGATATTTGCGAAATATTTTCTCATTTTGTATGAGAAAACATTGCTCTTTGCTGTTTTTGTGTTGATTCTTGCTATTTTCTACTCACCTCTGGAGAGAAGTGTCCCGAGGGAGGAGGGCTGGCGCTCGGAGGGGGTATGGGCGACTCTGCTGTTCCGTTAGTGGCCTGTGCCTGCTCGGCCTTGAGATAGAGTCCTTCGGAGGTGTACTGCTCAAACAGGAGCTGGTCCGAGCGCGGGATGACCAGCCGCAGCATGGGCAGCAGCTGTCTCTTACTGGGCGCGTTCAGGATCACGTTGAGTGTCTGCACCAGGTCATAGACATTCCTCTTGGAGTGGTACACGTTCAGGCAGTGGATGAACTGCTCACGCTCCAGGTCGCTCAGCAGCAGGTTCAGAGCATTGTGGAGCTTCCTGACGTTGGCCGAGAGCGTGCGGCTGGAGGCCACCGAATTGGCCGAGGAGCTGAGGGAAACTCGCTCCAGGTCTGTGCTGCTCATGGTGGCGCTGGGGGCACAGGGTTACAGGTGTAAAACCCAGCGGGATGGCTTGAGGTGCAGCCTGGAGGTTCCCATTCCCAGGGCCAAGATTCGAGGACACATCCTTTAAATATTGTACAGCTTAAAGTCAATATGCAGCCTAACCCCAAACTTCCACCTTCCACCTTCAGTGTAAAAAGTACAACTAATAAAAGATCCAGTTCCTGTTAGAAGAAACGTTTTAAGCCAAAATGTAAGAGAAACTTTTCAGTTTAAAGGGCAAAATAAAGCCATAATAGATCACCTTAGATATAGTCCAAGATTCCTGTTGCCCACACTATTCGACCAGTATAAAAAGATGCTGTGTTCTTGCATAGAGCAACGAGTGCCGTACAAGTTTGAAGGTAAAAGACAATGAGTGTTTTCTAATGTTGGAGTCAAGACAATACGACGCAGATCCAGAACAAGACCAGTGGTGGCTCAAGACCAAGGCCAATTGACAGATACAGGCTGCTTAAGATGCAAATTAAACCACTTGAAAAATGCAATTATCTATGGAAAGTGACTGGCTCAAGACAAGTTTTAAGCCAAGATACTGAAGCAGTTAGATACAACACTCCAAAGGACAAGACCAAAATTTGTGACGTCATAACCCGGCGTCATGCACACATTCCCCTGATTATTCAAATAGAAGCTGCCCAAAATGTCCCCTTTCAAATACAAATCCTAAAAGAAGCAGGGCTGGCTTAATATAGGTTTTCAAGCAAATATATTGATGCAGTTTCTAATGTTGAAGTCAAGATAACATTGCTAAGAACACTAAAAAGGTCAGTAGCTGCTCAGGACCGAGGTTCAGGGACAGATCCCTCTGAATATTCAAACACGAGCTGTTCAAAATGTCACCCTTCAAATACAACTCCGTAAGGTGCAAAAGGCTGTGACAGAAAGCGGCTGGCTCTGCACAAGTTTTAATCAAAGACACTAAAGCTGTTTCTAATGTTGAAGTGAAGATAATACTCCGCTGGACATGACCAAGATCTGAAGCTGCTCAGATATCGTTTGTGCACAGAGCCCCCCTAAATATTGAAATGTAGGCTGCAATAATGTCTGCACTGGACACTGAAGTCTCAGTCCAAGTTGTTACAGGAAGGTGCTGACTCACCACAAGTTTTAAGCCAAGGTTACTGGGCAATTTCTTAGGTTTCTACCAAGACAGGACCACAATTTAATGGACAAATAGAGAGGGATCATAATGTCAATGTACATTTCTAAAGTTGTTTCTAATGCTGAAGTCAAGAAAAGACCAGTGCATAGGGAGCAGTTCTAACATCCAATTAAACACATGTATTGACTTGTGGCATTATAGGTTTTCCATAATGGCTGTTTGTCAGTTTTAGTCTTAGCTACTTTTTTAAAAAAAATCTACACTGCCCCAGAGTAGAAACTATTCCCAGGTGAGACCTTTACAAAGTGGTTTCAAATCCAGCACACAGACCTCTCTGTGCAACGCCAGTCATTTCCAAACAAGTGTGCATCCTGCTAACTTTAATTCCCTTGTCCACCTTTTCTGCCAGCTCTACTTTCAACTGAATTCAGCTCTAGAAATATCTTTCCACTCATCCAAACCTGGTGGAAGTTTTTAAAGCATCCAGATGGTGACAGCTCTTGTAGTGAGGTGGTAGGCGGTTAAATGGTGGGCGATCCAGCCTTTTACAGAGAATTGCAAAGTTAATCCAAGCATAAACGTGCAGAGATCCACGCTGGAACACTGTAGACCTGGATCGTGTAGAAAGGTTTCCGTAATCCAATTCTACTCCGTATCCAACGCAATGGGACGTACGGTTTCAACTCTTAAGAAGCATAATTACAGCTTTCTGTCGTATCATAGTAACGGGAATGTGCTGTTTCTTTGCATTTTACGCACAAGCCGCGACGCACACCACGATAAACTCCAGCGAAGTCCCGCAAACGAAGGCAGTGCGCGTCATTAATGCGGGCTTATGTCCAGGAGGAGGTCAGGTGGCCGTTAGGGGAGCCGCTTCTCTGGTGTCAGCGTCTCCTGCTTCACTCCGCCTCGAGTTAAAGCCAGAAAACCTGAAGCAAACACAGGTTATAGAGCGAATCAAAAAGTCGCACGGTGTTCTCGTCGATTGAAGCGCAGAAGAAAAGTAGTTTCTCGCTCCGCTTTAGTTTAATCCCAGCGGAAAGATTTAGTTTTCCAGTCTATAAATGCGTATACCACGTATATGTCCAGTTTGGGTCTCTGTGTTCGAAAAGGAGCGTGTATAAGTCGCGTTACAGGTGAGCGACTGGCGCGTAACACGTAGCCCCGGAGCTGTAGCCTCAGACTCGGAGGCGGACTGACTGAGCCTCGTTCTGTGCGCGTCTCTGCCTCTCTCTCTCTCTCTCTCTCTCTCTCTCTCTCCGGTGTGTGCTTGTGTGTCTGGTGAGGAAGTGACGTAGGAGCATGTTGTGGATAACCCTGCGCCTGTAGTAAATCCACCGCGGCCGACGACAAGTCCTCACCTATTGTAGCATATTATACATGAGCTATGGAGATAACAGTTTCCAAAATTGTGTTCATTGTAATTGAAGTTAAACGTGTAAGTGGATAATTACATGGGTTTATGTGTGTTACTAATTGTTCATCATGAAACACTTTACAACAGGGTTACATTAAAGCTGTATATTTAAACACATGTTCTTGTTCTTGAGTGTTGAGTCAGTCACATATCTGTCGCAGTCCCTCTGCTTTACAACAAACACACAGTCAATTTTCTGGTATCCTGTCCCCTTTCATCCAATCAGAGGAGAGAACGCCTTCAATAGTCTGTGTCCTGTGTTCACATGGTTCAAACAAAAGTGAAGCAGGTGAGAACAGGTGAGCAGTAGGTACAACTCAGGGGCAATTCTAGGGTCAGAGCTTTAGGGGTGCTGAGCACCCAATGAGCCCCACCCCAGCTCAGTCTATGAGTGCCTGTGGTTTAATCTCAGTAGTCCTCATTTCCAGACATTTACTCTTGTCCTTCTTCCACTCAATTCAAATGAACCTGAGTCGTCATTACTATCAGAAACACAGTCTATAAAGCTCTTATGAAAGTGATGTGCCTCCTGTTATATCAACAGTCATCTTCCCATTATTTACAAATGGCCCCCTCTAACCTACTTGGTTGCACACTTGTCTGAACTTTTGTAAATCAATATAAGTCATCACTATTTAATAATAAAACAAGTTTCACCCAAAGAGCAAAACAAAAAGGTAAAACAAAAAAGTCATAAATAGTTGACAGAGCTATACACAATATATATGTTTGTTACATTTTCTGTTAATTATTTACAAATGGCCATCTCTAACCTACTTGCACATCTGTCTGAACAATGTAAGTCATCAATAATAATAAAAATAATAATTAAAAAAAAAACATAAATAAAACAAGCTTCACATCAAGAGCAAAAAAGGTAAAACCAAAAAGTCCCCCAAATCCAGATCTTACCCAGGTCTTGAAAGTATTTAGAAGTTCATTCATTCATTCATTCATCTTCTACCGCTTATCCCACTCGTGGGGTCGCGGGTGGCTGGAGCCTATCCCAGCAGCTTTGGGCCTTAGGCGGGGTACACCCTGGACAGTGGCCAGTTCGTCGCAGGGCGTATTTAGAAGTTATAGATATAAAAAGAAATCTTTGAAAGTACTTCCCCTGAATTCCCATTTGGCTCTACCATGTGTGCAGGTAATACACTCTACTTTGGGAGAGTTAATCTGTATGGCTAACGTTACTCGTCGATTTGGTATTGGACACAGAACAACTCTAAAAGGAAACAAGAGTGAGATAGCTTTGGAACAACTTACTTGGTTCTCAACAACTAAATGGATTCTCTCTGTGTGTGTATCACGCTGGATGACGGGCTGTGGTCCTGCAGAGTGGTGCAGGTCACGTGACGGAGGAGAAGGAGCGTAGTGAGAAGAGGATGATACCTTTAGGCGGATTTTTTTTATTTTCATTCTTAAAATATAAATTTAAAACACAAACTGTGGATTATGTTTTGGACATTATCTAAGCCTGTCAAAAACGAACTAAAATTTCAGAATAACAATTTCTTACTCCAGGTTTTAGGTGCTGAAGCACCCCTTAAAAAGGGCTAGCCTCGCCCATGAGTACAACTAATGATTTTGGTAATGACCTATCTGATAATTGTATTTATATAACCAAGAGACAAACTTTTGTTGTTCATGTTAAAATCGGACTGACAGTAGGAGAGCACTGAAATACAGCATTAAAATATGCTTAAGGCAAATATGTTGACATTGACGAAAAGTTGATGAACATGGTTAAAGCCTTGGTTTAGAAGAATCTCTAATTGAGCTAACATCACCACAAGACCTCATTAAGTGATAGTACTTTAACATGAACCTTTTATTAGTAGATCCCCAGGATAAAGAGATTAATACTAAATATAAACATTTTCTCTTTTATGGAGGAACATTCTACATTAATTTTCTGTTGGTT
This sequence comes from Rhyacichthys aspro, assembly GCA_036850595.1. Taxonomy (NCBI): domain Eukaryota; kingdom Metazoa; phylum Chordata; class Actinopteri; order Gobiiformes; family Rhyacichthyidae; genus Rhyacichthys; species Rhyacichthys aspro. The sequence continues at coordinate 2,168,481 of CM072159.1, forward strand.
TGTTGAGTCTTTGTCTTTGTCTTCTTTGTCTGATTTAGAGTTAATCATCATCATTGTTCATGGATTCACAAATAACATTGTGTGTGCCTTGGTGTGTATTGGAGGATCGATTGCTTGGGTTGCTCACAGTAATTGATGCAAAATGTAACTGAAGCAAAGACTATTAGAAATTATCCATGTTCCTATTATCCATTTTTCAAGCATGTAGTTTAATGTTAAAGCAGAAGCAAGTGATGTACAGTATACTGCATTTCATTAAGAAAGAGCTTTACATTCAGTTTTAGAGTGTTGAAACAGTAACATGTCTTTCCCAGTCTGCTTTACAACAAATAGACAATCCATCTTGTCTCCTTTAATCTCCTTTTATCTCTCCTTTTATCGAATAAACAGAATGTGAGTAAAAACTAGCAACAGGTGCAGAGCTGGTGTTTGCAGTAGCTATGTGGATGTTAGCTCATTTTGCACAAAATCCATTAAAATGTGTGACAGTTACATTATTCTTTTGCATTTATCTTTGACTCTGTTGACAAATGCATTTTGCCTTGAAGGTTTATGATGAACATTCACATGTGAGCTTTGTGCCGACCCGGTGTCTAGGTGCACATCCTGGAATATTTATGGTAACATAAATTATAATCTTCTATGTGCCATACTCTCTTAGCCTGTGGGAACCAAAAATCTGCACCTGATCTGCATACAAAAACACAAATTATACACACAACACACACCTATTGTGACATTGATTTCCCGTATTCCTGAGTTGGCCAATTATGATCAAAACCTCCCTTTGCATAATAAAGATAGGACCACAATACACCCCTCATATTGGCTCCACACCTTTAAGGATGAGGATGGGTGTAAAAATGACAGGAATATCTAACAACCAAATGGAAACAGAAAAGTTGCTTAAGCATATTCTTACAGTGACTCTCCAAAGTGCAGTTCCATGTAGCAAAGTCCAACTGAAAACACTTTTCTGCAGTGATCAATCTCAAAATAAACTCCACAATATTTGTTGCAAACACTGCCAGAGCATTGTTGGATAAATGGCTTTGTGTTTTTGCAAAGTTTGGAGCATCACCTTCCTAAACCTCTGCCAAATATCCTTCTGTTTTATTAACCAGGAACTGATGTGTTTGAACACTGCTCTACAGATGCTGGGGAAATAAAGAAGTGACTTGAGCATTTATTTTTTATTTCAATATGACATGAAATGATAGAATGAAATAATACTGTAGAATCACTAGGGAAACAAGACCCCAGGGAAAAGTCTCCATGGGGCCACACTGCAAAACACACCCCAGACTGACATTTTTTGTTGAATAGGGTTGTTTGCCAAAAAGTTTGTTCATAAAAACATGTCCTATGTCTGCATTTGTTGCATAATAAATTAAGCAAACCATAACAAATTTTCATAGGACAAAAGATAACAAATGAGCAAAAGTGAAAAATGGTAACCAACTGACTATGTGTGTGCTTGCAGTCAGTGGGTAGAGAACATTTGCAAGCAGCTTGCTTGCTTCAAAGAGGAGCTAAACGCAAGCTAAACTCTTTCAATGTGAGCATTTATGTTACAGTAGTTAAAGGCTAAAAGCTAGTCAGTGGATGCTTAGTACAATGTTGCACTGGACGTGTACTGAATGATGAATAACACCACATGGAGGACATGGAGTTCAACTAAGAAATGCCTGATGAGGTTAAACACCTAAGATTGGCCAATCTTTGGTAAAAATAGTTTAATCGGCTAAAACTGTTGACCAGGAAGGTTCATCAAATGACGCAAAACAAGCAAGCATTCCCTGCAACAATAGTTTCTCCGGTCTGGAGGTTTTACGAGGTCTCACGCTGCTCTCAGTGTCACAGCCCCGTACAGCAAGGACAAGAAACAACAGTGTATGTAGTTCATATAGCTCCAGTTAGAGCCACTTGTTTGAAAGTTAATGTCCAATAAATAAAGTAAAGCAAAAGCTGACTGCAATATTTGTATGCAGTCATATTAAAATGCAATTGACTTTTTTTCCCCACTGATCAGTATTAGCCGATAATACATTCAGTGACTGGTGATAGCTGATCAGCCTGAAAAATTCTGATCGGAGCATCCTTAGTACAAATGCACATTAGGTAAAATAGCATACAGCGTCAATGCCCAGCAAACATATGTAAATGGGAATACATTCTTAGCATGCTGGCCTTTTCTGCTAATGATAAAGAACAACCAAACGACTCTCAACTGACTATGTTTAACACAGCAAATGCCAACTCTAAGCAGGTGATTTTTTGGGTTGCATGGCCCTTTTGCATTATGACAGTTATTTTTCTTTTTACTAAACATTTTTGTGACTGATTTGCATAAATGATGATTATCAGAGGAGATTCAATATTGGATTGCAGTTAAATAGAGACCAGTAGATTAAAACAACAGGCTCTTTGGGAATGAGTCACTGTGATGAAAGAAGTATTGGAGCGTTGGAGCCAATGAGGTTGAGACAGAGCTGATAGAACACAATGAAGTCAGCAGTGCTCTTCCTGAAAGTGACACAGCACAAGAGTGCACCACCGCCGCAGATAAAAGCCGAGCATCTGATAGCTCTGCAGGCTCCAAGGAGATTTATCTGCTAACGATTTTCTCCAACACTCTTTATTCTAATCTCCTAAATAAGCAGAGACCCCAGCTCGGGCGATGCTGGCAGCTCTCTGCGTTTGATGGAGAAAGGGTTTCACAAATAGACGCTGGCTTCTTTTAGTGAGATCTGTATTAATCTGCCAGTCTCTTTAATGGATTAGTGGTGGAGCCTATAGAAACGTCATACTCGGTGACAAATGCTGTGGGTGACGTTGAGCGACGGTTGGAATCAGAGAATGTAGAGTTCCTCAAATTAAACGACTGGCTGTGATTTAAATAGATTTACAAAAGACTAGTAGACTAGCATACCTTATTATGTTTCTTTTTATCTATTTCCTTATGTATATGCAGTAGAAAACATGGGATTGAGTTCTGCAAAATTACACATTGTGCTTAGCTGATAAAGCTTATCCAGGTTTGACCATAATAATACAATGCTTCAGGAGTTGTGTGTGTGTGAAAGAGTTGTGTAGAAGACCAAGATCAGATGTGTCAGACTCTCAGCAGGATTTAATTGTGCATTTAGTAAAATAACACAGTGTGGGCGACAGTAAAAAAAAACAGTTGTCAAACAGTTTTCTGAGAGGAACAAGAGGAGCTGGATTTTAACACAGAGAGTCCTATGGGAGAGCACAGTAATGGATTAGGGATTAAACTAGATATCCAAGCACTAAAAAGTGTCCAAGTCACCACCCCTCTTTAGAAGATTATGATGGGGCATGATTATATTCTGCCCCCCTAAATTGATGTAACACTAAGGGTGTGTATGGGACTTTTATGTCTGAAATTGGTTCAGTTTTTTTTGACAAAATAAATAACAGATTTTTTATTTTTTTTTCATGGTAATATTTTTGTTAACATTTTTGTTAATACGTACTTAAAAAAAAAAGTTTACCCAAACAATCATGTCACTTTATCAATCTTGATATTCACCATAAAAAAAAAAAGTGTCAAGTTGAAGTCAAAATACTAAAAAAGTCCTACCTTTCCCTTAGTAATGCCATGTAGCTGAAATTTCCAAGTATTCGTTATTTTAGGTGCTTTAAAATCTAAGCTAAAACATACATTAAAATAATGGACAATAAATAAGGATAATGAAACAGTACTTCAGCCATTTGCAACCAACAACCAATCAACCATTTTATTTGGTATTTCTTCATTCATCTTAAAGAAAACAGGGTTGTGTTTCCTTTTTAAATGAATGTTTGGTCGGTTCATGTAGGCATTGAAGCGAATCTTCAAATGTTTCAAGGCAGTCTCCTCTAACTCTGTCTTTTCTTCTTTTAAAAATACACTGGTGACGCAGTAGTTTTATTCTCTCCTGTCCATGTAAACTATTCATGTAAACTGAACGTGAGTATGCTTTGCATTTAACATGCTGAAAAATGACAAATGAGTTAGTGGTTTTAAAATGATGTAAAACATGTTACTTAACCTTAAACTTCTGTAAAGTCTGCAAGCTTTGTTTAGTCTGGGTTAAATTGCACCAGAACATCAGAACATATTGATTTTTGTATTATTATTATTGTTTTTACATTGTGAACCTGCATGTTTAGATTTGTTCATTAAGATAAGAGAGAGAATATATATATATATATATATATATTTTATATATATATATATATATATATATATATATATATATATATATATATATATATATATATATATATATATATATATATATATATATAGGGCTGAGGGCTTTACAGTCTCTTGATCAGGGCAAGGAAAAACTTCGCTCCACCCCCAGGATGGACAGGCCATGCAATAGATGTCAGTTATAGAGCAATAGCAATAGAGGACAGTCATGTATAGGATAGTGACAAATTCATCATATATACAAATGAATGAAAATCCATTGTCCAAAGTCCATATAATATGAGCAGGGACAGTTTGATCTGAGTGAGGGTCAGGGCAGGTTTATGGATCTGGTCAGGAGTCACTCCCTCAGAGGGAGAGTTACACTGTCCTACAGCTATCTAAAGCACTTCAGACTGTATCCAGACTATCACTTTTAACTTTTACTGCGTTTGTATGGTCCAAACTTTTTCACCCTTTTAGAAACACTAAGACTATCTCAGACCATCTAATTGCGCATTACCCTTTTCCAAATGATGTGGCGTTAATGAGGCTGAGATTCATGTTGCATGAATTATCTGGTGCCAAGGAGACCACATTGTTCTCCTCCAGCAACAAATCAGAAAAGATTAACACGAGACACTGAGCACTTTTAATCCACAGCTATATTACAATTTGTGTAATCCTAAAATCATACATCAGTCATGTGTTCATTTATACAGCAGTAACTTATTTTTTTGCAAATGTACAGCAATTTGGCATTAACTATTAGTTATGGGAGCCACTTTCCCATGTGTCACTGAAGCTGGTCACGTTTGTGCACGTTTGTAGGTCTATAAATGTAACATGAAGACGTATTAACATGAAGAACTGTTTTAGATTGTTACCTGGTCTGAAGTGGTCAGGATCAAATGGGACACTAACAAAGGGCTATTGGTGGGTTACCACTAAACTGGAAACTGTGAGGAAACAGCCCCACTGCTTTTGTATAGATTGTTTGAAACAGTATACATCCATGTACAGATGTGGCACTTGCTACAAACATGGAGGCAATTGGTGTTGTGTCCTGTAGCCCTATGGTAATAAGTGCAAACAAAAGGTTAGTGTCTGAAGTAAAAAGTCATATTTTTCTATCCAGTTTGTATATACAGTACCTCACAAACTTACAAACCTTACTAAGTAAAAGCCTGTGTATTTCCTTTGTCTCACATTTTGCTTGATCTGGAACAGTTTAGTCATGTTTTGTTGGGTGGATTAACACCAAAAGTGATTACTCATTTCCTGAGCACACTTGTGCAAGGAAGCCGCATGCAATGAGCTGAATCACAGTTCAGTTTCATCCAAATGAGGAGCAACTGCAAGAGCCCCTTACTGGATCATGATGGGATACTTTGGAAAAGGGGGGTTCCTGCCCATAATAAGGGCGTCGAAGAAGTAGAGGTGCATAGTACAGACCCATTTCAGAGAACGTCCTGGGCCCTTGCAGCGACTGTGGCTCTGAGCTTGTCAACCACATTGAATGAGCTGAACAGGGACAAATGATTTGCGTACTTTTGGTGTGAATCCAATCTTGGTGCTGAAGGCTGATGAAACAAAGCCTCATTTCCATTGGGTAGTACAGTACAGGTTGGGTGAGTTGGGTGGTTAGTACAATTTGCCGTTTTGAATATGACTGTTTATCACAAGAATGAGGCAAACTTTTCTGTTTTGCCTTTTGCTTCTTGTTTTTCCTTGAGTGAATATTATCTATCGTCCAATCAGCTGACTGCAGTGTTTGCTCCACCTCTTCCAAAGCATACCACACATTTGGTATGGTACACTTTGGTGATGGAAATGCACCTGTACTGACCCAAACAGTACTGTACCGCTCTAGTGAAAGCAAGAATTTTTTTCTTGATCTATGTAACCCATTCTTCAAACAGTGGCTCTTTTTTGTCCAGAGTTAAAGCTGAGGTGCAGTTTGTGAATGTAAATAAATGCCCAGGTGTGTGTCAGTGATTGATGACTATAATTAGGAGTTCAGTTTGGAAAGAACAATAATATACGTGGATAAGGAAACACAGAAACAGCACAAGCAGCAGGACAAAGGAAAAACAGAGGCTTTAGGGAACATGTTCAATAGTGTCGGTGCCAACAACACGCAGGGATGATGCAGCTGTTGTAAAGGATCCAGTTTTAGCTGCAGCCCAGTGCCATCAAGAGAAGGGCTGTTTAAATGTGTCTAAGCGATTAATGTGAGTGTTAATAAAGATAACCACTGTGAGCTGGAAAATAGTGTAGAAAAAGAACAAAAATGTGCAAGCATGTAGATGTCCAATCTAAAATATGTTATAAGTAAGTAATAATCATAGCAAAATAAATGCACATATTCACAGAAAGAAATAATGTCTCACACAGAGATGATGAATCTGCTGTATCATGTCTCTTATAGGTTCCACAATATTAGACACACTGTACTTTGTATTTAGAGAGTAATTAAGAAGAAGGTATGACATAAACTCTCACTAACTGTTTCTCTCAAGCCCTCAGTCTGCCCAGCTCTGAGATTTAAACAGAACTATTTCTGTTGCACCATTTTCATTTTTTACACTTTACCACCCTTCACTCTAACACACTTAGAGTGAAGGATGTATAACTGTTATGCAAGCTTCTTTTCTGCGTACCACATTTTTTGTATTCTGCTATTGGCTGCAGGTAAAGAAATCACCATCAGACCTGTTTCCACTGGGTTTGTTCGTGGACAATAGCATGTCCCTGCAGGAGTAACATAGATGTTCACATGCTTTTAATAGAACAAATGGAAAGTGTGGAATTCTGAACTTTTGCCACTAGACATCATTAAAAACAATACAAATAATCAGAATTGCAGACTCCTGTCTTCATTAACCAACCATTATTTGATCTGATTAAGTAACCTGCAGCAATATTCAGCCTAATTTACTAGATGACAATACAGACATCACTCAACATAATTCAAAGACACAAACTGCAGCTGCAGTCTGTGTTTAAAACCAGAGGCAGGTTAGTACATCTGTATGTTCTCAACTTAACTTTCACCTTCCTCTGTTTTCTGCTTATTCTGCTTTGACAATTGAAGCCATATATTTAATTCACAAAGCTAGATCAGTATGATAATGACTCAGTCTCAAGTCGGATTTGGAAACACATGTTGATAATAAACTCTAGCTTTGTTTTCAAAACACTTCTGTTTAATGCTTTTCTTTTTGGGGCTTGTTTCAAAACCAGAGGCAGGGTTTCCCAAGTTGTACTGTACACTGTTGTTGTACTGCAGAACCTTTTTGGTTATGGAAACATATCTGAACTGACCCGACCTGTATTGCCCCGGTGGAAAAGGCCCTTAAGACTCCCTTCTCCCTACACACTTATTCCAGCTGCTCGCAAGGAATATCAGGCATTCCCCTGGAGCTTAGGGAGGTGCCCAGCAGCCCAAGCATTCAGAACAGATGGTGGAGCCAGCCAAGTTACCAGAACCAGCCTCACGGAGTAATGATGGACCTGCAGCGGGTCTACCAGCTCCAGTAAGGACCGCCCAGGAATATTCATGATTTGGTGGTAGTTTCATTTATATTTAATTATGTTGAGGAATTACTAAGAGATTGTAATATTTGGGGAAAAAATGAAATGTTCGGACTTCCTAAGACAGAGCAAAGGCATATACACAAACACAGAATCATTTCTTGCGATACTTTATTTACCATCTCTCTATTTGCACATTTGCACATATAGTTATCCCTACTCCAACTGGCCACAGGTCCACACAGGTGGAGCATGCTCTCATCTCAGTAGCGTTGGATTAGCCTTTGAGGTATCAATCAAAAGTTCAGTGTTCGTCTCCAATAGAACTGGTGTGGCTACACAGAGGGAGAGAGGGATTTACTAGACTTATACAAGTCCAACAGGACACTTTTATCAGCTGGTGCAATATAAAGAGGCTGTACAGGTGTCACTTTTTCTGTTAGTTGCTGCTCTGACAAAAGTCTTTGCTGAGATTGCTTTAATAATTATATCTCAAAATGATGTGTTTGTTGAAATCCTTAGAAATGTAGCAGCCTCTAAACGTTTGTCGTTTGTTGACTACAGCTGCAAACTTTCAGTGAAAACCACTTCAAATCCGACTCTACCTCCAATTAGATAACTCAAACACACATTGAGGCAGATGCAGCTTTAGGCCTGAGGGTCTGACCAGAGCCAAACCCCACATTTCCACCACAAACTGACCAACACTGAGATCTAAGGCTCCACAGAGGTTTACAGCAGACTGTAGACACCTGGATTAACAGTGTTTGTGGGAGACAGCACTAGCTCAAGACTTTAATGAGATCAATGCAGAGCCCTGTGGCTTTTACCAAATCCACTAGAATCAATTCTCATTACAGCACTGTTTCATTTCTCAATGCTTTGCCTGTTAGAGCTGATATCTGTAAAGTTCAATTATAATCTAACCACATCACAGCTGTTTATTCCTTGTCTAAACGTGACATATTTTAGATAGATATGTATATGTCAGGGTTGTATTGAACTAGATTTACTTCTATACTTTAGCCTGGCCAGTCATATCCATTCACTTCATAGCAATGTCCATACAATAGAAACCTGGTTGACCAGTTGTAACCATCTCATCTTCTTCCTCCTCTCATGGGGCGGCAGTCTAAGCAGAGATGCCCAGACTTCCTCTCCCAAGACACTTCCTGCAGCTCTTCCAGGGGAACACAAGGGCACTCCTGAACCATCATCCTCTCAATTTGGAGGAGCTGCGGCTCTACTCTGAGCTGCTCCTGAGTGTTTGAGCTCTAAGGGAATGCCTGACCACCCAGCAAGAAAGCTCATTTAGGCTGCCTGTATCCCGGATCTTGTCCTTAAGGTCCTGACCCAGAGCTCACGTCCACAGGTGAGAGCAGGAACTAAGATGTATCAGTAAATCGAGTGCTTTGCCTGGCGGCACAACTCCATCTAGACCACTACAGACCAGTACATTGACTGCATCAGTGCAGAAGCTGTGTCGAGCCATCTGTCAATCTCCCTCACTGGTGAACAAGACCCCAGTTGTAACCAATGGGGCAGGCTTAAGGCAGTACTTAATTTCATTGATTAATTCAGCTAAATCTATCTAAATGTGATAACATTATGATTTGCAATTTTGAAAAGTATCTGACACAGTAAAAAAAAAATTAATGTGATTTAGAAGGATTGTAAAGGTAGTAAACTAATTTGTTGTAAAACACGTTATTATGGACGTTATTATTATTACATTGGCCATTGCACAAAGGAACAAGGAGCATGCACCCATCAAGCCAGGATGATTAAATGGCCTATAGTTTAGATTATGAGAGTGAATGGCTATCTGTCTGTTAGCCCTGTGATTAACAGGGGATTGTACCCCGACTCATACCCAAAGCAACTGAGGTAGGCTGCAGCCCAAGAACAGGTACCAAGAAAAAGTGGTAGAAAATAGGGTTAGATTACATTTCACTGTGGACATTTCATAGCTATAACCAGTACTTTCTTTGCAGAAGCTGTGGTCCAGGTCATGATTGGTCCTGCACCCTCTTTTATCATACAGAGACATTCTGCTTTAATCTGGCTTTGCTGCTCTCAGCTCAAGAAGGACACAACTTTACTGTGCTTTAGTTCAAAGTAGCTGCTGCGATTTTATTATCTGTTCAGCTGTTTAAACTTATGTGACTTAAAAGAAGAACTTCTGAAAGAATCCCAGCTGGAGTTTTTCCTTAAAAGGAATGTGAAATGGAAAAGATCATTTGAGGGAAACATGATGCCATCCGGAACTCTGCGTTACAGCAGCATTTGCATAAAACTGTCAAAGGTCATCAATTTAGTTCAGAGGCCTGACCATTGCTGTCTGTGCAGGAAACATGGATCCAGTTAGAGACATAGGTTTAGCTCATCATGGAGAGAGGACATATGAGTGGCACTGCCCCCTGGTGGAAGAGCAATACACATCTGGAAACTGGAGACCACAGACTGATCATGATGTGCTGGATTTCTTGGCCCTCTCTCCAATCCCCATCAGTAAATAAAACTCAGACCCAAATCTTTGTTTTGAATGTTTTTTTTTTTGTTTATTTATTTATTTTTCATCCAACCAATCAAGACTTGGGATTGGCTGACATCTCACACACACACTCAAATATCCCTCTCATGTGAACAAAGAAGGAAAATGTTGAAATACAAGCAGAGTCTTATTGCAGATGAAGATTAGAAGAGCACCAAGATTGAATTTCCCCTAGGGGATTAATAAAGTGTTTTTGATTTTTTAATTAGATTTGAGAGTAGTAAAGATTGATTTCTGTGAATAAAAAATCTCATGTAATGCCTTTAAACCTAAAAGAACAAACACGGATGAAGGTCCTGGTAAAAGTGGAACTGGTGGAACTAGAAATGTAAGTCATTCATGTGAAAAGAATATTACAAAGAAGGTGACCCAAAGCAACAAGTGATTATCATAATTTATCTCTTTGACAAACTTACCTTAAAGGCTGAATTAAAGGCTTATTTTACCTTTGTTCTACTTTGTCATATGCTGCATTCATGTGATCCTCAGAAACTGAAAAAATGTGTCAATTCAATCACAGAACTTGTTCAAATTTGTAGTTCAACTTCCTGACTCAACTCCCCCCCCCAAAAGGGGGTTTAAACCAACAAAGCCCCCCCAAAAAAGGGGGGGGGGGGGGGCATCCCCAGGGGAACCCCCATTAGGGGGGTGTTAATAATCCCCCTTTAACAGTCGGGTATGTCAAAATCAAGAGTGTCATGACCCACTCAAAAAGTCATAAAATACAGGTAACTGTGAAGTATTTACCTTATTCATGATTCAAAAACATAAATAACACAGGCTGTTGGCTATAAATCTTTTAATAAGATTTTAACCTGATAACTTCACATGCTCGTGAGTAACTACATTTCTTTTTATGTACTTGACGTTAAAACCTCTGGCAGCCCACCTGCAGTACTGCTGCAGCCCAGCATGGGCCCTTGCTTACAGTTTGGGAACCACTGTTCTAAGTAATAGCTGATTGGGTATGTGACCTATGATGTATTCTGAGTTTAAAGAGTCAAGAACACAAAAATCTGAAAAATAACTTCCGGCCTCTGAACATCTGACCATTCAACAACATGAACAAAGGAACCATGTCCATATCATTTCATATCAAACCCAGCTTATTAGGAAGTATTACACACTCCCAGATACACAAGTATATACACATATATTGAAGATAAAACAGAAAATAAAAATTATATTGTTTTTTATTGAGCAACAAACACACAACAGGACGGATACTATACTGAACAACATGGACCCTGAATTGAGCTTTTGAACAACAGAGAGCAGACAGTGGACCTCTGAGATCAGTGAGCGGCAGGACAGAACTCCTTCTCCACTGCCATAAGATTGTAGAATCAACAAGTCTATGTAAGATGACGTCTGAATCAGATCATTTGAAGAGCTCTAACAGCTGAATTTCCCCTTGAGGATTAATAAAGTTGAATTGAATGGATGTTGAAAGAGAGAACTACTAGAACTTCTGAAGTGGTCATGTTTGACCTCATCTGCATGTGGTTGGATGTTTACCTTGGCTTCTTGTTTTTTAGGCAGTAGATAATGGTAACATAATGAGGATAAAAAGGTACAATGAAATCCTCTAAACATGATCCATTTGACTTTGAAAAAAACTGCACATGGACCAGTTTTGAACGGTGTGAAAAAGTGAAGCGTGTCAGTTATAAAACTCACAGAGCAGAGAGGGACTGGGCTTCAGCAGTGACTCATTTTTCGTCCCTCATCTTAGATTTCAAACACTAACCAGTGATGAGAGAGAATGAGCTGTTTATGTTATGTAATTAGGATTTACAGAAGGAGTGATCAATTCAAAGAGAGCAGCAATGGAGCTAAAAACAAACTCTGAAAGGCCTCTTCTGTGACTCAATGCACTGATGCTCAAACAGCTGTAGGACGTTTCCATTGAAACTGTTGCCATGGTTTTACAGCATCAGCCTAGAAATACTGTACATAAAAATAAGTGGCACATTTTTATGGCAATTTATAATACAAGAGTGAGTCACTGGCTATAAATTACAAACCTAAGCTGCTAAATCTTGTAAAGAATTTGGTAAGTCATTATTTTAAGAAATTCAATTTCAGAAATACTTACTAAATACTAAATACTATCCAAAATATAATAAATATCATGTATCATTATATTAAATAAATATAATAAACATATATAATATATAAAATATACTTTTGAAAGTTGTATTTACACAGTCCCTTAGCGTATACACCAGAACACACTGTTGATGTCCACTTTTTTTCTGACGTGTATTAAGAAAAGCATACCTTTCTGATTCTCGAGACTGTTGTAGATGTGGAAGAGGAGCTCCCAGAAGAAAGCTTACCTTGCACAGCAGCTAGATTCTCATGAGATGTGGGAGTTTAATAAATCTTTAACTGCTCCAAGCAAAGTATTGACGGCTGAACCATGGCGTGTTTTACGTGTGAGATGTAGCGACCGTTTTACCGAACGTAAACAACATGGTGTTGCACTCCAACTGCATATTCATTTAAAGTACCTGCCCTTTCACAAACGCTGTCAATGGAAGCCCTCCAGATGGTTAGGTGGAACAGACTATCTGGCTTGTCAAGTTAAAGGGAAAGCCACTCAGACACAGGTAGAACATACACACAGCCATTCCCTGTCTGTTCTGGGAATCAAACCGACAACCTGTGAGGCCGCGGTGTCTGGCCTGGTGCACCTGAGGAGCCAGGTGTTCCCAGGTCAGGAGCCTTAGGAACAGCTTCTGTTGCTCCATCACCAACACCACTGGCATGCCTCCTGTTCTGTTTGCTTTGACTTGGTCCTGTTTCTCCTTTGGTCTTGGCTTGGCTTGGTTTATGAATTTGTTCTTTAGTTTGTTCTGTTTAGTTAGACCTACTGGTTCTAGTGCCTGCAATTATTGCCATGTTGATGGTCATTGGAAAAGTGTTATTAAAGGACAGAAGTCATCCTCCATCTCCTGCTCCAGTGATGTTATGCCACTGTTTCAGGGTCTAGACCTGTGAGTGTTGAGTCTGGTTGGGGGTTTGAGCCTTTTATTGGTAATACCTCTGTGTCTTTAGTTGACAGAATTGTCAGTGTTCCCATTACAGTTCTAAGTGATACTGGTGCTAAACATAAAGTTGTTTAGACAGAAACTAGAAACTTTAGTGTAATGAAGGGTATGAAGCAGGTTAATGTTTGTGTGCCATTCCATAAATGGGCCTTGAATTGTGACCTGGTAATGGTACCTTGAGTAATGACCTTTTTGGCAGTGCTGGTTGGACTGATAGCCCACCTCTTCCTCATGTTGTGTCCAAGCCTTGTGCAGCTGAGCTGTCACCTGAAAGCACAGTGACTTAAAGTTTCCCTAGCCTGCACTACACATGAGCACAAAAATGTGTCTATTTCTGACCAATCAGTTACTGAGCACTGTAGACTGTTGTACTGCCGTGTTTACCTCCATTAGTGTCTGTATGATGAGTGGCTTCAGGGCCAGAGGTCTGATTCTTCTGTCTGGGTCGTGGGATCAGGTTGGGCCAGTTAAACAGTTAAGGCATAGGTCTAAGGCTACTTTGATTTGTTGGTACGTATAAGTGCCCTGTGGAAAAGCCTGTGTTTCAGGTTGCGGTGCACTGTTACTTCATGCTGAAGTAATAAAAGCTGCAAATGATGACAGTGGCCATCTTGGAGCCAAAAAGAATTGTAACCATGTGTTGCATCATTTCTTGGCCCAGATCAAAGCAGGATGTAGCAGGTTAAGTCTGCCAGTTCGTTAGTAAAACAGATCAAGCTGATGAGCCTGTTCGACTCTATCATACATATGTTGTTAGCCAGACATTCAAGCTGTTAAATATGACTTTTGTAGGTCTCCAGCTTCTTGTCTTATGTGATTTGTAATGATCTTTGATCTGAAGCCCTGCCACCACCAACACAAGAACAACATGTAAGCAGGATGTAACTGTGAAGACAAGTGTTGCCTAGTGTATATAATAAAGAAATGTAAGTGGCTATTTAAAAATGTGACAAATGTCTGCTCAGTGCAAATGGTTTATTCAAGGGGGTTGGAAAAAAAAAACACACACCAGAGAGCTGCAGATATATTTTACAGATAGAACAACCCAACACTTCAAATTTTACTTTTTAGAAAAGACTAGGGCTATGTCCAGGATAATATATTTTCATTTTAAAATGCATAAAGTTTCCAATGTTTAAAGGCGGGGTGTGTAGTTTGGAGTAGTATGTACTGGTCCTCTCTGAGAGCTCAGTTTGTCTGCTCTGGGCAGTTGTAGAAACAGGAAATGATGGAACTAAGTGTCTCTGTCACTCTTCCTCAAAGAGGCATATGGACGTACTCGTGAGTATTTCCTGGATGATGGAGAACCTCCCCAGACAAACAACATTCAAGCAACACTAACTTTTAAGGCTGTACCCACTAAAGAACTAAAGGAGAAAAATACTGGGGCAAAACTCATAGAGGACTGTTAACTTTTTTATAAATATCCAACAAATATCATAGTTGTATTGTAACTTTGTGTTGATGTGACAGATTCTGGCTCACTTTTTGTCTTTAAAATAAGGGTTCCACTCCTTGTTTCATGATAAGACAACTAAATGAATGAGCAGGGTAGCTATAGCTCTCACCAGCTCGCCGCCTTTCATCATGAGCAATTCAAGGAGGAAAAAAAGAGTCCTCTCGAGGAGTTTCAGAGCCCAAGCTATGCATGGAGGTAAGCCCAACTATACCTCTCTACCTCACACACTACTTCTCTGGCCGGGCCCTATGGTCAAAGACCCTTTGAGAGCTCATATGCAAGCCCCTCCCTCAGGCCAAGCTCCAGGGCAGGTCCCGAGTCCCATCATACCAGTTTTATTAGAATGTATTATGATTTTTTTTCCTAAACTGCTTAAATGGACAAACATAATTTTAATTTCATTTTTTAACATAGTAAATACATTAGTGTGGATATAGGCCTCAATGAATGACATAGGAGAAAATATAAAAGCCCCAAAAAAATGTTCAGAAAGTGTCTTATATTTTTACTTTTCCAAAAATGGCTCAGAAATCATTGGTGTTGTTGGTAACTTCAAAACATTTCACCAAATATTTACAGCCCATGTTCAGTCGTCTGAGGCGCAGACAAAAACCATAAATCAAACAAACCTCTGATGTAGCAGCAAAAAAGCACATTGTGGCACAATACTGGGAGGCACAGCGATTGCAAATCTATAGTACATGTTTAGTGAAGGGTGAAAATATGGCTTTTAGAGGCACTTTATATTTTGTATTTTCATTCATGTCAAACTAATGCTTCAGTGGTATCCCATCTACTTCTTTATGCAATAAAAACACTTGATTGCTGAAAAGGTGACTTCTTGCACTTAACATGATGTTCAGGGAGTTCATTTTAATTGCTTTAGTTTCCTGAATACATAAACGCACCAATCAGCAACATGTGTGGACTGTGTGTCAAGTTATAGTGTTGGAAGCAGAAACAATGGGCAAGTTTAAATACTGCAGTGACTTTTCCTAGAAACACATTATGTTGCCCAATGACCTGCTCACACTACATGATTTAATGCCAGTTTTCAGTTTGATCCATCAAGAACCCCAATCAGATGCATCTTTGCATTTGATCAGCCAGGAACCTTCGCTGTCTTGGAATTCTTAGACAACATGGTAGAGCACACTAAAGCTAAATATGTGAACCAGTGTCTCACAAGATACAGCCAACGACATTGTAGGACAATGGATGATGAGAAAGGGCCAAAGGGAAAGTCAGAAAAACAACTCTATTTCATGGAAATCCCATATTGTCCATTCTCGATTCATATTAGTTTATTTTTTTTATTTATTTTTTTCTGTAGTACAACTTGAAGTCCTTCATTGTACATCATTTTAAAACCTGCTTTTGCACATGGGCCACATCACTGCTCGTTTCTTTTCAGGGTATTTTGGAGACCTGCCAGCAGAGGTCGGGATGAGAGGCTACCTCACTTTCAGGACTTCTTCTTTTTCTGACCAGGTTGGAGCCACATCATACCACAATCTTTAGAGGAGTATTTTATTATTTTTATTTAATGTAATGGTTGATTCTGTAAATAATTAAGATAAAATAAATTTAGCTATAACAAAGTGCACAAGATGTTGGCAATAGTTTAAATAGTAACCAGACCAGTAATAAACAAAACCTCACACAACATAAAATAATTCAACGCTTCTTTAGTATTCCATTACCAATAACTAGACAGAGTTTATATTAGAGACCAGCTCTAAAACTTTTAGGCCTTTTCCTTAGGAAAAATAAAGAAAAAGGGAAAACTCCTCCAAGAGTCTCCAAAAACAAGTGGACTTTTCAACAGTTCAGCAGAATGTCCAAAAGTTAACAGTCTAGAGCCTGGCCATCACAGTGTCAAGTTCGATGGGTTGTATTGGGAGGAGAGGGTAGCGGATGGGCCTTTGAGTTGAAGACATAGAAGTTCTTACTCAAAGACAGACAAAAGGCCAGAAGAGACTTTGGCCACAGAGCATTATAGCTCCAAAATTAGCTGTCTGATTCAGCTACACCACTCCTCTATGGCCTGTGCTTCCAATATAAACTTAAAACTCGCACTTAAGGGTGGACGGTAGCCTCTTGTTTCCAGCCTAGCCATCACAGAGTCCCATGAGTGGGGTCATTTGGGAGGAGAGGGCCAGATGGGCAGTGGATGGGCCTCTGTGTTGAAGATGTATTTGTCCAGACTAACAAGGTCCATGTCATCAGAGAGAAGCAGGTACAAGTATTTTAGAGTCTCCCCTAAAAAGAAGCTCTCCATCTTGTCCCGGGGCCCAGGGTTCACAGGGTCACGCACGTTGTTAATGGATGTGTAGCCACCATCGGGCACCTGCAGGAAAGAACAGCCACTTGTCAGAGTACAGCGTTTTAAATACCACTTTGTTAGTGGCTTTATTAGAAATCACATGGGTCTTAATACTATATCAAAATATATAATACAGTACTATTATAATATGTGTTATATTTTTCATTATCTATCATCGTCATGTATGTTATATATATTTTTATATATAAAAAAAGCTTGTTTTGAAAAAGACAGAAACCGATCACTTGATTTTGTGGAATGCCACAGTGTAAATTAAAACTCAGCATATAAGCCACAACACTTTAGTGTTTTATGTGGCCCTTCAATACATTAAGTAGTTTACATTTTTGGCACTAGGTTTGAGCAGGGTTTAGATGGATTTGAACAGGTTTTAGATGGTTTTAATTTTTGCTACAAAGATTAACCTACCACTACCTACTAAAACCTGTTTAAATCCAACTAAAACCTGTTCAAATCATCTAAAATCTGTTCAAATCCACCTAAATCGTGTTCAAATCCAACTAAAACTTGTTAAAATCTGATAAAAATCTGCTCAAATCCAACGAAAACCTGTTCAAATCTGAGTAAAACATGTTCACAAATGAACATGAAATCTCACATTCAAGATTTTATCTCCTTTGGCCCCTGAAAGGATTCTTATTAACTATCGCGGCCCCTCACTACTTTGAGTTTGACACCACTGATGTAAGCAAAAATTAAATCAGTTTCTCGAACAATGGTGGTTCATCCAAGTGGTCTTCCTTGAAAAGTTTATAACTTTCTATTTTAAAATCTACAAAAGTTCACTTCAAAATCAGTAAATGAGCAAAATAAGAGACCTTTACACAGTTATGAATCATTTACATGTAACAGCCTTATCCCTGAGGCGTCTTTACCTTAGTGTATTTGTTGAAGCTCTGCAGGATGTCCCAGCCCCAGTCTCTGTACTTGGACTCTTTAGTGAACCTGTACAGGTAGAAGAGGCTCTCCACAGTCTCAGGCCGCAGTAGGTTGTGTCTGTCTGCTGGCTGAAAGACAATAAGGAACAATACAATAAGGAGTTTATCACAACATGGCAGAAGATAAGGTCTTTATGGTGGGGTCAGACAGTTTTTACAGCTCTGTGAAAGGAATATGAAAGAATGTGAGATTAGTTCTGGCTCCGAGCACAGGACATTAAGCAACAAAGACTTTAGTAAAAGCTCCTGGGGCTAAATGTGTCTCTGCCTAAAAGTATTTTATTTTTGAATAAATGGAACAAGCTTTGATATTATTACTTGTGCATTTCAGAGACATTATGCCCCAAAGGGAAACTAAAAAAAGTATGCCATTATTTTCTGTGATAGACACACAGGGTCCAGATTAATCATATTCAAAGTAGGTATGCCACAGTTTTCATGCTGTACTATTTAGGGTTCAATGGGTATATGTCAATTTAGGTTTTTTTGGTTTAACTTTTGAAAGGCTAATTCCCATACATTAATTAAATTGCTCTCTAATTAAAACTGCTGTGTGTCTGTCAGACCACACTTAGGAAAAAGAAAGAGAATCGGCTGTAAAAACAGTACCACCACATTTGAAATGCAGTGAGGTCTTTTTGTATTTGTGATTCAGTAAAATAACAAGGAAGATCAAAGGGTTAACCAAATCGCACTGTCCTCAAGCACTGTGTATGTATGTGCAGTGAGTAATTCAAGTTTTTGGTGATAAAATTCATGCTTTTATCAATTAATTTAAACACTTACTGCACTTATGTTTGCAGTGGCCACAAGATGTGGATAAAGTATAAAGACATTTATGAGTGCATGCTAATATTTGTATTTTGTATGAATGTGTAAAATGATGTGTAGATGTACGAAAGGCATCAAACAGTTTTTGTTTAAATACCAAAAATATTTCACACAAAGCTCTAAATACAGACATGTCAGAGTTATAAATAGGGGTCTGCCCTGAGTTTAGGCAGATAAACACTGACATGTTTACAGAACATTAAACTTATTTTAATTATCTATCCGTATTCTTCTGCTTATCTGGGGTCGCTAAGCCCAGATTTCTCTCTCCCCGTCTCTCCCCTCCACTTCCTCCGGTAGAATACTGTAGCGTCCTAGGTCATAACCATGGCCTGTTCCGGTTGGGACATGCCCTGAACACCTCCCGCATGTGTGTAAGTCTTTTGCGCCTTTACAGACAGATCCACACACAGCTCTGGGAGGATAGCACTTGCTTCAGACTTGCCAAGACATGATGGAGATGTAGAAACTTAAAATTGTGTTTATAAACAGTAAGCAGATTAACTTTTGGAGTGAAAATAAAATCTGGCTAATTGATGAGATATTCAGTCAAGAGGAAACTGAGTGGCACTTAGCTGGTAATACGATTTGTCAGTAGAACCATTTGTTTTAGTCTGGTGATTTTTAAATGTTACAGATCGGGATAAGAAGAAGCTGCTTCATGTTTCATACTTTCAGATGAGGTTAATGAAGAGAGACGATCAGACGGGGACCAAATATTTAATAAAGTGGGAGATGCTAATGAGATATGAAGTCAAGGTTACAAAGGTGAAAACTCCCATGACAATTCAAACGAGATGGTGTAAGTGCTTTGGGCCACATAAGACAGATATGAAGCAACAAAAAGAAAGGGGCCTACATTTATTTAAGTTAGTCTTTTCACTGGTTTGAAGAGGTTCATTCACAAAAAAGGGAACTGTTTGTTAATCACTGGGAAATTAGCACTGAAATTACGCCTAAACCTGCTTTATATTTCTTGGACCTGACCTTAACCAGGACGTCTGGCCCAGTGCTGGTCTGCAAACTGAAGTGAGCGATCTCTGGACTTAGCCCGGTCTCCATTTGTTTGTACATCTGATGACAGGTCTCCATGAGCTGCAGGGCCAGGTCCATGTGGTCCCCAGGAAGACCGTTATGGACCCCCAGAGCCAGGGTCCCGGGCAGGAAACACACAAGGTGGTCCTAGACACAAGGCAGCAGGGACGATTAGGTGGGAGTGTCAAAATGTGAGTCTGTCTGTACTTAGTATTAGAAAACTGGAACTGTTAACCAGCATCAGTGTTTCTTGCCGTTAGTGTATGGGTCTATGGCGGGGGGTGTTGATGACATCATCGGGTGTGTTGTGGGCTTATTGAGCTTAACTTGTGATACAAATGCCTATTTATAGTTTTATGTGGTTTTTGCCATGGTAATTCTTTTGAAATCTTTTTATTAGTTCTGTCTATTCAGTTGTGTTCAGTGGTTTTTCAATCTGTGTCCATTTAACGAACTAAACAGAAAAACTGTAAACATGACATGATTTAACTATATACTACATACTATTTTGTACTCATGCAGCTTCCATAACTGGTGGTGATGCTGCAGCTGCACTCAAGGGTGTGACAGAAAACATATTTTAAAGTTTGGAATCAAATGTGTGCTTGTACCATTTTTGGGTTGAAGCGATTATGCGTCAGTTCTCCAACAAACGTCAGCCCACTGGGTCCAGTTTGTCTCACTAGATGCTTCCTCACCCCATCCACAGCCTGAATGTAATCCTCCAGCAGACTAAAATAAACAGTAAATTCTATCAGTACGCTATACACTACAGATTAAAATGCAGAAGTATAAATTGTACTTACTCATCCTCTGTCTTTCCCCCTTGGATCCACTGTTTGAGCAGGTATTCGTAGTAACTGTCTGCTCTGGCTCCCAGTGTGAAGGCTCCTTTGTGAGTGAACTGACCACTGTTGGTGTTGATGAACATCGGCACGAGTCCATCGTGTTTCCCTGGAAGCTTGTGCACTAGCCTCATCACCTCATTTACAACCTCCTAGAAAGAAACACAGTGAATAGAAAAAAGGAATGAATACTGTGTAAGAATATAATCCTTTACCAAATTTTGTCAACATATAGACTCTTTTGACAACATATATGGACCTACAAGTTACCCAAAAAGTTTGGGGTCAACTCTTACATGGTGAAAGGTGCAGTGTGCAACAATTCTTCAGTTTTCAAGTGAAAAACATAGCAGACCTCACACTGCAAAAGCATAGCAAGCTTAGTTCATTAACCTCCCTTTATTTCTGATGACTCTGGGTGAGACTATTTTTCTTTGCTTTACATATTTTTTATGCTTTACTAACATGTTTTAACAACTTTTAGAAACTGAGGAAAATAAGAAAAGGTTTCATACAAAAATATGAATTACACATTTGAAAATGTTACATGTGTGATGTGGATATTCATTGGCGCAAAAGAAACGGTTTGTTTTGAATCATAGACACAATTGAAACATAAGTGAAAGATTGTTTAGACTGGTATGTCCCATTTTGATTAAAAAAAAAGTAAAACAATGCACCTTTGATGAAACAATAATTGTCAGTTGGACCTACAGAAAATTGAAAGATTATTGTATTTATTGTATTGTGAGTATGACAATAATGACAATGAACAGAATTCTAAGAAACCAAAAAAAAAATATAGGCTTGGTATTTTTTATGTTCTTGGAATGGGAGTCAGTGGATAATGTAGCCATCCCCACTTTCTTTTAGGCAGTTAAACTAGTCTTTTTTCATTCTCTGTCAATGTCTAAGACACACAAAGGCACCATATCAACACCCAGACATGGCATATAAACTCATGCTGCAGCAATATTTTACAAAACAGCCTTAAACCCATTTGTCATCTGAATCTTATTAGTAATTTCACACATTAAAGAGGCTGGAGGAGTGTGAATTTTAAACAGCTGGCTCAAAAGAAGTGAAATTATTCAGGCTCATGTCAGTCTGGAAATCTGCAGGCAGTGTTTTTTTGGAATCGCTCAAAGTGTCAGTGTGATGGATTTAAAGCACATTTTTGCTCATGGCTGTCACCTCGATCCATCATACTATCCTCAGCAACACGTCTGCCTTTAAACAAATTGAGCCCAGAGAGCGTTCTTCCTGCCGCACTTTGGGATGTAAAGTGCCACAAACTGCAGCATCACTCACAGGTTTGGATGATGGGCTCTAGTGGTGGTGGTGGGTGATATGACCTCAAGTTTAGTCGAACATTTTATATCAGTTGTGACTGATGAACAATCTTTTCATTCTGTCTATACACATAACCATCGGTATTGATTTTTTATCATCTCATTGTGTTTCGATTAATACACAGTTGTTAAAAAGAAGCTGAGGGGTTCTTTACGTGAAAGGAAAATAATTTTTGGTTATAAATTCATGCAGGTTGAAATAAATACAGGATCACATCGGTCTAACACTCGACTCAACTTTAAGGTCAGCTCTAAACTTCAATTTGGTGTAATGTATTAGTATTTTGTGGTGGAACATTTGCCTGGTTTTACCCTTTTTTTGTGAAAGAAAGCAGGAAAGGTCTCATGGCTGTTGTTGGGGGTGAGTGTTAAGGCTGAGACCAGGACGAAAAGAATAAAACCAGGAATTGGTGCTTTAATTTCAAGGTTTAGTGGAGTGACAGCCTTGTCCTCATGTAAAAAAGCAGGAAGAAAAATAATATCTTATTTTTAAGCAGCAAGTATTGCCCTGTTTAAAAAGACAGAACAGCACTACGGCAAAACAAATCAAGGCACAAACAGGAGAAAAAATAATTCAAAAAGAGTAATTCAAAGATATCATATTAGACCAAAAAAAAGTTCAAATATTAGACCAAAAAATGCATAGAACTATACAATTCTTTTATATAGGCCTTTAGGAGGAGGTCAGGAGAATCATATCTGCACCTTCTCCTGACATTTTTATTCACACATGCAGCACATGTCTGGAGATAATCCACAGGACACAGGTTCAGACATCTCCAAAGATAGTGTGGTTTAACTGTGGGGTGTAATTACTGTCACTTGTGTGTTTGAAACACAAAGGTGACTGACAAAGGAGCAGCCAATTATGGGTTTCTGCACATGACTGAAAGATACATAGAGGGATAAAGGTTTCTTCACACACACATCAACACACCCACTGTCAGTGCTCCTCTGAAGAATATGACTCATCTTTCATTGTGATGGTCACCCAGAGGTTACACCAGAGAGCCATTAGAATATACTCAGCAGGAAAAAATGTGTTCTTAAATGCAGCCCCTCCAGAAGAAGTTAAAATAAACAGAGAATATTGCACGTCTAGAATGGTGCTTTAGTGTTGTCCTGACCTGGTATTGGGGGTCCTGGGTCAGCCGGCTCAGCTCTCTGAACTCCAGCTGGATGCTGGTGACCTCTGCCAGAGTGCTGTCAGACGTCCAGCGAGGAGGGTGGGCTGTCCCTTTCCCAATGTTCACGTCTGAGAACGGGATTTTGGAGGGAGTTTTGAAAGCAGGCATCAATCGAGAGCCCAGGTCTTTCTTTAAGAATGAAGAGATAAAAATCGACACCAAAACTCAATGTCATTCTAAACAACTGTGTCAAAATCAAGATAAAAAAAAAAGGCCTCCAGTAAGGATATTTTTGTACTCTCATATAAACGTTGTGGAGTTTTCCTAATATATGCTTAAAGATGCTGTACAGGATTGTGAGAATATTATTACAAGTTACTTTGCTTACAGCTTTTTCCAGGAACAGCTCATCTTTGGTGAGGTGATAGGTGCTGAGCAGACCCCCAAGAATCCGGATTGTTGTTTCAAACAGGTTCACATCTACGTCCTTCTCGAAGGACAGCTCTTTCTCCACCCAGCCCCTCGCTTCTGCAAATTCTGAGCCAAGTTAAAGAGAGAAAACAGAATGAGGAAAAATGGATTAAAGTGATTCATAACTGGCATGTCTTTAATTTGGCAGATCCAGTTGCAAGCTTTTTCCAGAAAAGATATTTGCAAAAATGTCTTGTCTTTTTGTTATTTATTAAATTATTGTTTTTATATTTTCCAACCCAGGAAAAGCCATACCTTCTTTGAGTCCCAGAATCCACATAGTGTCCAGAGCATCGATGAGTGTCAATCCAAGTCCGAACCATTCACCAAACGACTTAGAGATGGGCTTGAGCTCGTCGTGGCCCCAGGCGTGGTCCCTGTAGCCCTTCCACGCATGACGAAAGGCCTCACGTACTGCCTCCAGTCGGTCTGTGCCTTCTGATGTTACTATGACGACATCAGTGTTATGTTGGAAAACGATTTTACTCTATTAGTCTTTTCAGTGTAAATCATTTTGATGATTGAAAACATTTAATCAGATGCCATTCGTTAAGGTTTTTAAGGCAGAAATACCTTGCTGTGGAAGGGAAAGTGTTTATGGAGTGATTACTGGTGTATACCCACACTCAACTTCAAATACAATACCCCTCTCTACTCTACCCCTTTTCCTTCTTTTGTATGGTGCTCATTAAAATAGAGATTTTGTGTATCTTAACCTTCAAAGTGCATGCTTTATTTTATAAATTCACCACAGGGGTGCTGTGTCTATTCATTCAACTATGACATGGTGGAGGGCTACTTGGGTGTTAAGACATGAAGAATATTGTTCCTTTGGTGCCCTTCATCTTAAGGTTTAAAGCAGGAGACTTGGATTTTACTGCTAAACGAAATTAGCTGACGCAATGGTTAAAATGCATGGTATTAGAATGTTAGGGAATTTTGAGCTGCCCTTAGAGCAGAGAGGAGTCACACTAAAAAGACCGGCTGTGGATTTTCTGGATTTTCTGTCTTAGGCAGGAGACATTTATTTACTGTCAATCCAGGACCTGGACACAGTTATTATAAGGACTTGTGTACGGAGGCTATAACAAGAGGGAAGGGGCTGACCTGACCTGTCTATGTGATAGCTTTACATTTATGCCATATGTGAAGGTAAGCACACTAAGTCAGGAGAGCAAAATTTCTCCATCATCGCCTACATTATTTTTTAGATTAAAAGTTAAAATATTTGCAAGAAATGTTGGATGACTAGGCCCCTGCCTACTTTGTACATGTAACCTTTGCATTTAAAATACTTTTACACTGCAATAATTTTAATCTTGCCTTCATAAAGACCTAAAAGCTGAAATGTGTTGGCATGATTTCAATTCACATGAAATACCTGCGTCTGGAGTTGGTGGATGAGTACCTGGGCACTGTTTTTGACCATCAGCTGAAGTTTGCAATTAGGGTTGTGCCGATGAAATCACTGATGGCTGACAACCATAACGATGTTTAGCTGGCATCATGATGGAACTTTATTTGAATGTGCTTGCTTTCAAATCCATCTCCCCTCCCTCTCTCTGTCGCTCTGTGTACCTGGCCTTATTCACTACACTGTCCCCTTTCTTCTATCATATAATGGTATCATCCTAGTCTATCCTCCCATGTGATTGACCAAATGTATACCTATCTAAATATAGTCCCGCAACTCCCGCTCCTGCCCGTGACTGAAGATTCGTCTCTCCTTGACGGGAGCCAGCTCTTCTTGTTCGCTACAAAGAATCAGCTCTTAGAGCCGACTCATTTGCAAACGACACATCACCAGAATAACACTTGAGAGTGTTTCACAGTTGCCTATGTGTTCCTGTGTATGTGTTTCCATCAGTCACACCTCAGGCTCAGGCATTACAAACATCTTACTTCACTGCGATGTTAAATTACCAATGATTTAACTGATATGCGTATGAGCATAGGTGCTGTTCTTCAACTGTTTCTTTATAACCACTGAAACAACTTAAATACCCTGTGAATTTTGGCCACTGGAATATAAGACAACTTTCAAAGCTGTCAGATTATACTTTTGTGTAAGTTACATGTTCAATCACACTGTGAAGATTAAATAAAATGGCACAAATTCAGTCGTCTATCTTGACGTCAGGTGAGGCAGTATATATATATATATATATATATATATATATATATATATATATATATATATATATATATAAAAGGGAGATTTCTTAGTAAAATTATAATAATATTCTGTTTGTATTGGAGCCATCTCTAACATGCTACATGCTGTTTGATTACTAGTGGATTTATATCAGATAGGATTTGTCTGAATACTTTGTCTGAAAAGGATTCTAATACAGAGATGATATATTGGTGCTGACCTGGTAGTGGTCTGGTGTCTGTGGCGTCGTCTGGAGCCTGAGGAGGAGCTGCTTCTCCCCGATTGGTCGATGGGAGAGGGTCTGTGCCCTGGTCGGCTTCAATCATCGCTCCTCTCCAGCTGGATTGTACACAGGAAGAAAACACCACCACAATATGAAACACAGAAGGATAGAGTTGCATTTTTTCACATTCAATTATTCATTATTTTTGCGAAATATGAAAATGTACAAAACTGGGACAAAGTAGATGAAGGCCAGCTATGTTGTAGAGAGTGTGAATGAGTCTGTATTTCTAAACCTGCCATGTTATAGGCAGCTTTGGAAAGGAGGATTTAAAACAAGGACAATGAAATTGACCAAAATCAAAACCAAAATCATTCTACAAGCACTTTTAACTTAATGGTTGAAGTTATTCAGCAGCTTCGGAAAATTTTTAAATTATACATAAAAAAATAGCTGTTTCACAAAATGCAATCTAACAAAAAAAAGTTTTCTCTAAACACCATGCTGTACTCTGTGTGATAGCTAATGCTGCTGCTAGCATCCAGAGTAGTTTAACTAATGTCTGATGTGACTCTGCATACATTAAAGATGACTATTAATTAGAAGAGAAATGTTTTCAATATATTAAGACTGTAACTCTATATTGTCTTAACTCATTGTAAACTGGCAGGAAATAACCATGAACAGCATAGTGTTTGTGTGACACAGCATGGGCTTTAATTAAATGGGGTCCTTTTCAACAAAACTTTACTGATTCTTTTTTCTGCTGAGGGTTTTGGACAAAGCTGCTTTACTATTGTTCTTTTGTGCTGGCATTGAGCACAAATTAAAAAAAAACAACACTTGAACCACCATTTGAATTGCTTATTAGCTCACTTAGCAAGAGAAAAAAATCAATTCTTTTTGTATGCTTTGTTATTAAATAGATAGAAGCAAGAATATCCTCTCCATTTCTATAGTCTGACACTGCGATTTTGACTAACTCTTTTTCTATCACAGGTTAGTCATTCAGATAAACCCAGTCTCTAAGGGAACACATAATAACAAACCTGACAATCTTCTTCTCAGAGTTCTCCTCTTCATCCTGAGCGTCATCCATCTCCTGTTTCTCGCCTCCAGCTGCGTCTGAAGTGTTCCCTCCTTTCTGAAGGCTCGGAGGTCCTCTTTTACTTGGAAACTTTTTCTGTAATTACATATAAAGCTACAGCTAAACAAAGGGAGGGATAACAGGAAGGAATTGTAGGAGGATTAAATAATATAATTTGATTTAAAAAAAATCTAAAGCTCTGTTTGGACGATAATTTGAGGCAAAAAGTAAATGTACATCACAAAGAAGACCATAATGTTACCATAAGTCATTCTTGCAATATGGATATTGCAATAACAATAAATTTTCAATGTATTGTGCAGCCCTACACAAAATACAGACGTATCATCATGCTTAATGTGTAATAAATCAATTGCCTTATTACTGCTAAAGTATTATGAGAAAACATGAGTATATTATAAATGTCCTCGGGAGGACTGCATAACGCCTCCCCTTGTGACCACGGGGTAAATAGGACTGCATTTCGGGCTGTGAAGTGCCAACTTCACAATAATGTCAAAAGCCCGGAACCGAATTGTAATCACAAATTGTGGGCCTTGTCACAGCCACACCCAAAGCCAATCCAAGCCCTGATTGATACATTTTGTTGGCACAGGTGTCTACATGATAATGAGCAAGTCTGAAGCTCCTTTTGAGCTCATTCTGTCAAAAGCCCTAGGACAACTTCGTTAAAATATGAGGACTACGATATCTGACTGTGTGACTTCAGTCTAAGATGGTTTTGATTGTCGTTGTAGTCGTTTGTTATGGGGGCAAAGCCATAATAATATTTTTTGGAATGTGTTTACCAAATTTCCTGTCTCTATGGCAAAAAAAAGTACTTGCCATTGGAGTCGTCATAGTGGGTCGTCATTGGTTTTTATGTTCAGGGGACAATGAGGAATGTGTGTACCAGATTTCATTCACCTATGACGAAGTAAATTTCCCATTCAAAATTTGTAGGGGGCGCTGGAGAGTCATTTCAAAAGGTAGCCATTATATTTGCATATCACTGTGTTTAGGGCATCATTGTGCCCCACTGACTTATTGGGTCCCACTCAATCTGACCATGTTTGAGAGAGATACGGGATGTTGGCAAATCACAAAACGAACATGAAATTCGCGGCAGGGCCACGGGAAAGACTAGACTAGCATTAAAAATTTGGATAACATTTGATGTCCCACTTCTGAAGATGATGCTGTGCAAATTTGAGCTTATTCTGTCACACACTCTAGGACAAGTTAGTTAAAATATGAGGAGCCAACAGGGTATGGCTCAGGAAGAAACCACAGTAAAACAATATCAATTTTATTCTTAATATTTTATATCATAATTGATGTCTTTGCTCTCTGATTACAATTCTATACGTAGATATGATCAAAACATCATTATAAGTCCAAAATGTACGTTGTGAGCAGTTCTTTTATACATACATCTTCATACATCATAAATATGTTGTCTGCAATGCTGACCTTTTTAGGAAATTAGATTTCATTTCCAAATGCTTGTTTTTCTGTGTGTTATTTGTCAAATCATTGCTAACACGCTCTTAACCTTTAAGAAATGAAAAAAGTCAACTGACATTTGAGCAGGCCAAAATAGAACATACGACTTGAGGAGATATGAAAGACAGGGAAACATTAATACAGCTCAAACCTTAAGAGGAAGTTTGGAGAGACTGGGGATGTTTGGTCCTTGTGGTTCAGGGATTGCACCGGGCACATCAGCTGGCCCCAGGTCTGGTTGTGGTGGTGGGCCTAGATCCAGAAGGACGGGAGCTTTTCCTGCAGTAGGACCCGGGACAGGCCTGACCCCAGGAGGTGGAGGAGGATTCAGTGCTCTGTCGTTCAGCTCCAGCCAGTCTCCGTCAGAAGAGCCTAAGAGGGCACAGTAAGTTTTTCTGATTCATTAAGACTATGTTGGTCTATTTTCATATACGGCTATACAAAATCAAACACATCAATCAAAACTGTCATTTCTTTTTTACTGTCTTTATTATCATGGCACAATGCATAAGTCTTTTCATCAAATGTCAAAATGCAGGGAACTCTCTCCCTGAGTGAATTCAATGTTAAAATTATTTTACTTCACTAATATTTTGCTTTAACATAGGTTACAAAACACCAGGGCCTTTATAGAGAGCCTGTGCTCTTCCACAGCAATGAGATGTCAATGGACCCTTAAAGGAGCACTTTGTAATTTTCAAAAAATAATAAATAATTCAGAGTGCAGTGTTTGCAGTGCAATTCTCTATATCAACACCAGGGGCACTGTTCAAAAAAAGGTTAACATTATGAACATTAGGGGGCGCCATACAAGTGTATGTAGGAATGTTGCATGCAGGAGAGCACTAGGCCTGAGTCCTAAGGTCACAGGTTCAAGTCCCAAATGTGACATTGCACTCCTTAGTTCCAGGATGCTTATTGAAAACTCTGTCTGCATTAGAAGGATATTTGGTGTAAGATACATCAGTGAAATTATATAATACTTGTTTTTGGCAACATATATAATAATATATTTAAATTGTAATTTTAAAACATTTCTTGAAACAAAATTTGAACTAATTTTGCATTTAAAATCGTGACTTGATGAAGCGAATTGTGATAGCCGAATATACTCCATATTTGGCAGAGGTGCAGCTGAGAAAGTCAGACAGAAGAGTCCACAGGCTCAGGACAGACGGGTGGGGGAGGGGTGGAGCTGAGTGACACAGCAGTGTTCAATCAGTGCTAATTATAAGCCTCAGAGAGAGACTGTAGTGAACCAGTGCACTTCAGCCTCTGAGACCTGGACCGTTTACCCCAGTTAACAGACCTGAGTAACCTAAACTTTTTACAGATAGACAACCACCATTTCCTCTGAAGCAGACTGCTGCTACTGTATTTGTAATATTAAGTTGGTGGCCCACAAATAACTAATAAACAAGATGTGAAATAGTTTCTTCTGAGTTATTTATGTAAATTCTAAGGCAGTCTGAGTAGTTTTGCCTTATTTTTCCTTATTTAGCTGTGTTATGTGTATTTCCTGAAACATTTTGTTGCCACTTTTGTCATTATTGTGCATGTTACTCTTTGTTGCCTACATTTACACTAATTGAATATTTTACCAATAATAATTGGGTAATTCTTTCACAAGCAGTTTTCTAAAAAATAATCAATAGCTCTTTCCTTTCATTGCACTAAATATCATCATTACTTAATAAAAGCAGTAATTGAACTGAGACTTTTTACTTGAGACCTATTTATTGTAAAGCAAAAGATAATCATACAGCTTATGTCTGGTTTGGCAAAACTACATGTAAAAACTTAAATAAATAATAAATAAATACATTTTGTGACTAAATGCAATATCTGGGAAAACAGGGACACATTTGTGTAACATAAGTTCTTCATTTCACAGCAGAAAGTTCAGTGGACTAAAACAAAAACTGAAAGCTCAATAGGATCACAATAATAACAGTAATAGTAAGAAGAGTCAGTGGATTTGTCTCCAGTGGGGCCTGTGGTGAAGGCCTGTGGTGAAGGCCTGTGCCTTATGTCAAAGATGAGATGGTCCAAGTTGAGGCTCTGCACACAGGGGTCCACTGGAGTTCTGGTCCTGATAAAAGAACATAGAACACAGCATTTTTACAAATGTCACTTTTTACATTCACCACTTTTATGGCCCTTCCCCAGAACAGGGACAACTGAAGTATTTACCAGGTCACACTTTGTATATAAATGGTAAAATGGTAAATGGCATGCATTTATATAGTGCTTTCATGCCCTTCTCGGGCACCCAAAGCGCTTTACATCATGCTTCCATTCACCCCATTCACACACATTCACACCTGGGGCAGATGGAGAGGCGGGCTGCCATACACAAGCCTTCTCCAGCTACCACCAAGCTCACCTCTCCAGTCACACACAGTCATACACCAGTGCTGCGGCACTGGAGGCAAGGCGGGTGAAGTGTCTTGCCCAAGGACACAACGACAGTATGAACAGGAAGGAGCGGGAATTGAACTGCCAACCTTCTACTTATTGGCCCTGCTCTACCACCTGAGCCACTGCGACCCAATATAAACTCATGACTGGTTTGAATACTCTGTTCAAATGAGTTGGAGAGGTGGAGCACGGAGGAATGAGGTATAATCGGGTGATAAAGAGTTTCATTTTCAGCACACACCTGCTTGTAACTGCTGTAGCCTATGTGTGGGGTCAGTGGTCCATCAGTCAATCCAATAAGAGAAACTGCTCACAGTCCTCTTGTTGCTGGAGCAGGCTAAAGTCTGAAATATGAACCAGACACACACCACAATAATTACATCAATAATAACCTTTGTTATTATTTGGGGCACAAACAGTAATATCAAACCGTCTCCATGAGTTTTGAGTCTATAACACAGAAGATAACCGTCGTGCGTACAAACACACGGGACAAAATAGCTGTGGCACAGCACCTCTCACTCTGTTTTATATTATTTGTATACACAAAGTATTACGGTAGTGCACAAACACTGTCTCAACAAACAGTATACAACAGTTGTGTTACACAATACAGTCATTAGCGGCCACAATGTGAGCCCAGTTTCATCCGCATAAACATATTACTCTATAGACTCCCGTGTTATTGACCTTGACAGATATGGGTCGCCATTATTCATGTGATATTTGTCATAACAAGCAGAGCTTTCGACTGTGTTCTTATTTTATCAAACACAGGTCAAAACAGTCACTGAGCCGATGTTTACGGCACAAAACGTACACATTTTTGTAAAAGGAATGATCTCAATCGTGTGCTAGACTGTGCTGTGGGTAAATATCGTTACTATATATCCTACTACTATAGTATATACCTACAGTAAGCACAGACCAGGGATACACAGTAGAAAATAAGAGTCTGCAGCACTTACCTAAAGCTGGGAGTCCTGTGTCTTTCTCCAGAGAACACCGCTAGTCCAGAGCTGAATTTCGTTTAGTCCAAAAATTTCGATTCCTCCTCTATAAAACAGTGACTGCTCTTGCTAATGTTTACACAATCACTCCAGTCTCTGTAACTGTAGCAGATACACTTCCAGGGGCAGCTTACCTGGGACAGGTAGAGACGGACATTTATCTGATTGGCCCGTGGGCATCCTTTGGGATAGACTGACGGCATCTGACGCGTTTGTGGTTTATGATGATATCTAGCGGAAAATTACTTTTACGGACCGTAAAAAAATCATTTTTATGATCATGTCTCTTGAATAAGACATATTTATGCACTTGGGAAGCTGCTAACAGAGTTTTTTTTTTTTAGTTACTAAGAGAGTTTTTTTTTTTTAGTTACTGTTTGCAAAATTTTACAAAATGCTCCTTTAAGATGGGAAATAAAGTTTGACAAATTAAAAAATTTTGTTCACTGTAAAAATGATAAATTGACTGCGAGAATGCTCTTATTTTGAGAATCACTATCCTGCATTGCATGTAGTCTATGACACATCCACATATTCGACAGTTGATAGATAATGATCATGTATAATCTTAACACTAGACATGGTTAATATAATTCACTTAGGTTTAGAAGTGCCATCTTTTATTCTGTTTGGCTTTAGAGACAAGGTAGTTTAAAATGGTTTATGGCAAGATATAAAATATAGAAATTCCATAAAATAAGTTAAGTTCAGGTTATTTATTGTCAGTAATTTCACAACAGACATTACTTCTAACTGGGCCTTGATTTGCTGTCATTCCCTCTGGTTAGTTTAAGTATAGTTAAGTCTACTGAAAGTCACACCTCCAGTGTTTTTTCCAAGAGACTCACTGAATAAGAAGCTGACTAGCTAAAGTTTTTAGCAGGTAGAAATATTTAGAATGTTAAGTGTGAGTGTGTTGTACCTCTCCACTGCTTTGTGAGACTGGGATATGACAGCAATCCAAAGATGAGGAGTAGAGCCAGGAGGAAGAGAATGAGGCTTCTCTGCAGCCGAGAGAGCTGCTTCCATTTCTGTGGGCACACATACACAAAAAAAAACCAAAAAACACTCCGGATAAAACAGCACGTCTTAAAAACATCTTAATTATAGCAAATTCAGAAATAGTCTGGCTACTTTAACATCAGCAAATCCAGTTATACTTCCTTTAAAGCGGAAAATTAAATGTAGAAAAAGCTGATGGTCGCTGCTGATGAAATTAAATATGGTGCAACGATATCCCAATTAAAACCATGATGAAACATTTGGATTAAAATGATACAGTTCTTAATTTAAAGGACAACAAAGACTTAATGCAGACTACATTACCCTGAATGCAGCGAGCATACTTCCAGTGGACAGCAGGAAGAACTTACAAATAAACTCTGAGAAACTGAATGAGGAGCTGGGTAAGGTTTCTCTCTGGAGACATGAGCTAAGAGGCCACACCTGTGCAACACCATGAAACTATTGAGCCATGCACAGACGTCACCTCAGAGGACAGGGCTATTAATGTAGTTCAGCCAAGAGCGAGTTCAGTTTGTTCTGATTATTCCAAGAATAAGGACTTGAAAATATGGCCTATTTAATGTGAATCTGGGTAATCTTTGCTTTTTAGGATTTTGTGCTGTATAACTTTTTATCCCCTATAAATTTAATAAAAATTAATGTGATAAAAGTACATGTGAATAAAAAAAACACCTTAAAATGCATTTATCAGAATCAGAATTCCTTTATTTATCCCCAAAGGGAAATTCTTATTTGTTACAGACAAATATGAAGAATTTAAACATCTAATAAATAAAAAGTAAAATATCAGGCAAACTCTCAAAAAATATTTATATATGTATGTATGTATGTATATATGTATATATATATATACATATATATATATATATATATATATATACATATATATATATATATATATATATATATATATATATATATATATATATATATATATATATATATATATATATATATATATATATATATATATATATATATATATATATATATATATATATATATATATATATATATATATATATATATATATATGTATATATATATATATATATATATTTATATTTATATATATTTATACTGATAAACCAACAAATGAAACATGATGCAAACTGATAAAATAATCTGTAAATTTTAAAAAGTTGTGACAACACTGCATGTGATTAGATAAAGTGACAGGTTTACATTAAATTTTACATGCAGTTTTTTTTTGTTCACATGTTCTTTTATCAGTTTACATAATCATCTGTCACATGGTTTTTAAATCAATTCCTTTTCATCAATTTTTTTATCAATTCATTTTTCATTTTAAATATTAAAAAAACAATGTTTTCAGACCACCAAGGCCGCAGTTATTGATCATGTAACACAAGTTGTGTTGCCGAAAGATCCGCTGTTTTTTCTGAAGATGAGCGTCATGCTACATTGTATTTAAAATGAAATGCACTGTAAAAAGCCCTTCTAGGGACAAGTGTTGAAAATTAGCCTGTGCTATAAACACTATGATACATGCATTGGATTACTTAAAGGAGATAATCTATGTTTGTTTTATCTGTCCCTATTAAATAAACTATAAATATAAGTCAACAAGAAACATGACTTTGTTAAGCAAAGTGTCGGCCATATTTATTGACTGTGAATATGAAAAAAAAAAGCAGAAAGAAAATCATTGCATGTAGAATGACAATCTCAATATTGGTTAAAAAAAACCTAAACAAAAAACACACAATTAGAATATTTTCCAAAATCATTCCGCCCTAATAGAACACACTATAGCAACCTAAATTAGGTTAGCTCTAGTCTCAAAAAAATCCTTTCAGCAAAAAAGAGAGGCGCTATCTGTCATGTGTGGAAAAAATGAGAAGGAGATAAGCAACTTTTCTTTCATATTTAGGATTGATTTAAAATACAACCAAAATCATGTTTCTTCCATTTTGCTCTTTAACACCTAAAACACATTTTAATACAAGTAGTCATTTTACCCAAATATAATAACAAAATTTGATTAAAAAAAAAAAAATTAAAAGGAAATGTTAACAAAATCATCCCATAGCTTGTGATGGACCACGCCTCTTTCTGTGACTTCAGACCCAAACAGTCTTTACGATATGGCAAATGTTGACAATGTAACAACAATACATTTGAATAAATAGTAAACTTTGCTTTCATTGTGTCACTTCATCTTATTTACAGTTAATTACAACTAGAGTCATGAGCATTTGTAAGGCACAGCTTCATGAAGTCCAAATGAAATAATACTCTCAGTTTTAAGACAAGGGCTTTTTACAGACATTTGTATCATTTGTAGTGTTACCAAACTTATAATTTTAATGTTTATACTTAAGATGATGAAAGAGTAGTGTTTTTACAGACCCATTTCAGAGTTGGCTTTTGGCTGCATACTCCTATGTGCTATTTCACAACTAAGTCTGATTAAATATATATTCTATTTGATTACTTTTACTGCACCACCTACAGTTCTATTAATGTGTAATCATTTCCTAATAAACACATTTGTTGAATATGTAGTGACATTTACATTATTGCTTTAGTGCTAAAGCACAGCACAATTTGTTGTTTCAAAGCTTTTCATAGCCCTTTGACTGGAGCACACTATGGCTTGTCAGCTTTCAATAAATGATGGCATTTAGATTGTAAGTAGATTTTAAGCTGGCTTGATTTTTGAATTAAATGGTTTTCAGAAGTGAACGTGGTCTTGTGTGGATAATTGCTGCATAAGACCTGGGGATACAAACAGGTTTATGTTGCAAACTCCACTGTTACTCCTCTATATGTTACATAGAAGTGACACTAACTGTTTGGGACATAGTTTGTTCTGCCTACAACGTTCTAGATCCTGTTACATGAAGTACATGTCAGTGAAGTAAGCATTTTACATTTTAAATGGACAAAAGGGCATTATCCACTAAAAAAATAAGTAAATAAATAAAAATCAGCTTTTAGCAATACGGTTTTGGCAAATGGTGACTGACTGACTACATGTGTGTGCTGTCAGTGAAAGTGTTTGAAGGTATTAGTAAGTGGCTCAATATTGAGGCCAACTTGTAGTTTTTAGCATTTAGGCTTTAGCAGTTAAAGGCTAAAAACTACAAGTCACTGGAGTCTTAGCTCAATGTTATACTGGATGAGTACAGAACAACAAATAAGCACATGGAGGTGCCAGAGTTACACACGGGTAGGTTTGGAGCCTGTGCTTCCTCATCAAAGACTATTGAACTGAGACCTGCCTGATGAGAATACTATACTCACCGACTCGTTTTCACTGTACAGGTACGGGTCGGCTCAGTTTAGTCCAGCTAACCCCTAAAAGGCTCACGTTTTCACTCTGATGGGTCAATGAGAGTGTTGTCAGCTACATAAACAATTTCACAGAATGCCACAGAAAGCCACAAAAGTCATTTGTGCCTTTATTTAAGATATTTTGCTGCAGAAAACAAACAGTTTCTGGTTCATTCCCAATCAAAGTAAGGTGTTGTGGCGTTTGAAACTCTTTATAATCGGACTAAGGCAATAATTCAAGTTTTTCTACCTACCCTATAAACTTCTTGAGTGATAAATGACTCTACTCATCAGAAAGTCCTCTCCTCACTGCGGTCAAATCACCAGTTGTAAGCACAATGCAAAAGAATACAAACACAAACAAAGCAGTGGTGTTTTTCCTAAAGTCCCTTGAGCAACAAATGGAAAGCGTGAGAAAGGCTGTGGAAAGTAACTCGGCTGAGAACAAAGGGAGCTGAGGGCCCAGGAGACAGAGGTGGAGGAAATAAAGCAAACAGCAAGATTAAAGTGAATTCAGAAGCACAAAGGACAGCGAAGTGTGTTTATCCCAGTTTAGTGATCAGATGTAATGTGCTCTGGAACTCTTTCATCCGGAAAAGCTTGAAAACTCTGCAAATGGCTGCACAAAGAGAGAGCAGGCTAGCCGCTGGGGAGCTAGAATTGATTTTTAGTGCATTTGCTACAAAGAGATGTAACCTGTCACTGTGGCTTTTAAGAAACAACAGGAATGATCACAGAGAAAAATCTGAAAAACTCACCACATCTACAGGTGTTCATTCATTCATTCATTTTCTACCGCTTGGTCCCTTTGGGAGTCGGGAGTGGCTGGAACCTATCCCAACAGCTTTGGGCCTTAGGAAGGGTACACCCTGGAAAATGGCCAGTTCGTCGCATGGCATCTACAGGTGTCTCATTTTTAATCAAAAGAATCTACAATTAATGATGCTTTAGAAAAGAAGCTACCAGACCAACATGCATTAGTTGACTAAACAGAGATATTATTGATCAGTATGGCAACATGTTATTGATGGTAAAATAAGGGATTTGGGGACTGAAAAGGAGTTAGGGCTGGCACATTAGTCTTCAACTGTCTCATAAAAAAAAAACAGCTTTAAAATAAAGGATAAAAGGTTTGTCCCACACCAACCAACCGATGTTAATTCGCTAGTTTTATTCTCTCTCCCTCTGTCATCACAGACCACTCTGTTTGAAAAGCGAACACTTAGAAATTCACACTGAAATCTGTATAAACTAACTCAACACTGTGTCAGAGGACAGAGGAGTGTAGACAATAGTTTGACAGATAAAAGCAAGAAATTCAGCTTTATTTGCCTTAAAGCAGTGCTGTCTAAAAGATGCTTTTATTTCTGAAAAAAAGGGTCATGCAGGGCCAGTTTAAGGCTCCCCAACAACACAAACTAAATTAAGTAATAAGTGTATTCTTTGTGCTGGTACAAATCCCTGATACATGGAGAAGGTAGTGTCAAGGAAGGCATTAAGCATAAAAACCTTTGAAATTAAAGTTGCAAATCATTAATAATGCTGTGGCAACCCCAAAAGGGAAAAAACAAAAATAATACCAACAGATCTCACTGTCAGTCTCACAACTGACAATCAACTGTGTAACTGTTGGAACCACTGTCAGTGACAGTTTACTGCTGTTCATTAGCTGCATAATTCAAAGAGTACAGGCTTAGCTTACTACTGGCACAGCAGTGTCGGCACTCAAGATCTCACTAAATAAAGCATCTCTAAACAAAGGAAGCAGGGCCACCAATGTGTGACACTAGTGATTGGACGACAAGAAAACACAAATAATCCAAATAAATAATTCAGGATTACTTAGGATCATTAGTGAAGACTTTTAGGACTATTATTAGAGGCATTTTTAAAGGAAACTCCAACTTGTAGGACTAATTTAACTTGTGTAATAAACATTTGCTTCAGCTATAAAAAACATAATCTTAAAAATACTGTACACTGTTTCATTTTTTACGTACGCCGCCATTGTTGCTTACGTTGCAGTGCATTTTGGGTAATGACGTTTAAAGGCTGCCGCGGTCTCATTCCCCTATAGCAGTCCGCTAGCAGTATGCTACAAATAAACAATATCTTGCGTTCAGCTGTTTCAAATTGAACCCGAGTGCATTGACAGAGAGAACAATAGTAACGAGGTCACTCAAAATACACCTGAAAACCATGAGATGGAAAAAGAAGAGAGTGTGGGACAAAATAGCTGGTGTTTGTGCAGAAGTTGCGGCTAATACCTGTGGCGTTTAGGGGCGAGAAAATTGTTTGCGTGGCATTTGATTTCAGCCCATGTTTATAACCACCAGCACACGTTAGCTCCTAGCAGTTGTGGTAGACAAAACGACTCAAAAGCATCAAGAGAGAAGTGTCGAGAACACAAACTCGGGTCTTTATGAGTTGTGTTCATCCACAAACTTTTTCCCACTCAACTCTTTCTCCTCTTTTTATCTGAAAGCACTGAAGACTTACATTGCTGATTTAGTTACTTTTTGGCTGGAAACTGCAACCAAAAGGGAACTGTTTCCACTTTTAAGGCTTACTAGGAGAAAACGTAGCCTGAAACACAGTAACTTTTCCTTAAAGTTTGTCTCAGCTGCGGCCATCGTCCCAGAATGCATTGCATAGGTAAAATAATTGCGCCCTCCATAGGTCAAAAAAGGTAGTAAACATATACAATTTTTAAAGTAATTAGGAATTTTCATGTGCTACTAACAATGAATTTTAGTAGAATAGGACAATAACAACATATTAAGGCCAACAATTGCTAATAGTCGGGGTTCCTTCGAAAGAATTCAACACAAATCAAATGCAAATGATACGCTACAGTCTCAACATTGATTTAACTACTTTAAATTAATTAACTTATGATGTAAATAATAAGAACACAACTGACCGTAATCTAGAGTCTTAGGGACTGGGCTCGACTTTAATCCAAAAAATTGTCTTGAACATTTACAGCCTTCAACAATCATGCACAAATAGGTCTTGGATCCATTCCTTCAGAGTTTGAGGGTGAAATACTCCTGAGAAACACTGTCCCCACTTTTCACGTTTGGCTTTGAATTTCCAGTTTGGCTTTGAATTAACTTTGTTGAGCAGGTTAAATATGTCACATAAGTGAGCACTAAGGGTGCCGGTCACCGATCACAGAAATCATTACTGGCCAATACCGATCATCGTCATGGGGTCTATTTGATGATGTCATAGACCTTCGTAAATTTTACTATTCTTAAAAATAAAGACGCCTATTTAAATATGAATTATTAGGTGGTGGTAAAACTAAAAGGTAATCAACTGACAATGTTCTCTCTTTAATTTTTTTAGTTTTATCCAACAAGAACAGTAAGGCAACAAAACGCCTTACAAAAAACAACAAATAACTTCCATAGCATCCACTATCCAAAGTCAGCCTTCAACTTTACTTTAGTGAACTTTAAATTAAGGAACAAATAACTGGCACACACTGGAGTGCTACATAAACCAGAAAAGAAAACAGAATATGTCATATGGTTGCTGTGTGAGGGTCGTGTGCTGCAGAGCTGCTCCGCTCGGTCTTAGTGCCAGATTATATAGTATGTCATAGTATGTTTATGGTTGCTTTTCTCCGTGGGAGATTTCCTTGTGACAAATGTTGCAAAACGGTAAGTTTATTGTCCTGCAGAGGCATCTAAAAAAAAAAAAAACGCCAGACCTGAGGTGTCATTTTTGTGGTAAACAAGTGAAAGTCTCACATGTTTTGTACCATTTGATCAGCCCTGCAGATCAGCTATTCTAGCCCATCACACTATTGGTAGTAGTCAGCACATAGCCTGCTTAATGTGCTGCAAGTGGTGACTGTTTTTGTAAAAAAAACTAAACAAAACAAATGAAGCAGCTCTCATAACTCAAAATCTCTGGCCTGCGATCTCCCATGAGAAAGCCATCTCTATTGAGCCTCTGTGCTCCGCGTTCGTCTTATCGGAGCTGCTGAAAAATAACCCCATGTGGTTTGACACAGTAAAAATGTTTAATTAATTTAGAAAATTTTAGAAATGTACCTCATATTTGTAGCAAAATATGACAACACACTGTCACAGGTTCGTTTTCACTGACAACACATGACTGAAGAGTATGACGTGAATCCTTCAGATAAGTTACAGTCGTGTTGTTGTGGTTTGGTAGAACAGGTCTGTCTGGCAGAACTCACCCTCCAGCATGACTGCCGCCTGTGTTTCCCATTGTTGTAGGAGTGGCTGTGGGGGTCAGTGAGCGTCAGAGAGATGAAGTCCTTTCTGGAGGGAGAGTACATTCTCTGATCAGGACTGACTGGCGCTGGTCATAAACACCGCCCTGGAAAATGAACAAAACAACAGATAGTATTGCATTTACACAAAGTAAGCACAAAGATTAGCAGCAGGTTAGCTACATTACATATGGTTGAAAATAAAAAGAACTAAGACTGCTATGGTGCTTACTCAACAAGGATTTTCTTATAAAGTGCTTTGACATTACTAGTGCATAATAATTACACAAGTTCACACAAATGACAAAAGACATTTCAAATAATCAAAGTTCTGAACCACAAAGTAAATTCATTGGTAATGCGCTTTAAGTTTCTGTATTTTATAAAGGGTTCTTATTTAACTGATTTTTAAGTTATTTGTCAAACCATTTTTGCATTCATAGACTGGGCTGTCTCAGTGAGTCAGTTTTGAAGTGTGAACAATCCAATTTATAAGTTTCTATGGAAAACTCATTACAATTTACAAGCTATACAAGAGTTAAAGTATGGCAAAGTTAAATGATTCAAAATACAGTTAATTACCTTCTGTTAAATTGAAGATTCAGTGTGTTTATTAAACACACTGAATTAATCGCAATTAATTACAGCCAGATTTGCGATTAATTTGTTATTTTTATAAATTTTAGTTATTTTTTTAATCAAATCACATGCCGGAAAAAATTTAATAAACTCAATTAACTGAAACAAACTGAACTGAAACAAAAGATGAACAAAAATCTTGTGAAATTCTACAGTCAAGTCAAAGTTTTTTTCATGGGTAGCTGACC
Organism: Rhyacichthys aspro; assembly: GCA_036850595.1. Classification (NCBI taxonomy): domain Eukaryota; kingdom Metazoa; phylum Chordata; class Actinopteri; order Gobiiformes; family Rhyacichthyidae; genus Rhyacichthys; species Rhyacichthys aspro. The sequence goes on from CM072159.1 coordinate 2,210,044, forward strand.
AAGAGGCACACTAGAACTTAGACAAAACGAATAAGAATAGACAAGAAATGAAAACTCAATAATACAACTCATAACCTCATAAAAGCATTTAAATCCGTGTTTAAGAATAATAATAACACACTACTGTTAAACATTTTTTAATAAGGCTATGAACTCTCCCAAGCACAATAGATGCTGACACTGTAATGAGATTTGAAGTTTGTTCCAAGGAAAAAGCTGATCTACCAAGTTCTAAGTAGAGCTGATGTGTCCAGTGAGAGCTGTACCCATTCCTGGCTAAAGACAGAAGGCAACAAAGATACAAGGGGAGTTTCCCAAAATGTTTTTTGTAAGTAATCATGCATGTACAGTTGTGTTCATAATAATAACAGTGTGTTGAAAAAGGTGAGTAAAGCTCAAAATCCTTATATTAGCCTTTATTTTCATACACGCAAAAGCACTGGGAACACTGCACATTCTATTCCAAATCAAAACATAAACCAAAAAATGATCAAATTTGTTATTCCTTTACAGAAAGGGAAGAAAAAAATATCAGTGTCTGCATTTTTCTTCACAAACTCAAATATTTACTGTATAAACTGAAAAATGCTTTAGATTTGGCTTTCCTGTTAATCACTGAACTAATATTTCATTGTGTAACCACTGTTTTTGAGAAGCTGACACATCTGTTTTGCATGGAGTCGACGAGCTTCTGCCAACTGTGAAAAGCCCGGAACCATTGGATCCCCATATCATGATGCTTGCACTACCATGCTTGGCTTAAATTCAGGCTTGAATTCAGTGTTTGGGGGCCACAGACAGTTTGTCAGACGACCCCCAAACACTGAATTCAAGTTACAGTAAACTGTGAAGACACAAGCATCATGATATAGGGCTGTTTCTCATACTTTTGTGCTGGGACTATTTATTACACACCAGGGATCAGGGATCAGTTTGAATGCATCCAAATACTTGAGGAAGTCTCGTTGCCTTTTGCCGAAAAGGAAATGCCCTTGAAATGTGTGCTTCAACTAGACAAAAACACCAGTAAATGAGCAGCATCTTGGCAAAACAGTCCTATTTTTTATTGTTTTTTAACAGCCTAATATTCCCTTTTCTCCACTTTCTGTAATTTGATGATTTTTTGGTGCCTTGAAAAATAGATAGGGCTGGTTTAACTATATGTAATTGTTTAGACACCGTTTGAGTTGGTGGAGCAACAGACACAACAGGACGAATACTAAACAACATGGACCATCCTCTGCATTGGGCTTTTGAACAACAGAGAGCAGCCAGTGGACGTCTGAGATCAGTGAGCTGCAGGATGGGCGACACAATAACTTCTTCCTAACTGCTATATGATTGTAGAATCAATCCGTCAAAGGCAGATGAAGCTAACTCAGCTAATGTGTGACCTAACAACTGAATTTACCCTTGTGGATTAATAAAGTTATTTTGAATTTGAATGCAGCATAGGGCTAATTCTTCTGGGCTCCATTCAAAAAGACGCTTGAATTCCTGACAGACTTTGTATTTTGATTATGGCTGTGATTACATTTGTCAAAAGTGAATCTCACTTCAGGCCCAAAGCGGCTGAACTAATGCAACAAACAATTCTTATCCTATCATCACATTTTTTAGGAAAACTCCACAGACCAAGAGAAAGGATTTAGTGTTATTTTATTGTTTTTATGTGAATTTTCACACTATACTATACATAGCTAGCATAACTGGGGAAATAAGAAAGAATAGTGCCATTGCCAAGTCATATCAAACCAAGGGCCTGGCTCTTCATGTTTCCAGACCTTTGCATTACTTTAGGTAAAAAAAAGACCTGCACTGGACTGCAACTGAGAGTCCTATTGTTTAGGGCCATTATTGGCCATGAAGACCTATGACATCATCTGGAAAAGGCCTAGTTTCTGTCGTGAGAATAAAACTTTGTTTATGCATTTGAGCTTCCACAAAACATTTAAAGTGGGGCTTTAAGAAAACCTTCCACAGATAGCTAATCTGTACATACCTTTAATTTTAAAATGTATTTAATATACCACTGTTTTTTACTGAATTTGTTGTTTCTGCACTCCTGCTTTAACCAGTATAATATCTATGACAACCTAGCTTCCACAAACCTATTGCGTTTATTTTAATATTCTGGCTAATTCAATTCAATTTCTGAATAAACCTTGGTTTATTTCAGGTGAACTGACAAGATATTATTATAATATTTTATTTACAATTAAACCGTTGCTCAAAGAGACTTTCAGTACAAAAGCTAGTTAAGATGATTAAATATGTACTTCTTGCAAACCCCACCTTTAACTGCCAGTTGTCAGGCAGCTCAAATCCAGACGTAAAACACTGGAAAAGCACCTTGTAAAAGGTGTGTGTTAGTCGCTCTTACCTCGGTGCACCTGAGCTCCACAGCAGATCAGTGCTAACACCTGGAAGCTAGCTCCGTCTACCGCTCCTCCTCCGCCCCGTTTCTGAATGAAATGTGCTCCTTTTCCGCTGCGGAAAGGTCCGGCATGTAACAAAGAAGCGAGTTCGTGAAGCCAGGACGTGTGTCCGCCAGATTAAACCGTCTAATGCATGGCTAAAATTAGGAGAAAGGACCACAAACATAAAACAGACGCGGAAGAATGACAGCTCACAGCGGAGTCATGTGACCGAACACGTGTCGGACGTGCAGGACATTAACCCTTAGCAACCACTGCATAGCAAACCTCTCAGCTCAGAGATATCACATATGGAATAACGGGGACATATTACTTTTTTTTTTTTCGAGAAATTGGATGGATCAAAATACATATTTAGCTGCATGAAGAATTTATACATGCATTTAATTTCCCTGTTCCATATAGAGAATTCTCCATTCTCTGGTGATGAAAGCCATCCCTTCAGTTGTTGCAAGGCTATAAAGTTATAATAATGATTTTCTGTCTGACCGTGCCTGTGGTAAAACTACAAGTCAAAGTCTACGGAAAGGTCTGTTTCACATAGAAACAATAACCCAAAAAGCCATTCGAGAATTATTTCAAAGTGAAATTGTAACTAAACCATACTTTATAACGTACTGGTTGTACATATTTCCTGTGCCGAAACAGTTCCCCATCTTTTTTGGCACTGTTCATTCACAAAAAAAATGGAAAGAATTTTCAAACTTCTGTTAGTCAACAATACAACAATAAAACCTTACACTTTCTTATGGACATATAATCTTTGGGCTTTTCTCAAAACATGATGAAGACAAATAAATTATCATAAATCTATTATTATTACTAGCTAAGTTCTATATTCATAAATCCAAATTTTCCGATGACAGGCCTGTTTTTTCTATATTTTCTAAAAATGTTGAACTGTAGTTACAGTCGTTCGTTGCGCGAAGGCTATAAAAACCAAGAGTGTCTGTGAAAAGTTTGATTTATCATTTAATTAGCTGTTTATTCTGTGTTTTGTTTTTGCTTAATCTTTGTTTTCTGTTTGTTGTTTTATTATTATTTGCATTAACATTTACATTTTCAGTTATTTATTGTATGCCAATATGTTTGCCACCCTTGGTAAATGGACATCTCATGTACATAATTCAATAATAATAATAAAAAACCTCTGCATAGCAACCAGAGGACAACTGCAAAACGCAAGCATTTCTTGATGTAGCAAGCATGGTATGTATTTACTTGCAATCATCTGTTGTAATTAGATAATATTGTTATTGAATGTATAATTAATGCTTTCAAAACAATAAAGAAAGCCCAAAAACCACTAGCTACTATTTGGCCTAAATGTAGCCCATAGTCATATTTTACCTCCTTCACTTTTAGATGCTTCCTTGAAAAAAAAAAAAAAATCTTACCTCCCTCAAAAATGTATCCACTTTGATCCCATACCATACAAATAAAAGTGATTGTACGTAAATCTCATGAATTAACCTATAGCTTTTGTGTCTTTGTGCTTTACTGAATGCATAGCGTCCAACAAAATACAATAGCTTACTCTAACTCATGGAATATTTGAAATGAAAACTCCAGTAGAATCAGTAGAATATTAATGTTTTTTTTTATTTTTATTGAGTTTTAATTTTACTATGTTCAGACAGTTGGTTCACACAAGACAGATGTCCAGCATGTCCTTTTTATTTCTTTCCTTTAAAGGACCTCTAAAATGTAACATGATCAGTCTCAGCCAGCTAAGGCTATCATATGTAGGAATGAAATAACACAATAGGTTATCTCAAATAATGAATATAACACAGGTTGGAGATGTTTCAGTCCATGTTTATAGTAAATACAACAGTTTGTAAAAACAAAGTTTGTGGTTGTCCACAGCTATGAATATAAAATCAGTAAGACTTTAAGCTGAGCTACTGTTTTGGCTAAAAAGGCACACTATACAGTCTCCCTGAGTGCACACACTGTGCATCAGAAAATTAGGGACAACCTTTGGGCTCAGGTAATCACCATATGACAGCAGTCCATGTCCAACATTGGGTCAAATGTTTGGGGAAGAAGGTTGTGGGTTCAATTCCCAGCCCAGCTGCCCCCTCTGTGTGGTATCTGCATGTTTTCTCTATGTACTTTGGCTTCCTCCATCCAAAGACATGTCTACGTCAATTGGTGACTCTGAGAGGCTGTTTAAAGGACAATAGAAAGAGTCTGTTGTATTTTGGATGTTCCTCTATGTGGGAACTTTTCAAAATGGCAGAGGAAGTGCTTTTGTTTAAGAATGGTACCTGCTGCATTGCCATGTAAACTGTAAATATGGGGAAAATAATGACATCCCAGCTGGGTTATCGTCCTGTGTCACTTCTTAACTAACCTTCAAACCTGATCAACAGACTATGGAAAGCAGCTTAAGTGCCATGAACATAAAAGTGATACCTGAAATGATTCCTGAGACTTAAAAATATCCACATCTGGAAATGTGTGTTAAATACGGCAACAACTGTCTCCTTTTGTTGTGTAGGATGAAACCGATGCTGGACATTATAAAGCATTGATAGCACCTGGAGGTGTCTTACAGTACACACTACTGAGGCCAACTGGACAACAGCTGCTGTGTCCCTAAAGGGAACACATTGTTTAGAGGTCATGGAGGATTTTATATACAAAACAAAACGTCAAAAAGATAAAAAAGACATTGATACAAAAACATACAATTTAAATACTCATACTAGGTTTAAGTCTCTGTAAACAAAGTTGACATCTCTGTGATTGAACGGGCGCCCTCATAATTTCAAGAAGTCACTCAAATGCACCAGAAAAGAAAACAGGCCCAAAAAAGCCATGTCCACACCAATACCTTTCATTTTTAAATGTTTTTGTGTAGAGCAATACAATCGCCAAAAATCATGGGCTACGACAGTTGTTTGAAACAATAATGTGATATGACATCATTCTCATGAAAAGGCATTAGTGTGGACATAACCAAAGTCTGAAGCACAGACCAAGTTGTCCTCAAGGTGTCCAGGTTTTTGTCCCAGATGTGTGAGTCCTTTGGGATTTACACAACAATCTCCTCTGTCGGTCTCTAGCTGAAACAGACCGGTCCCATTGTGAAGCTAAAGTGGTGTGAGGAGTTTCCTCGGGACATAAGTGCAACGTCTCTCAGAGGGAGCAGCTGCAGTTCCTCGAACTCAAAAACAGACTCTCGGGCGTCAGAGTCTGTCTCATCTTCAGGCTGAAACCAGACAAGACAAACTATTCTCACAAGGTATCTATATTTCATTTAGAAGGCATAGTAAATGTTAGTGAATAACAGTGAAGGTTATTGCTTGTGTTACCACAAAAATTATTCAACATTAAAACGTCTGATTTGATCCTTTTTGGGAATATATAATAATTCAGCCAGTAACATTTTGCCACAAAATATGGAGCCTAAAAACCAGGACAAGAATAGGATTAAATTTATTTTGATGGTTTCTTCTCTTGTTTTATAAGGGTTTTCCTTTTATTCAAATAGAAAGTGCACCAGGTTTGACAGATACTTCATTGTATTTAAATGTGAGTTTCAGGGCACATTGTCATCTTGTAAGAACACATATCTAACCCAAACGTGTGACATCAACAAAAATGTACATGATTAATTAGGAAAGTCATTGGATATTTATGTAAATTGAACAACCCCATGTGAGTTTTGCCACATCATTTGTCTCCTTTAGTCTTATTGTGGCTATACAGTCTGAAAGCCCCTCTCTCTAGACCCAGCCTTGTCAAACTGGTGAGATGATTCAACTCATATTGGAAATCATATTGGAGAACAAGAGTCAAGCTTGTGTCCTGTCTTTTGGGTTCTTTCATGTCTTCTTTACATTATAACAGGAAACCAACCTGAACTTCTAGTAAGCCATTTTAGGAGTTTAAAGATCAATCTTTAGTAGATCACTGGTCCACCTGACTGTGGCTTTGGAGCTTCATAAACAGTTATCTGAACAATGACATCTCACTGTGTCCATGAGAACTTTAGTCAGTCCCTCCAGGATTTCTCAGCTATTTTTTGTGATTGTTGCGGTCTTAAAAAATTTAGATTTAGTTTTATCTCAAATGCTGAATATACAGTTTTAAATTATGTTTCAGCAAATTAACACCCCTTGAACTGTATCTGCATACATGTATCTCAGCATGCATCAGGTTATGCTGAGGTACATATATGCATCTTAGGACAGAATAATGTGACTGTAATTTGTCGAGTGGGTTCATTATTTGCAGCTCTTTAAACATGTTTTGCGCTTGAAAAATGTTTGACAATCAATGACTTTTGCTTGTGTTCAATAAAAATATTACACTTTGAACAAAAAAGTTTACCCCAGCTCTCTTTAAGTGGTTTTGGGGGCTGCTTTGCACGGTCCTTAGCTGTAATTTCTGTTGCAAAGTCACACTGATTTCACGGAGTTTGGTTGATTTTGTGTTAATAGTTGCAATCGCAACTTCGCAAAATCCTGGAGGGACTGTTAAGTCAAGCTACACATACAGCTCGATTTGGCCGTTAAACTGGACTAACACTTGGTCTGAGCCCACACAACAAGGATTTACAAACTTTGACACAACCCCATCCAAATACAGAGTGATTTAAAATGAACTGATAAATAGACTGACTTGATGTGAGATTATAACAACTGACAAATAAGCATAAGCCAATGTTAAATCCAGCTCCAGTCTGACTAAGCCATATACATATATGACATACATATACGTTTGTCTTAGATTTATTTTGGATATGTAAAACAATAAAGAATTACTTCAATCATATTGTATTTTCTTTTCATTTGGACTATAATTTATATTTCTGTGGTGTCATGTAAATGTAGTGACAGGTGTTTACAGATGAGGTTTTAAATCTTTTTCATACCAAACAGTCTTTGACAGCTCCGAGGTAACTCTGTTTCCTGGTGTCAGCGAGGAACTTGACGTCTCGATCTGTTTGCCCCAGCCTGTGGCCTGGGTGACAGCTGTACGTCAGCTTCTGGATGGCTGTGCTGCTCTGTAACCTAAGGAAGCGCATCTGTACCACGTTGGCCCCAGGATAATGAAACTGAGAGGAGAATACACAACATATAATCATGTTTGTCACCAGTGTTATCTATGTTGATAGCAGTGTTTATAAGGACAGCTGTGCTTGGTTGTTTAATTGAGTGACACAAAGATTATCATATATGTCTTGTCTCCCAGTATTCTCAGAAAACATCGAGAGTGGAAGAGAGTGGAAGATTCATTGAGAGGCTCCATTTTCATTACTAGCAAAAGACAGTTAAATAAGGTCCACTAACTATCAACAAGGGCACAAAAATGTGTTATTTAAAGTTTGTAGTAGTTTACAAACCTGAAACCCATCATCCATTCTACTGAGCCAATGGAAAGACCCCTCTTCAGTGATGTTCTCCATCCAGGCTTTCATGGGCAGCTACAAAGAAGCAGACTTATGAACAGCGAGGTCACTTAGAGGTGAGATACAACAACATACAATAGCTCAGCTAGCTAGGCAGCAGACTAGCTAGGCAGCAGACTGAGGCATTATTTAATTAAAATTCTATTGTCAACTCCCTTAAATTGCAGCAAACATCTTTTTAAACTCTTCCACACCACCAATGGATTCAAGAATAGGATCTTGTTAGAGTCTGGTTTAATAGTATGGTTAAGTTTTCTTTGAATAGGTGTTTAGAAGAGAACTTATTCTATTCCATTTTAAATGTTAGATTGCTGGGTTGGAGATGTAAAGCAGAAGGTCATCAGAGTAGAGTAAGATCCATATACTGCCAGGTATGTCTTCCCAACACTGTCGTGTTGTGTAAATGTTAGTACCATGGTTCTCAACTTAAATAAATAGTAGTGTAAAATTATTTTAAAGTCTGCTAAATCTGAATGGATTTATTTACTAAAAAATAAAGTGATGATTTTCTAATTTGGCAGTCATCTGAGGCCGACGGCTCATGCTTTCAGTTGCAGCAGAATTCTCTTCTCCATTTCCAATTTAGTCAGACACATTCTGAAAATTTACATAGCTTTGTAAAAAAAAACTTGCATGTATGTTACAAAAGTAAAGGCCAACTTATTTGGAAGCTTAAAGAAGAGAGGAGAGAATATAGAAATCTTTGATACAGCTGGATGTTGACTAATTGAAGTCTTCCTGCAGCCTGACAGCAGGTGAAATTGTCATTCCCATTACAGAGTCAGAGCACCCCATTGATCCTGGCTGCACTTCGCACAGATTTCAGAGCTGCTCTCTTTGTACCTGAGCGTTGCGGGGATGGAGGCAGGTCTGTGGCGAGGCGCTGGAGAAGCTGCAGTAGACCAGCAGAGCGTCACCCACACTGCCCTGGTTGGGGTCAATGTAATACATTCCTGCACAGAAAGGTTAGCCACAGCTTAATGACATCAGCAGGATGAAAGTACCACTCTCCAGCAACACTAAAGCCTCTGCTGCCCTGCACTGGGGAGGCATTTCACAGGTAAAAGTATGGAAAATAATCCAGATTCCGGCTCTAAAGGGTGGAGGAAAAAGACTTTTGCAAACCAACCAACTCTGTTTTAAGTAATATGGAATGTTGCAGAGAGCTTTGAAAAAGCATTAAAGAAATGTTGCTCATCAAGCAATACTATGGCCAGCATAAATTGGAAGACCTTCAAAAAGCGTGTTCAAATAGTCAAGCTAAATTAGTTCATATTATTGTGCATATATGAGTGATTATGTTGTGGACTGACCATCACTGTACTCGGGGTGACACAGCCACAGCTCTAAACAGGTGGTGGCAGGACGCTCCTTGCTCCCGTCTGGAGGGTCTATGATTAGGCGGAGCTCGAGCTGCAGAGAGTCCAGCAGCGTCTGGATCAGAGAGTAGTTGGGTTTGTCCGACACATACATCAGGTCCTGGAAAAACAAAACAAATAAAAAATAAAGAGGCTAACACTGACAATTGCTAGCAAAGTTGTCCATTTGATAAAGGGCAGAATGTTATTAAATATGACATGAACTAATTAATAAACAACTTATGGAAGTTTTAAGTTTAAGTTTATATATATATATATATATATATATATATATATATATATATATATATATATATATATATATATATATATATATATATAATACATAATATTTTTCACTGGAGGGTATGCCATTCTTTTCTTGTATTTGAGGAAAACTGACACCACTGACACCTAATAGCATATTAGAGAGGCAATTAAAGAGTCAATGGCTGATGAAATAATGTGGAGGGAGAGGGTTTTAGGGTAAAGCAACTTTAATAACAATATTGATGAAACATAATGGTAATTTTATAGGAGTATATTAAAGTAGGAGTAATGCTTTGTAAATTATGACTTGTGCAGGTAGAGGTAGTTCATATTAAGTGTTCTTTAATTTCTTATAAATTTAGGGAAATTACCATTAACGACCCATGAGTAAAACTAATAGAAGGGCCTAACACTAAACCAGGACTGTACCTTTGGCTAAAATTAGGCAACAGTAGAGGAAAAATAATATGTAAATCTCTTTTTCTCTCTCGATCAATGGTGCTACTAAACCAGAAGTAGGCAGAGGTGATGGTGATGTTGTAATGTTTTACCTTGAGCTGAGTGAGGGTCATGTTTAGTGATTTTCCTGGAGGTCCAGGGAGCCCAGGTGGGCCCTGAAAAGAAGAGTCGTAAGCAACACAAGTCTATATATAACTGTATACTGTTCAAGGATTCCAAGAGATAAGAAAGGTGTAACTCACTGGGTAGCCCCTCCTCCCAGGCAGACCAGGTAAACCTGGATATCCTTTCAAACCCTGCAGAAAAAATGACCAATTTACATCAGTACTGTAAAAAGACCTGTCACATTTACTGTGAAATATGGCAGCTTTACAATAATATATAGCAACAACAAAAAGCACAGTAACATAAGTCTCATTCCAATGTTACAGTAGAGGCAGAGCTGATTGTTGTTGTGTTTATGTTGATGGATACCTACCTTTAGTCCGAACAAACCCTGGGATAGAACAGAGGAGAGGATAAAAAGCTCATTAGTATGATTCTCCACAGTGTCTCAGTGATTTAATCTGAGGCATTATGGAGCCATAAGACACACTTTTCAGGTTTTATAACAAGGCAGTGGCTGTTGCTCTTCAGGGACACAGCCACGAGAGCAGTGTGACTGACAGCTATAAAAATATTCAGCACTGACAGATAGCATCACTTTACCATCTGCTATAGAAAATGCAAGCATATATCAAAACTCAATGTGAATAGGCATATTCATTCACTGTACATGTTCATACACTGCATTGGTATGATTTGGTGGTAATTATTAGATAATCAAATTCTAGAAAACCATAAAAATGACCTACAAATGTCTTTAATTGTAGATGGTGCTGGAGATATGGGGAGTAGTTAATAATAATAACCATACACTGATGTAGTACATTGTAATGAGTTCCCATCTAGGCAGTATAGACGCACACCTGTCATTCAGAGTACAACACATACTGTAAATCACATTGCAGTATTAATACTGTGGACCTGCTTTTGCCTAATGCAATCTTGTGGTTAATTAAACAATCAACACTCCAGCTTGGTTTGGCTTGTTATTGAATATAATGGACACGAAAGCTTGCTGGTTGCATTCCAAGCGGGTTCCAAGGGTGTGAATAAAACCTAAAGCATTTTATTTGCCATATTTGGTGCTGTTGTGCTGCAAGTGCGGTTAAATGCTTGTATGTGAACAGACACCCCTTGAACCCACAAACTAAAAGTACAAACAGGAAGAATGTAACAAGATGCAACACTACAATCACTTAAGGTTCTCAAGAGCAGAAAGAGCAGAGTCTGTTTGAATAAAAGAAAACAAGCACAGGCCTAAAATAGAGCAATGTGGAGGTAAAATGCATTTTTAGTGTTTGGTGCAGGCTCATGGAGGTACAGGATTTTTTCAAATGAATGGATTAAGTGCCATGATACCAGCATTGTTTTCTTTTTCTCACTAAGTTAACATCAGTCCAATCAGACTGAGCCCTTATGTACATACATCTAGTGTATGACTGTAGTCCCTCTGCTCAGTTCAGACTGCTGTCATTTGGTCTTGAGCTGAACCAGGAGCTAACTGATGAGTATTTTTGGTTTTTATTGGTTAAGAAGTGTGAGATCAACTCTACCGGCAGTCCAGGCATCCCTGGTGTTCCCCTCAGCCCTGGAAGACCAATGTTTCCCTAAAAACAGGACACATAAATATGGAGACATAATTGATGATGCTTACATTTGTTATTGAAACAAGACTTTCTTTAATACCTGCTCTCCCTTTGTGCCTACTGGACCTGGCAACCCAGGAGGCCCACTGATGCCCTAAAAAGATTACAGAACAACAATATTAAATCAATAAACTTAAATATATATTAAACAAGCTCAGTTCTAGTAACTGTTTGTCATTTTCAGTTGAGGAAAGTGGATTTAGATGTAAAGGTTTATGGACCGACTTACGTTTTAATTGTCAAAGTAAATTTATGATCCAGCAGTTACAAGGTAGAAGCTCTCAAAACTTAAATCTGAACAGCATATTTTCCACATTATCATTTGAGATTTATTATCTTTTGCACTATAATTTTACTGCAATGTCAGTTAGTGGTTACTTTTTATTCTTTTATCCTTATATCTTTTAATGCTACTATCTTATTTAACATTTTACCTTGGGGCCGTCTGATCCAGAAAGTCCAACCAACCCCATCTCTCCTTTCTCTCCCTGAAAACAAGAAAAAATATATATATTTCAAGACATGGTTTCTTTCAAACCTCTCTTAAAGAAGTCACATAAATCACAAATATCTACAACTGCACTCCAGGTTTTCATGTGCAGTATTTTGTTTTATTCCCAAATAATTTACTTCGTTTTCATGTTCTTAAAAAATGGTGTAAATTTGGTGTGCCACAACATAAATCCAAATAAATGAAATTAAACTTTGCTTTCCTGTTTCAACTCTTACACTTCCCATAAAGGTTTATCAATTCTAGCATGTACCTCTTTCCCATTTTGACCCTGATCCCCCAGTTGGCCACGTAATCCAGGACTTCCCTTTGAAGGAAAACATAAAAGACATTCATCATTTCACACAGTGCATCTTAAGACTGACCTAAACTATGAATAAGACAGAGTACAGAGAGATCATTTAAAAGCTCCTTTGCTCATATGTGACTGGGATTGGACGGATAAATGGACTTACAATGAAACCGGGCCACCCAGGAAGCCCCACCAATCCCATGTCTCCCTTTTGGCCCTGAGTGATGACAACATAAAGCTCGAGTTGGCTTTTGAACTCTAATTATATGTGATGTACCGTAAGGTAGGGTCTTGGTTTCCCACCTTTGGTCCTCTGTCTCCCCTCTGGCCTCGGACTCCAGCTTTACCTCGTTTCCCCTGCGGACATCAGTGCCAAGTTTTTCAATGAGAAGCAGCAGAAGTCATGTTTAATGTCTGGCCACGCACATAGTGGCCAACATTTTTTAGATATTTCAACTCATACCACAAGCATAAGTACTTATTTCAATATCACTATGTAAAGTTAAACTACAAACCTCCCAAAAGGATCTATTTTTAAATTTTACAGAGCATTTGAAGCAAATAATTGAAATAGACTTGTGTCCTTACCCTTCTCCCAATGGGACCTGCTTTTCCTGGAGAGCCAATTTCACCATCATCTCCCTTTAGAGGAAAAATAGAAAAGTGTGGTTTTGGATTACTATGTAAAGACGAGGTGTGTAGTTTATAGTGGCATCTACAGATAAAACTGCAAATTATAATTGAACACTTCAAGTGTAAACCTCTCTGTCAAACTCATAACACATATTCTAAACTTAATCACACGCTTATTGTTGGGAGACAGCAATAAAGCAGGGTCAGATAATTGCAAATGACTCATTTCCACCATGAACAGTTTGAGTTAAAGCCCTCAGGAAAAAGAATAGGAACCAAATTATAAACTGAACACATTTTGTTTCGTTCATTCTTCTGTCACTTACAAAGTGAGTATTTAAAAACAATACCTGGCCTTAAAATCATTCAAATAAGTGGTCTCAAGTGTGTGCGTGTGTGTGTGTGTGTGCGTGTGTGTGTTTTATTTTTATTATTTATTCGCATGAAAAAGAAACAACAAGAAATATTTTTATTTTATTTAACATATGTGTAAATGTCTGAGTTACGGGACATGTTAGCCTCTCATGAGAATCATCAATATCAAACAGATCAACCCTATTTTCCACATTTCTGATATATATAATAGATGTATTGTCCATGACATATTGAGGCATTAGAATTATACATCTAAACAGTGTAGTTACAGAGAGAATATTTTACTGGGAAGTTAGTTCTACTTTGCTTGTTAGTTATAGACAGACTTATGAACGATATAAATGTGAGTATAGTCACTGAATATGTAACTTGCATGTAAACATAAGTAATATCCATGAAGTACATGATATACATCATAGGTCTGCAGAAATTAAAATTATTGGTAGTTTAAAGATTTTGGTGAGAATTTGGCAAGTATTAATGAAATATTAAATATAATGCCCTCACCTTCTCCCCTTTCACTCCTGGTTTACCCTCAGCTCCCAGTCTTCCAGGTGGCCCCTGTGAAGTGGAAAGGCCATGAAGATACTATAACAAGGTCATCATAATGAATGATTAAGATGAAAACAACTCGCTCTGAGTTTAAAACCCCTCAGAAGGAGTGGTTTAATGGAAGGCTGGAGACTCACTGGTTTCAGGGGTTGTTAGCAGTTTGTTGGATTATAACACTTACCAGAGCCCCTGGGACCCCTGGTGGGCCCTGAGGTCCTATTTCACCTGGAAGACCCTGAAACAGACAAACAGACATCATATAATCCGATTTAATGAAACGGTGTGTATAAGGAGAAGTATGTTTTGACATTATTCAAGAGTAATCATCACACCACCACACTGCAGAACTCTAAATTCAATTCCACTGTTTGGGCACGTTTAGGTTTTTAAACAGTTTTATTTGAGTTTTGCTTTTTTATAGCTGGAAACCTGAATGGAAACATAAAACAAAGCAGAGGCAGTAAAGCATTTGCTTTTATTTATTTATTTTGCCGCATGGTTAGTCTTTTCTGAGATGCAACACTGAATTATAATTTACTTAACTCCAATTCTGGATTCAGTGACCCCATTCCTGTACAATAATGAGCTTTTGAAAGCAATAATGTTAAACGTATGTTGTGCCCCTTTAGTTTAGTATTTTTGTAAGAAGAACACAAATAAACCAAAACTGGTATAGGAGTTGCCCTTTCCTGATGTTTTATTTTTTTGCATATTTGTCACACTTAAAAGTTTCAGATCATCAAATAAATTTAATTATTAGACAAAGATACCTGTAAACACAAAATACAGTTTTTAAGTGATGATTTTATTTTTTTAAGGGAAAAAAGCTATACAAACCTACCTAACCCTATGTGAAAAGGTAGTTTCCCCATTTGTGAAATCATGAATTAACAGTGATTTTTTGAAAGCTTGAGTTAAATTTTACTAGCCACACCCAGACCTGATTACTACCAAATCTGTTGAATTAAGAAATCATTTGAATTAAGAAATCATTTAAATAGAACTGTGTCCTGATTGGCTAAGGGAGAACTCGCGCATTGTGTTCTGCGTCCTGATTGGCTAAGGGACTGTAGACCATTGTCAATCAATCTCCTCCGTGCCGTGTGTCCTGTACAGTACAGAATGCGTTCGGCTTGCCACATTTACATAAGTGTTCGATCGCTAGCAGTGTGACTCTGAAGTGCTGTATGTTTGCAAGTTTTCTCCCCGACAAAACCCACAATGTCCACGAAACCTTCTGCACCGACAAAGGCACCTGCGGTCGCACCCAAAAGACAGAGGAAGATGCTAAGGTTTGAACTTTGAGAGTGTTTAAACAAGAGAGAAATGTGAGAAAATGTTAATGCCTGTCTGAGAAAAGTGTAAAAAGTGTGTGGTGAGGGGTTTTCAACATCAGGAAGGTGGCAACTCCTTTTTCATGACAGTGTATCCCATTACAGATGAGCTGTTTTTCACACTGAGAATGCACACTTACAAACTAAGAAGCCAAAAATCATCACCACTCAGTTTCCCTGAGCTATGTAGGAATTAATCTTTATTTTTATTTTAAATAGTAAAAAAAAATCAAAAAAATCCATGTTTTCAATTACTCATCAAAACTGCTCCAAAAAATGAAAAAAAAAATACACTGAATGTTTTAATTTTGTTGAAAGTTATTACCACATTTATTCATAATATTATTAAAATATAGTATTGTATGTTATGTAAGGTAACAATTGGATCAATGGTCGACGTGTAACCCCAGCACAATATATCATATGGTACTATGAAAGTGTCGTATAACAGATGTAGGGTTTTGCAGTTGTGTGTATGTAACTTCACAGTCTTTTTGTCATACCTCGAGTCCTGGAAGAGCTGGAGGACCTTGGACTCCTGGCAAACCTTCTTCACCCTGACAAGAATCATCAGTTTATGAGAAATGACTCCTATTTATAAATCTAGACATACATCTAGACTGACCTGTTCCCCTTTTGGGCCTGGAGGTCCTGGCTCTCCTTTCAGTCCTTGTGGTCCTAGTTCTCCTTTAGGTCCTTGTTCTCCGTGAGGTCCAGCCTCACCCACTCCACCCTGATGGAAAATATGAAATAGTTACTTGAAATTATTTGGGGAGGTCCTGATACAACTTCCAGAGTAATAAGTAAAGTCACGTATGAGTATTTAAATAAAGAAATACCAAATACTTCATAATTCTAAATCAAATGAGTATGAGTACAACTCCAAGAGGCTACTGAGTACTGAGTAATGGTCTTTAGTTTATGGTCTTCTACTAGTGTCGTATTTAAGACCTCATGGACTGAGACCAAGTCATGTCCGGGGCCAAGTCAGATTGAGTCAAGACAAAGACCAAGTCAGGGCAAAACCAGGGTAAGACTAGGTCAAGCCCAAGTCAAGACCAGAGCCAGTGTACAATACACTGTAATAGACACAAGGAATCTTAAACAGTCAAAGACCAGTTTCACTTTGGCAAATGAAACCCCGGGTTCAAGAGAGAGATAGGAGGCTTCTTTGCAGGCTACAAAAACTTGGAAGGCACACTTTGAAAGGCTAATGGCTCTGCTACAAGGAAAAAAAACAAAAATAAATTGCTGGGTTTTGCAGTTTATGATGAAACGATGAAAATGATGAATGTTTTTTATGATTGATGTACTTTTATGATGTTGAGGACAAAGTTTGGTACAGAGGGTTAATTTG
Source organism: Rhyacichthys aspro (assembly GCA_036850595.1). Taxonomy (NCBI): domain Eukaryota; kingdom Metazoa; phylum Chordata; class Actinopteri; order Gobiiformes; family Rhyacichthyidae; genus Rhyacichthys; species Rhyacichthys aspro. The sequence goes on from CM072159.1 coordinate 2,226,799, forward strand.
ACACCACTTTTGGTGTAATTTTACCCACTAATAACATTGGTAAAAATATATAATTCATATAACACACAATTTATAGATGATAGATAAAAAAATGTATAAGTATGGAGAGACAGTAATTAAACATATATAGGTGAGGCTATTTTTCATCAATAAAAATACAGTTTACAGTTTTACAGATGAGTATTACTGTAAAAGAAATTAAAATGAATGAATTAATACATGAACTGAATATTTCCTTTTACAGAACTTATGATTATAGACTTGTGTATATATGCAAATTGTTTTATTAAAATAATATTTATATTAGAATTAGAATTTTTGTTGTTATTATTATTTTGAAAACCTTACATGCTTTCCATGTTTTTTATTATTTATGACATGAGGGTTATGAGATGTTTTCATGTCTCTGGGGGTTGGTTTTAGAGTCAGTGTCAGTCACATGGTGGTATTTTTAGATGAAAATATGAAATATTCATTTGGCAGACACCTACAGGCGGTCCCAGCTTCCCTGCGTCTCCTGTGACTCCTCGAGCCCCCGTCGCTCCCTGTGGGACACAAGAGCAACACACGGACATAGGTCTGAATGTAGATCAGTGCGGAGTGAGGTATGAGTCAGGATAATGAGAGGTTACCTGAGGACCGCCCAGTCCAGGTGGTCCACTGGGCCCTGCAGAGCCACACTCCCCCTGGAAACACAGATCACAGCTTTATCATCCTGAGACATAAGAAAAGATTTGATCATTTTGCATTTTCTTTAATGAAATGTGGGAAAAATGTTGGGGAAGTAAAAAGCAAAAGGTATTTTGAGTGCCTGTGGGTTTCAGAGACCAGCACCAACTTTTCATTTATCTGCAGCAGCTTATGTAGGCTTCCTTTCACTGCCTCAGGGCTCCCTCCCTGGTTCGCTCCCCATTCCCCAAGCACAGCTCACGGCGACCTAAATGTTCTGTGTTAACCACGCAACCAAATTCTTCACTCTTTGGTTCATGCATGAGATCTGCTTGATTTAATTTGTTCCATTGTCAGAAGGAGGTATATCTGTGTAATAAAATAAAATAAAGTGATAAACCAAGCATTGGATGGAGATTCTACTAAGGCATTACAGTCAGGTCAAATAGGTTGAATTTAATTGAAGTTGAATGTTTAAATGTTGGCAAATATTGAGTTTGCTTTAAAAACTGAGCAGATAATTGATTATAGAACCACAGTCTGATGTTAATGAGAGTCTGATACTGTTCTGTGGCTCATGAAAAAGGACAAACACATTAATGGAGCTGATAAGTTTGTATTTTTTTTGTTGACTTTAAAAGCTTCACACGGACAAGCCACTAGTACATCACAGATTTGATGATCTCTTATTCCTCTGCTCACACTCTCAGGTCAAAACCTCCTTAAGTTTCCGAAAATCTGTTTTAAAACATGGGGTGATCTGTCTCTCCAAGCTGTTGCCCCCAGACTCCAAATGCCCTGCCATTGTTTTATTCAGACAATCTTTTAGTTGACTGTTTTTTAGGGTCTGAATTGTTTATATGTGGATTTACTTACATTCACTTTCATGAAAAAAAAAATTGTCTTTGAGAAACAACTACAGTAAAAGAGTTCATGGTCACGGTTCTTAAACTTTTCACACTGAGCACCAGTATTTTGCTCTCCAAATTCCGTATTAAATAAAATACAGCAGTCAAGGACGATTTAACTACCGTATTTTCCGGACTATAGAGCGCACCTAAATATAAGCCGCACCCAGTAAAATTTAAAAGAAATATATATTTTGTCACATATAAGCCGCACCGGACTATAAGCCGCCGATATCCAGGCTGAGAAATAAGATATTTACATAGAAAGATTTTGTACCATAAGTGTTTATTCATATACCTGAACTGATTGTTTCTGAACAGTGCCTGTAACACGGCAGTAAAAGTGCTGATCAAACAAAACAGAAAAGTCATTGATGGTTTTATTCATCTTCCTCCTGTGCACTAAAACCAAGTTGCTTTATTTTTCTTCCTCCTGCGTACTGAAACCACTGAACACCAAACCACTGTCACTTTTTCTTCCTGCGCACTGTTAAAGCACAACTGCGCAACTATTAAAGTCGCTTCATTCTCCCGTGCACTGAAACCACAAGTCACTATTCATCTTCCTCCTGAGCATTGAAACTACTGAACACCAAACCACTGTCACTTCATTTGTTTTCCATTATGAGGGGGTGAGGGTGTAAAAATATTACCGTATTTTGCTGTTGTGTGTCTTGGGTTGCATGTGCTAAGAATAAAAACTGGCGCTTTCTTGTTTGTACCGACTACCGCTGCCTCGTTTGTCTCGTTTTTGCACTTCCTGCTAGAGCGCCCCCCTGAGGGCTGAAGAAAAATTCATAGAAAAGGCGCATCTCTGTATAAGCCGCATGGTTCAAAGCGTGGGAAAAAAGTAGCGGCTTATAGTCCGGAAAATACAGTATGTTTTATTTCTTTTTGAATGTTATAAATGGAATATCATTTATTTAAACTTTGGAGTAACATCGGTAACATTTGCACATTTACTCGGCTGGCCACCTCAGGTTTTTCTTAAGATAGGCATCCAATATGTCCTTATGTCTAGCACATGCACACACAACAATGATTCAGCCTAGATTTTATAAGTGTGCTGGTAATTTCAGCTGTCTCCTGCGTGTCTTCCTGACATGTATAAAATATGGTACAGAGTGAAACAGATGTGACACAGCAGGCAGCTCTGCTCAATCAACCGACTCCTGAGAAAAACTATTTCTGGTGTCTGTTTATCACTCATTTGTCCACAGTGCTCAGCCAATCAAATCAAGCACAATCTTTAACACCTAACTCAGACCCAGATCACATCAAAATGCAGTGTGCACCTGCAGCCAGAATGCCAGGACACAACTCAAGTTCATGTTTTAAAAGCAAAGAGAAAGTAAATGTAATCAAATTTGAAGAGGGTAACCAAAATGTATGCCAAATTAATATATCCCTCAATTAGTCAGACTCATGATGGCAAAAAAAAAAAAGAAGTGATTAGGGTTTAAATCTGTGGAGCTGATATTGTCATAAGTGCTGCCATTTGTTATAAACTGTTAATACAATGTCTGAACTCCTGTAGACTAATTTGCTAGAAACTAAGTAGAATTTAGTTTTATTCATTCATTAATTTTCTACCGTTAGGTCCAGGTGGGGGTCGCGTGTGGCTGGAGCCTATCCTCCAGCCTCCAGCCCTCTTTGGCCTGGTTTCTGAATTTAATAGATCAGTGCTAGTGAGGAACCAACAATGGACTGACAGGGAGACAGAGTTCTTTAAGTAGAAAAGTCAAAGGGAACTACTGTGTACATGTGTAATAGAGTTTGTCTTTTTTTAAGGTTATATTGTACAAAAATTAGAAGATGAATCACAAGATTATTCTCTTTTTAATTAAAGTTTAGAATTTTCTCTAAGAATCAGCACCTTTAAAGAAATATGTTTGGCATTTGAAGAAGTATAGCTTGTGAATGAATGCACCATGTTGTTTATATTACCTTTTGTCCCTGTGGTCCGTCTGGTCCTACAGCTCCAGGTGGACTCGGGATCCCCTGAAGTAAATCAGAAAAACACAACTGAAGATTAATTAAGACAACTTCTTTATAAATACATCAGTCCATCTGTCAGCTATATGAATGAATGTTTGTTGTAACTGAGTGCAACTCAATAGATATTCATCCAGAACCATGTGGTACATAGACTCACCTGTGCCCCGGGCAGACCTGCAGGTCCTACGTCTCCCATGGGCCCCGGTTCACCCTGACCAAAAGAAACACAATCAGCACTGAAACTTTCTGCATACAGTAGGTGTAATACATCTATCTGCTTTGAGTTGATTACATTAAGACAGCTTGACATTTGAGAACATACACTCAGAAGGAACATTATTTCACACCAGTGTTAGTAGAGAATTCCATTTGTGCCATAAATGTGGTATTTACTTACTTATTACTTTGTAACGTAAATTTTGCTTAAACATGAAAGATATAAAGACTGGTATTTGTCTATATTTTTAAGTTTGTTATCATTTGAGGTCAACAGTTGAGTCGTGGGCGCTTTTCACTCATTTTAATCATTTAAATGCTCTACTTTTCAGTCTTTGCACCATGTTGGACACATTTTGCCAATTCACTTTGAAGAAGGCCTATATAATGATTGCCTTTTAATTTTAGTTTTCAACAGCGCTTTGAGTTGTTGTCTGCCCTTCTGTATAAAATCAATTTCTCTTTTTACCTAGGAAGATTATATCTTTCATGCTTTGCTAAATAAAGAACTGTGCACCCACTCACTCAAGTACCCACACAACGTCCCCAACAATTGTTCAAAAGTGTGTTGAAAACAAACCTAATCCTGGTTGAATTTTAGCAGATAGCAGACTCAGACAACCTTATTTTAGAACATCAGTTTAGTCCAAAGCAACGTGCAGACTTTAATCACAGCAAACTGTATTTCTAAATTGCTAGTTTTTATATAGTGTGTTTTGACCTAAGCATGCTATGTAAATGAGGAATAAAGAAGCTGCTTACCAAGAGTCCTATGTGGCCCTTCTCACCTTTAGGGCCTCGTTCACCATTTGCTCCAAGGGAACCCCAGGGCCCCTCTTGGCCGGACAAACCCAGGGGTCCTGGATGGCCCTGAAAAAACAAAAAAACAAACAAAAAAATGATTCCAAAGGCATATTTCCACTGAGTAGTCATAGGAGTTGGATATGCACAGTTTTCCTGAAACAAGAGAATCCCGTTTCCACTGTACTGTGTCAAAAGAAAGACTTCTGCTATGGAAACAGTGATACAAGTGCAAAAGTGTTATTTTACATAAAAATCATATTTAAGTGAACTTTTAAAACTCTAATGATATGCCAGGATCAAGAAGAGAGAAAATCTTTATTTGTAGCAGTCAGAGAGGCTGGAGGTATTTATTCCAAGCTTTTGAACTTTAACTTCAAACTAACCCTCTAAAAACCTAAAATGATGTTGTTAATAAACACTAGTTTCATTTTTGCATATGTTTATTTATCATTCTCCTTGAAATATGAAATATGTTTATCATAACGACAAGACAAGCATCATTTAAGAAAACACTGATCGTTTGTGTGTGCCTTTAGCTTTATGGTGGGGATTCTGTATCCTCCAATTAACAAAGTGCTGTGTATAGCTTCATCCTTTTCAAATTGAAAAATTTGAAAGAATTTTATTTCTATAGACTAATATCACATCAGTGTTTGCCTCAAAGGTTTTTACAGAAATGAACAAGCAAACAAACAGACTATACAAGACAACATTCCCTCAGTCCTTCAACCCTCAAGGCAAGGGAGAAATCTAAAAAACGAGAAATCTCAGGACAAATGACAGAAGGAGGATCCACTCCCAGGACAAACTGGCCGTGGAATAGAGGTGTCTGGGAATGTTGTATATAGACAAATAGTCCATCTTGTGTATAAATGAATGAAAGTAATATAGCCCATGATAATATCAGTAAAAGGGGAACAGGACATTAGATGGTTATTGACAATTTTACCAAAAGTTCTCTCATAAAATAACATTTTGGTGCACCAAGCTGTTTTGGAATGTAAACCTTAAATACATGTCCCAGCCTGCAAGTGATTTGATTATAAATCTTCTACATTATTTAGTGATGTTCCAGAAAACCTTATAAGTCAAAGTCTGTCTGTTTAATTAAGAGTGTATTTTTGCCTCTGTGTGTTTTCTTAGCAGCGTTGTTTGAAAAGCCATGTACTCCTCTAACATACAAATTGTAGTTCTTCCTAGAGCTGAGCAGATCCTAAAAAAGCAGATTACATAATGGGACACCTCTTTAATGAAGACAGTTGACATGTAAACACCCTTGAATCTGGCAGTCAGTGAATGAGAAGATTACAGCTAATAAAAGGAGCACTTTCACAAACAGTTACTTCCAGCAAACAGCACATTAGTTCATTACAATTTTAATAAGGCTTACCTTCTCTCCTTTGGGTCCTGGGTCTCCAAGGTCGCCAGGAAGCCCGACATCTCCCTAGAAAGACATTTTGCACTGATATTATGATAAGTGAAAAACTAAAAGCCACATTCAGATCCTGCTAGGGTGTAATTGTGGTGTCTCTCAATCCAGTGTCAAAAGTCAAAAGTAAAGAAAGGTCATTTTTCTTTTTTTCCGCTTCATTCATTTTAATTCAGTTGAACTTTATTCATCTCCTGCAGCTTACTGATCTCAGAGTCCACTGGCTGCTCTCTGTTGTTCAAAAGCCCAATGCTTAGGATGGCCTAAGTTGTTTAGATGGCCTGTTGTGTGTCTGTTGCTCCACTACTTCAACCAGAGTCTCCAAAGTAATACCTGGGTGCTGGGTCTATAACCTTGAAACAGTAACTCTCTGATGATGTCACAGTCAGTGTCTGGTACGGTTCTTAGTTGGACATAAACTGTAACCACAATGACACCTGAGAATGCTCTCAGGATATAGTGTGGTCTCAGTCCCACTGCCAACAGTTCCAGATCCAAACAACAGATATTCTCTTTAACTGCATCTCTATCTGCACTTATGAATGTGAATCCATATACTGTGTGTCCACAAAATACTCCAGAATGTTGTGTTTAACCAGGACTTGGTGACAAACAAAAGACTGCACTCACTTTATCACGATCCACCATTTCTCAGCAGAGCCTCCTGTATATCAAATCCAACCATCAAGGAGTTCACATCAATTCATAATGCCTGTCTAATCTACAATTTCTCCATTCAACATTAAAACATTTCTATCATACAAAATTACTTGTACCCAAGCAGTGAGAAGAGGTCTTTCCAAAACTTAAACAACGGTAACAATGACATGTTTGCATGTAGTGTGAGATTCAGATGGAGCACAGCATGTGATTCTACTGAAGAAGCTGCAGGTAAGGCTGCAGGCTCCTTTTATTAGCTACAGGTAAATACTAATTGTGCCAATGTTTTGCATGGTTTACGGTTGTTTCAACCAATCAAACCAAGAAACAAACAGACATGAGTTTCCATCAAGTTCACAATTTAATTAGTTGAACAATGTAGAAAGTTGTTCAAAAAGGGTAAAATAAACAGAGCCTTTTCAATCTTTGTTTGCAGCTGGGAGAAGCAATTAAATACTGTGAGGAAGTGGTCACTACACATACACCAAGTGTTAAAGCACTAGGCTGCCCCTGTGCTTTTAAAGATGATGAGAACTAACCATAAATGCCAGCTAAAACATTAGATAAACATTAAAAAACTTGGTGATAACTAAATGAAGATCTTTGTCAAAAGCCCCTGGAACCAAGCCTGTGGACCCAACCACTATCAAACCTTGTACCACACACTATTAGACGCTTTCATTAGTTGTTTAGTCCAGAAGGACATCTGGGGAACAAGATAACTGCTTATAGCTATTGCCTCAATATCAGGTAAATCCTAAAGCTTGGATGAAATTAGCACAGTGTGCACAGCCGAAGATCACCTTGAGTCAACATTTATATTTATTGATAGATGTTGTATACACCTTGAGTACTCATATTATTAGAGTAAGTAAGTAACAAGATAAGGACAATCATTTCTCAATACACAGTAATGCTTCAAACAATAAAAAATACCTGAAGCACATGGAATTCTCACCTCTTTACCATAAGGTCCTCCTAGTCCTGGAGGTCCTTTTAGTCCTTCTAGTCCCCTTTCTCCTGGGAGTCCCGGAGGTCCGAGTGTCCCACATGACCCAGGATCACCCTGAAGTACACACACCAAGAAAATACGTCAGATGGAATTATCCACTCCCAGCTCATTAAACCCCACACATGTCTATTTTCCAATAGACAGGTTGTTTATGTTGGGAATGCTCATGATGCATTTACTGACCTGCTCTCCTTTTTGTCCAGAGGGGCCCTCTGAACCTGTTGGACCAGGAAAACCCTAACACAGAAAATACTTATCGTTATGCAAATAAATGTGTATAACTGGAAAAACACCTTTTAAAAAAAAACCCAACCTTAAAACTTATATAATCGTTTTCAATAGTGAAGGCAGGAAAAAAAAATAAGAGTATTTTATTTGTATTTTTTTCTTGATCAGGAGAACTGGCTTTAATTTTTTTTAAAATTTTAAAGCCACCCTGCATAACTTTTAGTCAGTAGTGGAGCAGAATAAATGTCAGCCCAGCTATGTCTAAGTATCACTAATGTGGGGCATTATTTTCCACTGCAAATCCTTTCAACTCAGTTTTAGTTCACTTAGATCCCAGACTCAAACTCCAAGCATGTTCTTCTTGTTAAATCTAAATCCACCTGTGGTCCATCTGGTCCTGAGTATCCAGCGTCACCAGGTGATCCAGGTAAACCCTGCATGAACACAAACAGTCATTAGATGAGGCTTACTGCAGCATGATGACTGTAATCAGTGTAACATTTGTGTTCGACCTGGTGTCCTTTCTCCCCTGCTGCTCCTGATGGTCCATCAGCCCCCGCCAACCCCTGGGACACAAACACATCATGTCACACAAATCCACTTCTTATTGTTAGATTTCCACATTTCTGAGAAAATACGTGTTCAGTCACGCCTCTAAATGTCAATATATGGATGTACATGCACAAAGGAAGAGGAGCGGACTGTTTCAACAATGGCTTGCAAGCTTTTGAGAGGTTTCAATACTTCTCTTATTAAAAAAAACATGACAGAATTTTAGACAGTTTTAGATGTCATCATCTTAAATTATGAGCACATCTTATGTTTTTTCTGAATGTCTATCTTTAACTGTCCATGGTTGACACTAAACAACATAACATAACATAACAGCCGATGGTAAGTACCCACTCACTGTGATTCCTATTAGCCCCAGTAGCCCCTCAGCTCCTGCGGGACCCCTGCTTCCACGAGGGCCTGGTTTTCCAACTGCTCCATCAGTGCCTGGAAAACCTGGAGGACCCTACACCCAATATCAATATTTAAAGGGACTGCATGAAACATTTTTATCTGAATTCAGAAATATAACATTCAAACTAAGAGTGCTATGTACTGTATTATCAAAATAAACTGAACTCACTGGTGGTCCTGGTAACCCCTTGTCTCCATCGTCTCCTAGTCGACCCTGCAGCAGCAAAACCTGCAGTTAGAATCCTATGGCCTGGTTAAATCCAAACTTAGATCAGTGCTAATCAGTAGAATTCTAAATTTAAGTGAAGTTGTTTTTCACTATTTAGATTAAACTCAGTTTATCTAAACAGAATTTAGTGGGATTAAGCCCAGTTGAATCAGTCTTGTTCTGTAACAAAGAAGTGAATATGAATAGAATCATTTTAATAACATGCACATTTGGGGAACATTGAGGAGGTAAAACTGCAAATGGCTTCTGTTGATCAACTTGTCACAGAAATGTTCACAGCAATTTCTCCTCTCTTTCATTATTATATAAAGTATTATATTAATTGTGAGTATTATGAGTTTTGCAGCCAGTGAGTCTCCCACAGTCATGGCAGCAGTGGAGCTACACCTGCATTTCTCTCCTTTTTGGAACCTGATACCATTTTCTTCTGTTCAAAGTAAATGTCTGTATCAGCAAACAGGCCTCAAACTGCCAACCTTTGGGCTATCAGTCATCCCTCTCTACCTCCTGAGGCACTGTGACCCATAAAGGTGAAGGCCGTTCATTAGCATTATAAAATTATAATAATAACATACTATATGCCTGAATTCATACCAAAAAGTCATCCATTTAAAAGTGAAACCTGCCTCAGATTTGATTTAAAGTTAAAAGGTCACAATTTAAAATGTGATTTCTAATTTAGATTTGTTTAGAGCAAAAACTAAAGAGAAAAGAGGCGGTGTGCTATATTTCAAAACATTACTTGTTTTTTAAAGACTGAATCATGGGTTCTGGTACCAAACCTTGCTATAACATACTTTTGCTTTATGGAAACAAGTCATCGTATGACTTCCTTTTCCTTCACACAGACACACAGAATTGCTAATAAAAGCTTCTACTCACCTGAGGTCCCCGGGGCCCTCTCTCTCCAGGTGGACCAGGAGAACCCTGAAAAAGTTGGAAAACACAAAACAAGGCAAGTTGGAACAAGCTGTTCACACTTGTGTCTCCAGTGAGAACTGCGACAAAACAGTGAAGATCTCAATAACAACTTTTTAAAGGTTCCATTTTATTTTTACCCAATCTGTTGGAGAAAAGTGCTCCATTGAACTGTGGCTTTGAAATCTGGCACAAAACAGACTAACTAAACATGCAGAGAGAAAGAAGAACACAGCTCTTTAAAATATCCACTGACTTTATTTCTAACACACTATGGGAAATATGATCTATCTTTGACTGATTTTACAGTTTTACGGATTGATATTTTTGTAAAAGAAGTTATTTTGTTTGTTGTTGGTTAAATTAGTTAGTTTAATAAGAGTTGCCTTTATTTTTATTTCTTTGGTTTTTCAGTAGCACTTGTTAGGACCAATCTTACACATACTTGGCTACTGCACTTGTTCATTTATATACTTTCCTTTTAACACAAACTATAACCAGTTTTAAATGGTAAGAGACAGATTTGGACAGGTTTAAAGTGGTTTAACCACCCCGGTTTTAAATGGCTATAAACTTGTTACAGATGGTGTTTATTTGGTTCTTAGTGGTTTAACTAGGACTGTGACTGCTTTTGAGTGGCTTAAAATGGTTATAGGTCTTTGCAGACTTTTACCAGTTTAAAATGCATTCAACTTGGACGAGTTTTAAGTTAAAACCTGGACTAAGGCTACTATAATGGATTAATGGATTAGATTTACGTAGCGCATTTTTGTCAAGTCACTCAAAGTGCTTCACAATTGACTCCATTATTCATTCACTCCACAGTCACACTAGTGTAGTGGTACACTACCTCTGTAGCCCTGGGGAAGACTGACAGAGACATGGCCACAGACCCAGCAAGGTGTCTGATGTGTCTGATGTGTACAACAACAGTATAAACAGGAGGGAGTGGGAATCGAACCACCAACCTTCCGGTTATTAGCAGAGGGCGTATTATTTTTGCTCATATTATTATTAATATTCATGTTAATATTATTATTATTATTATACTTCTTCTGCACCTTTGATCACAAATTTAAGCTCCTGAACATTAACAAAAGGCAATTTTTGTATCAAGTATTTCTGTGGACTGTGTCGTCACAGTCAAGCATTTTTACCCAGTGGAGAGACTCATAACAGAAAGATCCTGCAGTTGTTTTATTTCACACTTTGTGAGTTAGTAGAGACCTCAAACACACAATTATAGGCGCAGAAAATTCAAGTGTTTTTTGCATGGAATGCCCCCTTTAAATTTGGACATTTTCAGCCTCCCCTAACTCCTTCAAACATTGACAAATTTAGTCGGACCCAACAAATAAGTTGTGTACAATGACACGCTGAACACAATGATACGCCAATATAATGGCTGCCATTTGCAATTTCTCTCCAGCGCCCTCTGCATTGACATTGTCTAAGAAAATCAGTTTTTCTTAGACAGAAATTTAGTACATACATCCCTCATGCCCCCCTGACCTTAAATGTCAAATGATTCACCCCCACCTGCCACCTGTGATGTGAATGAATGTGAAACAAGAATTGAACGCTGATTTGATCTCTTCTAAATCTCTCAAACGTTGACGGATTTTGTTGGACCATAATTGGGCACATTGATGCCATGAAAACAATGATACACCAATACAATGGCTATATTTAAAAACGGTCATCCAGCGACCCCTGCAAATTTCAGTTTTTCGTATGACCCTAAGCAAAAAAAATCCAATGGGGACTAGGCCCTATCACCAACAGTGCTCCCTGTAAAATTGGGTAGAATTGAGTAGAAAAAAATTGTTTTCAGTATATCATAGCTTTTTTTGTTCATGAAAAGTAGTCCTCCCGAATACCTAAGGCCCTGTAGTCATAGGGGAAGGCGAGGTCCTTTGACGCTGCTTGCAGCTTTTATTTGATATATTTTCAGTTAATTACCCTGCAATCTATTGGTTACTTTGGCTGGTGTTACAGTATACTCAGGACTATAGGGCATAAGCTAAAAGCAAGTGAGCTAAGAATATCCCCATGCCACTGGAGCTCACAAAGTCAATCAGTGTAACGGCTGCACACTTCACTGCCTCCCTCTGTTTTTAAAGCCTCCTTGGTTTGACCCCATCTTACAACATGTCGTCAGGTACCACAACGGGTCTTCTGCTAAAACATGGCTCACTCAGATCATTAAAAAGGAAATCAATCACAGAAATAAAAGTTGGACACTTACAGGAGGTCCTGGCTTCCCCATTGGTCCAGGTAAACCTCGTAATCCCTGCTCGCCCTGCAGCACAAAGGAAGGATTTATAGTTGGTTATTGTTGTACAGAAATAAACTCTGCGTTCAAAAGAATATAACCATCCCAATGTATGATCATCTTGATCTGCAATATTTATTTAAAAAAACAAAAAAAAACTTATTTATTTTGCTGGCCATAAATAAAATAAATACATAATAAACCCTTAACACAAACTAAAACTAGTTATGCCACCGAATCGACATCGCACTCCCTCGCACACTGGATGGATGCTCGGAAGAGCATGCCTGGGAAATACATGATGGACGTTTTTATTCTAAAGAAGAAGGACCAGAGAAGTTCTGTTTGCAATCACTTTCACTTCACATCAACATCACTTTACAGGTTTTTCTTCATTACAGTCCGTACATTTTTTATTACTTTGCTGTGGAAATGCTCTTATTGAATACAATAGAAGCGTATCTGCTTGCATGTGCATGGTACAGCGGAAATTTTATGTTACCCCATATTTCGGCTGGAAAATTGGTTAGTGTTGTATTTGATAACAAATATGTCCTCCGCCTCTAAGTGCAGCTAAGTTTGGAATTACTTTGAACAAATCAGCTCGTTGTGTGCAAAATTTGTCAGGTGAAACAAGGTTTTTACAATAGCACCATGACCATGAGGAATCATATTAAGTCCAATTACAAAAACATAATTATTGTCCCACCAAATGACAGACAACTGCCATCACTGCGTTCACAACTGCAGGTAGGCAGAGATGTACCCCTGAGCGAGCTGAGAAGACAACTCAACTCAAAGCAAAAATGATCTCAAGAGTAATGCTTCCTTTAAGTTTCGTCGAGGGAGAAGGATTTAAGTAAGTTTAATTTTTATATATTGTTTTATTTTAAGCTACAAAACACAGGATGTAGTCTATAACTTTGTTTCTCTATATGTAACCCAAAATGCTTCTTCAGAGATGATGTTCAGAAATATGTTTAAGAAATTAATGTCTGTCTCATTAAACTTCATTTAAATAAACAAATATTCAAATATAGAGCTTAAAAATTTGAACTTGATATTTGTGGAAAATGCCCATCCCTACTCCAGAGGTGAGTCCTGAGGTGACATTTAGTTCATGTTCATGGACTTACCAGTTCTCCTGTAGAACCTGGAGGGCCACGCATCCCCATGGTTCCTTGGATACCCTGAAGGAGAAAAAAAGAGGTTTAGAATTTATTTAGTGTATCCATTCATTTAATGAAGTTAAACATTCCACAAACGTAATATATCGTCTAAATTTGACATACATTTTACATGGTTTAAAAATGTTGAACTAAAACATGGCAAATATGACCAAAAAAAAAAAAAATGGTAACACAAGGTGTAACAATTTATATGCTAAAATGTAAAATGTCTTTTCTTGCACCTATTATTCAAGACTTATTATTAAGACATTAAAAGCAATATTGATAACTGTTATTAGGATGTAATGGTTGCATTGGTTCTTGTAGCACTGATCAGTGACACTTTCATCTTTCATTCCTGACTGTAACCCCCCCAAAGAAACAATGTCATCTCAAAGAGCCATGTCAAAGACAGACAAAACTATGCCAATTCACACTTCTAGTATGACTTGTTATAATTGGTTTGTTGTGTTAGCTGTTCCAATTAGAGGTGAAATATGTTTAGGTTGAAACAGTCAAGATGCCACAGATTTATGGGTGTGGTCTGACAATTTCAATTTCCTGTCTTGGAAGTTGGCCGCTCTATAAAAATGCAAATTTTATAGACAAAACAAACTAGAGAGATGACTTTTCCTAATTTATAGATTATTTTTACATAACATCTTGTTTTTAATAAGACATCTTAGCAACGTTTGATGTCAAAATTTTTCATCTAATAACATCTAGGTGGCTGGTGAAGTATTAATAAGAGAGTGTCAGTGTAGGACATAGGTAGGATATAAGTAGAACAGGAGGTATGAAAAACCTACATGCTAAATTTATTGTGCGTTTTTTTTTTTAATCTTTTTTTAAATTTATTGGATGGAAGTCTTCCTAAAGTGTGAGAACATTTATGTCCAACCATTACAAAGAACATGTTGTAAGTTTTCTTTGTAAAATATTGCTTTAGCTCCACAAAAGTTATTTTACATAAAAGAAATGGGCAAACCTTTTCTTCCGGGGCTGTTAGTAATGGTTCCAGTTATTTAGCCTACCTAATATCTGACTTGAATCTGGGACATGTTGGCCAATCTTTGACCAGATTTTTAGTTCGCACATGAACATTGCTCATCACTAATTACACTGAGCACATCTTGTGTTTTCTGTGACCACTAGCCACTAGTTAGTCCAAAGTCTGGCTTAAAATTGTGTATTCTGAACAAAGCTTATGTGTAAAGCTCATGCAAAAACAGTAGATCAGTGGATTGAGCACAAGACCAAAGAGGAGCTGGGTATTGGCCATTAAGCCAACATCTATTGTCTTTTTGGACCGCTGACTCTGGAAGTGTGAAGTATGCTTATTTTAAAAGATTTGTATTGTACATGCCTGTGTGGTCACAGTGTGTAGAGTCAATACAATGAGAGGTAATCACTTACATACATGCCTACAGGGCCCTGAGGTCCCTCCACGCCTGACTTCCCTGTGAAGCCCTAATGACAAGAAAACATCAATGAACACATCAGTTTATTGAATGAACCATGAACCTAATCCCTGCTCATTGTGTTCACACTACACTTCAACCATACGCTCTTGTGTCTGGTGAGCAGTATCACTTCACTCTCAATGTTTGACTTACAAATTATATTTGACTAAGGGCATGATTTTACAGTAATTTCCAACTTTAATTTATTCCCAATAAAAGTAAGAGTGCAACCCCTCATGACCCCTAACCCTTAATGTGATTTTGATCATCTATACATACAGGAATTATTGCAAAATGTAATTTAAAAATTGTGTATTCAGGGTTTACTTGAACATATTTACATACAGTATGTCAACAAATGAAACAGACCTTTTAAATTGTAAAGTATGTATCTTTAGGTCTCTCTCTCTCAGTGTTCTCTGATTGGTCAGATGGCCCATTCCAGTTAATCAGGGGCAATAAACCGACTAAAGCCTATTTGACACGTTTAGGCACATTTAAGCCTAGGTTCTGCACGATCACATATGCATAATGTAAAGCATTTCTTTTTACTAATGCAACATTTGACCCACATGGACAACATAAATGTACATCTAAGCAAGCTGAAAGACATTTTTCTGGGAAGAGGTGAAGTGAAGAGTTCTAAATCTTCACTTCACTGAACTAACCTATGACTCTCTGTTGTACTGACATTGCTCGTAAATAAAAGAGTGCTTTATGAGTACAGACAGTCGAGGAGGACGTTTTTCAGCACAACACAGATAAACTGGCCTCAGTATAAGAGCACCCTAACATTGTTTCTCTGGCACAGATTTCTCAATATCCCACCGTCAGGAATATCTAGCCCATTTTAATCTGCCAGTTTATTAGGCAGTTTATTTAGTCCTTTTTTACATTTCAATATCACAAAAGTGATAAGTGGAAAGGGCTTTGTAAAAGAGTCTAAACAGGCGTTCGAGGTGCATTATGGTACTTGTCTAACTCAATCTGTAAGTGGAAGTTAAGCTAACAAGACCAGAAGAAGGCCAGACACAAAATAAAAAAGCAGAATAGAAGACCTTTCAAACTAAACAGCAAATCTTAAAAGAAAAAAAAACTATGTAAAATGGCATCTATCACTAGCATCTATCTCTAGATGCTGCAAGGTAACAGTTGCTGCCACTATGCAGTTGTTAGGAGATAAAGGCCTGTGAAGTGCTTTTGTGTTGTTGAACGATAAGACAGATCTTAAAACACAAATCGATCAAACGAACACGTGAAAAAGCCACGGGGTGAAATGTACTGTGTGCCCTTGAACATATAAGACCAATAATAAATCCGATGGCTGTAGACATCCTCTGTTGTGTGTGATACATGTGTTGATGGACTCACGCTCTCCCCTGGAGGTCCTGGTGCGCCCGGGGGTCCTGGTTTACCCGGAGGCCCCTGTCAACATAAAAACACCGGCTGTGAACAGAGAAATATCGATCCACACCAGAGACAATGCATCAAAACAAGCACAGTGGCAAGCCTATAACTCTGACAGTAAAGCTGATGGAGCAGGCGATATGTTTTAACTCAGTAGAGAGAAAACGTCAGATGATGAGAAGAGAAAAAGGGAAAAGGCAGTGGACCTTGAGAAAATATCAGTAGGTAAAGGAGACATTACAGTGTTAACACCACAGTATTGTTAATGAATGCGACATAAAGTGCTCTGGACCAGCCACAATTTTATTTGTAAATTTTATAACCCCAAAATGAGGAAAACATTCATCTTCATTTATTTTGCAACTTTAACACCCCATTGTTCAAATACAATGTCTATATCAAAGTTTTTGTTGATTATTGTCGGTCTTTTCAAGTGTTTCCCTCTTAGGCACAGCAGCAGGCTATATGAAATTATTTGATGAAAAAGTAATTTCATTCTATAGAAGTATAAAATATAGTAGTAGTATATATACTAGTATATACTAGTATATATTTTGTATTATTTTTGCCAATGGTGGAACGCTTCATTCGTCCTGTACTTGTATTTGAGTTGTGTCACCAGCCTCATTTTTGGACTGGAGAATAAGCTTTAATTACTTGACTTATTTTTTATGGCTAAGACTGGGATTTGGTGGTGTATTTGTGATGACTCAGACTTGACTTGTGCACAGTAACTTGAACTTGGCCTTGGACTTGCGCACCTGCTTATGTGAGTTATTCTCTTTTGATTTGTCTCAGTTGTTATATTGAAAAAACTATACATTTTGTTGGTAAGTAACTGATAAATAATAAATACCGGTCACAGAAACAAGCTTTTGAAACAGCAATGAAATGTTTTAGACTGACTGTTGAGAGATGACTGTGCGTGTGTGTTTGAAGAAATGTGCATTAGCAATGGAGAAAAAAATGTGGTACAAAACCCATCTCATGCATTGTGCTTCAGAGAATGGGCTTATCATAAAGAGACAGTAAATCTTACAGGAGATCCAGGCGGGCCATCTGCTCCTCTGTCTCCAGGAATGCCCGGGAATCCCTGGAAAAACAAAGACAAAATCATGAGGGCATTTGATGGAGTCAGTAGATGAGAAAAGGTCATAGGGGATATTGATATGGTTTAAAAGACAATAAAGGGGAAAAAAAATGTTTTTTTTTGGTTATTTCCCTTTTAATGTTACTTTTTGTAGCCTATATACATTTATATCATTTAAATAGACAGACAGACCCAGAGTTTCCCTGCTTCCAGGTTTAACATACTCTGAGTTTGTGCTAAACCTGCTTCCTCATGTGCTAAAGACATTTGTATTCAGCTGTTTGGTCAAAGAGAGACAGAGGTCAAGCCCTCTCACCGTTGGCCCTTTACTGCCTACACTGCCTCCTGCACCGGACAGACCCTGAAACACACAAACAAGAAAAATGGTACAATCAGATTAACCCTAATAACAGCTTAATAAATGATTCTGAAACAAGTTATTAATTGACAGTCAAATAAATAAGCTTATTTCTTTAAATTAATAATCATCTTTTACCTACTTTAACCGCCTTTAGACATGACACCAATAACTCGACAACTGCAGCAGACATTTACTATAAATTATAATACTACTAGATTAGAATAATGACAATCAAATTGAAAGAGAAAACACAAGCTAGATGTGCAATGGTCATTTCTCTGTACAGACACTGCCCTCTGCTGGTGGAAAATGTTTTGCTAAGCCAGCATTCACAAGGAAATCAGTTTGACATTTTTAGGACACTTCTATCTTGGCAGTCTTTCAGCTCGAGTCAGATTTTGAAATTCTACCAGACACTCAGCTCATTCAGACCAGCTTTATATTTTCAAAAAACACCGTGGAATAAGACATATTCTAAATATTCTGTAGTCAATACTGTTGTCAATTGTATATTTATGTAATACATATATATTACAACATCAAAATGTTGAAATTCAGTTTTTGATGATTTAATACACACGAGAACCCTAACTGCAAAATACTGTCAGCCTGAGTGTGTAGGAGTAGACAGGATTAAAAACACAGCAATGAAAGGTGTGAGATATGATATGATTATTATGAATATTGTAGAGAATGGGAACCTGTGTACCAGGCTTTCCTTCTGCTCCCAATGGTCCTGGAGGTCCAGGCAAACCCTGACAAGACAATACAGGGACAGGAAAAGGGTTTTACAACAATGTCTACAAGTGTGACAAAATTCAGGCTGTGTCATGACTGATAAACATTACAATGACTTTTGATATTTGAATTTCAACTTCAAGTTTTTCACTTGCATATAATAAAAATATTCGGACCTCTACTTTCTACAGTTCTCACTGGAGCCAATATTCAAAATATTAATATGCATGATAAAATTATTTGTTTTATTGCTGTAAAACATCTTTGTGATATAGATTTTGCACATGTTGATATTGTAATAGCCATGTAGCAATAACTTGTAACTTGCAAACTTGTTGAGTACTCTTAATTTAAGCTTGTCAATATAGACATTTTAATGATTATGTTCCACAAAAACACACCATTTTGACTGATGATTCACATTCAGAAAAATGGAAATGGCATATTGATAATTAGGATAATAATTAGGAACAGTTATAACAATGCAACATAATTAACAACTTTTTATGCAATTAATATTTACTAGTTTTAGAAAATATTCCAAACAATTACATTTCCGACATGTTTTTAAATAAATAATAATACATTTAGAAGGATGTTAGGTTTAGTTTTGTGTTACCGATGGACCTGGTTGACCGGGATGACCCCTCTGCCCAGTGCGACCCTGTGGATATAAAAAAAAACAAAAAAAACAAAAAACCTCATAATTAATAGTGTAGAGAGGGCAGTCCTTTTTAGTCTGAGTAGGACTAGTGTCTGAGTGCTGTACCCTGTGTCCTCTGGGCCCTGGTTTACCGCTGCGTCCGTCTGGTCCCCTGTTCCCCTTCAGACACATTCACAGATTAATCAGGACAGTTTAAAACAGTACAAATATGACATAGATTTAGATTGAATTTGTTAATATTTCTTTCTAGAAGATATTTTTAGCTGTAGACCTAAGTATAGAAGGAGGACTGTTCTTCAGCCACATTTACAATAACGAACTAGACTTACACAGTTGTGTTCAAGACAATAAACTAAATCAAATACCAAAATACTGCATCAAGCAATTTACAAATGTATTATTACATTATTCATTAGACTCCGATAAAATTTAATCTCAAACTAAAATCTGAACCCAACCCCACACTGACCTTTAACCCATGGGTGCCCTGTTTTCCCTGAGGCCCTGTTTCTCCACTGAAGCCCTGGATAAAGAAAGACATAGTCAGTCACTGTGGTTCATTTTGACTATTAACATCATAGAAGAACCATAAGTAAGTGGTTGAAAAGAATCTATGTAATCACGTTTATACAGGTGTCCATACCACAAATTGTCTTTAACAAATTTAATCAAACACAGTATGGAAGTATTTAATGGCATTCAATACAGCTGGGTGACAAGTTACATTAAAAAATATTCACATGCTCTTGTAATGTGATGTACTACAATTTGCTGCAAGTAACATTAAGTTAAGTTAGTTTCAGGACATGTCATTGCCTCGTCACAATTCTAAAACCAGTTGAACCAACCCCAGACATTTCTGTTCTCTGTCCTGAATATAATGAAAAATGAATTTTAGATTGTATACTTTGTGACACATTTTTATTTCACTTTACCTGTCTGTGACTTGCCGTAACAGGCGAATTTCCCCTCTGTGACATCAATAATGTCTTATCATATTTTATAAGTTGCATCTTGATGAAAATGAACTAGCTTCTAAGACATTCTGAAAACCCAGGGTTGACCCCCTACTTTGCCAACTGCCTAATTCTGGTTGTACATGGCCATGGAGCACCCATCTCCCACGTTTCCTGTCAACATGCAGTTAGTCTGGCAAAAATGAACCTCTCATTCTCATTCTACATATAAACCCTCTTACCCTTTTTCCTGTGCCTGTCTGGCTTATACTAGAATTAAAATGCCTGTGTGTAGTTGGAGCAGTGTTCACTGTACCTCAGGGCCTTTGGGTCCGAGTTGGCCCTTTGTTCCTGGGAATCCAGGGAAACCAGCAGGGCCCCTTTCTCCCTGAGGGCCTCTAATTCCTGCTGCCCCTTGCATGCCCTGAGAGAAACACACACATCTATTTAACCAAAAACACTTATCCATCATAATCGTGATCATAATGGAAGCTGCTTTAGTGTTGGTAAATACAAGTTGCAGGCTCATACTCTATCGCCTTTTGGCCCTGGCTCCCCCTTGTCCCCGTCTGGGCCCCTGTTCCCCTGAGGAGAAAAAAAAAAAAAACAATCACAAAGAGTGGAACAAAAGTAAAATAGATGTATAGCTGTGTAGCTGTGTGTATGAGCCAGGGGAACGTACCAGAGCTCCAGGGGAACCAATTGAACCTTTTATTCCTGGAGGACCCTGGAAAAAAAAAAGATCCGTTAAGTCATTTGCAACAAGACAACAAAGTAACACAGGCTAGGTCTCACTAAGGTGCAGTTAACCAATCACAGAGGAGTTGATCTAACCACTCAGAGTAAAGTAGAAAGAATTAAGAAAATTAGGTTCTCTTTACAAGTGGACAGTAGACAAATGAAGCAGAAGTGTAAATTTAATCAGGAAGACTCCTCCCTATCATCTCCTGGCCCTCTCCATTCTGTCTCTCTTAGCTGATGTCACCCTACTACCTCACCCTCTCAGCCAATGATTACTCAGCTGTCTAAATTTAATGCACTTTCTCCGGTCTCCCTCCAGCCTCCTCTGTCCCATCACCTCCTCTGCAGTGGAACCCTCTATCTACTATTAGCATTGCCAGGGCTTAAGCATCAAAGTTTTCTAGTAGAATTATACACTTATACTATACTTTGTCAATTAAGTCTTTAATTTAAGCCCTTGCAACTTGATAACAGCAGAAACCTGCAGTTCCTGGAACCTTGATTTTCCACTAAGGATCTATATATTTCCCACAGTAATTCTTATGGTTGTGATAAATAAATAAATAAATAAATACAGCAGGAAATAAGCAGTAAATTTAGGGAAAGACATTTTTGTTTGTTGTCATTGCTAACGATCCTTGTTTAGTATAGTCCAAAATATGCGTTGAGGGGGTAAAAGCAGTTTGATTGGTCCTCCACTAGAGGACACTGTGAATTAGATTGACACTACACAACCTCCACAGCACTTGTTCTTCATAAACATATAGTAAATGTATTTTTAGAGTCAGGCTGGGCTGGTGGTGGTTCAAAGGCATAATAAATTGTTAAATAAACCTGCAGCTGGGACCCACGCCAACATTCACTCACAATAACAACATCAGCATGTGCCTTTTATGAGGCACATTCATTATGTAATGATGTCATGTCCTGTTGAACTCACCATGGGCCCCTCAAAGCCAGGCTCCCCCCGAGGACCAGCAGGCCCCACAGGCCCCTGTTACACAAACACAAGGCAGACACAAACAGAGATAAGTTCTCAAAGGTTTTTACTGTTCAGACACTAAAGATTGGTCAGAGAATGTAAGACAAATGGTCAAAAGGGTGCAACCTAAAATGTTCTGGCATGTCCGCTTTGGAAATCCATTTTGATTCTAGTTATCACTTGAACTTTATCACTAACTTTATTGTTGAGAACGTGAGTAGAACAGTGACTCATGATGTCTCATGATTAGATTTTGCTGATGTTAAAAGTTAAAAAGGACTTTTTAATAGAGTTAAATGTTGTTCAGAGCCTGGTCCGTGTGTGAGAGGCAGAGCCTCAAGTAAGCATTAAGTGAAATTTTTATAGACACTGCTGTTTTAAGACACGTTTTCTTTTTTTCTTCACGTTTTTCTTTTGTTTCATTTTTCTGCCTGTAGTCCAGTCACAAGGTTATACTGATATTATATGATAACAGAATATTTAAAAAAAGGAACACAGAGAGAAACTACCAGGTGTTCATATTGTTAGTTCTGGATACCGTTTTCTTCCCTTTTCTTCTTCTTATCGTTTTTGTTGATCAGTGGAATTAAAACATAATCTCTGTGCTTAAGAGTTAATATTTTGTCAATTTCCCCATCTTTTATAAACAATAGGCATTAACACTCTGGCAATAATGTATGTGATGGATCAAAAAGAAAAAAAAAGTACATTTTAGCGTTTATAATGCCCTAAAGACAACTTACAGGGTCCCCTTTTGGCCCTGGACCACCGCTCAGCCCCAAATGCCCCTGTGAAGATAGACCAAATTACCAAAAATAAAACCGATAAAATCTAAAGGAACTTTATGTCTGTCCTTGAACTGTTCTCACCTGAGGTCCTCGGAGTCCTGGGGGTCCCATCTGGCCCTCCAACCCCGGAGGGCCCTGAACAAAAGCAGGCAAGGTTTAAGGCTGACACACTTTCCAAACATTTTCATCATGAGTTTGAATAAATATACTTGAAGAGCACATATGTGTATAAAAATGTCTACCTGAGGGCCTGTGGGCCCGACACTGCCAGCAGGACCCATGTCACCCTAAAACACACACAGAGTCAAAGTGTCAGCTTTGGTCTAAGTCTAAAGCCAGGTTCTCGAAAGTAGTTATAACTAATCTTCAACATATATTATTACATAAATATATCTGCTTTAGACAGCCCCATTAACATTGAGTCTCAAGAATCTACAGTAAGAGGCTTATTTTAACTCAGAATGCCCTGTTCACTCTTCTGTTTAGATCAGATTGGTGTGTTTGTGTGAGTGAAGGGTGAGAGCATTATACCATTAGTTCTACAGAGTAAAATACTTTTACCATACACAGAACTGAATGGACCGTGGTCTCACCCTTGAGCCGTTGACTCCTTGGGCGCCGACTAGTCCTGTCCAACCTGGAGCTCCCTGTCAAACACAGACATGGATTAATTTTTTTACTTTTTTATGTTTGCCCATTGATTATATCTGTCATCTGCCAATCTTAACTGCAATTCAACCATAAACACCCCAATTTACAAAAACTTGCTCTGAGTTTAATATTTTGCATGTTTTCACATCAATGCAAAGACCAAGCTGTCACTGACTTTAACTTTAACATATTTAAACCTGCTGCAAAATCACCCTATATGTCACATAACGTGGTTCTAAAAGTTAATTTCATGTCAAAAGCAAATGTTATGGCAGTTGCCAAAAGTGATTTACATCATTTTGCCAAAAATGTTTTTTATTTTATTGATTTTTATTTAGATAAATATCTTACTGGTGGTCCTGGCAGACCTGGTGGGCCGTCCCGTCCATCCTCCCCCTGTCACAAACCAAACAAATTAAAGACAGCATTCAAGTCATTCATTCATCTTCTACCGCTTAGAAGTCACACTATTATTCTTCTCAAGTTATTTTTGGGGGGCATTTTGCCTTTACACATCGATATAACTCGTAAAAACATCAAAATATGCAGTTTTCTTTGTGTGGGTAATTAGTGGGTAAGATAGAGGCCCCATAAAGGGCATCTGTGAAGCAAGACCAGCGTCCAGACAAAATACTGTACATAAAAACAGACCTTGCAATTTTGACTTAATGTGCCACTGAGAGGGCTAACAGACACTATAAATATTAATTGCTAATACTTCATGTGAAAGGACAATGGACTCACATCAGGTCCGGGTGGCCCCTCAAGCCCATACCCTCCTCTAATGCCTGGAGGCCCCTGTGGAGGACACAACACGTTACACTTCAGTATCTGACACCTCTGACCGCTGAGATCACTCACTTTGCAGCAGAAACACATTTTAAAAATTTGACTTGAATTTGCTATATGAGAACACAGCTACTGTGTTCAAGATGAAAATAAACCCAGTGAAAGAAAGAATGAGACTCTTTGCTTCTCAAAGTTCAAAGAGCAGGTGATTCAGAAATCAAACCTCACAGATGAGCATGTCCTCTAGGATGTGTTAGAAATATACTGCTGCTGGTAAATTTGGCTTTAAAAGGATTTTGTCTTAATTAGGTAAATTCTTATACTGGGAAAATATTCTATAACTGTCATATTTTTAAATGACATAAAATAATTCACATAAAATATGTAAATTCATGTTAGGAGAGAGTGTTGAGGAAAACTTACAGGTGGCCCAAGAGGACCAGGTGGGCCCGGTAAACCAGAAGATCCCTGGAAAAACAACAAGAAAACATATTGTCAGTGCATGTAAAGCTTTTGAACAGCAGTGCGTTAAATATGACGATTAGAGAGAAGTTCAAAAACTTTGTATGAATCTCCATGATGGTAACTGTTTTGATTTTAAGAATAGAAAATCATCCATCAACCATCACAAGCTTTTAAAATCCAGAAGAAGAAGAGGACAAATCAGGTTTCTGTTTAGAGACTCTTAGTGGAGCAGAAGACACACACAAAATGGTGTTGCTGAATTACTGTTTTGATGAATCAGTATTGTTTAATTTTTGTATTTTTTTATGTAATGGACCCCAGGAAGACTAGTTGTTACCTTGGTAGCAACTAATGGGGATCCATTTAAACAAAAAACAATTAAACAAACAGGACGGATATTAAACTGAACAACATGGACCATCCCCTGCATTGGGCTTTTAAAAACAACACAGAGTTGCCAGTGGATGTCTGAGATCAGTGGGCTGCAGGACAGAGCGCAACAAGAACTCCTTCTTCCTGACTGCAGTAAAACTGAACAATCAATCAATCTGTGGAAGATGAAGTCTGAATCTCTTCATTTGAGGAGACCTAACTACTGAACCTCTTCTGGGGATTAATAAAGGTGAATTGTATCGAATTAAATTGAATTGCACAACCCATTTTTGTCACTATGACAAAAATGAGTCTGCAGTGAGCTCTGTAATGCTATATTCACAAACATGCAATTTTATCTAGATATTGATAACTATTACTATACATTACATAAACATTTTACAAATATTTGCCTAGTACATTTTACTGTTTTAGTATTTATGTGTTGAGTCAATGCAGAAAAAATTGTATCTACTCTGTAACTGTATGCTACATTAACAGATAATCCTACCTTCTCTCCAGGTTCTCCAATTTCTCCATCTAGTCCCTTGATGCCCATGAGACCCTTGAAAGAACATAGAAAATGTATTATTCACAAAATATTTATGCATCTTTTTCTGACACCTTTCCATTTAAATGAACACACAGGTTTTGTGGGAAACTCCCTGACGTGGGATAATGTTGGAACTAACAGCCACCATGTAAAAAAAAAACAAAAAACAATCAGTGGGACAGTGTGCAATGTACAGTGTAAAAAGTGTTCAATTGTTTTAAGATGGAAGCTGCAGTCACATTTTACTCACCTCATCACCTTTCTCCCCTTTGGACCCTCGTTCCCCTCTGTAACCCCACATGCCCTGCAGTCGAGCACAAACAAAGACAGTATGACATGAGAATGAACCAAATCACTAAAACATGTATCTTTATAATATATCATGTCTAACTGGAGGTCCGGGATCTCCCAGCGGTCCAGGTTGACCATCCTCCCCATTTTCTCCATCTCGTCCTGGAAGCCCTGGAGGTCCTGGAGGGCCTCTCAGACCCAGCTCCCCCTGCCAGACAAGAACATCTCAATCAGCCAGTTAGTTATGAAAACATGAAAAGGTGATTGACAGATCTCAACCCGATTGAGTGTCAGGATTTGAGTAACTAGCAGGGATTGCTTCAAACTTTTCCCACCGGTTTATCATTATGTGACAACACCGTAAATACAGGTACCACTGTGTGTGTGTATATCAGTTAACTGCAATTCACAAGTTTTCCCTCTGATCGGCATATACACCAAGCTTTGAGAGCCCAAGTGAGAGTGACAGCTCTCTCTGCTCAAACTCAGACAGTAGCTCAAGTGCCACAATCATCTCTCACTATCTCTTATATACCATTTTGATAACCACGGAAAAAAAAACTTTTAAAAACTTTTTGCTTTACAAAAACTCTGCCCCCAAGGACCCATTATGACAAGTACTTTATTGTCAATTCTGCCACATGTTCAGCACATACAAAGAACTGAAATTACGTTCCTCTCTTCCCTTAGTGCATACAATACAATAAGCACGATACAGGTGTTTGTTATGACTCACCCAATTATTTGACCAAAAAAACAACATTACCTAGACCTAACCAAAACACACACAAGACCTGGATGAATAAAGAATAAAAGCTTACTAATCAAAAAGCAACAGAGACTTGGCATTGCAAGTGTTTTAACATCCAGATAATTTATGTATTTTAGTGCTTGAATGTTTATTGTTCCCAGAGATAGTCTTTTCGCTGACTCTGCACAGGTGATATAATACATTACACATAAGTAGTTTGTTTTGTGGAGACACTGTCCCAATGCGTCTTTTAGAACCATTCATTTTGCACCAGCACCTCTGTCTAAAATGTCTGTGTAATAACTCCACATGTCACAGGTGGGCTGTGTGTTCTTCTGCACTGACAATGACTAAACCACCTGCTCTGGCACTGCATTACACAGGTTTTACTCTAGTGACGGACTATGATGGATGCCGTGTGAAATACTGAGACACTGCCATGAAATACTTCTATTTTGTTCGAAATTTCTCTTTCGATTTGGCACCGACCACACACTACTTACTGATACATACATAGTGACTTGACTTGATGTTTGGTAAATCTATTCCAGTATGCTGACATTAAGTTTTTATGCTTTTTGTGTTTTGTCTAATGTGTTTTGTAAGTATTTTATTCATTGATTTTCATGCAAATTATATTGGTTGTTGCTGATTTCGTTAGCTTTTTGGCACAAAATGAATGTCTGTTTTGTTACTCTTTGATGCTTTAACAATTCTCTTTTGGGCTCACAATGATGCATTTGGAAAATAGTAGTGGCATAAAGGACTGAGTCAAACTTATGAATAGGTCTGTGGTAGAGCTAAATGAAATGCTGCATTTGCAATATTATTACAGTACCATCAACACTCTTCACCAAGACCTGGGATTATCTTAGTAACCTCAAGAAGAAAGCAGAGCATGTGGCTCTGAACTGGCGCAGCAGAAGTGACAAAACTTCAATACAGAATATTAAGGGATGCCTGATTGCATGACTGTTACAGTACACCACAGCCTTAATAACAGAAATACTAAAAACAAAGGCCCCATCCTATCTCAGAGAGCTCATAGTGCAGTACCGTCCTAACAGAGCGCTCCATTCTCAAAAATATAGGTTAACTAGTCATTCCTAGAGTTTCCAAAAGTGCAATGGAAGGTAGAGCCTTTGGTTACCAAGCTCCTGTTTTATAGAATCAGCTCCCAGATATCATTAAAGAGGCAGACACAGTCTCGACATTTAAGGTTAGACTTAAGACTTTCCTTTTTGACAGGGCTTATGGTCAGGATATATACAGTAGATGAGATAAGATGCTCTAGGCCCAGACGCTGGGGAAGGTATGACACACTGAGCTTCTATCCTCTGGCTCCGTCCTCACTCTTATTACATTATAGTTTACATGTCTACTGAGTTCTCTGCTGTTCACAAGTTGTCCCTGTGTCCCACTCTCCTCTGGGGGAGTGGATACTGTTGCAGATGTCCAGCTGCTGTTAGACCTCCCAGTGATGACTGGACCTGAGCTGTGGCCCATCGGTGATCCTGTCCCGACCCATGGACCCCTCCTGACCCCAGTTCCTCTCACTCAGATGAACTGTTTCTAATGATATTATCATGGACTATATTCAAATAAATTTTTCATTCACCTGTACATATGATGGACTATTTGTCAGTGACTGTCCTGGACACATCTATTGCATTTTAATCAAGATCATCAGTATGAAGAACTGTGAGATGGTGCTGGTCTGATTTCTGTGAGCTCTATGGGAATGTTGCTCTCCCGCTGCACGCTGTCACACGTCAGACAGGTCACTGTGCATCTTAGAGAACACTCATAGAATTGAGCATTTGGCTTGATATTTATTTCTGCGGACACTCTCCTGCAGGTATTTGATTTCCCCAACTCTGGTCAGCAACTCGGCAACCCTACACGTGGGAGACCAGGGTTTGATTCTCTGAAAGAGAGCCAAAAACTCCAGCCACATCAGGTCACAAGCCAGTGTACATTTGTGCTGCTCCAAAGGCTAAATAAAATTAATAGGGCTGCATTTAGAAGGGAATCCAGTGTAAAACCTATTAATCCATCTGAAGAAGGCTACTGGGAGCTATTTCCAAATGTGTGTTAAGGCAAATGCATGGCATACATGGTTTGCAGGGAGAGATCTGATCTAATGGGTATGGTTCCTGGTTACAACAAATCCTGTTAGGTAGTGTTGCGTTAGTTTCAAGAAATAAATGCCACTTACTGAAAGGTGTGATGGTGGGCCAAAACTTTGCATGGGAAACTTCATTTAGGTTACACACAACAATAACCACAGCAGATCAATGTTTTCCACACTTCAAACACTTGTCCCTCTCTTTTGTCAGATGTTTTGGCACAACTGACACAGAGTGGCTCTGTCCTGTATGTCCACACAAACATGTTGGCCATAATTTATTCAAACACTTAAAAAAATGAATGAAACTTTTCAAAAAGTGTATACAAAAAAAAATAAAAAATAGGGCTGACTCTAACTAAATTAACTGAAAAACATTCTTAATTTGTAAGAGACTTTGAGCTAATCTCTTCAGTCTATAATGGTTAAACCAGTGGGAGTTTCTGAACACCAGAGCAGAACTCGGGTCGTGGGTCCACACTTTATAATTCATAAACAAAAATTGTTTTAGCCACATATATTTACACTGAGATGCCACTAAGACACAAGAGAGAATAAGTCGTACAGTGGCCTACACTGTGTACCAGACTGATTTTAAAACAAATCTGTGATTCAGATATAATGCCAGTTTAGGGCATTTATTGACTTGAACCAGTTAAAATAGAGGCCTATGTGAAATATACTTTTAACAGATACATATTGTGAATGAGCACAGTATGTCCTACTTGTTTGCCAGTCTTGTTTTTTTGGCAGTTAGTGTATCAAATAGTAAATCGTTTAAAAAGAAGAAGCTTAGTTCCCACATCAAAGTCTGTACTGATTGATCTGACTCCCATTTTCATCCACAAACTGGCCATTTCCACTACAAACTCTAAAAGTTTTACATCTTCTTTAAATATGAACTTTTTTCAGATCCAAAATATATTATATCCCAATTTTAGATCATATACAGACACTAAACACATAACTTATTTATTTTAGGAAGTGGCCACACTATATTTATATGAACATTAAGAAGCTGTTTAAGTGAAATGTCTGCTACGGTCAATGAATGAGTTCTACATAGATGTTAGACCAGGGGTGGGCAATTATTTTTCTCCGAGGGCCACATTAGAACCTGGGACTCTTGTGGTGGGCTGGACCAACACAGTCAACTCACACTTAATAAAAAGACATATTCTTTAAAGTTTAAACTATAAGCAAAAATATGTCAAATATATGCCACCGTAACAGTTATATCATCCTCTGTTTAAGATCTACTCTTTCCATTTTGTTCTAAAACCAGGCCTGGCTCAACATGTTATTGACACCTGAGAAAATGACTCAAAAAACACTGAAGTTAAGTCTAGTCTCCTGCAGAAACACTAATGATAACAGCTCCTTCCAAACAAGGCCTGAACCAAGAAATCAGAATTTATCCTCAACATTTACCAGGCACTTTTAACGATAACGGTCTATTCCAGCTTCTCCTTACCATAAAAGTATTATGTTTGTATTATGTTCTGTACATGGTCTACACTCCTGCATTAATTCCTTTTCTGACACAAGCCTCCTGAGGGCCGGACAGGGGAGGGTCGAGGGCCTGATGTGGCCCCCGGGCCTTAAAATGCCCAGGTCTGTGTTAGACTAATAACTCTTTGCAGATGTTTTGTCAGTCTAAAAAATAATGGATCATATTACACAGCACATTGCCCAGCTCCAGTCCAACTAAGCTGTATGTGTTCAACAACAGTTAAAAGAACCATTTCCTACACTTGTTAAAATTAATTTTGTGATTCCAGTTGGACTACGGTATTTCCAGTTTTACTTTCACCAATCACAGCACAAAAGATGAATAGCTCCTAGTAAAAACGTAGCACCTTGAACCTCCCATCTCCATCATTGAGCGAGTTGATCAGAGCAGTTAGTGATTTTGCTGTGTATCTAGCAGTAGTAGGAACTGTGAACTCACCATTTCTCCTGGGATCCCTGGTCGTCCCCGTTCGCCAGGTTCACCAGGTGGACCCTGAAAATAATGTTTATAGACCCATGATCAGTCAGTGTAATATGTATTCCTTGTTGTGTATTTCAATGTGTAATGATGATCATCAAATTACTGTAGTGTCTGACCTGCAGGCCAGGTTTGCCCATCTCTCCAGGTGGTCCCTCAGGGCCCTCTTTACTCTGAAAACTCACAAAGAGCAAACCAGCCTCTGGTCAACATGAACACACAAACTGGTGTACTAATAATAAGTAAAAACCCCTTTTTAAATGATACTTACAGGCCAGCCAGCACGCAGCAGCTGGTAGAAACTGGTTTGCTAAAAGAAAACCATCATAAAAGAATAAAATCAGGTAAAAGGTATTCATAAAGAGCAGACACCTGGGCCTCAACAGTAAGTTTCCAATGGTGGTTCTTTTGATAACTGTGCATCACAACTTGACAGTGTTGCTGTTACTGTTTTTGATCAATTGACAAGTTCATGCATTATCTCAGAGAAAGTGACAGAAAGAAAGACAAGACCTTAAAAACTTTAAGCATTTTCAAATGTGGGAGCCCTAACTATTGGTTAGTCCCTTGGACAAGAAATTCTCCTCAGTAAAAGTTATCAGATACTGCGTAACAATTTGTGAGTCATTGGCAGCCCTTAGTATGGACTTTCAGGTGACATAACACCAAAAACCATCCTAAGATTAAGTGGCAGTTGTGGGGTAAATTTTGTCAGACTACCAGATACATATATTGATACATATTACAAATTCATGATCATTTCAACAACAACACATCTGTGACTAAATACATTTTAATGTCTACATTTTTCCTGCACTTTACTGTGTGAAACATGAAACAGTTTGTGAATGGCCGCTGCAGCTGGACATGTTAAGTTCAAAACAAAGTGGAATCATTTCTTCCACAAACCAATAACAGACTTGGAGTGTTCTGCATCTTCTTCCAATCATGGATTCGTAGCTGTCCATCACTGACACATACTATGAGCTGTCTACAAACTTGAGCTGAAGGAGAGATGTACATTACAGCAAGGTCAAAGGTCATACAGATCATCTGAGGGAAACAGGGGTTGAGGGAAAAGAGGTTTAACAACCCTGATTCCCTGGTATAATTTAACAACATTAGAGCATGCATCTAGTTTATGATATGTTCCTCACAGAGTAATGGTACATTGTGCACATTTTATGAATGAACAAAGAATTTGTTGTTTATTTGTTTTACAAATAACAATGCTTTCATTACTGTTGTCCTATCTTTATTTTTGTGGCACATCTTGAAAGACACCATTTAATGATTGGAGACTACTCACTCTCTAGGGGCATTTTCACTTCTGAAAGTACGCACCAGGGTTCGCACAAAGAACTCACACATTGTTACACAGTATTCCTTTAGTTCTTTTGGAGGTTCTCTGTGGTATATGCTGATCAGTGCAATGAAGAGTGCAGTGATAGGTAGGTTCATAGGAGAAACACATCAGCTGCTTCACAAAAGGGTGACTCAACACAGAGGGGACCTGAGTCAGTCCACTTCATCTTAAAGAGAAAAGGAATTGCTTTGAGGACAGTAATGTCCGAATCATGGCCAGGGAGGCCAGGTGGTTCGAAAGAGGTATAAAGGAAGCCATCCCTGTTAAAATGAAAAAGCACTCTCTAACGACTGCCCCACCAGTACTTAAACTGCCTATTCAATTCTTAATGACAATGAAACCAGACTAGCCTTGTCAAATCACAGCAGTTTCACACTACAGTTTTTAGCAGACTAATGGACTTTCTCTCTAAACACTATGTTTACTGTCGTCATGGGGCATGTTGTCGCTTCAGAGGCTCATTTTACCATGTAACCAGAGAAATACAATAATCAGAAAGGAGTAGCCTGTAATTTAAATGCACTGCACAAGAAATAATTTGAATCACTATAGCACTCATTAGGAAATGGTCAGCATCACATCTGTCAGCATCTGTCATAGAAAAGTGATAAAAATAGAGCAATACAATGTACGCATCAAGATTCCCATCTCCGTTTGCTTGTCTTTGTGTGTTTGCATTGGTCCAAAAGTCACCTGATAATTTGAACAACAGATACAAAAAAGCATTACATCTACTACTACATCACTTTGATCATCAATCAGTGATGTAAACCTCTAGTTATAGCTGAAAAAATCCCACACAAATGTGAGTCAAATGTCACAACTGCCCATAAACAGGCCGGCTCAGTTGGCACGATTGAACCCAGGCCTTTCTTGTCCGTCAGATGTGGTTTTACTGTTTCATGGTGAAATGCTTTAGAGGTGCCATTGAAAGAGCTGACAGGTTTAGGACACGCGCATTCAGTCCATATGTGTGTTTGATATTGTTGAATTAAAAAAAAAAAAGAAAAACAAATGCTAAAATGTGAGACTTATGCCATATGTGTTCTATTCTGAGAAGCTAACTTGTGGTCCTGGACAGTCTTGATTTAAAATTATGAGCCCTCCATCTTCAAGACCAAGTAAAAAAAAAGGAAAACAATATTGTGGAGAAACTGCGACGAACTGGCCACTGTCCAGGGTGTACCCCGCCTAAGGCCCAAAGCTGCTGGGATAGGCTCCAGCCACCCGCGACCCCACGAGTGGGATAAGCGGTAGAAGATGAATGAATGAATGAATGAATATTGTGGAGAAATGTCTTAAAACCATTAACTCTGTACTAACTTTAATTTGATTGGTCATATCTGTCTGTGTTGTTTTTATCAAATATTCATTCATATTTTGTTTGTCTCATATGATAATGTTTGAATCGTTGCTGATAATAATTAATACAATTTTGTTATTTTCAGTTGGCTACTTATATAACTATAAAATTTCTAGATGAAATACAACGTCCAGTAAAATCCATTAATCTGATAAAACCTTAGGAGAGTCCACTTAATTTGTGATAAAAGAGTCTGACCTAAAGCTTGAACTTGGACCAATCTAAGCAGCCAGGATTTATTGATGATGATTGAATGTGACTTACAAGCAACCTGTTTTATGGACAAGAAATCACAACAAAATGCCAGACTTGTCACTATAAGCCCAGTTTATGGCTTTAGTTAATTTCAAAGATTACACCTTTTGTCCATGTCCCCCATTAATGAGGCTTCTTTATTTTGACTCTTGCCCTTCCTGGAGGCCCATTGTGTGTCTGTTTCAAGAGCTTACAATCTCTATCTCAATGTGGACTTCAGTTTTTCGTTTAATATATTTATCAGAGTCTAGCAGGTCCACATTACCTGGAAGGCAACCCACTCCTCTGCAGTGTTCCTCCAAAGGTAGAGGGTGGGTAAACCTGCTGGTCCTGGAGGTCCAGGCTCCCCCCTCTTTCCTGGTCTGCCTTCAGGACCAGTTTTACCCTGTCAGGAATCAATTATGGATATTAATCTGCAGGATAATTTTAGATGTCAGTTTATGACATGTATTAAAAATGCTGAATTGAATACCAGAATATAACTTGTATTAAACTTAAATGCATTATTTGTGATGTAAAAAAGATTCCTACCTTATCGCCTTTGAACCCCGGCAAACCCATCTCTCCTAGACATCCCTGTGGAAATAACAGAAATCACATTAAACACATCCAAACTATCAAGAAACAACATTAATGTTAATGCACCACGTTAAAGACCAGGAAACGACAGCCCTCCTGCTCCCTGTAAACTAGTATTAAACAACATACTGGTTAATGATACAGATAAACACAGATAAAGACTTTGCTGAGCCAGGAGCCACTGATCTGAGACACTGCAGCTCATTGTAAAAGCTTTAGTTTGTGGCCTTTTGACACTTGTTAAAATCAGACACTTTGTGTGGACACTTTGAATGCTGATAAAACCTCTGACAGGTGTAATGGCTCTAAGACATTAAGTATAGACATTGATTAATTGATTACTAATACTTTCACTTCTTGTACAGCATTAAAATCATCAGTAAGAAAAATTACTAAATTCTGAGCCAGCACATGTTGTTGTTCTGGAGCAAGTCATTTTTTCAGACCCTGGTCCGCCTGATTGCCCTTTTGTTGATCAGTATATATAAATGTGATATTTCTCTGCTAAGCCTTCTTAACACACACACAGCAATGGTAAACAATCATCTCAATAGCAACAGAGTAGATTAAACCTTGCTTCCACAACCTAACTTCATGTTTTCACTAACTGACATTTACAGGAAGTTTGGACCTCTTTGCAGATCTATTAATCTTTGGTAACATGAGCACCAATAAAAATGTATCTCCCCACAAGAAGGTCTCTGTGGCAGTGCATGTTGTGTCTTGACTGTTCTGGCAGACATACCACAGCGTTCTAAATAGCTGAGTGTATCAGTGTGAATGCAGAGTGTTTTAATTGTGAATACTAAAATGCAACGCTACATGACTCATCCACACAGCACATGGCAACCTCCTATTAAGTTGGTTTGGAAAGAGAAGCTATTGTCCAAAGAAAATTAAAACATTAAGAATTTAAATGACTGTTACAAGTCTTCTTTTGTAAACTTTTCTCTGAACAGCATTTCGCAGCTGATCACCAACAGATGTCCTTGTACACTTATCTCTGAGATGAGATGTTGATTAGTAGAGACTTATTGTGAGCCCACAGGATGTCTTCCTTCATGTTCCTCTGCAGCTGGCTTTAATCACAGTAAAGTGCTGAGTCGTCCTGTGGATTTTATGGCAGTGTGACTCAGCTTTGGTCCAGATGGAAATGTATATGTCGTCTGGGTCAGTGTGTTCTGTCCAGATTTTTACTAGACATGTTTCCTGAAGATATTAAATGAATTTTGAAATCTTGTAAAAAAAAAAAATAAATGCTCAGAGTTTCCATTAATCACAGAGAGGGTAAACTCTCCTGTGTTTGATGTCAGAGTCTGGAGGTATAAAATAATGCATGAACTAAACAATAAACACTGGGATGGCCAGAAATTAAAAAAGCTCGTAAAAAAAACCCAAGCTGTAACATACTATAAATACCTCAATGCAATGGGAGCCATCTAAGTTCAACCTTCTCTAGAGTTGGCTTAAGTTAAATATATATCACACTTCAAAATGTAGTTTAGAATATTGTTGAGACAGGATTAAGTTTGATCACGGTTTAAAAGAGACATGACCTGTGCGTGTTAATAAATGTGTCAATTAGATCACTGCCACTTCATCTTGTCAGCTGAGTGCTAGCCAAGTCCAAGGTTTAAAGGTCAAGACCTGACCCCATTTTAAACCTTGAACAAAGTCTGACCTAAACAAATATATGCTTTCAATGGTAGTTTAAAAAAAACTTAATTTCAAAGTAAGACAGGTGGTATTATAAAACTATAAAAATCCTGTGAATGGAAATGACTATATTGTTGC
Organism: Rhyacichthys aspro; assembly: GCA_036850595.1. Classification (NCBI taxonomy): domain Eukaryota; kingdom Metazoa; phylum Chordata; class Actinopteri; order Gobiiformes; family Rhyacichthyidae; genus Rhyacichthys; species Rhyacichthys aspro. The sequence continues at coordinate 2,262,817 of CM072159.1, forward strand.
TATGCCTAAATCAGTAGTTGAGAGATACGGTTCCATGAGATAGTGGGGTTTTAGCTCTCCAAAGTACACTGAGTCACCATCTTGAGCTAATGAGCAATGTGTATCTACCACAACTTTACCTTAAAGATTTGGAACCACTTAAAAGCTCCCATTTTAAAGGTGATGACTTGGTCAAACGTCAGCTTTAGTGAATGCAGTGAATACTCTTTCATGATGTTGGTCATGTTTAATTCAGCATACAGAATGAATGCAGTGGTTCTGATTCATGAAGCAAGAGCCATAAGACGCCGGCTGTAACTCAAAGCAGAAACAGCTGTCAATACAAGTTTGACATTCTCAAAGATGGGGGTTCTTTGAAAAATTCCTCTTTTTGCATGCTAGCTACATCCTGACATACATTAGATCAAAATGCAAATAAAAGATGTACATTTAAATGACACAGCTGGGATCAGAGTCACTTTATCCTAAAACATCAGTCACTCTGTGGGTTTAATTCTTAGAAAATACAATAACGAACGGCGTGTGTTTCCTAAAGCGAGCTTCATCAAAGTCCTAACACATGTTGGGTTGGCCGCCTCTGTGATCAGACTCAGATGGAGCTGATAGAGAACAGCTCTTGTACAAATGTAAAGCATGACACACTAAACCTGTGCCAACTCCGTGTAACTCATGCAACAACAAAGGTTTGATAGAAAATGGGGCTGCACACTATATAGAAAATTTGCTGTTACTTCAATATTACTAATCACAATATCTGTATCACAAAGATTGACTTGTTTTGCACTTTTACCTGTCAAAATCATTCTCCAAAGAAAGTCTTGTCAAACTGCGGTGTGTTGAAATAAAAAAAGACCTGGTTAGTCCTAGTTTAGATCTGTTTAGTCGCTGGTTTAGTCCAGGGTACAGTCTTTAATATTGATTTAGCTCCTGCGAGTGGAAGTTAGTCCAGAGCCTTCAATCCAGTCTTTTTATATTTTTATTCACTTTTAACTCTGTGAATTAACTTGAGACAAATAGCAATGGATTTAATGATCAATATCTGATAAAGCTGAAATAAACTTATCTGGTTGTTATTGGAAAGAGAAGGAGTAGATAATTCTGTAGTATATTTATTCTGAATGTTACACTCTCAAAAGCATCAGCACCATTTTGACTTTTGTTTCTCTGCACGATACAGAGTGGGACCCCATTATTCTAATTTATATGTATGTTGCACTTTACATCAAGCAACTATTCACCCATTTACTCACTCAAACACACACATTTATATACAAGTGTCACAAACAGGGAGAGACAGTTGGACTGTAGATGGGGAAATCCTGCTGTCATTAGACAAACAGTCATTTCTGGTCACTATCTTAGGCCAGAGAATACATTTGTAAATTTTAACTCTTCACATTATTTTTTTGGTTGTCCAGATACTCACAGGTATAAGACGCTCCTAACCTAGACCTCCTGCGTACGGCCATATGAAAACTTATTGTGCATGATGATAGTTCCTCCTATGTTCTTTTCTATAATATTAGCATGGATTTCTCTCACCAATATCCAGTCTCAGTCACCCTTGGGCCCATTTTATGCTCATCTAGCAACACAGCAAAGTGCTAACACAAAATTGTAAGTAAATGTAAGCACATGGTCCAATTCCATGAATAAAGTAAAATGTTGCATATACAATACACATGTTTTTGTACATATACTGCTACACTTAATACCCTCATTTATTTCCCAATTGTTGAGCTGTCCCAGTTACATTTGAAACGAACATGGCTCTGAACTCTGTGTATAGTTCATACTTGTATCTGTAGTCAGTAACATGATATGACTCATTCTGGAGAAAGTGGTATTACTGTATTGAAACAATAGGAGGTTTCTTCTCATACTCACTTCTGGTCCTGGGGGTCCCATTCGGCCTACAGGTCCCCTCTGAAGCCGGTACCGCTTCCCGTCTGAGCCTAGAACCAAATCTCCATCTTGGGACACTATGGTCACTATGCTGGGCCGCTCCTGGTTCACATGTCCACTGTTCTGATCAAAGTGTGAGCTGCTCTGTGTGGATTTACTCTCATCTTGGCCAGAAAAGACAACCCGAGGTGTAGGCGAGACAGACACAAACCTTTTATCCGTCTCTAAGAGTTTACTAGACTCTGGAGATTTGGGAACAACAGGGAATCCCACTGGAGGCTTCTTGGACGCAGTTCCTGAATCCAAATCAATGATATCATCTGAGGGTTTTCCGGGAAACGGCGGAAGACTCCTCCCGCCAGAGTCTGTCTTCTTGTCCGTTGTAATGTTCTCATCCAGATCTTTTGACGGCTCGGGTTTTCCCTTCTGGGTTCCTTTACGACCGTTTCTGTGGGGTTTCCACTGAGGGTTGACCAGTCCTCCATTTTGGAAGAAGGGGTCCATTAGGTCAGTGTCCTCGTCTACCACAAACACATCCCCACGAGTGATGGAGCCTTTACGGTCTGGTCCTGAAGGCACTGTCCCATCACCACGAGATGCTTCACGACGCAGGAACAGATTCTGAAAAAATAGAAAAACACCAATACATTTTTGAGCCAGTATTTTCAATGTAATCAATTTTGGTAATATTTTATTTAATTGTTAATTTGTTGTTGTAGCTATATTATCCCATATAAACCTGAAGTGAGCCAAGTTATTTCACATCATTTATTTATGAATATCACAAACATCCCCTGTGATTGAACCTGCTGCAGGTGGAGGGAGGGCACACAGGTGTCACAACACACTCCATACAAATACTCAAATAAAACTTTTATGATAACCAAGCATCTGTGCGTCCCAAATCACTACTCCCAGTTATTTGGGGGTTTTTTTGTGAATAGGTTTTGTGTCAGTCAAACGCCTTGGAAAGATGGATACTGTGTGACAGCGGATGATGTGATTTTTTTCATAGACACTGAGGTGCAGTTTTGCTTTATCAGACTTTTTATTTTAATGAAACACTTGAACAAGCCTGGACTACGTTAACAGCAGTATAGGACTGAACAATCTACAGCAATGTTTTAAAATACAGTTTTACAATACAGATGTGGCTTAAGCATTCACTGTATTTCAACACAACAAAACTGTTAAGAGATTATTATAAATGATTTACAATAGAAACGTGTTAGCTGCCACCTTTAAGCTTAGAGTTCAACATTAAAGCTTGGGCAGTTCTTCTAAGCAAAGTGAAAACATTATGGTGAAGAAAGTCTTTCAAAAATAAAGTTGATAAGGACCAACCTATTATCAAACTAGAGTGAGAGAACTGGCTTGCATTGTGCAATTTTTAGCAAAATCTATTGAGAATTGTTTAATTCTATTAAAAAAGAGGACTACAGTATATACTGTAAGTGTCCTGTATCCTCTAACAGTTAGTCTGACATGGCTTTAATTCATTAAAAATGAAATGTTAGAGCGATAGTTGTGCTTAAATACAGTTAGAGTGATACTGAGCTCCCAGACAGAGCACTGGTCAGTTATTATAAGGCTCCAGAAAGAGACGATCCCAAACAGGGGCCTCCACATCTGAAAACAAAGGGCCTTTCTGCGGCTCCTGTCAGAGCCTACAGCCAGGGGCCCGGGCTGTGGGATAAGCTGACACTGGATCTGCTCCAGTCAACACTGTCTGCTTGGCTTATCAGCCCCAGTCTGAGAGATATCACACTGAACGCCGGGTTGAACACAGACTGACACCAATGAGTGATAAAAACATGCACTCACTGTGGCTATAAATCTGTGGCAGTAGAGTTGTCTTACTTGCAGTAATTTTGCTTATGTAATTTATGTAAAAGCAGCTTGATATTTAAGTGCTAAATATGCACATACACACAAATATTAAGGAAATTAAGTTCAACTCTGTGGGCATTTAGAGGTGGATTTATATAGAGCAACATGATGCTGCTTATGTAGCCTGTGCTAAGCTCCAACTCAACTGCTTTTTACAACAACAAGAATGACAGAGGGGCCATTTGTTGGCTGGCCCGCGGATTGAAGCCACAACATTCTTTCTGTGAAGCAGGAGCACTTACCACTCTGCCCTCATGCCCACTTTAATACTGAATAATATAGAACAGAAATTATTTAGATACAAGTGAATGAACAATAAGGTGCATAAAACAAGAGGTGACAAGTGAGAATTGGGAACTATCTATTGCACAAAGGTGAGTTATTGTGAACTTCTCAGACTAATGAAGCATTAATTAATGTCCCTATTGACTCTTGTGCATTTCTTTTTCTTTCTTCCTGTCCTTGCTATACAGGATCTGTGACACTGAGGGCTACTCCTAAGCTGCTCCGCTTGGCCTTAGTGCAGCTAGAAAACTCCTTATAATCATTGACATAACTTCCCTTCAAATGTCTGAGGTTGGTGGTGTTGTACTGGGTACCTGAGGTGTACAAAGTGTAAAATCTACTGTCTCAACTGTCTGTTATTACATTTTAGACAAGATAAGAGTAGTCTCTTTGAAAGATCTGACATCATACTGCAGTTACATTTTTGTTTCAGGGCTTCAACTGAGAGGTAAGAGGTCACTTTAAAGTCACTAAGGCACAGGCTTACGCTTAAGGGAACATGTTAACTGACAACTACTCAAACATTACAACTGCACGTTCTAAATAATAATGTAGTCTTCAAGAAAAAAATCTGTGTCTAATTATAAACAGACCCAGACTGTTTTCTCGTTCTCCATTTGGTTAAAGTTAAACATAATTATTCCAAATCAATTGCAAATAATGGCAAACACAAAAGTATGAATTATTCCAAAGTGAAAAATATTACAGTGGTTTCAAAGGGATCAGTCATGTGTTTGTTTAAGACATGCCTTTGAGACAAATCATTTTCACTGACAGACTGTTGTGTTTAGAATCTAAGAGAGTTTTTTGAGCTTCAGGGCAACTTCTGGCTCAACATGCAGCAGCGTGAAGCTTTATAATCTATCACTCTGTCACAAAGAAAGGTTTTATTATTGTATTAGTTATAGTATCATTACACACTGCTGCAGAATGAGTGAAAGGCTGAAGGGCTTGTATCATGAATCTAAACCACTGAGGCGACATTTGACTGTCAAAACCCAAATGTTCAGAGATTCTTGGTCAATGTCTTGAATGAACAAAAACAAGATACTGAAAATTAGCAATGTGGATTTTGCCCATCGCAAAATCATTTAGGTTTTGGTTAAGTCTAGAGCAGGGATCCCCAAACCCCGGTCCTTGGTCTGGTACCGGTCTATGGATGATTTTCTGCGGGCCACAAAGAAATATAAACTTTAACACATCTTTTATTACATTTTCATTTTAGAGATTTTTTTCTAAATAGTAGTCCCCTGGAACCTCTTTCCATCACTTGACTCCACTAACTCACTCTTCTTTCGCTAAGCCATCAAAACTGCTTCGCTATGGCTTTCTGGTCTCACTACTCACTGTGCCATTCATAGAGAAATGATGCAGAGCAGAAAAATGAACTTAAAGGAGTTTTGAATGTTGTAAATAAAGTTATTGAGCACATGAAAGTACATACCCTTAACTTGCGTATATATGAGCAGCTCTGTGATAAGACAGACAGAGCACGTTTCTTCTCTTATACTGAAGTGATATGGCTTTTTCGTGGTAGATTGCTGGCCAGACTTTTTGAGTTATGAGAGCTGGCTCATTCTTTTTTTTTTTTTTACAAAGCAGTCATGACTGGCAGCATAGCACTCAATGGGTTGAAAAACGTGCTTCCTTATGTGGCATATTTAAGGAAAAAACAACCACAGTATTGAAGTCAGGTGTCAGGTCCAGCATGTCATTTAAAGCCCCAAGCAATGCTAAATTAGATGTTTTGAAGTTTTGAACATAAACTCCATTGTTGCAATCATAAACTGGGCTGAACTACACCCAGTGTGTGCAGCATTTGCATATAAAACAATTGTGTTGTTTTTCCAACAACTCATACATGAGGTAAGAATTAGTTTTTACTTTGAAGACCTTTCTTCTATATTTATCTAAGCTGATTTAACTTTACTTAAATTCACCCTGTTAGACACTATAAAAGTCTGATGACATGAAAATTCATAGGCATTAAAATCCATCCTATATTAATCAGAGTAAAGGTGGCTTAGCTTAAAAGCTTTTAACATTTTTTTTGTCAGACGACATAAATAAGAACAAGGGCAGATGCTGACAGAGCACATCTGGAGTTGACTAATGGTTATGATGACCCACTGCTGTTGTTAGCGGCAAAATTCTCCTCAGGAGTGAGTGAACAGCCGACAGATGATAAGACGTATAGAGGCCTCCATCCGGACACAGAGCTGCAGGCTATGGCACTTATACATATACACACCCACATGGACAACGAAGAGCTGCTTTAAAAAGGTATAATCAAATGGCCAGGTTCATAAATCTACCCAGGACACAGGTATGCAGACAGGGAGCTGGCAATCAGTAAGGCCGGAGATGTACTTGCTGTTAAGTGATGCGTAACGTACTTGTTGACACACTTACCCACAAACAGCCTTTGCATGCATTGTTACTCATCCACTCTTCAAGAGGGCACAGCACTGGGAGTTATTGCTGTCACTGAGCAACAGTAAACATTGCAATTCATTTACTACTTATTTTGTGACTATCGCAGTGCAAAGCCATATTATACTTATTAATTATGCATACTAACCTGCTTTATCAGCTTTTCTGTAAAACGTCTACCCATAATGTGTCGGATGTTGTCATATTACCACCACCGTCATTGTAGTGTGACATGCATATTGCAGCTCACCACACATCCAATTAAATTTTGCAACTCGGCTTGAATCCTACTTGTCGATATGTGAAGTGATATAATGCGCTCACATACTTAAATAGCAAGTATATTTCCAGTGAACTACTACTATACATTTTTCAGTCAGTTCACAAACATTTTTGTCATGTTTATGTTTTCTGTGACATAACAACAATTATTAGCTAGGCAGGTCAACATGCTGTGGAGATAACAGATTATAAATAGCAGGGCTCCTGTGCCTCATGTTTGACTCATGCGAAGCAGGCTGTTACCATAAAACAGCTAAAACACACTTACATTTTCAACTCAAGCAATGACTATCTTCACTTGGCAGATAATACATCTAGCTGGGATTGTATTACATATAGCAGATTTTATGCTTAGAATTTGTGTTCAACCCATCACAGAGACATCATCACGCATTCTCAAACACTTGCTACCAAGCAATGATTAGTGTTTAGAGTGAAAGTTAGAGCCACACAACAACTGTCACTTTATATGGAGCAGCATGGGATGATAATGTGTTGCAAAATGTGATACCGTAGTGTATATTTTTTTAAGTTATGGTCTTATTAGAGAAAAGCAACCGGTTGGCTTTTTATTTTATTTTTTTCCTCTCTTCATGTTTTTCTATGATAATAACTACCTACTGCTAACTTTTCTTGGAAGACAGACACCCTTCCCCCCCTCCTCCTTAGCTCCTTGGGAATGTCAACACTTTTTGTTGAGTGATCCCTGATGATCACAGTGACCCCAATTTCTCCCTTTAGTGTCTGCTCCTTTTCACATTAACACCACATTAATATTTATAATGTTTTAAAGTGTCCTAGGTGTCATACATTCTCCATGTCCCATATGCTGCAGAAAAGTTCAATCACAGAAAAGAAGAAAGAAAAAAAAGTCCAAATTATCATTTAAAATTGAGTTGAGGAAACTTCTCTATATTGCAGACTATGATCTCCAGTGAAGTCAGAATGGTTAATGTATTGAGAGTCAGGGTTTTGTTCATTAACACACCACGTCATGTGAGTTTGCATGAGTCTGTGGCATTAACAGGGTCAAGGTCAGGGATTTGGCTCTCGGTCGGGACCACCCATGTTCGAAATGCCACTGTTGGTTTAGATCAAAGCCGCCACCCATCGCTACTGGTGGTCCAGGATATGAGATCATGAAGAGCGTGGAGGGTGCTGTATGGTGCCACAAAAGTGAAGTTACTAAATCCACTGCTTTTCAAATGACAATCAGTCCTGCCACCTTTGGCCAGAAACAATTGGATCCATCAGAACATATTTCAGTAAAACAAAAAGTCAGAAATGACAATGTGTTTTTGAAATTCTTCACAATGACTGAACACAATGGATTGCACATTGAGCCAACTGTCACATAATATTAAGTATGCAGACTAAAAAATGTGGATCATTGTGTTTTTATTATGTTCCATAATTGATGTCAGAGGCTGACAGAGAATAGCTTGTACTGTTTGTATAATAAAATAAATAAATAAATAAAAACATCCAAAATTCTTAACTTTTCCACATTTATATAAAAATATTAGCCATTCAATCACAAAACAGAAATTGGCTTCTTGAAAAAAAGGCTTCCATTTTGAGAAAATGATTCAATGTTAGTTAGCATTGTTTCCTTATGACAAGAGTGTCCTTGGTTTTAGCAGTGACCTGACAAAAACCTGTCTTTGTAGAGTTAGTCTATTTATGGCTCTTCAGGAAACACTATTTCCATAATTATAAAATAAAATCGTGCCATCATAAGGAAAAAAAACAAAAAAACAAAAAACAAAAGAAAGAAAGATATACAACCACTGCAGGTGCTTTCATTCGTTTATATGAGTGGAAAAAAAGACAAATAATGGGTGGCAATATTTTGGTATACTCAAGTATTTGAGGTAATGTGGTCTTGTGTTCTGTACAAACCCAGCAGAACATAGTCCTTAGTAACTTGCATTGCAGTTTATAACAATTTTTTTTTTTTTTTTTTGCACAGTTGGGTCCTGTCCCACAGCTTTAGACACAGTTTGTTAGCCTGTTAGCATCTCAGGCAAGTCTGCTAACAACTGAATAATATTTTCATCAAAGGGTGAATTAACTCAATAGTTACAAAAAAATAAAATAAAATGAAAATTATTAAGAAAAATTATTATTATTATTAAGAGGTCCCTAAACAATGCTCTGATGTCAAGATTACTTGACTGTACACTACACAAGCTAACACAGTGTTTCCATTTAATGAAAAATATCTGATTAGAAATGGCGATGGTTAAAATGGTAAGAAACTAAACAGATAGCAAAATTATCAATTATGCAAATTTTATATTAGATCCTCGCCTGACAGCCACTTTATTAACAACTAACTTGCTTTATAAAACAATTCAATGGTGAATATCCTTTTCCCCTGACTTAATATTAACATTAAGTGGACATTACAATACTGCTCACTCAAATCAATGAAAATGAACAGCCATAAACTAAAAAGACTTTAATAATCACTCAAACTCCAAAAGTAGAAGTATCTTGCAAAATGTGTCTCTTCACTGGTATTCTAATATAAGCACACACAAAAATGAATACTACAGACTTAATAATAAAGTTATTACATATCCTAAAAACTGAAAGACAAACTAAAAATATTATAGCAATACTTTGTATCGCTGTAGATTGAATTTAATATCTAAACAAAGTGCAACAAGCGAATTTTCTTTTTAACCAATAACGCACTACCCATCTTCTATGCAAACTATATCTTGTGTGTTCTGTCAATGTTGAGCAAAAGGAAAACATGCATGAGCACAAAATACAGTAATTAGAGCATGCAGCAACTTCACAAGACAACACTAATTCAGAACAGAGACAACATACAATACAACCCAAACTAAAGCCATCTTTCTCTAAAAGCAGTTTTCAGCCCTCAGTACCTTGTCTTTGCGTCTCCTCAGAGCTCTCACCTGCAGCCCATCCAGCTCAAGCAGCAGACATCCCAACAGCACGTACCATCCCACCTGAGAGAGCATGACTGCAGCTGGTCTGAGGCAGAGAGCTCTGAGCCTGCCGTACCCACAGCAGAGCTCTGTCAGGAGGCCACACCCACCCTGCTCCCTGCCCCAGTATCAACCATACATCCAGAGAAAACAATGCTCTAATCTGGCAAATGTGCAGCTCTGTAACCCAACACATGAGCCCCAGGGCTGTAAATGCTGGGAAAGAGTCAAACATGAGGAAAGCTATAGATGAAAAACTGGCAGCGAGAAGTGTCAATGTGTGAAATCTGCAGGTCAATGCTCTCTAGCTTTCCGTTTATTAATGGAATAGTGAGTGCTGTCATAGAGTCTTAAGTCTGTGTCTGTCTCAGTGACTCAGCTTTGCCACAAAAATGTCATCAATTTCATTTCATTCAGTTTATCCAATGGTCAGAGAGAACTCCTTACAGCCACACTGCATTACTTTTAAGCATTTGCAACTACTAAACACCCAGTGTGCAACTGCGGCCGTGTTGGAGTCAAGTCACCAGGTTTTGGGTCCACGTTACTTTCAAGTGTTCTAGTCTGACTCCAATTCACCAAAGACTTGTCCGAGCCATGTCATTATCATATGGAGTACAAGTCCGAGTCCAAGTCTGAGTCACCCAAAATATTTCAAGACGATTCTTAGTCACGTCATCTTAATTGAATGTGCAAGTCTGAGTCTAGCCCAAGTCCGAGTCCAAGTTATTTTTCTGAATACTTTGGGTTTTGAACCTCTTTCATGATAAAATGATTTAATGTTGCTGACTTTTGCACCCACTAAAATGTAGGTTTCCTAAACACAATAATAACAAATAGACTATTGCCTATTATTTTAGTATTTATTTATTGAAAACAATTCACAGAAATGTTTCATATAAAGTGAGCAGCTGTTTATATTCAAAAGTGATAACTATAACGTGCTCTCCCTCCCCTAGTGCTAATACAATACGTTTCACTCCCATTACTGGAGTCTAACAAATCTGTTCCAATACATTTTCCAAACATTTCAAAATCATCAGATTAATTTATCCCCTACAAAGCCATGAGCAGATATTTTATGACTATAAAACTATCATCCAAACTCAAACAGCAAAGGACAAGAGGATGAGATCCAGCATCACAGCAGACTTTTGGCCCCTAACTTTAACCACAGCACAATAGGCAGCTAGTGAATGAGTGAATCAAATCCAATAATCTGCAAAGTCAGAAAGGGGGAAAATCAGCCAAAATCCAAATCAGCCTCATGTGTCAAAATACACATGAGGCTGATTTGGTTTTCCAACAGGAAATCAAAAAATTCAGGAGGAGAATTTGTCACAGTGCTATAGATAGAGCGCAAAAGCCACAGCAGACGAAAGATTTGAGATGAAGTATGGACAACAGATTCTCTGAGTTTGAGTTGATTTAGATGACGCTGAATGTAGACCTCCAGTGAATGAAAGCAAAGGCCTTATGTCATGTTTAAAAGGAACATTAAGAGGGAGGAAATGCAGCTTTGAGTGCAGGGCAGATGTGCGGGAAAACAAGTCAACAAGAACTTTTCATTTTTTAACAACTTCCCAGGCTGTTTTCACCGTAATTACCTCTAAATAAGATAGCATTGTTATTTGAAGCATAGACAGGAAAAAGAACAGGACAATGATAAAGGGTGACATTACTCATGGTAATTAACAAAGAGCTTAGTTCATCTTCCAAACTTTTTGCTGCCATGTTGAGTTTATAGAAGTTACTATAGGGTCTAAGTTTAGAAAGTGATTCCTTTGAGCATGTTAGAGCTGAGAACATGGGGCTGCTCTGCTTTGTACCTACAGCTACATTTATTCTGAAAGCTTCAACTGTCCACTCAGGCTTGACTGTCACATGCTAGACATTCCTCACTCACACTGATGAGGAAAATATTGTGTTTTTTTAAGTCCTTTTGATTGGCAAGAAAAAAGCTGTAATCAACTAATAAAACCATTAAGCCACTTTAACATTAAACAGAACTGAGTCAAACAGTTTAACAGTGTCAGGTAGAAATGCACCACTCATTGATTATATCAGTGTAAATCAACATTTTTGACAAGACAGAGTTTAGAGAAAGTTCCCACATTAGGTGTAAATCTTGGATTAAATGACATGGTCACACTATCTCCAGAACTGTTGTCGTTCTCAGTTTTCAGAACCAACACTATTGCACAGAAGGAAAAGTGACGCATTTTTGACAGTCCACTCTGTAAAAAGGAAGAAGACCAATCTCCCTCTTTAGAATTCTTTATGCCTGAGTAATAGAGTTATCTATAATCCAGCCTACTGACTTTTTCTTATTATTTTAATCCCTTGTCTAAGTGAAATACCTGAACCCTGGCTCTCAAACCAAAAACATTTGAATGTTATTTTTTTTCCTTTGGCAGAGACAGAAAGCGCATTATTTTTCTGGATCTTTCATCAGAGTAAAGTGCAGTTCTCTGAGGCTTTGATGCACCATGCCATTCATAAAAATCACCACAGAACAAATGGACCCATGAGAATAACTTTATTCTGGAAGCCATCTCTTGCTTTGGTGACACTGTCTTTTGGCTGTTAAACAGGCAGAGGGGAGACAAATCGGTTGGTCTGACCTTTTAAAAGGAGCTGAATTAAACACTTACAGAATTCTGTTTTATAGCTTCTGGAAGGGGATAAAGGCAGAGGGTTTCATCACAGTGTATAAAGAAGACAGTATAATTAGCCACTCGCATGCTAAATCCACATGACACTGACTAAAGCAAAAAAGAATGAATGAGGGTGAGTGCATTTCAAAACCTCCAGTTGGTCTATGGGTGTGTGAAATGGATTTTGGTGACTACATGACACTGACCAAAGCCTTCAGACAGTGTGCATTTTAGTAAGTCGCGCAGATTTGTATCAGGCAACAATCAAGAAATAGTGCCAAAAGAAGGGGCTATTAACTATTAACACTAGGCATCCATTTTTTCCAGATAAAACATTTGAAAAGATTAACATGGCTCTGAAATCTTTGCATAGTTCATAAATATTCTGTTTCTGGGTCACAGAGTACTGTTTTAAGTACTCATTCTTTTGGAGAAGCACTTGGAAAAAAATTAGAGACATTTTTTATACATTGTAATCAGTGTATTCTTTGAGTCCACAGGTAAAGTTGATGCATATTACCTTCAGGATAGACAAAGATCCGTGCTGCATTGCATATCTGCCAATGCTTAGTACTGAACAGACACCAGTGTGCATCAATTATCTAATGCTATAACTAATGGCCTTTTGTCAATGTCTTTGGGGGTGGAAGTGATACTGTGTTAATTTCACATTTGAGAAATTTATCATAATTAGCCATGTGTTATTTCGGTGAATGTAAAATGATGGTGCTTGACTCGCCAGATAGTCACAAAATCACGTGGAGGACTTCCAGAAAAAACTTTTACAATACTTTTAAAAAAAGCTATAAGGTCATTGGATGAACTATCAGTAATCAGGTCATTTCATCCAATCAGAGCAACACCATGTTCTTAACACAAGTCCGGTAAAATGGCCGCTTTGACGTCACACTTAAAACACACTGTGTTGCCAGTGCTGCCAAACCATTTATATACATACACATATGTATATTACATAACTCTACAGACAGTTGCTGTCCCCTAATTAACAATATATATAAGTATAATACTATATAGAATTTTGAAATATAACTTAAAGCTCCACTTCCCCAAAACTCTTTCCCTTACACTCGCAACCCTCAACTCTCACAGCAGCAGACCATCAAGCTTTTATTTTATTAGAAAAAAACCTTGTGCCTCAAACTTAGAGCCAGAGTTCAGTACTAATTATTACTAATTACATTATCTCAGCCTTGTTTAACGTTGTGTAAATATATTGACAATATTTATCCACTTTTCACTTATCTTCCCTTTTTTCAAATTCTGTTTTTCTTATTTGCTATGTTTCTAGGTAAGCGTGCGACTTGTGATGTTGTGCTGGAATAGGCACAACGCCACAAGTCGCCATTGATTCAGTGTTGGAAAGCCAACAACCAATGGGAGCGTTCCTTAATTCTAATGCATACAGATGACCAGACCAAAAACTCTGCAAACATGTCATTGGCCATAACATTCTATTAAATCCTTGATAACAAAGAAAAAAAATTAGTAGTGTCCATCAATGGTTCTTTAAGTGGAGCATTAAATTAGCAAATATGTGCAAATATCTGCAGACTCTCAGTGATTCAACAACAGAATTTGTTATACCTGTGTGGAAAGCTTATAGAATTTACAGAGTTTGAAAAAAGATTTGTCAAAATTCAATCTTGAGTGGTGTTTGGTCATGACAGATGAGTACAATGTGGTGAATATTATAAAATTATGTGGAACGTGTCATTTTTGCAAGATTAGAGCATGTTACTGTGAGAATGAATCTTATTACAGTTTTGACAGCTGATATGACTGTTCACGCTCCACAGCCTGATTTATGTCTCACAGTGCTCTGCCCTCCCTCTGCATTCTGAAGCTTGCTGTCTATTCAACGTCCTGTGGTCCAGCTGGATAGATCTGACCTGGGCCCTAACCTCTGACCTTGGCTGTGGTCAGTCACTGCCACATGCTCCACTCCACAGAATTAGCAAAGGAATAGTTAAGTATAAGGTATAAGCTAGGAGGAGTCAGCTGAGGAGAAATATAGAGGGGAATGTACAACTGTGATATTATCAGCCATTAACAGCACTATATGGCATTTTGAAATATAACTAGGAGCCTTTAAAAAGCACTAATAGCTGCCTTATTAGCTGAACTATCAATCAAAAAAAACAAAAAAAAACAAAACAGAAAAAACATAGAGAGATGTCAAGCACTACAGATTTCCCTGTACATAGTATACGTAATTGACCAAAGTTTATTATTTTTAGATGAAATTATACTTTATATTATTAAAGAATATGTTGCTAAAAATGTATGAGACCATTCAGTAAACCTAGATATGAGTTTTATCCAACAGTGAACACAAAAGTGAATTGGGCACAGAAATGCCATATTATACCTTTTTAAAGGCCCCATATTATGCTAAATCGACTTTTCTGAGCTTTTAACCATGTTCTAACGTTGTTTCTACCTCAAACACATACCCAAAGTTGTGTTTTGTTTCATTTGCGCATGTTTGAGTAATTTATTTAGTTTGAGCTACAATCCTTTCAACGAGCTGTTTCACGCAATGACGTCAATATGTGAAATAAACCACTCCTCTCCAGGAAGTGCTCCTCCACACTCCTCCTGCCCCTCTCTCCTGTACTGTCAACAAGTGCCGTGCTCTGCAGCTCAGACACAGAGAAGCATCGCTGCTACTGTGTTAGCTTACTTACCGTCAGCAACATGTATTACTAACAAGTGTAACTACATAGCGCTACATATTGCTAGGCTACTTTATTATAGTTCTTTCAATACACTGCACAACAGCTACCTTAGGAGTCTCCAGGCAGCATACATTCTCAACTTCAGGAGGCATTGTACGGCCATTTCCACATGTGCACCTATAAACAGAAGCAGTTAACACGCGCTATGCTACCGGCTACACCATAGAAACATACACAATAAATAGTTTCTCATTTACCAAGCAGAAACGTCTTGTAGAAGCCTTCGAGGTTTTTGTGTTTGCTCATGTTCTTCGAACTCAGAATCAGACTCTGGGTCGAAGATATACCGCTCAGTTATTCTCAAAGCCATTGCTGAAAAAGTTATTACTACCATGTACCGTGTTTACTTCAGTCTGTTTCCAGCGGCAGCTCTAGCGTGACGTCATGAAGTGGGCGGAGCCAACATGGGAGAGCTGAGTCTTAAAGTGACAGCGCCAAATCAGACCGTTCACTTTGGACTCATGATGAGAGCTCATCCAAACCGCTTGTATAAGATAATTATTGTGTGTTTCATGTTGCAAAATGTGATATGGTAACCTAAATGTATCCAAAATACACTGTATAATGTTCATAATAGTATAATATAGGACCTTTAAGCAACAGATAAACAAACCTCTTTTTGGTGCAAACAAAAGGTTTAGCAAAGGCTTGCAGCAATGTTTAGCTAAGGACAAGCATACTCACTGTTTATTTTTTTTAACTGGTCTAAGAACTGAGTCAGGTTCACAACTTACTGTACATGCAACACGCATTCGCAGACATTTATGTTCCTGAGTTTATGATGACAAACTTTGTAAGCGGAGAAATATCACACAGCTATTGTACATGTAACTCACACACAATTACCTCGATATGTTCAATACATTTCTTTTCCTTACAATGACCAATCAAATACATATCGTGTTTTGTTCCACAGTTTGTGCAAAAGTCACATGTCCACTTGGCCTCCATACACAATAAACTCCCCTTTAGAATCTCATGCATAACATCCACCTTTCACTGATAATACTGTCAATTTTCCATATTGAGCCTTGACCCTATGACACTATGTGGTCCTCCCTCCTCCTGCAGCAGGTTCAATCACAGAGCACTGTTTATGATTCAGAGGAGCACTTACGTTGATTATGTGGACTAGGAAGTGACACTTTAGATTGGATACATTGCATATTTCTTCAGTTTTCATGTTTCATGATTAAAAAGTTGTCATTCCTGTTCTGTCTCTTTTGAAACATATTTGATATAATTAGCAGCACTATATAGCAATCAGAATAAGGACCTAGCTGGAATTTTGTTACCAAAATGATGAAACTGACCAGAAGGAGATAAATCTTTGGCATTTGTATAACCACTTTACACCTTTGCCCTTTCATATGTATCATATTATAAAGCTCTGCTACTTTATTGCTACAAATATAAGAGGTTTGTGTTTTTAGACTTTTGTACAAGTGTACAGTCAGAGTTATCATGATGTCATGAGTGGTCATGAGGGGAGTTAGAGAGCAATGTCTGGGACTTTTCTACCTGGTTCAAATCAGAGAACTGTCAAAATGGTGCTGGGAGCGTTGCTTCAAGATAATCTTCCAGTAGTTATGAGGATTTCTGGTAATAATAGCACTTCATTACATTTACTGCTGCACCTCTGTGACATTTGTCACTGTTGTCAGTTCACTACATGACCTTCTCCAACTGTCTCTTTTTAAATTCCATCTCCAGCACTTCTCACAGTCCTGGATTGATCTGGCTTAAGCAGCCGTTCTGCCAGGTCTACATGAAATATGACATGATCTCTGACTCACAGAGTGGTGTGGAACAGTGTCAGGCTGATGGATCGCTACTTTCCAGCCCCTTTTCTGCCACGGATTGCAGCAGGGAGCCATTGTTTGACGGCTTTTATGAATAAGGCCTCTCTGGAAGGAGCTGATAGGACATGGAACAGGGAGCATCACACGAACACAGTGTCCCAGTCTGTTTCACCGAGACAGATGCACTTTAGACATGTTTTCAACTATATATAAATCTAAAAGCACTGTGACAAAAGGAGTCTCAAAGGAGGTTTAGGAAAAGCACATGCTCAGTCATGCTCTTTCAGCAGTATGTGTATGAACAGTGAATGAAATTAGGTTCAAATGTTGATGACGAGGGTGGGATCATGCCATAAAGTTCGGCAACAACACTGTTAGCTGTCAAACATACAATATTACATTCTATAAAGGCAGTGTCAAAACAAACAGCAAGTTCCATAAAGAGTCAGAGAATAATACAGTTGTACAAAATGACAGACATTGTACACAAGTGTATTTTTAGTAGTGTACAATCATGTCTGCGTCCTGCTAGAAGCAAGTCCACTTCAAGAGGAATAAGCACTGGAGTGAACAAGCAACATCACTGCACACATTTATGAGAACACTACAACAGTGTAAAATTGTTCACATTTCCATCTCTAAAGTGTATTATTTGTTTCTGATGCTAACACTGAAACAGAAAAAAGACAACTTTTGAAAGTGCTACATTTGTTCGTTTGTAATTACTTTTCATTTCGTCATGTGATGTTGTAATGCTTTCATTTAGGCTTAAAAGCTTTTACCATGTCACAGGAAATTTTATTAAACCTTTATTTAACCAGGAAAGGCAATGACACAGGTCAGTTATTCAACTAAAATCCCACTGTCTGTTGCACAAAGTTTGCTTGAACTCCTTTCAAAAATTCTTCCTTAACATAATAACTGTAAGACTATGTTTCTTCGTCTATGTATCTATTTGTCTTGTATGTTCATAACTCACGCAATAAAACAGTAATTAAACATTAATAGATGTGCAATTAACCATTAATTTATTAATAAACTATTTATGGACACTGTTTATTTTTACGACTAAAACATTTATGACAATGTTAATAAAGTAATAGTGATTATTAATGCTTTGTAAATGAAGATGAACAAATATTATATTGTTAAAATATTTCAGATTTTGTAAAGATTTTTATAAATAAATAAATAATAGATGGTTAATGTTTAGTAATGGGGTTAGACTACATTCTATATCAAACCATGGTGGGTTGGTGTTATTTGTTCAGTAGTGAGTGTATACTACTACTTACTATACTACTAGAGTTTTACCCAATGAGAGGCTGGAAGTGGTGTCAGTCTTGTTAAGAGGGTAATTGCCCTGTGTTGGTATTAATGGGGGATTCATTTCCCACCTGAGGACCATTAGCATAACTTACCTTCTCTTAAATTGATTGGCCTATTGTTGTGACATGGCTCTATTTGTGCTTTAACACACAGTTGTAAATAGAACAAACAAATTGTGCCTTAAGTCTCCCCCCTGTTTAACGAGAGCTGTTCTAATTGAACAAGAATTGCTTCTTTCACCCCATGTAAGACAGAGAAGAACCAGATCATAGAAGAAGTAACGTTATTCCTTTCGTATCTGGGTTGATACGGAAAAACTTAAAAGGATTTTTAACAAACACAACATCAGAGCAATGGGGTCTATGCTGTTCAGTGCAGGAAGGAGTGCAGTGATTTGTGTTTGGACTAAACAGGTCCTTCACAAGAGGATGTATCAGCACAGAAGAGCTGATCCTGCTGGTCTGCAGTACACCTCCATTTGAAAGAGTGGTCACTCTTTTGAGGACAGTAATGTCAGGTTATTGGCCAGGGAGTCCAAGTGGTTTGAACCTGGAGTAAAAGAAACAATTTGTGTTAAATAAGAGCAGCCCTCATTAAACAGAGGAGGAGGCTTAAGTCACAATTTGTCACCTATTTACAGATGTGTGTTAAAGCCCAGACAGAGGCAGTTTCACAACAATAGGCCATCAGCTTCACAGAAGGTAAATTGTGCTAATTGCCGTCAGGTGGGAAACGACTCCCCCATTGATACCAACACAGGCCATTCACCTGCTTAATGAGACTGATACTACTTTCCAGCCTCTCATTGGGTCAAACTCTGGTTAAACCACTCCCTCTGAGGGATATAAACTCATCTCACAGACCAGTCTACTTCTTTTCAATCCTTTAACATTAACAAATTATATTCAAACATACATTTAAAGCTCCACAAAACTTTGTGGAAAGAGCTATTACTGCCAGTGCTTCCTGCCCTGGTTCCTTCACCTGCCAAGAGCAAACAAAGTAAGCACAACATTCTTGCATAAACATAAACAATATCACTATTCACTGTGAAGTGTAAAGGTACAGACGTGGCTGATTTCCTGTGGAGCAGTAAGATACAACATGCTTATAGAAAGACTTTCTATGTTAAAAATATTGCATTCATTGTCTTAACTGCATCAAACACAAGCAGATATTTAGCAAAATAGCTGAGAAGCAAGCAGAAACAAAGTATACAGCTATATCTCTATCCTCTGTTAACAATACACACAAGGATCCACTAGAGGCTTGAAAACCATTTACAGCTTGCAGAGGCATTGTGATTAAGTGTTATGCTGTGTTAAGCTAGGGTCCTGACCTTGCAAGTATTTAACATCTCAGTCCACTCTGAGCGGCTCCAGGTGAACTCTCTGAAGGGAGCACCTGTCAGAGAGACCATGCATCAGAGCCAGGAAACCCTGCCGTCACAAATGTCACGCTTCAAAGCCAATGCAGCAGACCCCAGTCAAAAACACAAACATCGGTTGTTAATGTAGTACTGCGGGACTGTTTTAATGTTCAGACCTGAGACCAGCCAGAGCCATGAGAGTTTAATGGGAACCAGACCACAATGAACAAAGTCACTGCTGCTAATTCACTTTCTCTGAGTGTTCTACATGACAAGCTCCAGTCATATTTCTTCTTTATGTATTCAGTTGTCTAAGTGTAACACCTACAAGTTGACAAAGGATTTAAAAAGGCACGTCCAATGTGTACAACAGTTAGGGTTATATTCATTTAGAGCATAAGGTGTCAAAAGCCTTGTGTTTTGGGGCTTTAGGACTTGAATGGCTGGAGCCTATCCCAGCAGCTTTGGGCCTGAGGCAGGGTACACCCTGGACAATGGCCAGTTAGTTGCAGGGCTGACAATTAAACACATACACTTACAGACAACCATTCACTCTGTCACTTATCCACTAGGGGCACTTTAGAGTCATCAATTCACCTATACATCCATTGTCTTTGAGAACCCACAGAGAACCCACAGTAACACGGGGAGGACATGCAGACTTCACAGGAAGATCAAGTGTCTGCCGGTCCGGGGATTGAACCCACAATCTTCTTGTTACTGTACCACCCCCATGTATCATGTGATTAATTAACCTCATGTGATTAATATACTGCAGCTGGTGGTGATGCCAACTTCATGTTATGTCTCATGTTTTTCTGTCTTTACACAGTTTTGCACAAGGATACAATGCCCTTTTCTACACCATTGGTTATTTAAATAATCAAAGTTGTGATGCCATTTTGATCCATTTACAATTCAGCACTGAGACTGTGACAAACGAATCAATGATGGGTCAATGAAATGTTAAAAAGTTATGGTTCTTACCAAACCTCCATGTATACTTTCCATTATTTAGTCAGTGTTTTGGCATTAAAATAAGAAGTACTAAAACAAAAAGAACTACAAGCATCAAGCTCCTCTCAAACCTCTCTATGTTCAACAACAGACTGATAAACCTTACCTTTTTATAAAGCTCATCATTAGGGCTTGCCTAAACTAGTGGTAGTTGTTGTACTTCCTTTAACATAAGCCATATTTTGTTGTTTCTCATCTCTTACTATACATTTCCACATGGATTTATACCCAGTATTTATACCCAGTTACCTTTGAAATGACTTAAAAACTTGAAAATGTTTCCATCACAGTGTGTAATTCCACATGCAACAAGGACCTGCCTGAGTCCTTCACCGTGCTCCTCACCGGGACTTAGCGCGACATTGCTCTTTTCCTGAGAGAGAGGCATGTTTACTGTTTAATCGAAAATAGACTGAGGCGGACTGCTGGACATGTAGACAGCACAAGAAAGGACGACCGACCCCACCTAAGCTTCCTTTTCCAAGGGCTGAGAGCTGATAGGCTCATACTGCAACTAAAATGTGTCCTCATTTTTGTGAAAAAGCTGGTCTGTAAATATCCTTCACACACTCATCAAGGTGAAGCCCTCTGTATGTGTCTCTGAAATAGTTTGACAAATAACAGTGAGAGGAAAAGCCACGCATTACTCGTGACCTCATGTTTAAGTGCACTTCGTAAAACTCAGCGCTGTCATCATGCGTTTAGTAACACCATATAACTATATTTACTATGTAAGTTTAAATTTCTGCATTTTAGAACTAAGGAACAGATTTACCATAAAGTTAGTTATGAGTTAATAATATTTTGAAAAAGTCTTAAAAGTTCAGCTGGTTTCAGAGGACAGGGCCAAGCTCTAATTAGAAAGTGCAACTTTGTGATTTAGTTACATATAAACACATTAAACTGAAGTAAACTGAATTCAAAAGGATGTCTAAATAAGCTGTTTTGTGTAACAGTTCAGTGGACAATATTTCAAGCTGCATATGATTACTGCATGATATCAGCCACTAATATCTGGGAGGGACCTCAAGTTATTTGCCAACAACAGAGCAAGCATTTGCAAAGACACATGGACATTAAATGATGCACATTAAGAAGTAATACAACTCTGGCAAAGAACAGCAAAGAGATGCAGAGTGTTTCATTAACCATTAAGACCAAGTTCTGCAGTTTGTCCGAACAGCAAAGATATGTGATGGTGTGTACTACCTCAGAACAAAGGCATGTGATCATAGACAGCCCTACTGTACATTGTAAGAGCTGACAAGCCTACTCTGATTGGTCCAAACATTCTCCTTAGACTTGAAAAAGTAAATTCAAACCAGCCGGGCCTTTAGTTAGTGCCAGTGTTTCTATTTCAAACATGTGTTGATCCCAGGATCATGGTCTATTCTGGCAGAGCCAAAGTAAACACAAGCAGGCATATCAGGATCTATACTGGGTTTGGACCACAGCATTTTTGAAACTGCAGTGCATGTAGACACTGCAGAAGGAACATGTGGCATAATCATGGCTCATTTGTGGAACTGAACGCTAATCTCAAACACTCAACATCAACAAATAATAAAAACGAGTTTGACAATGGTGAAGAATTTTAAACACTCCTCAGGACAATGATTAAGGGATTTGGTTTAAATCCTAGTGGGAAGGATTCATAGAAATACACTCTATGACTTTATGAAGCTAAGTAGATTAACTTCTACTTTAAGTTAAAGCAATTATATTATACTATTGGAAGCAATGGGAGACATATCAAATACTAGAAGTCAAGACCTCATTTGGCTCCACATGTGGCCAGCAGCTGTCATAAACATACGCCGTGTTTTCACTATAGGTACGGTATGGGTCAGGTCAGAACGGTGCGGTTTACTGTGGGTTACCCCGTCAAAAGGCACACGTTTCCAAGTGCACAAATTCTGTCTCGATTTGACACATAAAACATTTTGAATACTTTTTGAAACTTACCCTTTTGGTAATGAAAACAGGCCAGAACTGAACCGCAATGTACTGTCCAAGAGCAAAAACGGCTATAGTGTAAACATGCCACAAAAAAGTACATAAAGGCTAATCCTATTTTTTAATATTTAATCATTTAATAATAATTTATATATCTATGATATATATCCATAAGAATATAGTCATATATCCATAAAATAGGAAGCAAATTTAAGGCTAACTGGCACCAAAAAATTAGCCTTACATTAATTTGGGGCTATGTGTTTATCTGCTTTCCCCAGTTTCCGTTAAGCAGGGGAAGCACATAAACCTTGTGTGACACCACAGATTCAAGGTTTTACATGGATTTTGCAGAAGCCCAAGGAAAATCAGATAAGATATTGACTTTTTTTCTTGTTTGTTTGTTTTGACTATTTTTGGCCTTTTTGGCCATTATTGATAGAGTATAGTAGCTGGGCAAGAAACAAGATGAGAGAGAGTGGGGAATAACATTGGGCAAATGACCCGACTGAGACACAAACCTGAGTCTCCCGCGTGCTAGGCAAATGCTTGAGCTGCCAGGGGCACCCCACATATTGACGTTTTTTTGTGTGGAACACACATTATACTTGCTCTCTTTTTGCATGTCTTTCTTTTTAATGCTACCTGCAGCTTAGACATTAGCTGATTATATGTTCTGATTTTAATTCAGGCAACAAAGATCATACAACAACAGCTGGATCCACAGTGTCACTGTATCAAACTGTGGCATAGGTCTCTGCTGTTTTCTTTTAATTTTCCATACTTTATCGCCCACTACAATATGTTTCTGAATCGGAATATTTACTACATCAAAGTTTATTTGAAAAATCAATTTCCAATTCACTTCATACATTACATCTTTTTCAAGGAAAAATAAAACTCTCTAATACAATATTTAGAATTGTGAATCAGATTTGTTTATGGACACTTGTGTAAATGCGCTAATTCTGATCTCTCACCTTTGCCTTTCACTAAGTTCAAACCAGCTCTATAGGCTGCTTTGTTGTTAAAGCATGCTATACAAAATTTAAATAAATGAAACTCCTTATTGAAATCTTTCGATTTGTAGGTTGGCGCTATTTGTTATTTGTCACAAACCTTTGAAAATCAGGCTGCGTGCTTCATTTAAATACTCCCCTCCCTAGTCAACATTATTCACTGATATATAAATGAGCAGAAGACCTTCAGCCTCAGGGTAAAATGTGTACACTAAACATACAAAAGCCTATATTAAGTTTTTTTTGTGTGTGTGTTTGTTCAAATACCCATTAAACGACTTCAGATGATCAAGTGTAAACAGGCTCGTGCATAAAAATTCAAATATTCCTTAGGGATTTACAAAGAATGAAAATGAATGGCTGATGCACCCAGTAAATAACCGAACAAAGAGGAGAAATTACAGAGAAGCCGAGCTGTATTAAATCCAGCCTTTCTTCTGCATTTGTATTACTGTTTGTATGGTTTTAATCACATTTTGACTACTCTTATTCATACCAATATATGTCCCTCCGCCCAGAGTGAAAACAGTCTGCCCTGTTATTATATCATAATTAATGAGCAGAGGCAGATGAACTGTTGGAGCAGGCCACAACAAAGTCTGGAGAATGAGCCAACGAAGACGAATGTAGCAGGAGTCAGTTGGGTCAGGAGCACAGAGACACACATGTTCACATACAGACCTGTCCCAAAACAGGCCTGGGGCTGCTTAACCTCATCCCTCTCACAAGGATTGAATCTGACTTTGATTCTGTTACCACAAACTGTCACAAATCCAATATGAAAGTCACAGTTATTTAACTGGTTAAAAAGCAAATCATAAACATTTCAGCTGATTTTTGACATCATGAAATCCCAAAACTGATCCATGACCTTCCAGTTGTGAGGTACTATTTGTTTTGGTATTCCATGTACAAGGAAGAACAAAAGAGAAACCATGGTACTAATAGGACACTTCAAAACAGAATCAGCCATTATCTATCTAAATCAGAGAGGCGCAAGAAAGCTATGCTTTACCCTTGCATTAAATGGTCTCTATGTAACTCACCAATTTCGTACATCACACTAGAGTGACACAAGAGTCAAATGCAGTATAGCGTGACACTAAGTCTGCAGCTTCCGCAGAAAAGCTGAACAGCAGACTGATAGCAACCATCTTTTCAAAGCCTCTAATCAGCAAAATAATGTTTTACTCATACTTTTAGGGATGATTTTATGAAAACATTGCAGCAGTGGGTTGTGTATCATTTCATTCTACTAGTTCTATGGAGTGGATTCAATTGTAGTACATGTAGTGAGTGACACTTACTATTATAGATTTACTATATATAGAAATATATAGAAATGAAAATATGACAAATTGACAGTCAGTTTAATCCATTAAAGGTCCTATATTCTACTATTTTGTACATTACACCATGTATTGTGGATACCTTTAGGTTACAATTTTATGTTTTGCAACATGAAACACAACAATTATCTTATACTAGCTGTTTTGTTGAGCTCCCACCATGTCTCCAAAGCAAACAGTCGGATTAGGCGCCTGTCTCTTTAAGGTCGGCTCTCCCGTGTTGGCACCGCCCAAGTCATGATGTCAAGCTAGTGCTGCCCGTGCTGCTACTGCAAAGAGACTGGAGTAAACACTATTACATCATAGTCATAACTTTTGTAACAGTGGCATTGCATGTAACTGAGCCATATATCTTTGACCCAGAGTCTGACTCTAAGTTTGAAGTACATTAGCAACCACAAGGCTTATCCAAGATGTTTCTGTTTGGTAAATGAGAAACTATTTATTGTGTATGTTGTAGCCCGTAGCATAGTCTGTGTTAACTGCTAGCAAAGTAGCAACGATGCATCTCTGTCACATCTGAGTTGAAGAAAGGAGCCACTCGACAATGCGTGGGCGCACTGGCACACTTGTTGACATTGTAGGAGGGGGCAGGAGTGGGGAGGAGCACGCAGGAGCAATTCCTGGAGAGGAGTGGTTTGCCCTACTTTTGACGTCATTACTACTATAGCTCAACATAATTCATTATTCTAACAAGCGCGAATGAAACAAGACACAACTTTGAGTATGTGTTTGAGATAGAAACAACATTAGAACATGGTTAAAAGCTCAGAAATTGATTTAGCATAATATAGGACCTTTAATGTAGAAAGACTTGTGTATGACATGTAGTAGGCTATTATTATTTATATATTAGTAAATTATATCACTTAAGTCTTGTGTGTAATACAGAAGTCAACAATCAATGGAGTCTAGAGAACTACTCTACTTTAGCATCACATGATTAATGGAGACCAGTCACTACTGAGGTGACTGGACATACATGTAGAGAAAGCAACCAATGAGAGGTTAGGGACTAGGAGGTGATTTAATGTTGGTGATGTATACATGTAATGTGATGTATACAGCTTCAGGCAAGTGACTTACCTTGTCTTTGCAAATATGCTGTTAGACCACCAACCTTTTTTCACTGCACACTGCTTAAGTGCATCTCATTTTATTCACAGACCATTGGGGGTTGGTGACTCGTGTTAGTTATTTCGCATTTGCAAAATGCATAAATTATAGGATACCTTCAGGTGCAATATCAAGCACAAATGGGTGATGGATCCGGTTCCTCCCAGTTCTGGGGTCTTTTGTGGTTGGGGAAAAATGCTCAAAATCTTTTAAAAGCTGAGACAGATGATCATACACCACCTGGGAGAATGAGGGCCCAGGCTCTACACTACAATGAGCAGACATCTGTCTTTGGTTTATTTACACTTTTCAAACACCGATCTAGGCTTTTCTAGATTCTGCTGTTCAGACAGACCTAATTTCTGTTAATACAATAAATGCAAATCTGTAACTGAAAAAGCTTGTTAAATAAGTAGTGAATTGTTTTTAGACTTAAAAATATGTTCAAATGCATTCCTCAGTTCTACTTTGGTACACAATAATTACACGTGAAAACACATTTCAGTGAAAGATTGTGATTCAGCGGAAGATGTTACACTCAGTGGAGACTTAATGCTTTTACCGAAAGTGTTAAGTGAAAAAAATTAACAGGTCTGTGTTGGACGCTGCCTGTCATTCCACAGCTGGCTTCAATCGTCATGACCCTGTGTTACAGCTGTAGAAATAGAGTGGTGTGTGTTTTCTTTGTGTGTGATACCTATAAGGAACAAATAAAGAGCTCTGTAATGTATCAGTACCTTTGACCAACAAGATATCCTACTTACAGTTCTACTGAAGCCCAGAAATGTCTTGTCCTCAGGATTCCCCACCAGATCCTCCAGGTCGTTTGAGGACAGCAGTGCATGCTGTGAAAACATAAAACAAGGAAGTTTAAATATGGCTGAATGTATACAACAGTTTTTTGGAGCAGGAGCCTGACAGTCAAAAACAACAGGTCTGAATAATGAAGTGTTCATGTGGCCTCTGTCTAAGGCCTATTACATATAATCAGTTAGGTTTTTAAGGACATAAGGATAGTTATCTAAAATGACATGTCAACCTGCTGTCGTTCTCATTGTTCTTGCCCCACCTACCCGCCCTCCCACCAACTCCTCCTCTACCTTCTCTCTGTCTGTTAAGTATAGGGGGTGAATAAGATCATCATCCTTAAGAAAGCCCCAAACCACCTCATACTCAACAATGCTCCTCTCCTTTCTTAATTCCATAAATCGCCACATATGTTGAGGTTGTGGTCTGTGCTTGTGATATATTTGAGGCTCTCATCCATGTGCAAATACCCTTTATAGCCTACAAAACAAGGTATGTTTAATGCCTTCAGATCAATAGACACTCTAAAAGAATATGTTCTACCACTCAACACTGACAAATATGATGATGTCCCCCAGTGCATACAATGTCACTAAGCTCCAGACAACAGGTACACTCATATGAAGATGTCAACATATGTGATATAACCAAGTTTCTGGCCAGACGTGAGTTGCTCATCAGGGGGCTTGAGAAGTTCAGCAGCAAGCCAGGAAATTACTGGGCATGGAAATTTGTAAACGCCATGTGTGGCTTGAATCTGTCTGCTAGTGAAGAACTTGATTTGTTGATCAAATGGTTGGGAGTGGAATCAGAACAATACACAAGGCACCTAAGAGCAGCGCAAAAACTATCCCTCTGTTGGATTGACTAAAGCAAGGGAAAGGCTACAAGAATGTTATGGCTCTCCCGAGGCCTTGGAAAAGGTAGGTAGACTGGACCATTTCCCCAAAATCTCTCCAGGATCCACATCTCCTACGAGAGCTTGAGGACCTTCTCCTAGAGATAGACTTAGCAAAATGTGAAGGTTACATAGCAGGTCTACTATACCTCGGCATGGCCAGGGGTATACATCTTATAGTGGATAAACTACCTTTCACCTCCAAGAAAAGTGGATGACATATGGGAGTAAATACAAAGAGGGACATTTAGGTCATTCCCATCATTTTCTGGATTTGTTGCCTTTGTTAGCCAGGAAGCAAAAATGCCAAGATCATTAGGTATCAGGAAAGACACAGCCAGAAGGGGCCTATCTCAGTCAACAGGACAGAAGTAAGTCAGTGCTGAACCAATGCTGACCATTACAGAGTCTGTAAGCAATCATGGTAAGGAGTGCGAAGTATGATCTTCTACTGCCACTACAACCTGCACACAGGTCTGCGGAAGTGGAAATGAAAGTCATTCATGTGCTAAGATCTATCTTGTGTTCATTTATCCAAAGGGGTCACATTGTAAGAAGCTAAATGCTAGTCCCTCACTAGATCTTCAGTTTTTGACACCTTTAGTAACATTAAGAACTCCTTTCTATATACTCTGAGAACCTGCACAGGCGAAGAGGAAGTGATGGGAAGAAGAGCAAATAATTTAATTGTGAAATCAGTTGACTGTCAATCAAGTCTGATGCTGCCTACATTTATTGAGTGTGAAATGCTTCCCAACAACAATTGCAATGAGATTCCCATTCCTGAAGTTGCTTGACACCATTCCCACCTTCAAGACATTGCTACAGAAATCCCAGAACTTGACACTCATGCTAATATCCTGCTCCTTCTAGAGAGAGATGTTATCCAAGCCCACAAAGTCCTTGATCAGTGCAATAGACGTCCTACTACACTGTTTGCACAGAAGTTAGCCGTGGGATGGGTCATTGTTGGGAATGTTTGCTTGGGAGGAGCCCACAAACCTGGACATACAAGTGTTTTCAAAACCAACATTTTGGACAATGGTTGGCCCAGTCACTTCCTGCCATGTGAGAATTCTTTTCAGGTGATAGAAGGCGATCCAAGTCACCACAAGGTTGATCTCAACCCCTCTGGAAGGAGGAGCTGGGCAGGCATTACCAACATCGGAGAAACAGTCTTTAAGCAAACAAGTTCAGATGAGAAGCTTGGCTACTCGCTAGAGGAAAGAGCCTTCCTGCAGATAATGAACAGCAAAGTTTCTCATGACAGTTCTAATAGTTGGGTTGCTCCCCTGCCCTTTCGTTCGCCTAGGCCACACCTTCACAACAACAAACTGCAAGCAAGCCAACTTCTTGCCTCAGTCCACCAAATGTTGAATAAACATCCTAGCATGAATCATTTTCGGGACTTTATGCAAACAATATTTGATAATGGCCATGCAAAAGTAACACCCCCTCTCAAGGAACAGGAAGAGTGCTGTTATCTCCCCTTCTTCAGAGTTTATCACCCCCGTAAGCTCGACCAAATACAGGTGGTTTTCGACGCCATTGCACGCCACATTGGAATATCGCTGAATGACGTTCTTCTTACTGGCCCTAATCTCAACAACAGCCTGTTAGGTTTGCTGATGCAACTCTGTGAAGAACAGGTGGCAGTTATGGCTGATATTAAGCATATGTTCCATTGCTTCATGGTCAGGGAGGATCACTGGGACTTCCTGTACTTCCTATGGTACCAGGATAATGATATGGAACAACCAATAGTGGAGTATTGCATAACAGTACATGTCTTCAGCAAAAGCCTGCTCCTGCAGTAGCAATCTACAAGCTCCGAAGGGCATCACAAGAACAAGAGAACAGTGAGACCACTACAAGAAGCCTTGTGGAACATCACTTCTATCTTGATGAGGGTCTTGTCTCCTTTCCATCCTGTGGTGAGGCTATCTCTGTTGTCAAGAAGGCTCAAGAAACCTTGGCCTCATTCAGTTTGAGGTTGCATAAGATAGCGTCTAATGATTTCACTGTGATGAAGGCATTCCTAAGGCCTAAAGGACCTCAACCTTTGAGCAGACGCTTCACCAGTGCAAAGGAGTCAAGTTGGTACAAGCTGGGACATCACCAAAAACAAATTCACTTTTCAGGTGTCCAAGAGTGAGAAACCCTACACTCGTAGAGGAGTCCCACTTGGGTTCACAGCTCCTGTTAGTATTCAAGGAAAGGCTCTGCTAAGGGAGCCCTCAACAGAAGCCTGTGAATGGGACGACCCACTTCCAGAAAATATGCTTGAAGAATAGAGCACATGGAGAGATTCCCTGAAACATCTGGAACAAGTAAAAACCCCACGGAGGTACACCTTCATATCCTTCTGCGGGGCAACTAACCGAGACCTGTATATTCAACAAAGAAGAGCAGGAATTATCCATCAAGCTAATTAATCCTGAATTCGAACCAGAGGTCCGCCCCACAGTGACATCTTGTACAACTAGACTCACAGACTCCTCTCTGGACCCAAGTAGTTTCAAGTCATTCTCGTCCTGGAGGTCACTGTTGAGGACTATAGCGAGACTTGTCCATACAGCCAAGTGCTACAAGGGAGAGAGCAATGGAAGCATCTGCCAAGGTTGGCACATATGCAAAAGTCTCAGCTTAGAGGACGTCCGTAAGGCAAAAGACGTCATTTTGAGCAGTTTCCAACACAAGACCTGAAGTCTTTGCATGCATTAGAACACACAATGAGATGCCTAAACAAAACCCCCTCAGAAAACTGTCTCAGGTCTCAGACGCAGGCTGCCTCAGAGTTGGACAACTTGTGTCAGAGGAATGGCACCAACACAAAGCCCTGAGGTGAGCTGAATTCAAGTTTTATAGAGAAAAACTAGTAGATAACTTTAAATATACTTCTCCAGAAGTCTTGAAAACACATGAGTATATCTCACACAGAGGTAAATCATAGACTACAGTGAGCAGAAGTTACTTATAACAAAAGTGATGAGTATGTTGTCCTCACCTCCATGTTGTTGTTGTCAGTCCGAGGGGACCGCAGAGACATGGAGGCTGTCCCATCACAGCGGGGTGAGTGCTGGGTGCAATGGTTCTTGGCTGCATCCGGGTCACCCATTAGGAAGCTCAGCTGTCGTAGATCACCCTGAACACACACACAGTATACAGTTAAAAAAGAAGTTCATTTACTTTTGATAAAGCTCTGCAAAATTCCAAAGCCAGAGTCACAATTAGCAGTTTTCTCCAAGGTTACAAAAAAGCTCATTTGGATTTTCTTCCTGACTTCCTGTTACATAGTGAAGTAGGTAAGAGAGTTAACGTGGCACTAAAATAAATCTAATTTGTCCATTTAAAATCCAACCCTATATGTGAATGTAATCGTGTCATGGAATAGCCATAGTCAGAATACAATAGGATTCTAAACTAGACAGACAACAACTAACTCTGACATTCATTCACTAGGGGCAACAGCCAGCAATTCAAGTAAACATGCATGTCTTTGATGCTTGCAATTCTGAACAACTTCCAAGGGTGCTAGAGGAAAGGGACAGACAAAGCGAGAAAGATGTTGAAATAACACAGCTCATCAGGTGTTCCTACATTACAAATTTGGAGTAATGTGTAAATCTGCACACACAATCTTAAAAAAAATAAAAATAAATCTGTACTTTTTTACTAGAACAAAATATCATGTCTCCAGCTCAACACCTTGATAGAACAGTTCAAAGTATACAGTATTTCCATGGCACAGTCGGACTGGATGTCAGGATCTGCTGTGTTTTCCCCTGCTCTATGCTCCTCCCTGTCTCTCCTCTTCTCCCTGTGTGTGTGTGTTTACGTGTGTGTTTGTTTACGTGTGTGTGTGTGTGTGTGTGTTTGTGTGTGTTTACGTGTGTTAGTGTTCCTAACTCCTCGTTTGTACTGCTACAACTACTACTACTACTACTCCTGGCTTTAGAACTGCATTGTTATCCATACTACTGAATAGGCACGAAAGGCTAAGATTACCTTACAAATCCCTCCAGACAATCAGCTTATTAAAAACCTTCCACTAACAAATTGTTATAATAACAATCCACTTTCTCATGCAAATATGTTAGATGTTTTGTTTGATCACCAGATCTCTAACTTCAATCACAAGGACGTCATAAGAAATAGTACACTGTGTTTTCAATAACCATTTGCTTTATGGGTTCACTCTGCATCTTAATGAAAACAGTTTTCACTTAATAAAACTATTTCTGAATTATGTTTTGAATAACGTTCATGTTTCAGCTGTGTTGGTCAATGTAAAGAACAATGTAACACCCTACTACCTCCTTTCAGTGCAATTTACTCAAATTACCACAGTAAACATCCACAAAACCTTATGGAAAGTACTACTACAATGACTAAAAAAAGGTGCCCTCTAATGTAACACACAGCAAAGAGGTCACTGTGAGTCATACTGGGTCACACTGTGCTTTCTGTTTCCCATGCCATTTATTTAACTGTAACTGAGGGAAAACAACAGATCTGTAGATATACATTTAAAAGTGTCCTGGGGCTGTGTTTACATTTATGTGAAGCTGGGTGAGAAAACCTCATGAGTTTCATCTTATTGTCAAGTGTTAATAAGGATCAGCTGAAGAAATATACAAATCAAGTGGAATTACCCACAGTCATTTTTTGGACTTTATTTTACTTATTTCTCTCTACTGTTTCAGACTTGCATTAGACTGCAATAAATTAACAACTTCATATCCAGTGTGCAAGACATCCTTGCAGACATGTCTGGAAGCTGGTTGGGAAATATGAATGGATGGAAAAAGCCTTTGGTGTATTGTTTCTTTGTAGTCAGTCCAAATGTATGTTGGTGGCAGTGTCAACTGGGAGCTGTTTTATGCTCTATTTCTGTCAGACATGTGAACAGTAAAATGTACTGTATATTAGAAAGTACTATGCCTCAAGAATTGGTTTTGCTGCTGCCATTAGTATCTCTTTCACTGTCAGTGGGTCTCAACTGTAGTTAATATCAACAAATACACATGCTTCCGATTAGGGGTGCTCATGGATCATGATCGACTGATAATGGCTAAAAATAGTGTGATCGGCTAGAATGACCAATAAGCAGAGCTGATCAAAAGACACAAAACATGCAAGACTTTCACTTGTTTACCACAAAATTGTTATCTCAGGTCTGGTGATTTTTTGAGATGTCTCAGCAGGACAATAAACTGTTGCTGTTTGTAACATTTATCACAAGGAAATGCTCCTTAGAGAAGAGCAACCAAAAACATATAACATACTATATAAACTTGCTAGCACTGAGACTGAGCAGAGCAGCTTTGCTCACGCAGCTCTCGCTGTCACAAACTGCAATGACAACAAATAATAATAATTATTACTAAAAAAGTAAATAAATAAAATAAAAAAAACATTGTCAGTTTATTTCCTTTTATGAATGGTAAATTTATTACAGGCCATAATCAAAGAGACGCCAAGGTTTGAGTTATTTTTTAAATATATTGAAAAAATTAGTTGCAGTACTTGAGCTATTTAAGCTGTTGCGTAACATATTTCATTTTCAGTTCAATAACAATAAAAAAAATTTCCCTTTTGCCCTCCACGGGTGGTCTCATCCATCCTGGCCCGAATGCTCTGATAACCTCGGGCACCACTGTTGCCTTCACTTTCCAGGCCTTCTCAAGTTCTTCTTTGAGGCCTTGGTACTTCTCTAGTTTCTCATGTTCCTTTTTCCTGATGTTGTAATGGTATTGCAATGTCCACCACGACTGCTTTCCTCTGTTGTTTGTCCACCACCACAATGTCTGGTTGGTTTGCCATTACTATTTTATCAGTGTGTATCTGGAAGTCCTACAGGATCTTGGCTTGGTCATTCTCTATCACCGTCAGACTTGTTTCCCACTTTGACCTCAGGGTTTCCAGTCCATACTCTGCACAGATGTCCCTGTACACTATACTGGCCACTTGGTTATGACGTTCCATATATGCTTTTCCTGCCAGCATCTTACACCCTGCCGTTATTTGCTGGATTGTCTCAGGGCCTCTTTGCACAGCCTGCACCTGGGGTCTTGTCTGGTGTGGTATATCTGGGCCTCTATTGCTCAAGACCTGCTCCTGTGCAGCCATGATTAGTGCCTCTCTGCTGTCCTTCCGTCCAGCTCTTTCTAGCCATTGGTAGGATTTCTTGTTATCAGCTACTTCAGTTATCTGGTGGTGGTACATCCCATGTAGGGGCCTCTCCTCCCATCATGGTACCTCCAGCACCTCTTCCTCTTTATTCCACTGCCTGAGACATTCACTAAGTACTTGGGGCCATTTTCCTGATGTATTGCAGGATCTTGGATGTTTCGTCCTAGACAGTGTTTCAGACACTCACTAGCCCTCTTCCTCCTTTGTTGCCCTTAGCGTATAGTCTCAGGGTGCTGGATTTCGGGTGGAACCCTCCATGCTTGGTGAGTGCTTCTGTGTTTTCACATCTGCGGTCTGTATCTCTTCCTTTGGCCAGCTTATTATTCCAGCAGGTATCTGATTACTCGTAGGGCATAGTGGTTAATTGCCCGGGCCCTGTTAATGCCATTGAGCTGACTCCTTAGGACTTGCCTTACTCGTAGGTATTTAACTGTTGCTGTATTTCTTGTGGCCTCTACAAGGTTGCCATTTGTTTGTGGGATTCCCAGGTACTTGTAGCTCTCCTCAATATCTGCTATTGTGCCTTCTGGGAGTGAGACCCCTTCTGTATGGAATACCTTCCCTCTGTTTGTCACCATCCCACCACACTTCTCAAGTCCAAATGACATTCCAATGTCATTGCTGTAGAACCTGATTGTGTGGATCAGTGAGTAAATGTCTCACTTGCTCTTGGCGTACAGCCAGATGTCATCCATGTAGAGGAGGTGACTGATGGTGGCCTCGTTCCTGAGTCGGTATTTATAGCCAGCCATAAGTGAGTTTGAGAAGTGATTATTTGGCTGAGAGGGTTCAGACCTATGCAGAACAGCAGTGGGGACAGAGCATCTCCTTGGTGTATGCCACATTTGATGGACACTTGCATAATTGGCTTGCAATTGGCCTCAAGGGTGGTCTTTCACAGCCTTATCAAGTTTGCAATGAAGGATCTCAGAGTCCTGTCGATGTTGTAGACCTCCAAGCATTCCATGATCCATGTGTGTGGCATTGAGTTGTAGGCTTTCTTGTAATCAATCCAGGCGGTGCACAGGTTGGTCTGCCTGATTTTGCAGTAACGAGTGACTGTTCTGTCTACCAGCAGCTGGTGTTTAACTGCTCTGGTATTTCTACCAATTCCCTTCTGTGCTGACTCTCTCCTGGATGTCTGCCACTGTATAGTGACTGGATCCTGTTCAGAGAGGTTGCTGTGGTCTGCTCTTAGATCCACCAGTCACTGTGCATCGCTGTTGTGTGATGCTTCCTTCTCCCAACTTCTGCCTTATAGATATATATGTGTGTGTGTGTGTGTGTGTGTGTGTGTGTGTGTGTGTGTGTGTGTGTGTGTGTGTGTGTGTGTGTGTGTGTGTGTGTGTGTGTGTGTGTGTGTGTGTTTCAAGGTTGACATAACCATGAGACGGCATCATCATTTATCTTCCAAAATCTTTTTTAGTTTTAGTTTTAAGCTGGTGATACTAACATGGCATTGAATACAAGATTAAATCTGATGCTGTTGTGCACTTCACTCTAATGTAATGAAGGTGTATGCACTACAGTGTGAGGTCTCTCTACCTGGAGACTGTTGCTAGTTTTTCCATAGATTTGTTGACAGGAACAATACCCCATCTTTAGCCTTTAAATCCAGCAGTTGTGATGTCAAGACAAAATAAATGCTTTGGAAAAGATGAGGGCTTTGCAGCGTGGATAATGTCTTCATGTTCACTGAAGCAGAACTCAAGCTGAGATGCAATAATCCCGTAATAACCAGAAAAATAGACAGGAACAAAACATTCAAAAACTTTGCGTAAAATAAAAACAGATGAGAAAATGCTTGGGTTTCTTTAGGATTATACAAAGTCAAAATCTAATTTCATCAAAAGCTCAACTCTCCTGCTTTGTCATTTTTGGGATAAAGGCCATGATTACTCAAAAGAGCCTGACAAATAAAACAGAAATGTGTGGGGCAGATGACATGTAGAGCTAAAGATAGACTTGGAGCCATGTTTGGTGTGTGCAGACAGAAAGGACTGCCTAAAGAGGAGACTGTCAACACCTCAGACAAAGGAGGGGCTCTGTCCTCGCAGCTCAGTGAAAAGCTGTCACCAGAGGAAACAAAAAGATGGAGAATCCATTTTAAAGCCGAAGAACAAATCCAGATGCTTCAGCGTTAATGCTTTGTCTAGCAATCTGTTGACTTACAGTCCAGCAATGTAATAAAACAAGTGAAATGCAAAATCATGTGCATAGAGAGTAGACTTTTTAGGAATTATGTGCCATTTTATTTAACAGTAAAGCTATGCTGCCTTAAAACCAAAACTGTATTAAAGCTTTTATTAATCACTTTGGCTCAGTTCAAAACAGACTGAGGTGCATTTGTCAAAACAGTTAATTGTACAGCACTTTCACAAAAGGTAGTTATTGACCCAAAACATTTAATGAATGTTTTGTTGTCAGTAACTTTGTTCAAGACATCAAAATATAAAGTTGTAAAGTTTGTATATTCTTTGTTGTTCCTTATAATGATTGCAGCACATCCATGTGAAAAAGCTAACAAAGCAACTTAAGTTACGTGTTCAAATAATTGTTTCCATATTTGTACAATAACTCTAAACAATTACTATAAACGCTAAGAACCAGGAGCAAACTAAACAAGTAAAATTGTGTCCAGTTTTGGTCCAAACTGACAAAAGTGGACTACAAGTGTAATGTGCTCTTTCACATACCCTAACAGTGAGAAAGCAGAAAGAGCTGAGTCTTTCTATCAATTCACTTTTAATTTTACCGAAGTGTGTGTGGTTCAGGTATAATTTACCAAGTCTGAAAAAAAACTTCTTGTCTCTGCTCCCTCATCAGTTTTATTCCTTGTAATCTCAGGATAAGTATAACTGTGGTTTCAGAGCTATCTTTTTACTTCATATGTAAATGACTTAGCTCAGCCTTTGTCCAAACACTCATCACTGTAATTTGATGTAACTCTGTTGCTTGAAGGGTAATTCAAGTCGTTGGAGCAGGTTAGAGGATTTCAGATCATAAAAACAAACAGTTGGTTTCTAAGTGTTGGGTCTGCTCTCTTTGTGTGCGATGAGATTAAAAGAAGCCGGGCAGCGCCACACGTCTGCACTTGTCTGTTCTTTCCTGAGTGTGATGGGAGAAGAGGTCCCATACATGTCTCCTCAGACTCATTACACTTCAAACATACACTGCTACACTTAAAAGGCACATCAAATCTGAACAATCTGCTCAAAAGCATCTTGCACATTGTTTTTGCAAATATCTAATCCATGTCAACATTTTATGTTTTTTGCACGATGGATCTAACAATTTAGGAGCCCCTCGTTATTAGTGGTTGAAACTGTATCTTCATCTGCACTTTACTTTCTTTAACATTAGCCATTATCATTGTGCCATGTATTTAATGTGTATTTAACATAGGACCAAACCAGTGGACAATTAGGTGGAAACATGAGATTCAACATGGAGAATATAATACTATTTTAAGACAATACAGAAAAGTACTGGGGCTCTGTGGGAGAGCACAAGAACTCTTTTTGATATATTAGTCACTGGACACACACTGTTTCTTTGGAGGTAAGCTGTCACTAAAGGTCAATCAACAGAAAATACTCTTTTTCACTTCAAAAAAAAAATCTTAAAAAATGATCATTTAAAAATAAACACATTTGTGTGGACTTCACTCCCAAAACGACTGTTTTGTTTTTTTTTATCTTGAATTACTTTTGCAAAAAAATAAAAAAAATGACCATTCACTTAACACTGACTTTCACTAGATGGTTATTCCTTTTGTATCAATTTTTAGAGATGTTTTGCAGGAAACTGGCAGACCTGTGGAGGACTGTGGAGCTGATGACAACGGGCCATGTCCGAGGTGGCCCTACACTTGTGCATCTCATTTTTCATTTTATGACAAGACAGGAAAGAAATGCATGCCCCAGACTGACTATGAAAAATTAGCCATAGGGCTACATAAATAAAAGACTGAACAGGGCTTTATGTTATAAGCTGTCTGTTTTTTTCAGTGAATAGAGTGCAACTATTGTGCAACTTGACATCACAACTGTTCGGCACATTTATCAGTTTGAAATGGTTTAAAAGGAAAACATATCTTTGAAGTGTTTGAAACATGCACAGGAATTTAACATACCCTAAAGTTGAAACATGTTCTCACTCACTTTAAACGGAGTCTCGTGGGTCTCAGTGGTGCCTCCAACCATTAGCATGCCCTCCAGTCCGATGCCGAGTCCGTAATAGACCCAGTCCACACTCTCCAGCAGAGAACAGTCCACAAACACTGCCAGACGTTTGAATGACACACTGACAGCCACACGATGCCACTTCCCATCAGACAGACCCACGAAAGGAAACCTGAGAGAGGCAATTGGTTAGAATCACCACTCTTAAGGTTCATGAGCCCACACTTTGCTGATGAATAGTTTGCAGGATTTGTTCAGTAGAATATTAGGGATGGAAATATTAAATTAGGGTGTGATATTAAATAAAAAGAGGTGAGAGTGCTTGTACTGTGGGTATCATATGTGGCATGTTCAATACTTGCCATAATCTGTTAGGAATGCAACAATAAAGCTGCCCCTACCTTCAATACATATTTGAGTCTGTGAGTCTATATATGTGTTTATGATATATACATTATAATTGCCTTGAGTTGACCTTGAGTTGAGTCCATTCATTTATAATTAATGAAGGCTTATTTATGAACTACATTGATGTTATAGATCATTTTTAAAGCTCTGTGGGGCTACCAAATGTGCTCGCAGACAGGTTTTCTGAGTGTTTTCAAACAACTGTAATATATTGAGTCCTGCTTAGCTCCATATCTGTCAAGGAGGCACTTTGACCTTTTCACATGAATTGGGCTAGCAGCTCTACTTAGCCTGTGTTATTGACTTTGAACACTTAGCAATCTCAACACTAACTGCAAAAGGGTTTACTGTGAAGCAAATAAAGGTCCTCATTTTGAAGCAGTCAACAACAGACAAGAGCACTTTTGTTTGGTCCACACCGAAGTTTGACTAGACCACTCTTCTCCAAATCGGAAAACTTTTTGAGGACCCTAACCAGAACTTAAAGACCAAAAAGGGATGTTTGTAATGTGTCTTCAGATGATCTAATGTTTAGCCTTTTCTGACAAAAGTTAATGGCTGTGGCTGTTCATAACACATCATTTTTTCTATATGAGAGTCTTCCAGAAATAAAAAATAATCACATAAAACTGCCAACATTTTATACATGTATAGCTACATTACAGACTTAAAATTTATGTCCCATAAACTACTGTATGTTAAGCTTGCATCATCCATTTGAGTGTGGTTGAGTGGATAAAAAGGAGAACATAAAAATGTATTTAGAAAACAGCTGCTCTTGCATCAGATTTGTGAGAGTACTGAGCCGGTGGAAATCATTGTGCTGTAAAACGCAACTATTAAATAAAAATGCACTAAAAATATATGGTTTATATTGCTGTGATAATAATAATGGCCACTGCATCCAGTCTTAAACTAATGGAGGGAGAATCCTTTCCATATACTGACTGAGAAAGTAAAACAAGTTTAGTGTCTGTCTCTCTATGTTGTAATCTGACATCTGGATGTGTCTGGGTTTTTCAGTAGAATGTTAGGGAAAGATGCCAGGTCATCCATATAGCTCATAATCAGTTCATATTAAAATCATGTAATCTCCTATTGTTAAACAAAGCATTTTCATTCAGCATAAACCTATTCCCAAATGGTTTTTGGTGTAAAAGAAAGTGAAATGTAACATATTGGAAAGAGCCTGGAAATCAGAAGTAAAGTTTGTTTTTTTTATCATGTACAGAACTGTTATTAAATGAATGAATGAATAATTAAATAAATGTTTATTCCATTACAGTTTAAACAAGTTAAAGGCTTCAGTAAATTGTGTGATCAAAAGAAAACTGCTGTGTTTTCTATGACCAAAGTTTTTTGTTTTTTTCTAGCATCTTTATGACTGCAACTGCACAGCTGACCAAAGCCAGCAGTTCCTCCTAATTTCAGAGGCCATGTGCTTTTCCAAACAACCTATAGAAACATGTGAGTGACATGGAAGTAATTTTACAAGATTTTGTGCAAATACGTGTTTGCTGTCTTTTGACTGAAACTTTTTCAGTGATGTTTATGGCTTTGGCTGTTTTTGTCCACTTTGGTATGGATACCTCTGATGGTACTCATGCTATATTCGGTGGAATGTAGGAGTGTGTGGTCATTTTAATATGAAAAACTGTTATACAATTACAAAATATTGGCCTCTTGTTTTTTACTATACTTTTTACTTTACTAAATTACATATTACACTGTGATGCATATTGTATAATTATATAATATAAAAGGGCTACTTTTTAAACTATTTTAAATGTAGCCCGATAGCCATTCGTTTTTCATTGCCATAAAGAAGGTACTTATTTTCAGTGACAAAAAACTCAATTAGCCAACTACAGTAGCTCTGTTAGGACCCTAGTGCTATTTGTCAGTGTTTTTGTCTGGTTTGTTGGGTTAAAAAAATTGCAGTTTTTAGGGGGCAGCGGTGAGACAAAATAAATTCTAGTATCTCGAATCTAGTAAAGAGAATGAAACAGTATGTGTAACCCTCACTCATAGTGCCTCTGCTGTGTCCCTGTGAGAATAACGGCTGAGGCGCTGATTCTGAGCTGAAGTGTCACGTGACTGTCTGGAGTGATGATGGTGAATACACTGCGCTCCTCTCTCTGTTTGCTTCGCAGCTGCAGCAGTAAACTGAACTCATCTGGAAACCTAAACACAAACACAGGCGAGCTGAATATTATAAACACAGACCCCAACATTTAGTCACAGCTCAGAGTTAAACAGACAGAGTAGAAACACAAGGTTAAATGTTACCCATCAGAGAGGAGCTGTCGCAGAGGCTTGGCCAATGTAGAGTACTGTCCCACTTCCAGAACGGGACATCTGCCCACCTCCAGCCTCAGAGAGGAGTTGCTACGGTTCGACACCTGGGACCACAGCTCCTGAAGGACGTTCAGCTCATCTGGACATAGAGGATAAAGACAGAAGAACCCAGTCACTCACCAAAATCAAGAGAGAGACTCACAGACTGATGCTTGAAGGGTTAAAATGAAAAACATTCCAAGAGTGTGAGACAATTATGCTTTAAATACACAGAATACACAGAATTTAATTAAGCAGTCAACCCCCATAAGTTTTTTTTAATGTAAAAATTACACAAAATGTTACAAAGCATGACATAATTAGGCAAGTGTGCATAAAGAGGCACAGTAAGAACAAATATCCAGGACAGACAGGGGACAAACCAGTAAGCCGCTCACACTAATCAAAACTGCTCACTCTAATCTAAAAGACAAAGATTATTAACAGCAATCCACTACAGGCAGTAAATGTATGTTTTGCCTTATTACATACATTCCCAAATAAGTTTCTAAAGCAGTTGGTTGAGACCACTGGTGTGGCAGTACTGTCAGTTATAGATGTGTTTTAGGTTTCATCACATTTTTACCATTTCTAATGTAAACAACATTATGTTGCTTTAACTGTATAAAAATGAGGTAGTGATAAATGGTTACTGAAGCTAAAATAAAGATGTAACTCAGTAAAGTAATGTCAGAGCTGTAACTGTTTTTGCAGTTCAGAAGTTAATTACATATGAACCAGTCTAACATAATTAAATGACAACCCCAACTGTTGTGTTCAGTCTAAAATGATTTTATAATGACCCCTGTGGTTACATTTTACAGTGAATAAATACTTTTGTTACTACTTTATTTGGATTTTGAGTTAATTGCATATCGGATGCTGTTTATTATGTTTCCAATACAAGTACACAAGTATATGATTGGCCCTGCGACGAAATGGCCATTGTCCAAGGTTGTACCCCGCCTAAGGCCCAAAGCTGCTGGGATAGGCTCCACCCACCTGTGACCCCCAACGATACTAAGCAGTAGAAAATAAATGAATGAATGAATGATTCGAATGGATTTTAAACTTGTAATATGTATTAAAGACTTGTAAAATTGGATCCCATCATCAAAATTGAAGAAAGTGAATCCATCTAGATTTTAAATGGTAGGATCAGAGAAACCAGATGTGTGCTGTATAACTAAGGCCTCTCAGATGGAGCTCATTCAGATGGAGCACACTAAAACATCAACAAAGCCCTCAGTGATTGTACAAAACCACTAACAGGGCCTTTCAAAACCTCAAACCTATTTTGGGGTTTCACATGCCCCACAGTGAGTCACATTGTTGTAGCTCTGGCCCGCTGCTCACTTCCTGTCATTAGAGCTGTGTTACAGCAGAGGCTTGTGCTGTGACCCCTGGGAGCAGGTTTGGCGGCCCCCAGGAGCAGGTGGAACAGAGCTGGTCATGTGCTGCTACAGGTGTGTCCCTCACACTAAGAAGCTCTTTATCATGTGGAGAGAAAGTCCAAACTCAAAGAGGTGTTGTGGGAGTTAAGAGTCACGACTAAAGGCCAGTGTTTAGTGAAAAAGGTGGAGCTGTGGCATATTTAGGCAAAGGAACGCTACATTTAAAAGGAAAAATAGAAAGCATTCAGGTACAGAGACAGCTTTGTCAGGTTTACATTATGTAAAGCATAAGCCTTACTTTTTTCACCATTCAAAACATAGTGAAACATCTGACCAATCAGGAGTGGCCAAACATAATGAAATAAAAATATACAAATCAAAAGTTTAACAAAATTACGTTTAAATGAGATGAAAGATATCTAAAAGCGTAAAACTATGGATGCACTGATCCAACTCAGTTACCGTTACTAATCCTGGTGTTTTGTGAATAAAACTACCAAAATGATGTAATGAATGATGAATTGTGAATCATTTGCAGAAGTCTTCAGGGGAGGTGCCACATCATGCTGTTGTAGGGATTGTCTGAGCTCCTGAGCATTTTTTTATTCAAATATACTTTCTCTAGTTCTTACATTCACTCGAGTCACTGTCTGCCTTTCAAGAAGTTTAGCTAGTCTTTACAGTTTAATTCATTAACCTGTCCGAATTCAAAACAAAAAATATATACTGAGGTAACTATATTACTAAGTAAGAAACTATATGGTCAGGTAAGCTCAGTGATGTTGCATGTTTCCAAAGATAAAAATTCTGACACACAAAAAAATATCATCCCATTGCTTTTCAAATTCTGAGATAAATCTGACAAATAAATCAGAATTTTATTTGTGTGTCTCAGAATTTAGTTTAGTTTTTTTTTTTTTTTCAAAGAAAGAAATTAATTCAGACAAATCAGATACCAATATGGTGTAGTCACACTTTACTGCCTCCAGGAATGGCAGTAGCTCTGTTCTATAAATTCCAGACAAAACACACAGAAAATGATTTGCTTTGGACTTTTAACCTTCAGCTAAAACCTGAGAGGGACAGAAGGTCAAAGTGTAGGCTAAACAGGTCAA
Organism: Rhyacichthys aspro; assembly: GCA_036850595.1. Taxonomy (NCBI): domain Eukaryota; kingdom Metazoa; phylum Chordata; class Actinopteri; order Gobiiformes; family Rhyacichthyidae; genus Rhyacichthys; species Rhyacichthys aspro. Next base: position 2,306,286 of record CM072159.1, read on the forward strand.
CAACATGCCACTAAATGACTTACAGAGAAACGGTAAAGATTCTTTGCATCCTTTTTTGCATGTGGGGATGAGTGGAGCAGTTTAAAATGGCTAACACAGGACAGAACACCTGAAACTTTGAGACAAAGGAAAGACAATGTTTCACTCTATGGCCTGACTCCAAACAGAGGACTACTGATGGATCTCACATGTGCCAGTCCATTCACAGAACTATACTACCTAATGGAGCTACAACCATTTCAAACACTGGTCATGAAAGATTGGCTGACCTCCAAACACGATGTAATAGAGCTTTATTCAACTCCGTGGACTAATACTTTTTATTTTAGGATTGTAATGCAACAAGAGCATGCTCATTAACAAATATCGTTGCACTAAAAATGGGGGACCTTGTTCAGGTGGGAATTATGCCAACAGAAAGTCAAGTGCCAAAAAAGAGTCAAAATATATTGTGACGGCCAAGTGGTGGCCTTTACTTTGGTAGTGCTCTCTCTTCCCCTGTGTTCCTGTCCTCTAGGAAGTGGTCAGTGTAGCCCCAATTATTGGAACATTGGCCACAGAGGGGCAGGAAAGGTCTAAAGGGCTCCTGGCTAACTGCCTGCTCTCTGCCACAGGCTCTCCACGTTCCTGGCTGCCACTACCTTTGTTTTGTTTTGTTATTCTTTCATACAGACATACACCTCACACACACTAAAAACACTGCGGTCACACCAATTTACATACTCCACATTATCATTAGTTAGAGTTCATTCTAATTTCTAAGCCTGAGACATCCCTGAGACTGGTCCGGGGGTAACCACTTGGCTGTCGCAGTATTTACCTTTTGATACTAACTAAACTGAAAAAAAAAAAAAATCACTTCTTGTATATGTTTTAAAGTTTTCCTTTTTGCTTTGGTGAGTGTAATGTTGATATTGCTAACATTGGGGTGTGCCTCAAAAGAAGATCCATTTGTTTGAACATTATCAAAAGACTGTGTTTCCCATGATTCACATAAAACACAACAATGAACAAGAACAGTTACTGAACCATCTGGAGCAAAGTCTGTAAGTATCATCCAATTCACCCTGTCCACATGTCATTCCACTGAGCAGACTTTCATTAGAATACAGTATAGGACAATTTATTGCTGGAGCCAGTACTCCAAAGTAAAAAAAAGAAATGAAAATTAAAGATATAACAGCTGCAAGTGTCACAGAGGTCCATCCATAGTCCTGAAAGATGAGTCTAAACCTAGAGCAGCAAATCGATTAGCCAGCCCTAACCATCTAGTTTTAAATGAGGGTGTCCTGGAATAAGTTTGGAAAAAGTTCCAAGGGAGAAGAGCTTGAGAGCTATAGGCTCTGGCTCCTGTTCTACTGCAACGTGTAACCTTGTACTTGCAACTTGTAACCTTGTATGTGTAGACTTAATGTTCATTTGCCTGTTTGTACACTGCACATAGTCTATACTGCTGTCCCTCTTGGCCAGGACATTCTTGAAAAATACATTGTCAATCTCAACTTATCTTTTTCCTGGAAAAATAAAGGTTAAAAAATGTGCATAGCTTAAGGTTGTAGTTGAATGATCATATGCCATACCATAATAACTTTATAAACTGCCTGAAATTTGTGGAGACAGAGCTCAGGTGGACACCACCAACTGACACTTAAAGTTATTCTCATGATGAGGGCTTGAGCTTATTAGTTATATCTGTACATTTACATTTAACCCACCTGTGACAGTGGAAGAATCACAGGAACAGAACAAAGTAGAGGATATTAGGCAGATCTTTGGAAGACTTTTTTTTAAGTTTGCACTTCCCAATAATGTGTAGCTGTACAGTCTACTGCAAAAGGAGCACAACAAAGAACATTTATTAAATGAGAGAGGGTGCTACATGTCTGTTAGTCTTTATATTTTTCAGCCTATAGGCACTAGACAGTCCTACTAGCCTTGTTGTGTAGTGTTTTGTCTCGAAGCCTGAAAGGCTTAATCTTTTCAAAGTATTTCCTAGTGTTTCCCTGAGGGCACTGTTGGTACTTGGACTGTGCCTTCATATAATGAGCACAGGGTTTTACAGGAGGCAGTGAGTGAGAACATGCTCCTCTTCCTGGGGCTATGCATCACTGCACACTTTTACTCTATAGCAGCATCAGGGCAGCTGCTGGGTTTGAGTGATAATAATGTCACCCATATGGTTCACTGTGGTCTTTTCAAAACTCTTCTGATGATGGATCAAAACAAAAATACTTTTCTGTCTTCACAAACTGATTTTTCAATTTAATTTTAGAATGTATTTCATAAACAACAATGGCTGTGTGAGTGCCAAAGCTTGTGACTTGTTCCCATTTCACTCTGGAGATACATTTGGTTTAACTGATCATATACAGTTGTTAATCATCACAAACATTAATGACACAGCCATATTGCACTTGTATTCTTTTCTTAGAAAGAAAATAGTTTTCTCTGTTTTTATAATCCAGTGACATAAAACAACAATGATCATGTTAAACAAATATAGTATGTTGTTCTGTGATTAATAATAAAAGTACACTATTTTTATAGGAACCTGGAAGTCAAACTGAAGTAAAGATAAGATGTTAAAGAGAAAACTTCCAACAAAAGCCACAGCTGGGTCTGATCAGCTCCAAATGAAGCAGCTCTCTATATAATGTACCCTTACAGTCTCTATAAATTGGACTTGTGATGACACATTATACCAGCAATAAAATATTGTGGTGGTAGTGAGATGGTCTAGGCCTGCTTTGCTGCTTTAGGAACTGGACGACTTGCTGTGATTGATTGAACCATCGATACTTTTCTCTAACAAAAAATCCTGAAGGAGAATGTCCGTCCATCAGTTCATGACGTCAAGCTGAAGGACACTTGGGTTCTGCAGCAGGGCAGTGATCCAAAACACAAGTCCACAAAAAAAAAAACCCCGAAGGTTTTGGAGTGGCCTAGTCAAAGTTCGGACTTGAATCTGATTGAGATGCTGTGCCTAACCTTAAAAAGGCAGTTCATGCTTGAAAACCCTCCAATGTGACAGAATTAAAACTATTCTGCAAAGAAGAATGGACCCAAAGTTCCTCCACATCGACGTGAAAGGTTCATTGCCACTTCTCACAAACATTTGATTGCAGTTATTGCTGCTGAGGGTGGTACAACCAGTTATATGGTTAGGGTTAATTACTTTTTTCACATTGGGCTAGGTAGGTTTGCATAGCTTTTTCCCTTCATAAATAAAATCATCACTTAAAACTGCATTTTATGTTTACTTGAGTTATCTTTGTCTAATATTTAAATTTATTTGATGATCTGAAGCATTTAAGTCTGACAAATGTGCAAAAAATACTTAATCTCATCTTTCAATCTCAACCACTTTCACAGACTTCAACATCAAGGAACCGATTCCTAAGCCTAAGCTTCAATGGAAACATTAAGTCATAAAGCGAGCAACTTGTGAAGTGTAAGTGAAAGTGAAATCCTCAGCTGGCATTCAATGTATAAGGGATTTGCAGATAGTGGCTATATTGGGTTGGACAGTTTACAGTGAAAACGGTCTGCCAGTAGATGTGAAACTATATTACAGTTGATTTTAGACCACAATGATTTAGTCTCCCCATTGATTACAGTCCAAGAAATGTTCATGCTCTCAGTTTGATCAAATATCTTTGGGAAAAATGCCCCGGCAATGTGATCATATGTAACTTATTGACTATCTTTTTGAAAATGCATAGTGTTTATGAGACACACATATGGTTCTCATGCATTGAGCCGACAACTAGAAAGCTGCTTAAATGGGATGGTTTGTGATGTCTGCTCATGTCACAGAGTGTTGATGTTTTTTTTTAAGGGCTGGGTCTTATTCAGGGGTGTGTCAGTCTCAGAGCAGAACTATCCGTTTGGACTGCCATCAAAAGACTGTAGTTCTCATGATTCTCATAAAACACAACATTATATGAACAGCTTCGTGACTTTTGTCTGCTTTATTCTGAATATCATTCATACACACAACAACTGAATACAGTTGTATAATAACTGGTCAGACACAGATACTGTCTTTGAGCCTGACACAGATACTGTGTTTGATGATTTATGAAGCTCTGCAAAGCTGTATGTGAGTGTTAACTTAATGTGTTAACCTAATATGTATTTGTACAACATCTATCTAATTATTGTTTTGTGCATTTGACATTAATGTAATGTAAGGGGTTTGTAACTTAAGCAACGCATTTGCTAATCTGGTCAAGCAGATTTACCTGCACAGAGGTACAAAACATGTATAACTCTGGGTCCTCCATGTGGTGTTAACTGTCATTCTGTATTAAGTACTGTCCTTAGAATCCGGTGAGTTGTAGTTAGCAGACTTTATTTGGTGAAGCTTATAATTATGCTTCTATAAATAGAACAGCTACATTGTTCTATTGTACAGATGTATGTATTACCACAAAAATACATAAATAATAATAAGTAGGACAGGTGCGACATAAGAATACTCAGACTTCCTTGGAACAAAAGAAGGACTAACATCTTGGTTCTGAGCAGGATTGGGAGCAGATTGATGCTGCAAGAGAGCATTCAATTGAGAAAACATTGGTTTTTCGGGCATACAGTGCTACGGGATGGACTCAAGAAAACCCTCATCATGGGTAAGGTGAAAGGGGAAACAAGGACAAAACAACCTCCAACCTCGTGGCTACAGGACATAAAGGAGTGGACCGGACTGAGGCTAGCAGAACTACACTGGAAAGTGTAGAATGGGGAGTTTTGGAGAGAAGTAGTGAAGGCCACATTGTCACTAAGCAAATAATAATAGGAAGAAGGACTGACTGCCTCTGGTTGACTTGCCAACTAATCCGTTGATGAGGTCACAGACAAACCTGATTAGTTAAATAGATTTTTTTTGCTTTTAGGTTTACTTTTTACTGTAACTTATGTTAAGCAGCTCTAATGAGCAGGCAGTAGATAAATATAAGTGCATGCATTAAGTATAGAGGGACACAAGGTTATGTCTTTTGGAAGTGCTTGTCTATCCTGAAAGCTCTTCCTTTATGACATAAAGTAAGCCATAATACTACGTTGTAGAGAGAATTTAAACAGTTTCAGTTATCTGTCATAACCTTCTCTCAAATAACTGTTGCTTGGGTAATATTAATTTGACTTAAGTTTTGGGCAAAATCTGAAACATTTGCATCAAAGTATTACTGAAATACAACAAAAAAAAAAAAAAAAAAAAGAAAAAAAAAAAAAAAAAAAAAAAAAAAAAAAAAAATGGGCCACCCTAAAAAAGAAACCGGAAAAAAAAAAAAAAAAAAAAAAGGGATAATGGGGGGGGGGTGGGGGGGCCCAAAAAAAAAAAAAAAAAAAAAAAAAAAAAAGGAAAGGAAAAAAAAAAAAAACACTGTCGCTTTCAGCAGACAGACAACACAAACATTCCCAGGACAGATCAAGTTTTAAATGTCATTAAAGTAATTAATTTGTTAACGTTCAGATTAAGTTGCATTTGTCAGACATTACAAAATATATCAGTTAATTTAATAGAGACTTATTAGTATGACTATATCTCAAATGTGAACCTAAAACTCTGTTGGATTGTAATCTGGCTTTACTTTTTGGATGAAGTCAAATGGAATGGCTCGTAGACAGAGCCTCCAGCTGCAGCCTTACAAAGCATCTGTCCAATCATGTCTCACAAACCGCAGACTATAAATCATCCACGAACTCTAGCCTCTTAATTAGCCTCAAGAAACGAATGCTGTCCTGTGATGCTGTCATACATTCTTTGATAAAATCACTTCGACAGCAATGAAAAATGGTTCAGCCAAATAACACATGGAGCAATCTGAAACTACAACAAGACATGAAAGAAAAAAAAAAAAACTTGCAGTCTGCAGTGAGTTAAAGTGAAAAGCCTCAAATATTCCAATGTTGGAGGCTGAGGCATGGTTTGAGTGTGAACATGAAAACCCGCCTGTGACAAACAGGATTTTCTTTGGAAGTGGCTTTGGACCAGTTGATGCCAAGAAAGAAAAGAGCACTATCAAACATAGTTCACATTTAAAATTAGAGTCTTTAAGCTCCAGCCACAACTCTCTCAATTCTCCTAACACTTTTGGCTGAGACTGTATTGTAGCGTGAGGAGATTTATGTCAAGCAATTACACAAGCCAACACCACGAGTGGCACAAGGCCAGAAAAAGCCTGTCTACTTTACTTTGTGAAGTTACAGTCATAAGAAAAACTTGGCATATGCCCAAATTTATATCAGTCCACTGTAGTTTTTTAAAAACCAAGGTACACTGCTTGTGACCCCTTTTGGCTCATCCGTATGACAAGTGGGTGTGCTCACCACTGTGCATAGCAGTTATCTAGATCTCTGTAGGACATATGATAATGACAACTTGCTTACTCTTTGCAAACTGACATCCCAAGTAATTTATTTTTATTTTTTTTCCAAATTGTTGAATTCTATTTCTCTATTCTTTGCTCTTTACAGGTTATTCAAGTCTATCCTTCTTCTTTCTGCATATAAGATCTTATATATGTGAATTAAAGAATTTAAATTTTCACTAGTGAATGAATGTCAAAATTTTAGGGCAGTTTATGGGCCATTAATGTTGGTCAGTGTCTTTGTCTGAGGCTCAAAGCTGCCCCTAATGGGAATAAGCGGAAGAAGATGAATGAATGATTTACAACTCCTACCACACCCTTTAAAATGAGCTTTTCCCCTGTAGTATTAACTGTGGCAAGACTGGAACGCACTATACACTATAACTATATGTTCACTATATAGGTTCCACATCTTGACTCCTGGTGTGAGGGGTAAGAGCTGTGGATGTGAGAAGCCACTCTGGGTATACGAGGGTCAGGCCGGGGCAGGCAGGGGTCACTGGGGGTCAGCGGCGTAAACATCAAGTGTTCGTCACACTCAGACTTTCACCATGGGAGACCACCTTCATGAACCTCTCAGAGGCCTATTTCCTTCCAACACGGAATGACACGTTTCCAATGTTTACTTTAAAACCACATGGGAAAGCCCTATAAATCACTGTTATTAACTTAAGGTGTGCACTATAGCAGCATCAATACTATATGTAGTAATGAATTAGGCATGGCAGACAAACAACAAAACGTGGCAGACATGTTTTTATTTTAATTTTACAGATAGGTCTTAAATTATGAGATTTCTTAAACTCAACATCGGAAAATTCACAGCCACTGGTGTGGACCATGGATTTACTGCGGACACCAGGAGTCAGCTGTTAACCTTCAGTAGAGCTGCTGTTGTTGTTTCCTACATACAACAACAATTTTATATGTGTGTTTTGTGATCTTGTCTAGTCACCTTGAAATGACTCTGATGATGCCTTTTTTGTTATTATTTATAGTTCATTGCTAGTGAATATCAATGTTGAAACTCCTACATGCTTTGAAACAAAAAGGTCAACTTTATAGATGCTGCCAAATAGAGTCTACCATGATACTAGGGCCTGTATCACCTTATGCCACTGGTTATTAGCATCCTCCTGAAGACTTCTAAATACAGTATTTTACCACACACATTGTTCTTTTACACAATTTATTACTTTACCGTTCTGTCCAAGACATATGTAGAAGTCATTAGCTCAAACAGGGCTTTTCCTCTTCTTCCCTGGATCGTCGTTGTTGGACCATTACACCACTGTATCCATCGAGACATGCACTCTCCAATCAAATGATGGACCTACCGCTGTCTTCCCCTGTGGCCCACCTCCAGCTGAGGTAATCAGGAAAAGTGAGCCGAATGCCGCAGAAGATCACCTTACACTAATACATACAGGCAGGGCCATTACTGCTCTGGAACAATTACTGGGCCCTGTGCACTCAGTAGGACAAAAAAGGAAAGATTAAAGACTTCCACCTTGCTGGAAAAGAAGAGGGGAACCAGCCTCAGATAAGCAGGAAATGACAGACAGAAATGTAGTCTGACTTCTGAACATTTCAATCAGTAAAGAGCAAAGATGAAGAGCACACCTTGCACAGTGCTTGAATTTCAAATGCTCACAGATAAAGTTCTATAATGGAAATACTTTTCACAAGACAGACAGACAGACAGACAGACTATTAGACAGCCAGTCGTTCAGCTCCAAATTTTACCTCTTAATACCTATAGATTGTTATTGATTATCTTTTACTTTTAAGGGAACTGTAAAAATGGAGAATGGAAGTATGCCATTTAGTTAATACTTTCATGTTGAAAAAAAAAGTACTGCCGCCTGTCAGGTTATGGTAATGCCTTATTATATGTGGTAATAAATATTGTATGTAAGTCTTCTTTGAAAGGAGCAGAATGATATGGCATTATTTGTATGTATCTACAAACTGTTTAATAGGGTTTAATATTGGTTTAATAGCAGGATTGTGCAGCTAATTTTAGAATTTTACTAATGTAATTGACACTTAACCTACTGAGCTACCAAACATCCATATGGCTACTGTAAAGGCACCTGATTGAACCTGTGAACACAGCACACCCAGACTATTAAAGAAGTTCTTATCTCTGATTGAACAGAAGGGGACAGGTTACTATTACGTGAATTCTGTGATTGTTGTAAAGCAGAAAGATTGTTACGTGATGTGATGCTTATTCTCAGGTCTCCATTTGGAAAGTCCTGGGAATGTCCTCTCTACTGGTCCAACCTAAATCCTTTCTATCAACAAGACTCATGTCACATATGTTCAAATGTAGATATGTTGTAACTCTGGATTGGAATTAAAATATACTCACATCCCAGAAGAAAAAACTGAAGACATAAAATAGTGACCAAAATGGAGACTGAGCTGCTCATGAGGTGTCCTTTACTTGAGATGAAGTGGACTGTAAAACTTGGTGTAAAAATGTCTGCAGGCCAACAGAGGACACAGAGGGGGATTTAGTGGATGGATAAAACAGCCCTGATTTAAGTGTAACCAGGCTGAAGGATTATTGGCCCTTGTTGTCAGTTTCCTCATCTGGAAAAGCAAAGAATGTTTGCAGCCTGGAGGGAAATTAACAGTGTCCGGTGGGATTTAAAAGTACTATTGAAGTGAAGGTTGGATCTGTACATTTGATTTGAACACAGCATCTGAAAATGTTTGTGTTAAAAACAATGCTTTGTTACTGAATACTAACTACTTGCACTCATAAAGGGATTACCCAGAGTTTATACACATTTTCCAATGCTAAATGCAAGCACTTTTCAAGCACTTTCAACTATTTGACTATTTGAGCCACTCCCCTCGGGCAGAAGGCTCCGGTCCATTCAGACCAGAACCTCGCGCCATAAGAACAGTCCAGTTCCATCTGCCGCTAGACTCATGAACACTTGATAACTCTATAACACTGTCACTTTAATAAACTGGACTCATGATCATTGTTCACTTTATGATACCTGTCACTTTAACATATCACTCATCTATTTGCACTACCAGCTGCACTGTTCTGATTTTGCTGTATATATTTGGAGAGTAAGACTATTTTATTCTACATATATTTTTTTGCATGCCTTATTTTATTTTATCATAGCTCTATTTTTATTATAAATTATTCTGTGTTCCATGTTGCACCTTACCACCAAAGCAAGTTACTAGTTTGTGAATTCTGTTCACTGGCAATGGCAATAAAACCTTTTCTGATTCTGATTTGATGTCCCATCCTTCAGCTCAACCGATCTCATGTCTAATGGTGATCACAAAATCACACACAATAAGACTTAATAGATGTAGCTTGAACATTATTTTCAGAAACTTCAATTTAGTATTCTATAGTAAAAAGGCATGCAAAAATAACTTTAGTATTCATTCATTCATTTTCTACCGCTTAGTCCCATTTGGGGTCACGGGTGATTGGAGCCTATCCCAGCAGCTTTGGCCCTTAGGCAGGGTACACCCTGGACAGTGGCCAGTTGGTCGCAGGGCTACACTTTAGTAAATTGTCTGTAATTAAAATGTTGATCCTAACAAAGACTGCACAAAATATATAAAAAACTAAAATATGAACATGATCTAAGACAGCAGTGTGGTACTGTGTTACTGTGTTTCATGTGTGACTATACACGCCACTATTTGGCCAGTGTAATTAACAGAAAAGCAGAAACACATAAAGATATGTTACTGAACATTAGACAACATTTAACTGCTTACAATATAATAGCTTGAGTCCCTTCTTGTCATGCACTTCCTCCAACTCACTTTCTAATAATTGGCTTGCTGTACAGTCAATGAAAGCCTCTTGGCCCATTAGCAGATGTACATGTAAACGTCTAACGCTGCTTCTCCTGCTAAGTACATTGGCAGTGATTATCCTGTTGGCCTAATCACAGTCCTGCAGGCTAAATGCCACATAACTACTTCCTGTGCTGCGTCTGTCTGTTGTAATCCCTTTAAAGAGCCTCCAGACCACTGGAGCCAGCCACAAAGAACCCACCACAAACCACTTTTACAGCGGTACAAAAAGAGAAATACCTGCAGCCACCATAATGTGACACAGATGTCATTAGTGAGCGGTAGTCTGGGTCTGAGCTCTGCAGGCCGTCGGTTTTATTCACTGTACTACAGTCCAGGTGCTGTCACATATAGAATCCCTTTTCTGACATTCAAAGTTTAATTGGAAATTAATAAAGTTAAACTGAATTGAAATGGGTCCATCACAACAGGAGATTATCTAAAAGCTTATGATTGAATTTAGTATTATTTTATACCAAATTGGCATAAACTGTCTTTCCAGAAAATTTGAAAAAATTAGACTGGCCACATCAAATTTATTGTTATATTTGTGTGTCATTTTGATTAGTGTAAATAATGTGGTGGGGCTTTATGTTTAATATGTCCTGTCTTCAGCCCAAAAATATAAATTCTCAAAATCTTTTTGATGGTTCTTAGGGTACAAGGACTTAACGCAAGAGATTACTACCACACTACACATTAGGATTGTGACGGTGAGGAAATTTTCCAGCAGTTCATTGTTATGTGTTTTCCTCTTTTCCTTGCTTTCCTTCGCTTTTAAATAGCCTATAAATGCAGGTGTGCATTTTTCTTTTACTTTCAAATTAGCGGCAATTGCCAATACACGCCAAAGCTTGAATAAACAGCACGTGATAAATCTGACTCCTGCTGCTGATGTGCGATGTGACTGTTTCTCGGCATGCTGCATTGTGCAGCTGCTTTTAGTTTTAAATTGTATTGTCTGTTCTCTTCAAAACTATTTTCCTTTAATTTTACTTTCTTACATATTTTAATTAAAAAATATGTAATACTATATATAATACTAATATTTTAAAAAATCAAAACAATGATGGGAGACGGTGCCATGGTGGTCAAGTGACATAACCGGTGTGGTGACTAAATACTGGTATGGCCAACCCTGTCTATTGCAGCAAGCCTACTACACATACTGTATAATGAAAAAATAGGCTGACATACTGGACCCTAGCAGAGTTGTATTTGTACAAAAAACACTTAAATGAACGTTTCAGAAGAAACGTTCTTTCTTCCAAATTTGGCAGCATGGATAGTCTCCACCTGTAAACAAACAGAAAAGGATCTAATGTTTATCTCTAAACTCGTGTAGGACATCCGCTATCTCCTGTGACGGCCATGGGTGGCCTTTTTGTAAAGCCTGGTCTGTGTTTTCTCTTGTTCCTGAGTTCCAGAAAGTGGTGGATGGGGTCAATATACTACCTCACTCTGCAACAAGTCTGACAATTTGGTTACGTTTTAGTTAAGTTACACACATTTTGGTTACATTTAGATGAAGTGGTCACAGTAATTAATCAGCCACTATTTTAGTGACTTGGAATCTTTTTTTACAAGGAGTTTTCTGTCTAAACATGCATCTGAAGATGGATGGATATGGATGTACTGTATAATGCTGATATTCCACAGTGAGTCACATTAAAACATTTTATTTGGATGAATGAATTAAATGACAGTAAGCCTAGTGTTTTTGTAAAAAAATCTGACCAGAGTTCTGACCCTCTTTCAACTTCTAGGATGAAGAATATTTCAACTTTGTCCCGGTTTAATTCTATAAACACTTGAATGGCATTTACTCAAGGGCAGAATGAGACAAATGTGCTTCCACACTTGCTCAACATTCACTTCCTGAGACACAACTCTTTGAGAGGAAACATGTACCAGTCAACACTCGCCTCGCTGCTTTGAAAACCTTCAAGATGACACCAAAGGAAGTGGATCTATCTGGTGATGAACACGCCCCAAGGCCACATTCCCCACTCTTTATGAAGGAATCAGTTGCACTAATGATATGTTATGAACACGAAACACTTGGACATATTTTTCTGTATTCAAACAATGCAGTTTGAATGTCAAATATCTGTCTCAAATGAGCTGTTTTACCTCAAGACAGAAATACATAGTCTACATACATTCCTGCAGATCACATGTGGAGCACAGAATGGGGTTGTATAGTGTCAAATTCAAGAGGCAATCCTGTTAATGATGATGAATGACGCAGAGAAGCAGACAGCAATCCAAAACAAACATGTTCACTCAAATATTTACTGTTGATTTTCTATTTGGAAGGAAGTCAACAAACCGATCCAAACATCTGTCCGTGAGTGCAGACAGGTAGGGAACCCAAGATGTGGAGCAGTCAGACTGATGGCTCGCAGCAATGTAACGTTAGCTCCTGCCACTTGTAAAATAACTCAGGAGTAAAGAAAGAGCCGTGTGACTGAGGAGAATCCACATCATTTTTCAAATTATTTAAGTTTCAGAAGGACACAGGTAAATACAGTAATCATCTTGACAGTAGCCCCATGGCTGTCAGTCAGCCTCCACGTTTATCAACATTAACTCATTACCAAGTTTATTTTTCTAAATCTTAATTAACACAAGGTTGGCTCCCTGTAGTTCGTGAGCCTTACTGTGCAGTCCGGCTGAAAAAAAATGTTTTTGGCATATTCCAAAGAAGATTCAAAATACTTAGATGTATGCTTTCATATAGCATGTGTCCTCTCATGTCCTGGAATGAACCGACGTGCAGCTTCTGATTAATGTCAGAGCATTCATTCTTTTAGAAAATTGGTTTAGAACAGTGAGATTATTTAACAAACCAAGAACCCCCTTATGAGCAACCTGCTGATCAAATACATCCAGCAACTTTTGCTCAACTTTAACCATTCAAATACCTTTTACAGACTATTGGTCAAAGGAAACCCGCTCTGTTTTAACAGATGTGAAGCCAGTGGAGCTCTTTGCATGACAGATGTTTCATTTCTCACTGACTGGACTCAGTGGGATAGGAACATCCCAGGGCCCTCAGTCAGTAGAGACAAACAGGGTGAAGGGGTCTCTACAGATGGGCTGCTGTACATCTGGAGAAGTCCACATTACACATACTTAAAGCTAAAGCTGTGTATTAACACCACCTGTGCTCAACCACCGCTCTGTGTACCATAAACCAACCCAGTCTCCCATATCCACCGTGACATCTCTAGGTAGCCTAATAATTAATGCTCTTTTAAGGCTGGTTTGAACTAAATATTTTGTATGTATGCAGTTAAGGTTGTAGTAACACACTAGAGATCTGTTTAATATGGAAAAAGATGTTCTTCCTATATTCTTATTATCCATACATATCATAATACATAATGTTATTGTTGTTATTGTTGTACTGTCGCACCATTGGTCAAACCACCCGCTGGCCAGATGCAGATTTGTTTGGAGCAGTAAAAGATGGATTTTGTGACTTCGTAAGCTCCCAAATCTCAAAAGAATCCAGCAAAAGCTCATAGAGCAGAGAAAATGTGGTCTGTTTTCTTCAATCATTTACAAATCACAGTAATCTAGACATAAGAGCACCATTATTAGTGATTGCCTGCTCTGTGTAAATAATTGTTTGAGGCCAGCAGTGTTCAGCATTTGGCTTTTGTTTGCAGAAACCACAGAGCCAGATGAGGAATGTGTCAGTGGAACATGTGAACAGATGGGGAAGCTTTTGTGTCGTACACGGTCAGAAAAACAAATCTGCAGCAGGTGAGAGGGCAGGCGGACCCTAAGTGACTGTTTTACAAACTCAGAGGAACACAGAAGAAGACAGGGAACACACAACAGTGGAAACAACACATGGAAAACAGAGGTACTCTTTTAGATCCTCCCTCGAATACAGTTGAGTACAGGTGTCCTGGAGCTACACCATCAATAGTTGTATTGTAACAATGCATTATGTGACACATCTTAGATCATTTGGATTGAATACTTTTCTTTTTTTGACAATTTTATCCATAAGGGCTGAACAATTTATCCATAAGATTTTATTATTCAGATTCCAGAGTAGTTCCAGTGTAGCTGAACAAGGTACTGTTAAATGAACAGCAGTTATAGACAGAAAACTATTGAGATTTTGTTACTATTTGAAAATTGACATGAATCTTACAGTTCCCCATGTTCTGACATTGAAGTAATCTAACTCGTCCAATCAGTGGTATTTGATGTATGGTGTCTGGTGGATTAATGGACGAACTCGGGCCCTATTATATATATCAGACATTAAATATAGCCCTCTACGGTGGATACAGGGAATGTGAGAAAACATCAGATCCCAGCAGCTAATGAGAGATGGTCTGGGAAAACTCAGGAAGCTTCTGTGTTTCCATTAAAAACAATACACATATGTCATCTGTGAAAAGGAAAGATTAATTTTTAATTGGAGCTCTCTGAAGGTTTGTTGATGTATTTTCATGGAGGTGGAACAGTAAGCCAGAAACAGCAGCAGCAACAGCAAAAGCAGGTCTGAGTTTCCACATTACATAATTTTGAATGATCAGTGTACGGGCTGGTCTCAACCTGCCAGGTTTTACCAGCTGATGAATCGTGATGGGAACTGCTGCGACTGGCACAGTGCCACATACAGTACAAACACTGTCACATGTCCAGTCAAATTCTGTCCGAGAGTCACACTGGTCTGTGTTTAATCACCACTGCTCCAACATGCCACACTATTGCCCGCGTTTGTTCAGGCTGTACTAGTTTTGAGCCCTGTCCAACACAAGGGTCGGACACTTGTGACAAAGATTGTTTTTCTACTTTTGAACCCTCAAAGACATTTTCACCATCAACAAATGTATCAGTCTAAAGTTGCAACAGCATTTTATCCATTCAAATGTCTGCTGCCTTGGCGACTGGTGTTTGGACTGCTTTATTAACAGCAACATGCTTTTGTACTTAGATGATCAAGGATTTTATATTGTGCATGCTCTCTGTGGGGTTTGCTTTCTACACCACTTTTGCACTTTTTTCCACCACATTTGAAACAGCCACCGGCTGACAAGACATGTAGGCTGAGTGCTGAGGAAAATTAGATCTCTTAATGAGTTGGTAGTGCCTAGCGATGTAGTCCTCAAAACTGGCTTAGGTTTTGTACATTTTGTAAAAGTCTTCGTCTAGTTTTGGTCTCGAATTCGAACTTATTCTGCCTTTTTCACCAAACAGTAACCCCTCTATGAGGTTGGACTTGGACTAAGACTCGTCTTGGTCTTGACACACTACTACTACTACACTCTGTCTCTGACATCAATAGGTCTTGGTCAGTGTGGTTTTGCCAAAAACATACTACGCTACATAGCTACCCATGATGATGTCCTGGACTTCCAGCAGATGGCACGAGGCAGAGAAAGTCCATTTTGACTTGTGATGTAGCTAACCTTGCTAACCATTGGGTGTTGTGTCAGGTATTCAAAGTTTCCTTCTGCTAATGGTTATGATTGTTGTGGTAAAGCAGCTTTCCAGTTTTATCCTCACTTATTACAAAGATGTTGTCTGACCATAACTGTGCTCCTTTAGTCTTGTTAGGGTCGTCATGTCGGTGAAGCCCTCAGTGGACAAGGTAAGAAAACGCTGTACTTACACTGACAGTCATTAAAGCGCTTGTTAAACAGTCTTGTAAAAGGACTTTACAAGACTTGCTGTCGGTGTGAATCCTGACCTTAGGGAATTAAGCAGTGTTTTACAAGGCACACCAGTGTTACATATCATTTCGGGCAGGAATAATTCCCTGTTTCCCATTGGAGTCTCCAGGTCAAGGTATAACAAGAATAGTTTAATTTCATGGCTGCTCCAAAACTCGAACCACTTATACACTATCAACCATAAGATGTCAGTAAATAATTAAAAGTACAAAAAAGAACAGGTCTTAATCCTCAAATTGAATAAAAAGTTGTGACCATAATCAACATTTTTTTTACATAGTAACTATTATGTAATACTTCATACATGTGCTTCTTAGAAACGCGGAAAAACATCTTTCTGAGCTGAAATATACACAATAACAATGCTCAAATAAAAAAGAGCAACGAATTTGTTTTATTAATTTGCATATTGCACATTGACTCTTTGCCTAGATATAGCTTGAATATTTTCTTGTTTTTTTATGCATTTTACATGGATCAAAAGCTAAATGCAAAAAACCATTATATTTTATCAATGATTGACTTTGAATAGTAATGTGAATTTATCAACTTATCAAGTCAGAAGAAAGTCAAAATCTATGACCGTTAGGGGAGACATGAATGCAGCATTAATTCCATCAGTACTAATCTGTTTTTATTTAATCTCAGTGTGATGAAAATTATATTCAAATTAGTGTTTAAGAATAATTAAGGGATACCCCAAGTGTATGTTTTGGAAGGAATTGTCCCTTAATACCACAGTATTGTTTCCTTCTGCAATGAACCCATGCTACAACACAGTAAAAGCAGGTCTGTAGCATTTTGTGTAAAAATTATTAACAGTAACACTCAGACTGTATGAGTTAAACACCTCAGCTCTGGTGGACAAGCTTGTTCAAACAGGGTGACCTGAAATATTTCTCTTCATTGGTCAAATAACGAGTTGAGTATCGCTCTAAATACAGTTCTTCAGGTATTTCCCCATCTGTTCACGTGTTACTCTGTCCCACAGTCCGACTCTGGAGCTGATCAGACACCTGTGTGTGGCAATAGTTTGACAATAAACCGCTTTATACAGGTGTGCTACTCCCATTTGTGCAGTAAGGAGTTACTAAATCAGTTCCTCTTCAACAATAATCAAGCCTGATTGTCACGCCCCTGGCTATGACTTGGGCTCTCCTGTTTTTTCAGGACCACGTTTGGATCAACCAGCTCCAATTACAACTTTAATAAATACTTACCTTTTGCCACAGTCTTTCTTTTGGGTCCAGTTAAACTGGAATAAAAGATGTAGACGTCAGTACAATCCTAAATATTCTCTGCACTGTAGCTGTTACTGTTCAATGATTTTATTTTACCATAAAAATGTTAATTCCCTCTTGAATATCTATTTTCTATGATTTTGTTTAATTGATTGTTTAAAAAAATGTAAACACTTGTATTTGATGATGAACCCTTTTTGCCACCAATGGCATGGTTTACTTAAATAATTATAGAGCTGTATTTTAGGTAGATTTGAACATTTATTCATTACTTTAGAGGACATTTCAAAATATCAAGATGTATATTGTGTATCACAATATTGGGCAAATATATCACAAATATGTTTTTTCCATATTGTCCAGCCCTGTCTCAGCCCATTGCTGACTTAAAAGATCATTAAGTGATTCACAAGAACAGAAGTAACAAGAGCACTATCTGCTATCTGGTGAAGTTGACCCTTAAACAATGAGTAAAAAAGTAATACCAATAATAAACACTCTCAATTTCTTTCTAGAAAAATTGTAATAAAGTGGATATATTAAATACTGAGGAACAGCTGGCTGGATGTTTTTCTGTAATGTACACATCAGGACAGTTTCAGGTTCCATCCTCAGATTGACCCTCTTCGTCTGGACTATTAGCTCACGTCTCCACAGCACCGTGAAGATATCCACAGTCCGATTCACTGACGACATCTGTGTACTTTTACGAGCAAAGACATCACACAGACGTTGCACTCCTGAGCTGCACATGCCACATCAGCATTGACCGCATTAAATCACTGACACCTAATTGACACAACCACATTACAAGAGCTGGTTATCCATGGTAAAGGCAAGAAAACACAAAGAGATGATGATAAAGATGATGATGGAGGATGATGGGTATTCACAGCAGAGTCATCATCTGTAAGGTGTGTTCATGAGAAGGACAAAAACAGGAAAGATGATAAAGCAAGTCAGACAGAGGTAACTTAAAGCTATAGATGTGCAGCTTGGATAAAGAGAAAGCCTTTGTGCTGAATAATAAATAAAATCAGCTACAACCTGAAAAGATGTAAATTTGAGTCTAAATCTAAATCCAAATTTTGTAAATAGAAGGAAGGAGGTTTTAAAGTGTTTTAGGATGTACCTCAAACCAACCTATACCTGAAACCAGAAACAGCTGACAGTAACAGAGACTGGCATTCACTAACAAAAATGCTTTCCACTTTTCTTTACACGTTTAGACAAAAACTTAACTTACTCACACACTTACTCTTCTTCCTCTGGTTCTGTATCTGACTCTGAACTGCCCCTGCTGTCATCCAGGTTTACATCAACATCATTGTCTTCGTCAGATTCCACAAGCTCATCCTCACTCTGATAACTCCTTTCCCTCTCCCATAGATGTAGCTGTGTTAAATTTATTATAGGAGGAAATGGGATGAGGTAGAGCAGGCCGTCCTATAACTGTAAGGTTGTCAGTTCGACTCCTGCTCTCTCCTGTTCATACTGCCATCTATCCTTGCATCCAGTGTCTGTGCATGAGTGGGTGAGTTTGGTGGTGGTCTGACAGGCTGTTGGTGCCGTTGGTCTGGTACTGGCCACGACTCCATCAGTCTGCCCCAGGGTAGCTATGGCTACAGAGGCAGCTTACCACCACCACAGTGTGAATGTGTGAGTGCTTGTGTGTGTGAATGGGTGAGCATGATGTAAAATGCTGTGGGTTCCCAAGAGGGTAGTATATAAAAGCACTATATAAATGCATGCTATTTACCATATGTTAAAGCCTGCAAAATTTCCCTAAATTACAAAATAAAAATACATATGTTTTTCCTTTTAAAATACAAGCAAAAGCTTTGTTAATTGTAAGCAATCTTTGGGAGCCTTCGAACAATGATGTTTACACCATAGGCGTCCATGAGGAAAATGGACTGGCAAACAGAATATCCTGGTCTTGTGACATTATAAATGACATGTCCCTCAAAGTAAAAGCCCTCTTTTCAAAACTGAATAGTAAAACATGGATTGTATATTACAGATTTTTTTTAAAATGAGGATAAAGTTATTGTTGTCTTATGGCAACACTATGCAACAGAGGGATTTTGGTGGCCATAGTTACTAACTTCACAAGTAAAGGGAGAGTAAAATGAGAATTTCCAGCATTGCCAAAGCCTTTTTTCTCTCATAGAAGGGGGCCCCACGTTAAAGTGTTGTACACATACAGTATATTCCTATGTACATCTGATAAGTGACATAAAATAGGGATAAAAATACAGTAAAAAGCCCCTTGGTTCCCAGTAAATTACCTGGAACACATAACCAGCATCACCAGTAGTCACCTCTTTTCACACTTAACCCAGCAAAGTTGAGAATTCGAGTTTCTAAAACAACCTGTTGGCGGCAGTAATGCGATCATAAGTGTCTAATCTGCCAAAGTCAACATGCTACATTTAGTGAGTATTCAAACTCTTTTAGCGACTCGTTTTCAAAAAAACGACAAGCAACAAATCTTATTTGGAGACTCTGAGTGAATGCACGTATCGCTCTTACTCTTCTTAAGGAGCAGCGGGTCTTTCTCCAAAGCACTCACAGGCTGGGTAGGGCTCAGACAGCAGTCCCTCTCAGTTGTGTTCAGAGCAGGAGATGTTCACTCCTCCACTTCCATTTAGATCGTAGATTGTTGTCCGACTTAATCACATAAATATGGGCCCTTTCTGACAATCTTACTGCATTCAGTCACAACACAGGCTTCCCAGTAAATTCCCTACAATATTACTAGGTCGTGACCCTGTAAATTGCCAGCACAGATTTACTGGGAAATCAGTTCTGGCTCTTTTCACACATGAAACTGTTCTGGTAAAAAGCTGGGAAAGGGGCTTCAGTCAACGTGATCATTTTTGGCATGGGTATTTATTTGCTGTCATTTATGGCATTACTATGGTATTTTCAAAACAAATTAATTTTTTACTACACTCAAGTCTTTATACTGATTTTTTAAGGTTCCAAAATCATGACCAACCCCAAAAGTAAAAGCTGCTGTGCCTTCCATGAACTGCCTCACCTCTAGTCTCTAGAACAGCCCTCTGAGTGCAGACTGACTGATGAGTTAATGAAAGAGGAGTTCCTGAAAAGTGCTTCAAGTTTCAGAACAAACCACCAGCCCTGTTCCAGACTTATTCTTGCTTTTCTTTATAAATGGATTTGGCCTTTGCTCCTGGGCTAATATTTGAGAATAGTTTGTAATCCTAATGACTCTGCAGATGCTTTTCCTTAGTCGAACAGAGTAAGATGTCTTGCTAAATGGATAGAGAGCCTCTCCTAAATGATCTTCATTATGAATAACAAGCTTTGATGGTTATCTTTATTGCTTTGGCTGAAGCTGACGGATGTGGGACCTGAGGTGACGGCTGTGTTATGACAGTTTTCACTCGCTGAGCTTCAGACAGCCTGAAGGAACGGCTCTTAATTACTTCTGTTACACTTTTCCACACTTTTGCAACATGAACCATACCTTTGCTGTCAGACTCCCATGAGCCACTGCGTGTCAGGGCCCGTGCAGTCACCTCACCCTCTGTTTACACTCACCTGATTGATTTGTTTGGAAGTTTCTACCTTTATTCCACATTTGGGCCAAGCCAAAGAGTTTCAGTCTGGAAATAAAGACCAGTTCTCCTCACTATGAAAGGTAAAAGAGCTGATTACAAGATTTACTACTTCAATACAGTTAAAAACAGTTCTCTAAATGAGTTATGCATCATTTTATGGCTGACATAAAGTGTCACTGATTACTAAGTCAACCCTAACCGTAAGGAAGCAGCCAAAAACACATTTTACAACAAACACTTTCTTATCTAAACGAATGACTACCATCGATTGTACATTAACACTGATGCCCACCATATTATTTTTTGACTGATTTCAGGACTTTTGTCACTCTGACAACATTTCCACATTTTTCCTCGGCTCTTTTATATATTAACAAATGTGTGCTAAAACATCTAAATAATGACTTGTGATTCATTTAATAGCAGCCAGAACAGTGGGCTCCCCTGTTCAGGTGCACGCTGAATATAAATAAATACAAAATAGATCATAGATGGATAATTACATTTTTATGCATTACATTACATTTTAACTGCCTGCTGCTCTGATGGGGGTTGTGTCTGTTTCAAGAAGCCTACTTTTTTTTTGACTGTCACTTTATAACAGTGGTGTAAAACTATAGGTGGTGAGGGGCCACGATAGTTAATTAGAATCCTTTCAGTGACTGAATATGGTGACAATTGGCTTAAATTTTGAATGTGAGACTTCATCTTCATTTGAGTCTTCCAAAAGTTATCTTTAACATTAATTTCCTCCTCTTATGTTTTAGTTGGATTTGGACAGGTTTTGAATAGATTTGAATAGGTTTTAAGTGGATTGGAACACGTTTTAGATGGATTTCAACAGATTTTAGATGGATTTAACCAGGTTTTAGTGGATTTGAACAGGTTTTAGATAGATTTGAACAAATTGTATTTATCTCTCATCAGACTCATCTCTGATGGCGGTGAGTCTGCCTTCAGGAGGAAGTTGTCCTGGTGCAGCCTCAACAACTTGGAGCTAAATACCCTGAAGACAGCGGAGATGTCTGTGGACTGCAGGAAAGACCCAGACTTTTCAATGTGTTTATTTTTTTTATATTTTTTTTAATATAGCATTTTCAGTCATGTCTTGCATTTGTGTAATCATGTTACTGATATGGTCTTTATTATATGGACCCTGCAGGACTCTCTGTCCCCATAGCCCATTTATGGCTGTATATGTAAGAGACTATAGAACAATGAACAAAGCGGCTGACAGACGATGGGCAGACTGTACTAGACTGAGCGTGGCTTCGGCAGACTGTATGTCTGCACACTGACATGTAGCAGATAAGGCTCAGTCATGCATCTTACATTCCTCTGCTCTTATTACATACATAACACACTGCCCTCTTTTCACTTATGACCTGCGAGACATCAGCCACTGTCTCCACAACAAATCATATCTTTATGTAACTGGAAGCTCAGAGGCTTTTGGTGTTCAAGATACTAATCTTTAACCTACAATGTAGCCAGGCAAGCAAAATATGCATTTGTGCACTTTTTTTAAACATAATGTGTAATCATTTCAATTTATACGTATAGCTTGACAGAGCTCATTTCTGTGGACAAGCATGATTACAAGTGATGCAACACTGATATCATGTGGAGTGACAATCAGGTAGCAGCCTCACCTAAGTCAAGTTATGATGAAGTTTCAAAATGTAAAAATACAATGAGGTACAGGCCATTATTTTGCCACAATGCCAAAAGATCTTTCCCCTGTACCACCTGTTTGAAGCAGCTAAATGTTTTTAAAGTCTGTGTCAGAGACTGATGAAAGACCATTGCATCAGCTGGCATTTATTTTGCAGAATGCGGTGCATTAGAGCAGTTCCACATGTGGCAGCTGCAGCCGTTAACCCTGGCTCCACTCTCTTTTAGGTGAATTCAGTTTAAATGTGTCCCACTGGGCTAATGGCTGCCAAATAAAGCCCAGACTGATATCAGATTTAGTTTTGTGGGTAGCAAAAGCCTGTTTATGGTGTACATTCATTCACAATGACTCAGAAATTACTAAATGACCAGACAACCAGACAACCAGAGACCATTACTTTCCAAGGCAACAAGTTATTTCAGGTGATTTCAGGTTGGAACAGTTGCCATCACGTAATATTGCAGAAACTGACACTGTATTATATTGAATGTATTCTTATGTTCACTGACTACTATTGCCATTGACTAGCATTTACACACGCTTTAGTTTTATGAATCATTCTTTCTACGTGTGTGGTACGTGTTTTCTAAGTGAAAAACAAACGATGAAACTAACAAATTCTTACATACAGTCTTGTATACAGTCACTGCTCAGTGCACACCATAACATCATCTATTGACATAGCGTTTGCCACAGATGGTTGTATTTACCCATACTCAGTCTATATACATTTGGATGCAGGTAGGACTGTTATGTCAACATGTTGCTCAGTCTACATTTTGTTCTGTAAATTAGCTAACTTGGTTGGTGTCTGTGAGCATTTAATGTTTTTCTTTGATCTGATAGTAATCCAAGAATTAAGGATAAATGTTTCCCAGTCTAATTTGCTTAGAACTTTGGGAACTTGCATTTGCAATAGGTACATTCTGTTACTGTCATTTGACCCTTGTAAGCTACAGTCTGCTGCTGTTGACATTTTGACAACATCTCAGTGATACTTATGCATTGATTGTCATGGAATGGGTAAACAAGTTTGTGGGGAAAAAAATAGCCCTGTTTCTTGTATTTTGCTTTTGCAGAGTAATGAGTGTATGATCAAAGATTCTTAGGTGTCTTTTGCAACAGCTGCCATAACTTGTGAGTGAGTGTACAGCTCTAGATGATGCCCCTGTTTAATGATACAAGTCTTGTTTATGAGGAGACAGCAGCTGCTTAAAGTAATCTGATGGTGCTGACAGATGCATGTTTATGACGCATGTGGCTAATTATCTAAGTGTAATTAACAAGGCATTGGGACTAATCCTAAAATGTTTGAAGAGTTTGAAATGAAAAATTTAGATGTGTCACTATAAATAAAAACAAGCAATATTGCAACAACATAGATTCAGCCATGATGAAAAACTCAAAGTTCACTGAATGTTTAATGTTCTTAACCATCATTCAACAGTTTGATTGTGAATGCTGTTTGGGACAGGTGTTTCACATTCACGAGTCCTGTCTGTCCACACTTCATCCTGTTTCCTGATGAAGGTGTGTCACTCTGTCCTGCAGGCGTACTCTCCCACAGACACTGAGGTAATGCTGCAGTAAATGTTCAAACACAAACTAAAAAGCTTTTCTCTCATTTCTGTCTGACTCTAAACATCTGAAAGCTTTTGTCTGTGAGCTATCAGCACGTTACATCTGCATCTGCTTCCAGTTGGCTCCAGTGCAGACCTCAGGAGGCTGTGAAGCTGGTTAGAACAGTTTTAGGAAGTCAAATGTATTTTTAAAAGCTTTAAAAAAGTCTGAAAGATGTATGTTAGGTGACTATATGTAGCTTATTATCTTGGCCCATTTCCGAATCTGTCCGTTCTTTAAAGAAGTTTGAACCCCCCTGTGCTGAACAGTCGACAGACTAGGTTGTTTAAAATAGGCAGTGATGGGAAAACTGGTCAAAGTCTGTACTCAAGTAAAAGTCAAGGTAAATATATAAAAAAAAAATAAAACAGTTCTAACTGATAAGATAAGTGCAATAGTTCTCCTACTACAACTATTACTATTTGTCAATGTTGGCAGTAAGAAAGATCTAAGAAAGATTACTTTCATCCAAAACGTACTGAAGTCAATAGTTAGAGGCAAGGCACTCACAATGTGCATTTTCATTAAAAACTTGTTTAGTACGTATCTTGTTATCCACCAGCAGCATGAACTACTTCTTAAACATACTGTCTCATCATGTGCAGCTCCTTAGTGGATATGCATTATATTGCCACCTATCACTCAAACTAATCCTGCATAACTTTCATTCATTAAATATGATCAAAATTCCATGCACTTGTGATCCTTGTCCCTGTTCACTCAGGGATGTTAGGTTATATAGTGCCACAAATTCTCTCACCACACTTCACTAGCACCCTTAATGTCCCCCCTTGTCACAAAGGTGCATCAGAACCTTTCAGAAGTTTTCAAGACTTGATGTATTGAACAACTTCTAAAGACGGACAAGATGGATTAATATATTAACACCTTAATTGATGAACTTAAATGCATACTGTCCACATGCTCATGTGGTTAAGTAACTCTCATAAAATAACAATAAAGATACAATGCTTACAATCTTTAATAATTTTCAGCAGCATATATTATATAGTATGCAGGACTACAACAGAGTATAAGGAAGTATTTCACTGAATCACTAACTTTTGTTGTGGTTTCAAGTGTGAATTCTAAAGCAATGTGGCAAAAAAAGTCCTATTTTTGGAGACTATGCATTTGTCTTACATTTAACCAGCATTAGAACAGAATAGCTCAGTCAAAGTGGTCTTTGGTCCAACATGTGGTTTGTACCTACACACAAAGCCCACCACAAGCTGTGACCCGTCACACAGAGCTACAAACCCTGTACAAGACTGTGGGGATGTTCAGCCCACACTGCAGCAGAACAAGGTAGGTTGGGTCTTTAATAGGCTCCAGAGCCTCTCTGAACATGGGGATCAGGTTTCATTGGAGGCAGATGTCTGGTTCTGGATGTAGCATTATACTGACTGTGACATCATGGGCTCTACCTGTGAAATACACCATACTGTCAGCTTTCATCTGTTTGACTCTTGACGACCTCAGTGTCTGTAAACATTCTGTTATCACATTAGGCTAAAAAACATACATTTTCAAATTCACTGTTTTTTGTTTTTTTTTACCATTTGGAGCTTTATGAAGCCTAAAAAAGGTTGTCATTCTTATATTAGCAACATTATTCTTTTTCACTATTGTCAGCAACAGAGACTCTTTAAATTACTCTTTAACCAACACTAATTTCACCCTCACACTCCATGATGCTGATGTCAAGAGACAGCTTTTCACCTGTTTATTCCTTTTACCAGTTAGTGTCCACCTAAGGGCAATCTTAGGAGTATGATCTTAGTCCACTCTGAATGGTCAAAGA
This sequence comes from Rhyacichthys aspro, assembly GCA_036850595.1. Classification (NCBI taxonomy): domain Eukaryota; kingdom Metazoa; phylum Chordata; class Actinopteri; order Gobiiformes; family Rhyacichthyidae; genus Rhyacichthys; species Rhyacichthys aspro. Next base: position 2,332,147 of record CM072159.1, read on the forward strand.
ATGGTCTGAGATGCAGCAGATTCTCACATCCACGGTGGTAAGCACAAGTATTTGGAAGATACCTGATTGTGATTTCTACACACCTGGTTTGGTGTAGTTCCAAAATGCAGACCTAGTGTCAAATTTTCCATCCATCCATCCATCTTCTTCCGCTTATCCGGGGCCAGGTTGCGGGGGCAGCAGTCTGAGCAGAGACGCCCAGACTTCCCTTCTCCCCAGACACTTCCTCCAGCTCCTCAGGCCGAATACCGAGGCGTTCCCAGGCCAGCCGAGAGACATAGTCCCTCCAGCATGTCCTAGGTCTGCCCCAGAGCCTCCTCCCAGTGGGACATGCCCGGAACACCTCCCCAGGAAGGCAGGAGTCCAGGAGGCATCCGGAACAGATGCCCGAGCCACCTCAGCTGGCTCCTCTCGATGTGGAGGAGCAGCAGCTCTACTCTGAGCTCCTCCCGAGTGACCGAACTCCTCATCCTATCTCTAAGGGAGCGTCCAGCCACCCTGCAGAGGAAACTCATTTTGGCCGCTTGTATCCGGGATCTTGTCCTTTCGTTACGACCCAGAGCTCATGACCATAGGTGAGGTATCAAATTTTGTAAGGTGAAATCACTGTTTGACTTACAACACCCACCAGAGAGCAATTTAGTTTCTGAGCTTTGACTAATTCAAAGGCAGTCGCTGAAGTGCTGTAACTAACACTAACTAAAGTGATTTATCATCTGCTTCATATCTGTCAGTGTCCAGCCCATAAACGTGTGACGGGATATTAAAGTTCTTCTGATAATAACACGTTTGTCGAACAGATAAATCAGTGCTAAGGAATGTCAGCCTGAGTGTAAATAGGTGTGCTTCATCAAACATCAGACCAGAGCCGAGGAATGCTTTTGTACAGTAGAGTGTGAATTATAGAGGTCACCAAAAGTTCAAACATGAAGCTAGGACTTCAGTAGATGGAGAAAATCTAGGTCAAATACTGTACTTCAGTTTTGAACTACATCAACATAAATGAAAACTCTCATGACAGGTAATTTATTTATTTTATGGAGACGACAAAAATAAAGACATGCCCTAGACCTGAGTGGACTAAAACTCAAACATTTATAGTCCCGCCACGACCTTGGTTAAAGTCAAGGTCAGTCAATGACAACGTCATCACTTTGGGCAATGAGTTTAAATTTGATATAAAAGCCTTGTCTATCTAGTGCTTACATCACAAAAGCCATGATTTGCTATGTTTGAGTTACTTACGCATTTATTAGTCTAAAGGAATTTCTTTGAAGGTAAATGTGCTGTAACACTAAACTGCTACAAAAACAGCTACTCTCTTCTCATAAACAAGACTAGCATCATTAAACAGTGGCTTCATCTGGAGCTGTATTAGCTAAAGGAAGTAACTTTAGTGACTTTTCTAATATTATTCTAATCATTCAGCTCAGCATCACTCCACTGTCTCGGATTATATCCACAGCTGGTTGCTCACACAGCTGCAGAAAAGAAAAGACAGGACAGCGCTGGTTTTCTGAGGAGTTATAACGTTTATTAAAAATTCAAAAAAACTCATCTGGGCTTTCTCTGGTCAATCAGATGTGATCAAAGGAAGCTATCACCTCACTTACACTCATGACTCTGTCTGAGCACTCACTCAGCAGCAGGGTATGCACTGAAACTGAACTGTAAACTCACACAACAGACATGGGCCTAAATGCAGCACACTGTAACATGCTTAGTAAATTGCCCAACTTTATAATCTATTTTTGGTTTGTTTTGAGACTATGGCAGAGCAAATTAGAATATGTCAGACAGCCAAGCTCTCTTCAGTGTATGGGAAACACTGCTGATTTCTTTAAAAATGTGAAAACTGTTATTGCAATATTAATGTTGATTATATAATACAGGCCTACTCTTATTTAGTTGGACTTTTCAGAAGCCCAAAGAAGTTATGGTTGTTGTTGTTTCTGTTATACCCCTATATACCCATATACGTATATATAACATACAGTAGTTTTGTCTTCTTGTCATCCTGTACACATAATCCCAGATATCTCTGAAACTGGAAAGAGCTGATGGTGTGATACAGTGTTTCAACAGTGCTTCTCTTTATACACAATACATTAAGTGTGGGACTGAGGGAATTTGCTCATTCAAGAGAAGCGCCTCATATTTATCCTGTTTTGATCTATTTGCCATCTCTATTATTGTTATCATCAGGAAGGAATAAAATAAACAACACTTATGTTTCTCTACCAACTGTGAACATGTGGAACAGGCACATCCGTGTTAGAGTGATCTAACATCCATCACATGTTGATTAAAGAGCATAGTTTACACTTTAGTCACTCCAACTGGACCAACACGAAGAAAAGTGGCTCATCTTCACAGTGTGTAAAATCTGGGAACACTTGTTCTCAGTCACAAGTGAAGAACAAGCACACTGAACTGATCACCACCTCATTAAAGAGATTCTTCACTGATCTCATGTTCAATGAACTTGTGTCATATCCACATGGTATATTCATCAGTCTGTTTAAATGATGAGCATGGTTTCAGTCAAAACCTGACGTCAACATTACGTTCTAGATTATTTAACCAAAGAGCTATTGTAGACCACACTAAACCAGACCAAGTCATGACCAAGACCAAGACGAGAGGAAAGGGGTTTAAGTTTAGATAAACTGTTCATCTAATGTAAAACAATTCTAAATTCATTCATTCAGCCCTTATATCATTTGAGGTGGCAGGGGGCTGGAGCAACATAAGTGAGCAAAACTACCTGGTGTTAGCTTTAAGACAAGTATTAACTCAAACTGCTAATCTCTGCCAACCACTTCCAAAGCTGTTGCTGAAACGTGCTGGTGAAATGTCTAGTGGACTCAAAGGCATTCTGAGAAGTTCTGAACACTGATGGCCAAAATAGACGATAATACTTGTGAGATTTGTCGAAGGAGAACAGCACAAGAGTTTTTTAAATTGTGCTGGGCACAACAGGGGCTCCTCCTTATGTAGTGGCTGTGGTTTAGTGGTTTTGGCCACGTTGGTTCCTGCAGTTTGCTTTCCAACCACTGGAGGGAGTTTCTCCACATTTATCCAGGACAGAAAAGGCACAAAAAGATGTTCAACTTTGGCCCAAAGATCATAAATTTCCATCACACCACTGTCACGATCCAAACAGATCTAAGGCCCTGAAAGCTCTATTAGTTAATTAAAACTGTCTCAGTGTGATTTAATCTGTTCTGATGACTGCTGGCGTCACATCCCACATGTGTTTCAGACAAACTACAGACATGGCTCATTCTGCCTTTTTTGATCCCTTTACAACCCATCTGACAAACACTATGTTTAATTAATACCAAGCGAAGAAAGGCGTGACACTCAACTCTACTGTAGTGCTTTAAAAGAGGGTATGATGGTATAATGAGCATTCAAATAATAAAAAAAGACTTTACTACTATTGGAAGATCCCAGTAGATACAAGTAAATGATTTAATGTTGGTGTAAAGTAATGTTCAGGTTCCTGTGGACACATACTGCTGTGAGCTAATCATGTAATGAGCCACAGCTGACAGAATCTGAATAATAAATCACCATTTCACAAGCCCTATTTATTATGCTCGGGACTGATAATACATTAAATATTGAATAAAATAATACATATTACAAAATAAATATTTATAAATACATGATCCAAAAAGATCACATTTTTGTGACGGTTTTGTTGAACAAAACGCTAAATTCCACTTATTCTAATATAGCCTCCAAGCCTACTCAGTTTTTTTTAACATTCACATCATTTTTGTGGCTTCATAACATTTAAGCTAACATAACATGTCGATATTTGATGACTTCCTAAGTCTTAAAATAATTAGAATTTTCGAGCGGAGGTTAAAAAGGAGAAGAAGGAGAAGAAATAATAATAATAAGACATTGCATTTTCTAAACATGCAGCTAAAACGTATTTCTAGTTTCTAAAACTAAACTAAATTATTCAGAAAAAAACGGTAGGTTAAATATGAAGCACGGTGGTTATCTCGCGCGAATTTACCCTTATTAACGTTATTAGAACGAATGTGACAAATTAGAAGCAAAAGTGTGGTCTTAACATTTCCAGTTTTCAGACTTGACTGAAGCTGAATTAAAGCAATAAACTGTATCTAGGCATGTGTCTGTTTCCGTGTCCTGTGTCCTACCTGTGCGCAGCATCCCGGAACCGGACTCTTCCCCGAAATCCTCCAAAGCTTCCTCCGGAACGGCCGAGCTCAGCAGCACGAGCCCCAGAAGACACACGGTCCACTTGAGGACGTACCCGAGCTTCATGTTGTAACAGGGTTTTACAGAGCAACGTATTTCTATACCGCTCTAAAAAGACAAATAACTAGCTATTCTTCTTCTGTGGTCCTCCAGCAGTCCATCCTCTGCTTCTCTCCTCCTGAAGCCAGGGCAGATTCCCTCCCGCTGCATCTCGAGGAATCTGCACAGGCTACGCCCCTTGCCCCGTTCAAAACCAATGACAATCCAGCCTGGTGCACTTGACACGCCTATTTTACCGAAGAGAGACAAGGAGAAGTCTGTGGAAGCCTCGTGGAGCCAGTATAAAGTAACCGCAGACACCAGTTCGAATCCCGGCTCAGGCCTGTTCTCTCCATCAAAGCAAATTGAGCGAACAGAAGAAAAAGTTAAATCTTTCAAAACAGCACCAATTTACTAGTTCCATTTACAGTTTTTGAACTGGTCTAAAAATCTTTGATAACTAATCACAGATGTAGGTTTTAACAGACAACAACACCTCACACCAGTTTTAGCCTCGCTTTACTGGCTGCCCGTGCATCTTAGAATTGATTTAGGATTTTACTGATAACTTTTAAAGCTCATTTAGGCGTGGAACCAAGTTATATATCTTAATGTTAGGTCCCATACGAACCTCCACGGAGCCTTAGATCCCCAGGCACGGTCCCTGTTAACTGTTCCAAAGTCGAGGCTGAAGACTAAAGGTGACCAAGCTTTTTTGGGCAGAGACTCTTAACTTTTAAGTCACTAATTCTAATTTTTATATTTTGTGCTCCTGACAAATACCTAAATTCAGCTAAAAAACTGTTTTATTAGTTTTACTGTACACGCTGTTTTATTATTTATTATATCTATTATTTATTAAGCACTTTGTAAACCTTGTTTTTGTAAGTGCTATATAAATAAAGATGATTATGATGATGATGATGATGATGATGATTATTATTATTCCAGATGACTCCAGATGTTGAGTTTAGGGCTTAGTGCTCCTTATATTACCTCAGTGATTACCATTATATTCAAGAAAACAGATAGTATCAGTCAGTGCAAAAAAGCCTTGGTGGAATTAGTTGCTACTATTTTATATTGAGATTGTATATTGGCAACTGAAAGGTGCACGACTTTTTTCTCAAATGAATGTGTGTGTGTGTGTGTGTGTGTGTGTGTGTGTGTGTGTGTGTGTGTGTGTATCTACATAAGATGTTCTGTGTTTATCCAGTTACAACCTTGTCCAAACTATAAGGATTGTTCTGGACCTGTGACATAAAACTTTTGGGTTCTAAGCCCTTAATATATATAATATAATTTTATTTTAATTTGTTCTTTAGGCTTTATTTCACATCTTTCACTGTGGACCAAATACTTCATTTATGTGCCAAAAAACTATAGGCCTAAAGTGAGTAACATCAGCTTTTATGAGACATTAAATAACATGAAATTACATTAAATAAATATGTAACATACAATACAGAAACAAACTGCCCAGTTAAATCTTTGCCTCTGTGATGTCATTTACAACTCTATGGCAGGATCTGGTTCTACTGATGCTGGTCAGACTCAAAGTTTCACTAGGACACTCTACTGTATGTGTGCATTTATGACTAAGGGAACATTTTTATGGAACTACGTCAGGTGACATTCATATATAGATGCAACATCTCTGTTATATGGTTTCTCATGAGTTGCCTCAGCGTGTGACCTGAGCAGAATACTTCTTAACTGTTAATAAAATCTGTCAAGTGAAATACTTTTACTTTGTAGCCTGTACATGTATCGGCATGTGCAGTGATCTCAGGGTCACTCACTCACTTTTTGCAAAAGACAAATGTCAAGTTGTAAAAGTATAAAGACATTGCCGAAAGCATAATCATACCTTTTTATTTAAGGACTTATATTTATACAAAATCTATAGGTACAGTCCAAGTGACTGTGGGAGAGACAGTCAAGTAACAGATCAGACAGCCAAAGACTCGGCCAATCCAGAACCACTTCTCTTTCACTCCCTGCTTCAACCCAGAGTCTTAAATCAAATCAATCCATGTGGCATTTTTCCAAAACACTGACAAAAGCCACAACATGTCAGAGACTGGGCCATGAAACAGTTTGGTGGCTCTGTAATCACATGTTATTGAAGCTCATTTAAAAAAACTGAAACAGTTTGTGTTTTCATTTGCAAATACAACCAGGAAACAAATCATACAAATCATTAAATGAGGTCAAAGGATGCATCTCTGTTCTGCACATGCACATTTTAAAAACATGCAGGAAATGGGACGTGTTCAGGGAAGAAAACACGACACTCTTTGATCCATTCAGGACTGATCATAACCTGTGAGACAGACAGACAGACAGACAGATATGCAGCAGTCTGATCCCTTCACACGTCCAAACCTATCATTAGATACAAATCTCTGGAGATCAACTTTTAGATAGATGTATTAGAAGTATTGTTACTTGGATCAAGCATTATTTTTTCCAAATAAACTGTTTTAGGTTATTACAATTGTGATATCAAGGAAACACTGAGAAAGAAAAATGAAATAAAAACGGACTGCATTAAAGTACAGTTTGGATACAAATGTAAACTTTTGTTTTTAATGTTAGTAGCAAGTTGGCACATTAGTCAGCAGTTAGCTGATGAACTAACTGCACCCCTGGACTATCCAGCGGACAAGGGAATGTCTTACAAAGTTGCAGTATTACCATAACAATGTGTCATGCAAAACTAAGAACTGATGTGAATATTCTTCTGTAGTAATGGAGGGCCAAGTCTGGTAATTTTACAGACCTATTCACAGCTGATTCTATATGAGGAAAGATATCAGATATTAACAGTTAAAGGAAGGCTGAAGAAGGATTTTAATCAACTGTCTGTTTTTGAACATTGTCTTTTACTGTAAACTGGCTAATTTAATGGAAAAAAGGTTAAAAAGAACACTTTGATCTGTCTTAGGAACATGATGTCATCTATATCCGAACCTGGAAATGCCCTGTATTTCACATAAATTAGATATACTGTATTGTGCCTCTCACTGTACAATATATAGTTATGTATATATAATAAATTGATAATTTAAACGTCTACATACAGTTTTGTAAAATTTGGTCACAGTCACACAAAAGCCTGAACCTGGAGAATTCCAAGGGTAAAGCTACAGGGTGGATGAAGTGTCGTCTTGTTGCATAGCCCTACTTTAGGTCAACAGTCAGTAGCAACAACACAACGCAGTAGTGTAGGATGTCACAAGGTAGTGCTCTGAGAGGGGATGTGAAGTGGCCCACTGAGCCAATATGGCAGGAATGAGATCATGTGTTTTCAGAATGGGCAATGGTAACAGAATACAGTTGCGTTTCAGTTGAAAAGACATGAAAAATGGCACTTTTCTCCGTTCAGAGACCCTTTCTACCATCAGACTGGCAGTAGATTCAACCTGTTTGCATTTCCAAGACATAAGATACCAGTGTTTGGTCAATGGTCCATCTCCTCTGCCAAAGGAGCAGATTTGTAAGATAAAGGTACATGGATTTGAACAATTTGTTTGCAAAATTGCTGTAATAATGCTGAACTATGTTAGGTGCTGCTGTGATTTCTAGTTAAAGTTAACAAAAGTTTAGAGACATACAGCTTTTTAGTTGGTAATTAGATCCACAACCTATGTTTCATAGGCTTGACATGATCGTCACTTAATTTTCACCAAGACGACACAATGAGCCAAAGGCTCGATATCTTAGGCCTTAGGAGGAGAACAGGTTGGTACATTTGTAAGAGAAAGGCAAAATGCTCAGCACACACCCTTAGGCAAAAGTACAGACACTATTTTTGACAAGACCCTGCATGCACTACATTGCTTACTTTGGATCTGACTCACAAGATTCAGTACAAAAAAGTCTTTTTTGCATTCTGTTCATTACACTAAATAAAATGAGCTTTGTTCTGGCATCTATCATCCTTTAACTGTCCAGGGGTTGGTCCTCACTGAAGCCAGGCTGCTCCCGGAAATATCTGGGAAATGAGGCACTTAGTTTTCAGCCACAAAAGAGTCCATACTGTATGTGCACTCACAGAAATCACGTCTCAGGAAATCCACTTTAAAATTACAATAATTGACAAACCAACAGTTTGTTTTTACTGTCACCATGTTTTATTGGTTTAAAAATGGGGAAAAAAACTTAATTTAAAAAGAAGTGTATCTAATTTTTAATTTTAAAATTTACTTCACAGGAAAAGCCTTTGAGGTAAGAATATTTTCTCAGTTTGGCAATCATAAACAAATACAATTAATTTAAACATAAAGTTGTAAAACACCTGGCACTTTGTTGTCCATTTGATGTTAAGGAATGAGAACATTTTGGCTTTTGTCATCTGCTCAAAGGCTACAGGCCGAGGTGATTTACTTCAAATGTGCTTTTAACTTCAGTGCAAAAAAGGGGCTTGAGAATCTCATCTAAAAAAGTCTAAAAAACAGAATACCTTAAAGTTGGAATGAATTCTCATCTCTTTTGACTGGCTTTGCTTTGGCCAAGCTCTGAACAGGCAGCTACCTTCACACATACAACATACAAATGTGGACAGAATGGCATTGTTGGTGTGTAGGTGCCATGTTGGACAGGTCAAGGGAAAAAAGGGTGTATCCAAAACCGCTCTCTTGTTAATATAAGGTACAGTATATACTGAATGAAAAATGTCATGTGAACTCATGTAGTGTTTCCAAAGTTTCCTACAATCCATCATGAAAAGTTGTGAACAGCTATGGTCACTAGGCATTCAAAATAGACCATAATGCTTTGCGAGTGCCTTGCCCATGGACACATTATTAGACTAGGATCCTAAGTAATTAATGGCCACCACTGATTTCTAATGAATGCTGCACCTTGGTGCATATGTCAAAAAATGTTTTGGCTCAGCATTTTGTGGCCGGTGCACTTTGTGCACGCAGTCTTGAATTTTACCTGCCGCTACACTCCGCATGACTGGTTCTGACCAATGGGCTGGAATGAAGAGCGGTATTTATTTATTTTTTTTGAATTTTAATTTATTTTTTTCAATTGATCGCTCTAGATCTTATTATGTAGCCATGGAGGTGCTGGAGGAACATGTCTTTAAACTGTATATTACACGTTTCAAGGTGTGACAACATAACTTTATTGTAATTTGTCTTGTCTTGTAAACTTATATTACAGCGGAAAGTCATTATGATCTGAAGTTGCTACCCTAACCCCTAACCCCCTCACCCTAACCCTCTTAAGGCAAGAGTTGCAGTTATCTAGTCAATTTTATTCATTGCTGTTACAACATGTATGCTTAAGTCTCTTGAGTATTTTACAGAAGCCTGCAGTGGAGTCCAGCGGACATTTGTTCAAATACAAACGGCAGTCTCACATGATCTACAGCAGATCATGCTTGTGTCTGAAACTATTCAACTGAGTCCACTATATAGTATAGCCCTACGTATTGACTGGGGTTAAGGACAAGGAAGATGTTTCAGACACATTTGACCTGTCCAAAATGGCGTCCACGCAGTAAACTGGTCACTTCAGTATCTACCCAAGTGTCTACACACAATGGTGTCCCGTTAGCACCAGTCCTTGTCCTCCCTGTCCCTGAGACTCCCCGTCCCTCTGCCTGTGGGACTGGGCGCTGAGTTTACCCCTAGTGTAAAGTGGTAACCGTTTGGGACCCCTACTCCTGTGGCAGATGTCCCTTGTGGAGCCGTGGGAGTCGTCCTGTTGAAGCGTCCAGATGCATGGCTGCTAACTGTGTCCCGGAAGTCCTCAGTTTCTTCCCTGCGGGACGCGCCCTGCCTCTGCGGGCTCAGACTGGGGTCCGAGCCAATGCGCGTCATGGGTCTGGGGGACTCCTCCTGGGCCCCCAGTAAACGTTCGTGCTCTGAAAGGCCGCGGCTGAAGCGAGTCTGGTGTCCTGTGGTGAGGGCGGTGGATGGGAGAGTGGTGGGGGTCTTGTAGGCCACACCAGGACGAGGGGTGAGGGGCGTCTGAGGGAGCTGGCGACGTCCCCGGCCTGGTGTGGTCAGACCAGAGGGGAGTGTCCCAGATTTAACAGCACTGCTACTGAGCTGAGTAGGAAAGAAACAATGGTTTGGCTTTGCATCACATAACCAGGAAAAGTATAAAAGGTACACGTAACAACTTTACATTCTACTTGATTCATAAAAGATGCAGGCAGGATTTGAGTGTCTCGCCAATGAGCAGTGGAGGGATTGCTCAACTAATGGCACTTCCTGCACGAATGTTTTTGCTTTGCAGTTGGGAATACTTTTTTTTATTTTTTTGCAGAATACAGCGTGTACATTATTAATATGGTCCAATCTTCATTTAGGTTTTTAGAAACCTTTTCTGGCCATAGCTGACAATCACCTAGGAGTAATAAGGTGAAAAATTACCTTTTTACATTTTCCAAAATTTGTATCAGCTTTGAAGTTGCAGTGTGCAATACTTTTTTTAACTGGGGAAAATTATTTAATCCCCTTATAGTTTAGTAAGAATTATTTTTGAAAAAAGGACTTCAAGACCTCATTTAGACTTTATTATCAGGAATTTAAAATAGATCAGCCGGTGATGGAAAGCTTTGGCCAACCATATACTCAGGGCTCTACTTTTTAAATTAAGGAATGCCCCCAGTTCTACATGGCTTCACAGACAAAACACGCATCATTAGCTTGTTGGGATTTGTCAAAACCATTCTTTTTATGCAGATTTGTGATACTGATTGAATGTGCCAGATGCTACTTCAACATATCTGACCTGTTTGAGGTAAACGTCTGGGCCCTCTCCAGGTGATGTGGTCCGACTGGGACCAGCCGACCTGGTGTGGCTCTGCTCCCTGCTGCCGTAACGCTCACAGGAGTAGTACCGCTGCTTCTCTCCGGCCGACGAGTGGTGCCTCCTCTCAACAGGGCGACTGCGGTCCCGCTCCCTGGCTCTTTCTCGAGACTCTCCTTCAGCTGATGGCTCGGTGAATGAACCTGTAGCAGCACAAGAGAGGGGGTATGTTGGTCTTAATGGGCACTTTGGCCAAGGATACAGACAGATATATGTATAATGAAAAGGTCTTAATACAACTTATTGTTTTTGTGACAAGCTAAAGAAACCCAATTTTATGGCACACTTATAGGACTATTGAGTTACTGAATTACCTCATGATGTACATCCAAAAAAGCTAAAAAAAAAAAAAAGGCTGGCTTTGGGACTTTTAAGACCTTAGAGTAGGATCAACAAGCGTCTCACTTAAAACACTACACATTGTACCAGATGATAATTTTTTCTTCTATAATTAGCATTTGTGATATTACATGAAACATTTCACAATATAACAGGCTTAATTCAAGTGCTTGTATCATAAGCAAAGCCTTATGAGTGGATCAGTCTGCCAGCCCTGTGATTAAAAATCAATGACAGAGACAATTATCACAGTCCGGCTGTCTCGCCCACAGTGTTTTTCTGGGTTGAATAGATGTGCAGTTGGCTGCTGACGCTCTGTTGTCTCACCTCAAGCCATCCATAAATTTCTGAAGCAGAGCTGTCCACTGTGGCCTTTTATCTGAGCTATAAAGTCCAGCTGAGGCCTCAGCTATGAACCAAACACTGCCACCAGCTTCAGAGGCTAATGGCTATAGCAGACTGCACCAAACTAAGTATGTCATAGAGATTCTAAAACTACAGTAAGAGAAAAAAATGTCATTAAACATTAATACAGTTAAACCTACTAGTAGAGTTTACAAAGGCAATTAGTTATACATAAATGGACATGGAAACTGCTATCACAGATATTAGTGAAATCTTATATTTTATATCCTCAACAGAGCACATTATTCTGCTCTACTTTAATCAGATGAGAAGCCTGACATGTGAAATCCCCTTTTGAATAACCCGATTACAGAGCTGTAATCCTATCAGGAATGTGTGCAGCTATGTCAGGACATCCCAGTGATGTGGAAGAAGGCTGCTCTGCTGTCTCCTTCTATGAGCAAGCCTTGCTTTCAGATGGTTTAATCTACAGACTGTGATTTGACCTCTTATCAGCCAAGAGTCATCTGATTAAAGCTCAGCGTTCTGACCTCAAGACCTTAGAGATTAATTTTCTTTTTAGGTAAAATGTTGCCAAACAAAAGTGGTAAACCTTGTAATTAACTGATGTTTAGTTTGTAGATCACATAATATTCAGTTGAACTAATTCATGTATACAAATATTTCTACGGTACTGTCCTGAAAACCAAAGGTACATAAAAAAAAAAAATAAAAAAAAAATCCAATCCAATCATCCAATATTTAACCCGATCGCATCACTTTTGTAGACAATAGGTCAGAGACTGATTTGGCTCTGTGATTCAAAGTGACTCTTTTGCCTCGTTTGATTATCACAAGGCAAAATAATTGGTTACTCTAAGTTTTATTATCATTCACTCATTTTTTACCATTTCACAGCTCACTGGGCTGGAGCCCATACTGGTTGCTTCGGACATAGGTTTGAAACAAATTTGTTAAATAATTGTAGCACCATTCAATCACTCCCTGACATTTAGATGTATCTTCATGCATATGTGTGTATTTCTCTAAGTAACGGCAATAGCTGAAACTATGGCAAATCAGAAGATCTAAACATGATTCATTTGAAGGCTTTAAAACCTCTAACACTGATTATGACACAGATTACCTGATGGTCTAGTCCAGCCATCCGTAATAAGCTGACCAGATCTGGCCCGCAAAGCCAACTAACTGGACCGCAACAACCCAATCTACACAATGAATGTAAAGCTAAATTATGTACGCTACTTCTTGGCACTTGACATCATGCTGTTTTAATCCCGTTGTTTTCGCCCCACCCACTCTTTCGTCCGCTAGCAAAGCCAATATCAAAAACTGATAGCATCTACCACCACCAGCATGGGATGCTAACAAAAATAATAGGTCGACCTTAGGGATGCACCGGTCCAATACTCGGACTGGAAACGTCCCATTATAGACAAAAAAGCTGAACAAAATCAAATACTGGTCACTGGACTAAATACATAGGTCCGATCTACTATGTGTAACTCTATGTCTGTGGCACCACACCGTCAGGTCTTAGGGGAAGATGACAAGATTGGGCAAGTCAAATCAGCAGAGATTTATTATTACTATAAACTACATCATTTTTACTGAGTACAACGCGCTGCATGTCGAGCAGCCGCTGTAGCTCTCTGACTGCTTGGCAGCAGCAGGGGGCACTCTCACTCACATTCGTGGAGCTGCACATTCACGAGCAGAGCAGGCTCAAGAGGGAATAGTAACTTAAGAGCGCAAACCCAAAAAATAAACAATCTCTACAAACAAAAGGTTTTATTTGTGGCAAGATTTTGAGTGCATATTTTTAATTCCTATTGAACTGAAGTGAAAATGTGATGAACTGAAAAGTCAGTGTTAACGCGGTCTCAATTAGCCCTTCCTAGGCTGAATGCAGGCACAGAAGTTCTCTGTAAAATAGTTTGGACATTTTTTACATTGATTTTGTGGGAAAAAAATGTATGCCTACATTGATTTTGTTTAAATAAATGTAAAGGTGCAGTGTGCTTGCAAGACCTATTCTATATTAGGTTGTTCTTTTGTTGTCAGTAACACTGCTTATGTCAGTGTTTTGGTTTTGGTAACCAGCAAATAAAATATCCCATACAGGCACAATTAGATGGAAATCTTTTTCTGGCCCTTTTTGGCCTTTGGAAAAAACTAACTGAGGACTTCTGGTCTAGTCTCTCTCACCAATGGTGCTGGACGGCTGCACAGTGACAGCTCTGTCCAATGACATCTGCTTCTTGTCTTTGTCACGGCGGCGGTGGCAGCGGTGGTGGTGATGATGGTGGTGTCTATCCTGGGCCTGTCCCATGGATGACTGAGCCTGGTCGGGATGCTGCAGGTCGTACTCCCCCAGAGCCCCCTCCTGGGGGTGCTTTGGCATTAAGGAGGATGCTGACCTCCTGATAGGGCTCAGATCTACAATGGGCTGAGGGGAATCAGACAGATCAGATTAAAAAATATTTAACTATTGCATCAATGGCCAGGCTGGTTCCACCCAAAAACACTGTCACTGCATAAAACACACACACGACACAGGTGGACGGGAACCATTTGGCCGAAGAGCGACGTTCAGCCCATTCTTCACAGGGCAAAAGTGTTAGAAATGATTGAAAAGAAAGAGCACAAAATCAGAAAAGAAACAAAAAACACAGGTTATTGACAAAACTTACAAGTGAGATGCAGACAACTGCTTATATTAAGTTTAAGTTTGGATTTGAAAACCCCAATAATACAGTGGTTTAAAAGCTATAACCCATATGAGAAATCGTTATAAACCATAATTATAAACAAAAGGACAGGATCATCTCAGCCCTGTTTTAGTGAGTGGGGTATATTAGGATTAAATATTTTTATGCTTGACCTTGGACGTATTCTGTAAGCAAATATCTATGCATGAGTTCATAGTTACACTTAATTATGTAATGTGGTAAACAGGGCAAGTGAAAATGTGATTAAAACACTGAACTTCTTTAATATCTTTTTTAATGTGTGGTCCATAAGCATATTTCCATTTCCATTTCAAACTGTGGCTAATCGGTCTTCTGTATGTACTTTACAGACCTGGATATTTGTGCTGTTTTTTCCACACCCTCACCTCATTCTTTTCAACTGACCAAAAGAGCTACGAGCAAACAGACTGATGAGATTGGAAAGAGCAAAAGCAGCGTGTTTATATTACTTAATACTTATTCAACTAGAGTCTCATTTTTGACAGTGTTGCTTGTAGCTATAGTCAGACTAAAGTCAAACTGAACCTCCACACTGCAAAGATACTTACATAACTACATTATTAAATCAAATATTTATCAATATGTAGTCTTAAAATCTGCTTTCAATGTAGTTCTGGCGTTCCAAATGAAAATATATGCCATGATGTAGTAATACTGAATTGAAATAAATTTAAGACTTGAACAGGAGAGCTTTTAGTTTGAACAGATGTTAAGACTTAATACAAATATATAAATCTGAGGTTAGTCATGTTTCTTGTAAAACCAAAAAGTAAAAAAAAAGTTATTTCAAAGCAAGAAAGCAGCAGCACTGTCTCTGCCTTGTTTTAACACCACAACTCACAAAACTACACACTACAGAATCACTAACAACCCAGTCT
Organism: Rhyacichthys aspro; assembly: GCA_036850595.1. NCBI lineage: Eukaryota > Metazoa > Chordata > Actinopteri > Gobiiformes > Rhyacichthyidae > Rhyacichthys > Rhyacichthys aspro. Next base: position 2,347,601 of record CM072159.1, read on the forward strand.
CCTCAAACAGTCTGTGAAGGTCCACAAACCACTGAAGCAAAGATATTAGCATTTTCACCTCCATAACTACACTGTATGGCATTGGCTACATTCATGTGTTTGCTTAAACTGCTCTTTGGGAAGGGATTATAAACATGAAGACCAAAACTGATAAGTGGAATGCCTTGATTTTGATGGCATGCTCATGTGGGAATCAGCTTACTTGAATGAAATCATGGGACAGATTTACTTACCTCAAGAATTTTGTGTGATGATGAAGCAGCCTGTTTAGAGGGTAACTAAACCCTAAAACAACTTTTTTAGCTGATAATCTGAATAGCTGCGGTACAGCCATCAGTACACGCTCACGTCCACCAGAGGGCGGTCTCTGTCAGAACTAGGTCACTTGACTGAACACAGTCAAACTGAGTGACACACTAACATAAAACAAAAACATGAAGAGCAGTGTTAAGAGAGAGTCTTGCTCATTTAAGATCAGCAAAGACACATATTTTGGGCAAGCTGCCACTGGCTCCTGTTTGTTATTTTGCTCTATTCATTCATATTCAAAGTTTAGAAGAACCAGCTCAGTTTACCATTGGTTATGATTTGTGCTTTCAAACAATGCAGTTGCAAAGTATTGAACGTGTTGTACTTAGCTTGTTGTGGTCATGTGTTTTTAACTAAGGTAAAGTGTTAACGTTCATGTCTCAATAATTACTGATTAAATCAGCCGGGTGTATTAGCATTAAACACAACAAACAGGTCTTAATAAAGTCTTAAAGCTATTAAATACAACACTATTCGTGTGAGCTATGGCAGCAGATGCAGTACTTTGGTTCTCTCTATATAGAATGGTTTTCACTATATCTACATCAAAATTTGTCTAAAGCATTCTTTTCTTTTTTTTTCTTTTTTTAATTTCTCACAGTTCATCAGTCTATGCTTTGTACATTAGCCTAAATAAACCCGTAATGCCAAAGTTACTCTACCATCACTGCCACGGTTTTGCAGGTTTTCCACAGAAAAACCAAGTCCCTCCAGCTCAGGTGAAAGAGGAGAATATAGAGGAACCACTCCGCTGCAAAGATACTTGTGTCAATGTGATATCTGACAATCAATCAAAGTCACTGCAGGTCTCAGATGCAGCCCCCGAACCAAGCCTTGCCCTTAGCTCATCCCCTGTGTCTCTGCTGGGCTCTGCCCACTTTTCCAAGACTTCAAATTTTGTCTGTGGGTGGAGTTAAGCTCTGACCAGGGGTTAAGTTACCCTTTATGAGCATATTTAGTAAAACTGCAGAGGGTTTGGGGCTTAGTTGACAGCCAGTTCATTTCAGTAAATACCTCCATATCACAGAGTATATGATCTGAACTACATACAAATCTACTTACTGACTTGATGAGTAATTTCGATGAAAGGCTTTCAATTCCATGTATCTTAGGAATTGCAGAAACAATTTCAGCACATTGTTTTCGGAGACTGGGTTGCCACTGCACTCACACACATATCCACCTTCTACCAAAGTCTAGTACTGTGGTGGTTTGGACAAATCCTGGATTCATACTCAAGACTCCAGGGATGAATTATGTACGTATGTTATGAGTTAATTAATGTAAATGTTCTGTTTGTGATGGTAGAAGGGTTGGTACTAAGACGAAACATGACAGCACAAAATACACAAGAGAAAGATAAGAGGAGGAGGAAGGAGGAGAATAGGACAGAAGAGAGCAGAGAATAGAGCTGACAGAGGTGGGGTGACAGGTGGTACATACTGCCAGCTGGGTCCCAGGGACGTGACGGGGGTGGCTCCGCTATGAGACGGGACAGACCAGAGGGAGGTGCACAACATTAGCATCAATTTACAAATAAGTGGAGAGAGGAGAGTTGAAGAGTGAGGCTGGTGGTATTTTTCAATGCAATCCAATTTTGTTGTGTTATCATTATAGAAGAAAAAGTTTCAAATGAAGAAATCCGGACGTTTCGTTCCTCATCCAAGAGACTTTGTCAATTCTAGGTTCAACTGGTAAAAGAGCATGTTGAGCCTTCTTTATGAAGTTGGATTCCAACTTACCGGATATATTTTACTGCATTAATTCACAAACAGCAGCAACAGCAACAATAGCTGTTCACATACTACAAAAAGGAGAATTGCAATCTGTGCATCCATTGCAACGTTTCACCCAAAAGGCCAAAATGTACATAACAGACCTTTAAATGGTGCCCTATTTGACTTATTTCCACCTTGAGGTACATTACATTTACCTTTTGTTTACAGTTGTATTATTGATGTGAATTATTAAAAAAAAAAAAAAAACAACAACAACAACAACAAAGTGACACAAATACCAAAACAAACTTCAAACACTTCTGGCACCCTTTTGTTGGGTTGCCATTCCAACATACTATACCTAGTGACCCTATGTCAACCTGAGACCTGCTGATAAATGCTAGGAAACGACACATAAGATTCTCTAGAATCGTCCTGCTGTTACTATAGCACAAGACATCATTATTCATATGGCAGAAGAAGTAAATGCACTGTGTCTTGATAACAGCATTGGATTGTAAGTTTACAGCCTGACTTAAATAATAGCCATTTAATGATTTGGATTTGGCAAGGTTCAGTTAGAAATGGCTAGACATGCCTCTATGGTCCAGCCACAATTTTAGACAAAGGGGACACAGGAGACAAGATTTTCTTGTGATTGTAACTTAGTAAGCACAGTTACAGAAGATCTGCCTCTAGGAGCAGTGTGTGTAATTCAACAGGCAGTGTATCTAAAGGAACAGATCAGATCTGCCACTCAAGTCTGATAAAATACTCTTCTGGTTTATAATAACACTGAGTTTACAGGTCACACATCGAGCTCGGATGGGCAATGCGAAGAGAGTACATCGAGAAATGGACAGTTTTCAGTGGATTGCAGCAATAAGATTTACAATACCACCAGCTTTATTGTGTAGAGACAGAGAGAAAAAGCAACACTAGGAGAAGGACGTGTGTGTGGCAGAAGTGACAGACGAACAGACAGACAGAGAAAGGACACAGAAATGATTTGGACATTTACAGAACACACGACGAGAGCAGCAACTGGAAGTCACTAAGACACAGGAAGAAATTAATTAACAGGGCAATAAGATTACATTCTGTAACACTACTGTTATAAAAATGCAACATGAACTGCCTACAGCATCCATTAGGTTTGGGTGGTTAGGGTGATGTCTTCGTATCATTTGTTTTCATTATATTACACTTCATTTGTTCATATGATTACATTGACCTCGTTTTTTGACTGTGCACTTATTGATAAACTTAAATTTATAGCATGCATCATTTGTCATATCATATCTTAATCTGATTTAAATAATATTGATACAGAGTGGAATAAGATTTAATGACCAAATATAAATGTAAAGATAACAAATCTGTTATACTATGCTTTATTTAGCCCGGTTTTATTCTTTTAAGTGAAGTACAACTGATGGTCTAGGACAGGAGTCGGCAACCTTTAGCCAAAGAGACATTTTTCACAAAAACATAACATTTACATCTGTTGGGAGGCACAAGAAATAGACCCATTTCAGACCTTTACATTTTGCACACTAAACGTTTAAAGTAGCCTTTTTATTTATTATAATCTATTGATCATTAATGAATGCTGACTGCTAAACGTGGGCATTATAAATAGTCCCTGTTCAAAAATAACTAATTTGATGCTTCTGTATAAATGTATACTAAAGCTTATAGTACTGTAGCACTAAGTTTTACAGCGCACTTGAACGCTACATTACATTGATAACGCTGACTGACCCATCTTCTTTACAAAATGAGTCCCTGGTGTGTTATAGTGGGCAACTTTGGGAATATCCGTGGCCTCTCTGCTTCCAGAGGGGGGGGTGTTTTTTTTAACACTAACGTGCCAAAGCCCAGGTCCACGCAGATGCACTTGGGCAGTCGGTCATCTCCTCTCATGCTGTCTACGTTCTATGAGAAGAATGCCGCGCTATGTCTCCGTGTGGAGCACTGTGGAGACCGCAGACAGATTATGGTGGCTGCCTCACGATGGCAGTGTTATTACGCACCGCAGCTGCAGAGTTTGGGGCTGAGATGAACCCCAGTAGACAGTGATGATCCTTTCAAAACTCTGTGTTTGTTTAAAGCGTGGACAACACCAAAACGTGAGGTAAGAAAGAAATTGCATAAATGTTATACAATGCTCATCCAGTTATCCATTTGATGCTCCTCACCAGGTGCATGTGAACACTATGGCTAAATACTGAAATGTGGCCACACACCAGCCCATCCTCCAAATTTATGGAGTAAAGTTAGATGCTATTGTGCTGCTAGTTTATAGTTGCGCGTATCAGTTATTGCCAGTTATTGAGGTCCAGGACACGCACACGGTGCCTAGATCTACCAGCTTATCCCTTGAGGGAGTCTAACAATGATTAATAACTGCCATAACGAGCAGTGTTTATAATGAAAATATGACCACCCTCCATTGTAACTCTTCAAAGACAAGCCTGGTCAGTGTGATCAACAAACAATGAACACTTTCACTCATGTTCTCACAGGCTAAAGGATATAGTCCTCTGTGCATATTATTCAGACTTAATATAATTAAGTAAAAATAATAATAATAATTAAAATAGAGCCACAAGAGGAGAGCTGAAGTACCACACGTGGCTCCGGAGCCGCAGGTTGCCGACCCCTGGTCTAGTTGTTTGATTGTTTTGAGCAGGTATACAGTTTTTTTTTCAGTGAATAACACTGAATAATCACAATAAAACAACCTACTGTGTTAACAGCTGTAAAGATATTTTACATTCCTTTGTTATACTCCTGCACATAAAGGTGGTAGAGTCAAACATTTGAAGTGGAATTCTAATTAAACAACTGTTCAACTGTAACTGGACTTATGAGCAGAAAGAAGAAGATAAGGAGAAGGCAGTGAGGAGCTTACGTAGTACTCAGCGTTGAGCCGTGGCAGAGAGGCAGCCCTGTGACCTTCCAGGATGGGGTACCCCTCTGAGTCCGACATGTTCTCCACCTGCTTCATCTCAACCAGTTCCTACAACATTCAGAAGAAAAAGTGAGGTATGGCTTTCAGAACGTGGTGAATGTGGTGTTCTCAGAGGTGTGTGAATACCTGAGGTCTGCTGGAGTATGGCACGTCTTCAGACTGGCCCCGCTGCAGTTTCCTTCTGCCTTTGGGCCTCTGTGCTGCCTGAGAAACATCTCCAGACTGGGAATGTTTGATGGCACTCCTCTGGTTTGTTCTGCAACAATGCAAAACAATCATGAAAATGTCCATTCTTAGACCACACACATTTAATCATCTTATTTTATGACTAGGTGTTATCTATGGTTTCAAATAGATGTTTTTATTGTCTTACAACAAATTCACTTGTTTAACTGCAAAAAATGTGTGCATTTGAGGCATAAGCTGTTGTGGCCCCCTAGTGTCAAGACTGTGATGAAAGAGCATTATTTAGAAGAGAAGTTATTTTAACATTACATTTAGTTTAGTTACAGAAATACTTAGTTATTGTTGTTTTCCATATATCAGTGTAAATTTGAATGTAATTTTTTCTGTGTCATTGTATATACTTCTGCCTTGAGAGTCTCCCAGGTACAATACAATTGACAAATAAATCTGTGTCAGATGGACATTTTGGGCACATCATGCTACAAGCCATCAGAGAGACCATAATCTGTGCTGTAAATGTGTGTATCATGGCTGCAAAATGACACATAAACCCCAAGAAAATGCACATAGAGTAATAATCAGGACATTAATCTGCCAACACATTAATTCTGGATGAGGCCACACTGGCCATTTTCTTTGTTTGATTTGAACATGGTATGAACAAATTCCCACTACAATAACCAATGGAGTAGTTAGTAGTAGTTAGCAACTAAAAAGCAGAGATGGGAATTAGAAAGACAAAAAAAACCTTGGCTCTAAGTGTTTGATGCTGCATATTACCAATTCTATGGCCAGAAAAAAATATGATTCTACTAAAATTAATATTCAGCCACTATGAGGCTTGCAACCAACCACCATCACAGTAATGCTTTTTTTTTTCATACATCTTCATTCAATCTTTGTCTAACACTGTAACAATTGAAAGTAAATGGTTATTATAATAATAATCTATATGTATTTGAGAATAGTTACAAGTTCTTCTCACTCACATGGTGTCCCTGATGGTGGTTGAGGTTATATCTGTGGTAGTTGTGTTAGTGGTGGTGTCAGTGCTGCTTGTGGTGGTGGTGGTAGGTGGGGGCTCTGGTTTTGTTTCAGGCACAGGTTGAGTAGGGAAGGGCTGTTTTGGGCTGGGAGTCCGCGGCTCCATTTCTTGCATGTGAGCAAATGCCAGCACAGGTCGAAACAGAACGCCCAATTTACACTGCAGGACGGATCAGAGACAATAATTAAAGCCAACATTAACACGAAATGATTTAAATAATGAATTTTGTGTCTTTGCTTCATATAATATGCGCAGTTGACATCATATATCAAATCCATGTTTCCCTTTGCTTCACTGCTCGGTCTCCAAACACTTACCTGAGGCCCTGTGGGATGCAGCTGCTGGAGTTTCTTGGCCTTGTTCTGTTTGTAGTGATCGAAAATCATGAGAGCAGCGTAGACTTTCCCCACAGTCAGTTCATTGTCTGCAACATGGAACAGATGATACCAGTGTCCAGAAGATGGCAGCATAGGACCATTATTATGTCAGTTTAGAGGGACCTGAGCTCATGTGATCACAAAGATGAAATATAATGACGTACTCTGAAAAATGAAAATGTTTCTTCCACTAAATGTTTTATCGCCTCTGCTGCTTATGAATTTGAAGTAAGGAAAAGGAGAACATGTGCTATCTTAAGAATCCAACCTCACTTACCTCAGCAAGTTGACCAAAGGAGAAAATTATGTTGATGCACAGCAAAGTAATAGAATTAACGTAACATTAACAAAGTATTGTATAAAATATAAATACTAAAATGAACTAAAACAATTAGTTATTAACAATTTAGTTGAATCCACATCAGTAAAACGTACTGCTCTGATTAAAAACATAGGCCTGTGCAACACTAAAGGCTTCAGTCACCCTATTTGAAGGTTTACACCCAGTGAACGCTCACAATAACTGGTATAATCCATATCAACCAGGTTTCAGAGGAAGCACTGAGGCCCTTTTCCTATCTCCTTATCATTGTGAGCACATAGTATGTCTGGACCTTTTTTTTTCCTAAGAATTTGACACATTCAGAGCCTCAAACTCTTAACCTCAATGCAGTATGAACAGGTCTGTAAAAGGAAACAGGAAAGCCCCAGCCGAATGTGGCTTCTGCCAATTATGAAAGTTCTTATTAATTCAAAACTGCCTTTAATCTTATGTGTCCAGGAGTAATCAAGGCGTACTTTATTTTAGGTATAGAGTAGTATAGATTAGCATTGTAGTTTTGTAAGTAAGTAAGTTTTTGGTTTTGGTTTTATATCTAACCTTTTGAGACTGCTCCATTATAGTTCAGCCTCTATGACTGAGGAACCTTGACCACAAAGGAGAAAGTCACACTACTATATATACTATAACAAGTGGCACGATCGGTTTTCTGCACAAGTCCAAGTGACTTACATTTGTGTGGGGTGACGAGCAGGTCCACAGTCTTCTGGGACAGGTTTGGCCAGACTTTGTTTATTTCCCTGCGGAGTTCTGCGTCACAGAGATGCTGAGCCAGGACGCCTGGGGATAGAGCACCAACTCAGTCAAATATACAGCAGAGAGAAAAATCAGAACTGAAAAGAAAGATGAGCTCTGATTGGCTCACCTGACGCCAGTTTGATTTCCAGCGCTGTCCGGATCAGGGCCATCAGCGTTGACGTGAAGTGGACTGTGTTGTCCTCGGCGATGGGCATGTTCATCCTCACCAGACGCTGAGAAAGACATAGTGCAGCTGAACACATGAAATTGTAAGACATAAAACAAATACTAGTCTCCTAAATCTAATATCACATCTATGTAGCGGAATTTTTAAACTAGGACTGAATGTTGTAGCGCGCTTGTGAATAGTTACTATATTACTGGAATATGAAGATATAATTTAGATTCATGCACATTTCTCAATTTTAAAAATTCAAATGTATAACTGAAAAAGGCTAAAGATCTCATTCCTGGGTGTTTTGTGATAAAGTTTGATGGATGTCAGTAACAAAACTATTCTTTGAAAATTTCATCATTATCTTGTTTTAGCTCAAAATCCCATTCTGCAAGATTACATGATTTAGTTTTGAAAAATCTATCTATCTATCTATCTATCTATCTATCTATCTATCTATCAATCTTTATATATATATATATATATATATATATATATATATATATATATATATCTTGTTTGTAGGTAACTCCAAAATAACAGTTTCTCCAAAAAAAACTGTTAACTCCAAAAATAACAGTTTCAGGGTGTTGCGGGCATGTCCCCACCGGGTGTAGGCCCCGGGGTTCTCATTTAGGCACCAACACATCATTTTGTAAAGTAAAGCCAGGCTTTTTTCTGTTTTCTAATTAAATCAGTTACAAACCTTTTGTTTTCTTATCATAAATGAATGGATAAAAGCAGGCTTGCTGCTGTTTGTGTTAGTGCTACTGCTGTTGCTATGAGACTAGTGCAAATCCTCTGAAATAGCTGTGCACTCGTGTTAAAGGCTGGAATATGATTAGTATTGGTGCGTGTGAGTGTGTTGGTGCTCCAAGCTCTAGTGCTGCAGGGAACATGCACTGGCACATTCCTCCACATCAGAATAATAAGGTCAAGGTAAACAGCTCTGGCATTACGGTACAAATCCATTTTGTAATGCTTGTCGCTGTGTGACAAAAATACGTCCCCTTTTGAATCTGTACCCTGTCTCCTTGCTCAAGTGTATGGGAAATACAAAGTCTTTTAAACGTTTCAACTTCTTGTGGTTTAACAGGAAAGCACAATATGAGGGAACATTTGAATATTGCAGTGATGGTATTTAACTTTGCCCTTGGGCAGAGGAATATTTTGAATTGTATTAAATCCATAACAAATAAAGAACAGTGGACTAAGTTCCACTGTTTACACTGAAGCTACTGACCTTTAAGCTTTTGACAAGTAGCACTATAATACAGAAGATTACCGTAGTGTTCGTAATAAGGATATTGTCTATGTCGATATTGTGATCTAATGAGGAAAAAACACTGGCTGATGACTGTCACCTTGGGATGGCCAAAAAGCTCTTTTTTTATTTTATTAAAGCTGGTCAATTCTCATTCAGTCAATTAAATACTTATGTACTTCATAATGCTACAATGAGTAGCACTAAGTAGCACAGGCATATTAATGAATGACAATAAGCAGGTTTAGTGCTTGGTAAAGTTGTGTGATTCATGCTCACCAGCAGCAGTAGCACTAACTATACAGTCAATGCTAGGGGAAGAAATTAGAGATTTATGGATAAAAAAAAAGCAAAACCAAAGCATCTGGTTCCAGAGCGAACACAGTGCATATCTTGAAAAAGACTACACTTGAAGATATTAACAAAATCTCCCAAATCAACTGTATAGTGATAATCATTTCCACTATGGGACAGATTTTTACGGTTTAATGTGTAAGGCGACTGGGTACGTTCACTTTAAGGGCCTGTCCAAAGGCTGACGCAGACGTTGAACGTGGCACAAAAAGGATGAACTATTTAATGGCTAATTTTAGGGTGTGTTCACGCTTGCCGTGTTTGATGCAGTTCAAAAGGACTCTGATGCTGTCGCAGTGTGAATGCTGCCATACCACCAAACCTGCTCCAAGACCCCTTCAAAACAGAGGTCTCACAGTGTTTCCTCTTTTATTCTGGTACAATTCGATTAAAACGTGAATCCACGCAGACCTCAGACGTCTAAACGATCCCAAACAGGAAGAGCCTTATAAATTGACGACAAAAATGTCGTTTGTTCTATTCTTTACAGTAAGGGGTATACATAGAAAAAACGACCCACAGAGACACCACCAATGTTATCTCACATTTTTTTATGCCCCCTGGTCTCAATCTCTAATATACAGTTGAGATTTCAACATTGTTAAGTGTCGGCTAGGTTTTGAATCCTTAAAGACTGGGCTAATATTTACAGATAAATGATACATAGATAATAGAGCTAGATAAATCAGTGATTAATGAAATGTGACAAATCCAGCTGTAATTCTACATAGAATAAATGCTGTTAAGTGCACTACACTCTGCTACGTGTCGTTGTTCATGTCTTTTCCTGTCCATTCACAAAAGCAGGAGGTATTTTTGGAGATGGAGGCACGTCAAACAGAGGCATTTGGAACTGGGGCGAAGGCAGTGGTGCTTCTGATGTGATTGGTTTAGACAGCTGAGTGCGCTGTGGAAGCACTAACATCAGGTCGGACTGCTCAGAGGAGACCACCTCACAGCCCCCCTTCAGCGGTGCACACACACTGGTGAAACGGCAGGTGCATCTGACGCATGCTCTTTTAGATTTTAGACAAAGCTCACTATTGGCGTTGATTCTCATAATATCTCGGCTATATTGTTTTGGATAGCATTTGAGTCATCTTTTTGTCCATTTTGGATTTGCATCTAGTTATATCTTTTACTACTTCTATTTCAACAGTGTTCTTATTTGGGTTTAGGCCTTCTTTATCCTGTCGTCATTGTAAATTCAGCCCAGGCACTGTATAAGTTTTCGTCCAATGACATTCCCTGGAGACAAACTAAATGTGGTCTGCCTGTTCCTCATCACTGTCCTGCTGGTATCTGTTTTGTATAGTTTACTTGAGGTCTCAGTCTTCCCACAATACAGGGGCAGTGAATTATTATTTTATTCAGATACTGTTGTTGCTCTGGGCAGTGTGTTGTCACTGTTCAGACATTTACAAAAAACTGCTTCAAGTTTTAAAAGTATAGATAAATGTCACCTGATATTAAAAAAAAGTATTTAGTTATGACTATTAATAAACTCGTATAATAGCGGTCAATTTTAAATGGTTATTTGTTAGTATGGCTGTGTTTTTAGAAGATTCTTTAGAGCAGACATGTCACAAGTTTCCATGATAGAGTAAATCATTTAAGGCCTTAACACAGTCATCTCATATAAAAAATGTTCAAATTGTAATTTCTCTTTTGACTACATGGCGGTACAGCAGGTCCTGTATGTTTTCTAACTCTCCAGATGTGTAAAAAAATGTTATTATGTCAAGTCCATCACATTGTCATTTGAAGAACAGCTATGCCATTTATATGTAACTTCCTTATGCTTCAAAGAACTCCAGAGTTATCCCTTGGACAATATCCCAAGTTTGGAAAAAGTTTTGGATTGCCCTGCGTTAGAGGAATAAGCCAAACATAAATATCTTTGACTGAATAAGCTCAATAAGATGTAAATTGTGATGTTAGAATATACTCTAGATTAAATAATTAATAACAAACTCAAAACTTAATTGCTTTAAATTAGTCAATTATTCTATTTTCTCCTCAGGCCTTTGTATTTAGACACAGCACTGAAATATTGGAATGAGAATAATGACAAACATCTGCAGGTTTTCTGTATGTATTCAGTTGATTCAGTCTAACCCATTAAACATCAGTGAATAAAGAGAATGAGGAGAGTTGGGCACAGAATGGTAAAGCATTTACCGCTTGTGTATTAATTTGACAGAAAAGTACATTTTATCCAGTAATTTTGATTCAAATCAGTATGGGGTAGGCAGTATGATGGAGTCAAATTTTTGCATAATGTACTCAGTAAATGGAGCGAGTGTGGTGTAAAACGCACTAGTGGAGTTCAAGTGACATTATGGTTGGTTCAGCTTCACTAGTAAAAGATTCCAAAAATACACCTGTTTTATGCAGAGAAATTACTAGTTATAACTGTCACTATACATGTTGCACACAGTTAAATCAAAATTTGAAGTCTTTGATGTCAATTTCAATAAGTGAAGAAAAAACACCCACCAACCTGTCAAATGACCAGTTTATTTAGACAGACTGTTGCTGTAAACTTGGCCTTTTTGCTCTAACAAATTACATATCCTATATTATTTTAAGACATTCTAATTCAAAACCTATATTAATTCATGAGGCACATTTCAGTAGCTAAGTTTGGGTCATGGATGGGGAATAAAGATAGAGAGCCTCAAGTCTGTGCCAAAACAAAGTTGAAATTTAACTCCTGAGTTAACATTTTTGGTTTTGTTTAGAGGAATGTGGTTACATTTGGAAAACAAAAGCCTTACCTTAGAATTATCTGCAATTTTTTCTATATTTGAAGTAGCCTTGCTGTCTCTCTGTCATTTTCTGAAGTCATTTGTTTTACACCACAATAATATGCAGAAGGATATTAATTATGCATTAAACCTAATGTGTAATTTCTTCTCTAAAACCTTTAGCTTTTACTTGATGACTATGTATTATATTTATATTCACACTTCAAATCTGGGAGTTGGCAAATATAAGCAATCCAAAGCATCAGAGAAAGAGCACAGTAACAGTTAAACATTGTTGAAAGATGACTGACAGGTGAGAGCAGTAACTTGAGATGGGACAGATGGAGTTGGGAGGGGGTCTACCTTATAGGCCACTCGGGATGGGCATTTCTTCCCCAAACCTAGCGGAGGAGACATGTCTCGAAGCATGTCGTACATGTCGCGGTAAGTCATGCGGCCGCTTCCAGGAAAAAAAGATGGTAGAAAGAGGCGGGGTTGCAGCATGACAGGAAGTGGAAGTTCAAATGAGAGGGAGAAGGAGAGGGAAACACAGAAATCCTTGTTAATAAGATTTCCAGGATATTGTGTCTGGAATACCTTCCCAGGAGTTTTTAAAGAATGGATTCCCTTTGGGGAGGCTGGATGGATCCTAGAGGAAGAACTGCGTTTGAAAATGAGAGCATGTTACATTAAAGGGATCTTCCACAGAAAAACCTGATCTTTTGAGACTTTTGAGGGTGCACCTGAGTCCAGCAAGATACATTTATATTTTTTCTTGCTCACCTATTGCTTAATTGGAAAATAGGCATTGAAAAAGTTTCTGCATTTCCATGTAAATATAATCACTTAAAGCAACACTATGCACTAAATAATCTATGCCTTCTTTTGTGCAGCTACTGTTACTGTGAACAGCCACCTGAATTTTGTATTCTTTACAAAGAATCCAAACAACCAATTTGAGAAATTAAGTGTCACAAGTCAATCCTACTGTAGATTAACTTTTTTTTTTCCCCAATTGAACAGAGAGAAAGCCAATTTAATCTCTGGTCTGGCTGGTTAGGCTAGGAAAAGGTGGGGCAAACTACCAGATCTGTGCAAACATCTTGTTTCAAAGCCGTTTAAAGTAACAGTGTATGTATAATTTTGTGCATTCAATTCTTGCCATGATAGCTACGATTTGGAAATTATGACACTAAATTCCAATCAGGCTGAAGTTCATGCTGTATAATTAACTGGTTGTCAAGTAAAATGCAAACAGTGTCTGCCCTTCTGAGTCTTATGAAATGTTTTGGTCCATTCACACTATAATGTAATGCATTCTGCAAATAAAAAGAGTTATTCAGGACTATTAAAGTTACATAGTGTTGCATTAATTGTTTAAATACTGTACAATATATTTGAACATAACTAAAACTATGAAACACATTTTCAAAGCCTTCAAAAGTCTACAGTGAGAGGTTTTCAGCGGCTTGTCCCTGTAAGATGCCCTCTGTGCATGCTGGGAGACAATGACAGCAACCAAATTGGAAACAATGCGCACAATACTCCAGCCTTGCTCGTCTCTCCTCACTCCTGTGGTTTTGAGCAAAAAAACCCCCAAAAAAACAAAAAAAAAAACCACTGACATCCCATCTGATGTCTTTTGCTGGAGCCTGACTTGTAGCATTGTTTCTGGCACTTTGCAACGGTTAGCTGCCATCTTGTTAGTGTAGGATCAATGCGTGTTTTGTAGTGAATGTGAGGTCTGGTCATTCTCTGTCACTGCAGGGAATGAGATCACACAGGCCCTCAGAGCCCCTTTGAAGCAAAAGGAACTGAGAGGGGGCTGGAGTGCAAACCTTGTAGGCCACTCTGTTGGGACACTTCTTCCCCAAGCCCAGGGGAGGGGAGATAAAACGCAACAATTTGTACATGTCCTGATAGCAAATCCTCCCGCTGCAAAAGAACAAGAAACGGTCGACAGGTTAACACACAAAATATCACATATTACAAAGTTATAGATTGTTATCTGACATTTTTCTCCCACGGCATAACACCAATATACATTAACTGGGACATAATTTTAACTTGAGCAGCAGCTTAATTCTTGTGAGATTTGTGAGGTGTATTTCAATTCAAAAATGTACCCAAAACCTCAGCTTTTCAGACCAAGGTGGTCTCTGGCAGTAGTGTTTTAGGTTACACCACAGAGCAACCCCCTCACTACCAGATTGTTCTACTTCATTCAGGGAGACTTTCCAGCATCTAGTGATGAGGAGACGAAGACTTGCAGCCAAATGGTTCACAAAAAGGTTAATTTCTGGAGGCTTCATGTTTACACAAACCCCTGCTGGTCAAAGACTGTTAAATTTAATCAACATGTAGGCTACTGTCCCGTAACAGTGCAGCCATGGGAATGACTGGCAAATAAAATAATTCAGTTAATCTAAATAAATGCACCTCATGTAAAGTATCTCTCACATATTGCTTTGATAAATAATGTAAAAATGTAATTGAACGTCCTTTGTGCTATTCCCATTAGTGGTGCTCCCCATGTGATGTGAGCTTCCTATCTCCCGCGCTCAAGCTGAGTGCACTAACCGCTCCACCACAGATCAGGTAATAGTAGTCTTCAGGTGCAACATTAAAATACAATGGAATGCAATATTACTTGGCAAATTATCAGTAAATAATTTTGCTAATGTTTGAATAACTCATAACTTTTGAGTCAGTGAGTGTTGACAAGGTCAGGGGCAGTGAATATGTTTGTGAGCATGAATGGGCTTGTGCAACAGGTTCATAAATTACCATAGGCTACTACTCGAAGTCTCGAACCACTTCTTGAACCAACGAGGCTCTAAATGACACAAGCATCTTCAATGCTTCACTTAACACTTCGGGGATTACACGAGACACGCTCCAAAGCTTCGGCACGACATGACCCCTCACTACCAGCATCCACACCTGGACTGAGTTCCTTGATACTGGTACAGCCCTGGTAAATATTTTATCTTTTTGTTCCTGTTGGCTCTGCCTTTTTGGTCTTCTGTCTACCTGCCTTTATCCAAGCTTGGTCCTCTTCAAGATAGTTTTTTCAATGAAGAATCTCTGTTGTTGCTATATTAATAAAGACTGTGAATTTACTGCATTACACATGGCGCAGCCCTTTTTTTCATCTACTGCAGTTGATAGGGGAATTGATGATTAAGTGAGGACAACTGCATTTTGTATTTAATGTCATATATATTTACACCAAAAGACAAAGTCTAGATGGTGTGAAAAGGATATTTGACAGCCCATCTGGCCAGTCAGGTTATCATCATTTAATAACAATAAAAGAAACTAGGCCAGAGGAAGCAACATGGGTAACTATTGCTTTTGTTGGGTAAAGGCCTGCAAATGTGAACCTTGTTATGATAGGTTGGTAAGACATATAGCAGCTTTCTAAAAGATTTCCTGTTCGATGTTTTCTCTTGTCTTTTTTTTTTCTACTGAGCAAGATAAGATGTTAAAGTAGTAGCCTGGATGTGAATCTCAAATCTGACCCACCTGTTTAATATCATCCCATCCCATTGCCGCCCTAAAAAAACAAAGAGATGCGAGGGTGTGCTTGGAGCTTACAGTTAATGCTAATGGCCATCTAACACTGGGATATGATGCCTTGGGTTGGAGAAATGGTTTAAGGTTCTTGGTTAAGGTTGGGCATTTATCTTGGTCTATGTTCCTTCTGTAAATAGCAAAGAGTTTCATTATGAAAAACACTTTAAAAACTTTATAATACTCCAGACAGGAAACACATATAAAGACAAGCAAAACTAAGTTTGTAATTCATGCACACATATGTCCATGGCATATGTCTGTAATCCATGGCTCCTCATTGCTCCACATTTTGCTTTACTCTCCCTTAAAATTTGTAATTAGGGGTTCACATATGTGTTCTGATATGTTCAGACCATTTGTATGCATTTTAAATTGCAAAACTAGTCATTAACTTCATTTTGCAGCATAAAAGCTGAAAGCACCTGGGCATTATGATTCATATGATAACTAGATCTTACATGAATCCTTCTCTCCTTGCTTGTTTCCCTTCCTTCAGCCTTCCCTCCTTATCAAAATGAAAATACCTGGACATCATAATTTACCTTTACTGCCTCCTCAATTCATTTTGTAACAATCTGTCAGACTCCTGTAGCCCGAGATAACACAGCAGTGAAACATTTGGAGTATGGCTGTTCCTATGGGCAGACCTCAGAGCGACTCATTTATATTCAAAGGAATGATTTATGCCCATTCCTGGTGATGTCTGTCAGGTGGATGCTGCAGGCCCTGACTTACTAAGAGCCTCCTCCGAAACCATCTCTGAATATAAGACTCCTAATCTGAGGCAATTACACCTCACACTCAAACACTACAGCCAAGTGCCACTGCACTACAAAACCACTGAGTTACATCCTGGTCTCTTTCATTTTATTCCTTTACTTATGCCTCTTTTTGATGCTCCTTCTTTCTAGCCTTCCTTCTGTGCTTCTTTCTACCTTCTTTCCAGGCTCTTTTTCAGTAGGTGATGCCAGAATGGATTGGTCATAGAGGGGTGGTGTGCATAAGAGTAAATGATTAGGGTCTAACATAATTCGTTAGGACTGGTTGCTTTGAGCTATATGGCACCTATTCAAAAATTACACACTCTGTTTGCTACCATTTATTTACAACAATAACACTCTCTGTAGCCTCAATTAAAGAGAAGTTGTCACTTCTTTTACACTTAATTTAGATATTAAAAATTAACACAAGTTTGTTCTCTAAACCTGGTTATCTGAGCCAACAGTGACAAAATTGCAACATAATCTAATGTTGGTGAAAAAAATAGTCTTAAAAAGCAAGATAACAGTATTATCTTCATCAATTCCACATCTTCTTTTTCCCATTGTGCTACTGTATGTGCTTTTAAATTAATATTAAAACTACATAAGCAGTTGGTTATGTCCATGTTTATGTTTACATAAGAAATGGTTATGATAAAGAATAGAACAACCTTTTGTTGATTGAGATAACACTGCACAAAGTGCCTTGTCACACATGCTCCCCAGCTGGAATCAGGTTTATTCCACCCAGACTCTCGTCTGCTCTGTGCGTTCACACATGCAGATCAAGTCTTGTGAATGAGCTTTTGCTGAGAACTGGTGCTGAATGCTTAATTAACATGAGCTGAAACATACTGATTGACCAATCACAGTGTACCATCCCTCCAACCATTCTAGCATCTACCATTTAAAGATGAATGGGAAGTCATGTCTCATTAAATCCATTCCATGCTCCATAATTCCTTCCTTTCCTTCTATGTGTTGTATCCTTGTTTACTCCCGTGTTTGCTACGGTCACACCTTTGTTGCTCCTTGCTTCACTTCCCTTACCTCTTTTAATTCATCCTTTCTCCTTTATTTGCTTTTATCGTTCTTGTGTTATGGAGACTGATTTGGGGTGGGAGCAGTAGAAACCTGCATTACTGACATGTTTCCTTGGTGCCACTTAGCCACAGTGAGTGAGGAGCTTAGTGATACAGGGCTGAGTGGAGACCAAGCAGAATGCAGGATTTGCATTACATCAGCGCTCAGTCTGATAGTGGTGGTCCTGTCAGCCCCATAGCTCCTAAAGCGGGATTGGGTTCCGACGTAAAGTCACTCACGCAGCCACGGCTCACTGGGATTGTCCCTGTCACAGAGTCATCCAGCCAAGACGCACAAGCTGCTACTAAGAGTTCCCTGTTTTCTAGGCTCTGTCTGTCACCACAAATGTCCACACTTTCACATTCTTATAGGCATTGTTCTGCTGTAACATGTCCTGAGTGATGGATCGCAAGTGGACTTCCAATACAGCCAGTGAAAATGTAAATACTTCCTGGCTCCCACTGAAAGATATTGACCTCAGTTTAAGTATTTTAAAACCCTTTTCTAAGATGCCCAGCTCTGGTAAGAATTGAGATCCAATCCCATCTGGACTCAGGGGGAGAGACCAGATCTGACACGAACCAAAACTGGACACTTATGGTCAGATAACAGAAAAACACATAGCAAAGTTCTGAACAGGCCAATCCTGTGACACAGACAACAGCAGAAAAGAAGTGGATAGTAGCTGTAAATTATTCATATTAGTAGGACACCTACCAGGCTGCTGGGTCATACTCAGCCCACACTCGGATGAACTCATCCAGGTGGTGGGGGCCCAGGATGGACGCATCCCGGGTCAGGTACTCAAAGTTGTCCATGATGACAGCCACAAACAGGTTCAACATCTAGGAAAACAAATAACCAATCTCAGGACAGCATGTGTATGTTTGGACTAATATGACTCTGTTTGGAATTACAGCCTTTTTTCCACCTGCTTGAATGTGTGTGTTTTTTAGGCCTATGCTATTTTTGCTAAAATGTTCACAAGCTGTGGCTAAATGGCTAATGTTAAACTGGAGATTGTACTTAATCACAAGCCAATGTTAACTGAGATTTTGTGAGGACCCAAAAACAATCAAAAAGACAGAAGCCAGATATTCTGTTTGTGGATTTTGCATACTATATTACAGCAAATGTGATGAAGTGATACATGCTATAAAACAGAGTAATTTACAAAGCTCTTAACATATTCATTTGAAAGTTAAATGAGTGGTACCCTGAAGTGACCAAGTTTGTCCATTAAACAAATCTAAATTATGTGCATACACAAATGGAGAACATATTACACAAAAAGTTTCTCAAATTTGAAAATGTGTATATTAATCCAGGAGTCATTTAGCCTTGGTCTGCACCCAGATGCATGACTAATATATAGTCATAGTCACATGCATGTACAACCATGTGAAAAGCCAAATGCCCACACAAAACATCAAAGACTGAGCTGTGGCGTACTAACCAAGAAAGAGCAGAGGAAGATGAAGGAGACAAAATAAAAGTAGGCAAAGTCGCTGCCACACTCCTTTCCCGTGGTTCCTGAGAGACGGTCACACGGACGGTTACTGAGACAGGCCAGCATGATCTCCTGCCACGCCTCGCCTGTGGCACTTCTGGAGAGCAAAAGCACATACGCGGTGTCAAACTTAGACTAAGATAAATTATAACTCCTTGATTAATAATATTTACCTAAAGAGAAGAGTCAAAGCCTGGAAAAAGGTCTGGAAATTGTTGTGGTGATTAATGGCAGTCTCCTCATTCAACTCAATGTTCCCAAACACCTGAGGAGAAAATGTGTTTAAACTATTTTTGCATTTGGCCAATTAATGTGAATAGTCTTGTTGCAAATTACTGAGCATTACTTACATTACAAAAGGTTACCAAAGCTGTGTTGTCAGTGCTTTGCTGACATTAAATTTGCAATATATTGACAGTTGCAGCTGAGAGAGTTTGAGTTTTAATGAGATAAACTAGTGTAAGCCCACACCTTATGCAATCGACAGCACAAGCACTGCAAGATTTGTCACTCACACCAAATGTTACACAATAACACTAGGCAGCAAAAATTATACAATAAGTTGATAGACAAATCTGATGTGTTCTGCAAAATGGTGACAGTGTTATGGGGCACACAAATACCTCATTATGTTTCCAAGAAATAGAAAAAAGTGATTGTTTCTTGGCCAAATTATTTTAAGTAAATGATGGTAGAAAATACATGTTTTGAATGCATAATTATAGATTTGTTGTTGAGATTTTTAGCAAATGTTTAAAGAACTATGCTGACTTGTCCTTCTTTATTTAGTGTGTATACTGACCTGCATCCCAATGATGGCGTAGATGAAGAACAGCATGGCAATGAGCAGACAGACGTATGGCAGAGCCTGGGGGTAAAATACAAATCCATAGTCAAATAAACATGGTAGAAAACATGAAAGGATTACATTATCTGTGAAGGAATGATAAAAAAGTCAGTAAAAAAACAGGTCTGAATAACAGGGTTTGAACCTGTCCATTCAGGGAGCACAAGTCACTGTGAATCACATTTACCAACTTTGGTGGAGGTGACAACAGGTTCAAAGGAGTCTCAGAAGCAACAGGACAACTCCAGAAAACAGTGTCAATTGGATTAGATAAAGCAATCCAAGCAGAAATATCCCAACACGTGCTTTCAAAATAAAAGTGTGGCTAGATTTAGGGATGGTTGCATGTTGCCTGAATAAAGATTTAACAAACAGTTAAAAACTAGATATATGCATATTTGTCGGATGAGCATAAGCTACTGCTGTACTGTAGCATCAGTAAAAGACTAGACCACGAGGAACAGTTGTTAATATTCAACCATTTATTGTAATTAGGCCTAAAACAGCATGAAATTCTGATCGTATGTGCAGCATAATTTTCATTGTACCGTTTTGTGCAATGACAACAAAGACTAAATTTGAAAATGGAGAAGTTGTTTTGTAACTGTGTGCTTTCTGGTCTTGTCTCACGTGGTCATATTGAAAGAACAGTATAAACAGTATGTCACAGTGTTCATACTTCAATATTTTAAAATCACAGTATACTTAACATAATAAGTCATAGACAGCAGTGATAGCACTTTTTTTGTTATTAAACCAAAAGAAAAAGGAGTCTAAGCCTTCTAAAGTGTATATTTTAACACACATAAAATGGAGTTCCTTTGCGTAGAGACATCACAGTGCTGGCTGTGTACAGATGTGAGCATTTGTAATTGTGCTGTGTGGACATGCCTTAGACTGGAAAGGGATATTATTTTAAAATAAAGGAAAAGCTGGGCAATCTACTGTTTTACACTCACAACAGAACCTAAATCTGCTTCTCCACTTGAAAGAGCACTTGTAACATTTTATTTTAAGGCATGCAGTAATGTTAGTGACATGCAGTGTCGATTCTTCTAACCGTCTCTTCATGCATCACTGTAAAAAGAGCTGGTTAAGGAGGAGGAGGCAAACGTTTGTTGTAATTAAATAGCCACCTTTTAACTCGCGGCAGTTTCTGTCCATTTTCATCGGGCTTAAAAGCTCTCAGCGCTGACATTAAACCTCTGTGAATTCCCCAAGCCGCGGCCCAGCGCTCCACATTTAACTCAACAGCTCCCAGGGGATTTGGAGCAGTGAGAAGATCAGAGCGCTGTCTAAGAGAGCCGCTTTAAACGCTCTGCTGTGAGCTGTGCTCTGCCTTTGAGCCTCTCCTCTCTTTGTAGGAAGGATGTGTTTTATTTATGAACATGAAACATGTTGCTTCTGGTTCAATGGGGTCGTTTTGTCAGACGTGTAGGGCCTTCTGTATTGTGTAAGGTTAAGAGGCTGTCTCAACAACATCTCACTAAAGGCCAAAGTAACAATGGGTAAGAGAAGAAGAAAATGCTTAAAAGGGTTATATATAAGTTTGGGATTCTCAATTGATTTGCAGTTATTGACAGCTAGCTAAATACAGAAAATTTTACACTTAACTGAAAAAGTATGGGCTTTCTTTATTTGCAGACACCAATGCATATTCCTAAAATAAAGAAAGAAATGTTGTGTTAAACTAGGTTCATATCATCTGGAATCCCTTGGCCTTTGCATACATGAACAATGAAGATATTTCAAAGCTTCTTGTTTTCTTTATTTTGAAATCTTCTAAAATCTTTCAATTTAACAAAAAAAAAAAAAATGCTTTATGTAAGATGACAATTGGGTTGATGGTACAGCTTGCTGTATTTTTATAATATTTCTCCTGTTTGTGCCAAAAGTATGGAGAGTGATCATAAAGTAGTTTAGCGAGAACACAAAAAGCAGCTCTGTTATAGGATAAATTGGTGCCTTTTGGAGCATTGGTTGTTTAGATGTGTTTATTTATTCTATACTCATGGGTCACAGGAGACTGGAGTACATCCCAGGGCAAGAGGTGTGGACAGTTAATCATAATTGAAATATGTATATGTTTTATAGTAAATATCAGTCTGAATGGTCTCAGTGTGTCTGTCCTGTCTGTCTGTCTATCTGTCTTATCTATCTAACCTATCTAACCTATGTATCACATATCACCTGCCAAGATTGCTCCAGATCATTAATGTATGAGCACATGGATGAATGAATATTCCAGCTGATGTTGTGTTGTCTCACCTTAAAGGACTGTACAAAGGTCCAGAGCAGGATTCGGATGGTGTAGCCCTGACGCAGAAGTTTGATGAGGCGGGCTGCTCTGAAGAGGCGCAAGAAACTCAGGTTGATCATCTTGTCCTGCGAGACAACATGGAGGCATGGAGGCTCAGTGTTGGACCAACAGGACTCTGAATAAAACTGAGCAATAAATCAGGGATATGTGCTACAGCCATATCAATTGAGGTTTAATTTTAAATCACTCAGGTCTCAGTATGTGTCTTTATATAATATGTTGTGTGTAAAGTTGTGCTGATGACATTTGTGTGATTATGAAATGGTAGCATGCCCTGTCATTCAAAACAAACTTATTAACTAAATATTTACTAAGAGAGGCCAGACTATCACTGTTCAACACCTGCCTTGGCCAAGAATGGAGTAATTAATTTAATAATTGCAACACACTTTTTAATAAGTAGGATGATTTTGGACTGTTATACTGTTCTTTTCTATCAAGCATTTCAACTGAAGAGGTTTGTGTGTTTGTAGGAGACCTGTGTTTGATTCCTGGAATTGCTAATTTAGGGATTTCAATAGTGTCATTGAATTCTACTTTTATGTCTTGTATTGTCATTTTTGGACTCCATAATCCATCGGTGTAAGTGTGTCTGGATTGAGGGTCCCTCATTGGTGCATGGAGCTTCAAATTCCTGACAATCAACTATCAAATCTTAAATACCTATAAATACCTCAATAACCTTTCTGAAAATGAATTGAATGAATATGGACATCATGCTAATTAACCAGTGTCTGATTCTGTGTCTGATTCTAATGGCACTAATCTTCTGTAGTTCACTTCTAAAAATACCTTATATTAAATGTAATCTGGTGCATATTTTCCCACTGGATCTTACAAAAGTTAAAGTACAGACACATTTGTGCAGGATTACAACACTAAAAGTGAAGTGACGAGGGAACAGCGTGCGACAAGAGAAGCCACTTACCGTCTGAAGGTGTGACAGAAGGCAGAGCGAGGGCACAGCGCCAGCAAAGACACAAGATGCAGAAAACACACAAACACCAGAGAGAAGACAGAGAGACAGAAGAAGACCAGTGATCACAGGAAGAAAGAGAAGCTGCAGCAGAGAATTAAAGCACATAAAGCTCTGTCTCAGTCCTCCTTTTTACCACCTGTTTTCTCATTTTACAGTTAATTCTCTCTCTTTTTCTCGAGATAACTACAAACACGAGAAAAAAATACTTGTGATTAATTCAATAATTCTTTTCACAAAATCCCAAGAAAGTCATCCTGTGTTGTTGAAGCGGAGGGGCAAGAGACGGAGAAAATGAAGTCATAATCTTGAGGACACAAGCATAGTTAATGTGTTATAACAAGAAAACAGGTGGAAAAATTTCTGAATGCATGGCTGCTTAGGGCCTCTGTAATAGAGGGATTTGATGTGTGGTATTTTGCATATTTCAGTTAAAGGGCTAATGTCCAAGTGTCACATGTCCAAAACCATGGCTTTATAATATTTTAGAATAAATGGAGACTGACAGCTATTTTGAAAAAAAATGGGGCTGAATGTCATAGCTGTCACTTTATTTATTATTGCTCATTGGTTCTGTGACTTTTATGTCTATGTTTATGCAGACACAAATACTGGTAAAGCTTTGGTTTTCTTCTCTGCCTTTAAATGACCTGGTCCTGGCCTGAAGAATCAAAGAAGAATACGTTATTTATCATGCTTTCTTAAGCATTATACAGTGTTGGAGTTGAAAATTCAAAGAAAGTTCTACATGATTTGGTTTATTGGCTCTAGTGAAACAGAGGCAGTTAAATCTGGGACGGAGAACTGTGTCTCCTCTCGACAACCAGCTGCTCTCGGTTTGTGCAAACATTTTCATTTGTATTGATTTTCATAATTGTGTTTTGACTTGGTGCTTTGCTTGACTGGGCTTTTGATTTTGAGGACTGAGACTCTGACAAAGCAAAGCACGAGCTTTACATTTAGAATTTGAAGGCCAAAAAAACACACCAAACATATACTGTACATCTAATGGCAATCACCAATACTTTACATGTAACTGTTTTAATTGCTAGATATCACCTGCATTTAACAAATTTCTCGCCATAATGGAATACAATATTACCTTGATCTCAGTGACCAGGATGTCTGTGATGGAGCCCAGCACAGTCACAAAGTCAAACACGTTCCAGGCAGCACTCAGGTAATTCTGGGAAGGGAAACAAATAGGTCACTTCAGACAACAAGCTTGTATGTTAGTGTGACATAGTGTATCTGTATCACTGTGAGAAGCTTAAATTAATACAACCTTTAGGAGAAAACTAATGGATCTGATTGTGACTTTAGGACTATACCCTTTGATAAAATAATGAACTGCTGATTATTTAGTGTCATTTCTAGTCTTCAAAGATGTGAGAACCAGGTCACATACTCTTCCCTTTTCTAAAGTAACTTGACTTTTTAGACCTCTTGCACAGTTCTTTACTTTTTATAGCAAGAACACATACAAACAGAGAAACTTTTTAATGCCGGACGGCCCTGTGGTCCTGAGGCCAGGGGGGAGTCTGGTCACACAGCTGCAAACTAAAGACCTTCACTGCCACAGATGTGTTTGTGTGAGCCAACACACAGATGAACAGGTGGAGCCAAGTGGAGTGTGAGAAAAGCTATTTAACAAATGGAGCTCATGGATGGAACAGAGCCCGAGATCAAAAGGGTTGCTGCAGGCCCCATGGCCCCAAGACAGATCCAGATTTATTCATACTCCAGCTTTGTTCCTTTTTTCTTCTTTCATTAGCTAACTGCAGAATTCACTGATTGGATTACAGTTTTAACCATGTTTTAGGTAAGTACGCTACGTTTTTTATGTTAAAGCCACACTGCATACATTTTAGCCAGTAGCACCGCGTATCTTTTAGCCCCAAACTATATATTCTCATTATTATGTAATATATAGTATATAATATAGTTCTTAGACATAAGATTGGTACAATCATCTCACTGGACCTAACCCAATTCACATTTGTAGTCATATTTGTACAATATACACTAAAACTACCATATGGTGTCCGAAGTCATGTTTTTTTTTCCCTTTTCACAAACACAAAATGCCCGAAAATAACACAAAGAAAGTCTGTAAAGAGGTTTACACCCTCCACAAACCACTTCCCATGGAACACTTCATGTTTCATGGCTGAGTTTTTTCATTAAAGGTCCACTGTTGCTGCAGAGATTTGATGTGATATGATTTAGGATATGTTTAAAATTTAACTGTTGTTCGTTTTGTGTTTTTCATCATTGTCTTAGGTCTCACATGCTTTAGTTTACTCTTTAAGCCCCTCCCTCTAAGTTAAGTCAGCTCTGATCTGGCAAATGACCATTTTTGCTGTGGTACATATCCACTGAGCAGGTCAATAGAGCAAGGTTTGCAAACAATGAATAGGTTTGTATTTTCTCTGCAGTGTTAGCTACAAAGTAATGACACATATTCTCTTTCTATGAGTTAGAGCCATATTGGATGCCGATGCTGGCTGCCAAGCAATGCAAGCAGAAACTAGTCCAGAGCAAGAGATGTATGACAAAAATTAGTAAAAGTAAAATTTTGCCTGATTTCTTCTTCATGGCATATGACTGTTTAACATAACAGTAAGACCGACTACATCTGAGAAAACAATGCTTTTTTTTCTTTTTTCGATTGTCATCATACAATCAAGAGTCTGTAGAGTTAAGCTTCACCCTTTGACAGCTGTACTCAGCTGTTGGAACATCAGCCAATGGATGACAATAATGGTACACCTTTTGACTATGGAAATGTCTCAGCATCATACTAAACTGATGTCTGACATATTTCTCCAGTGGAAACATGCTTTCAGATGTGTATTAGCTAAAGGAAAATGGAAATGAAAAAACTGTGGCCAGGGTTAAGACTTTCAGTAACTAAGAATTTTTTTGTGTAGACAAATAAAACTGAGCTTCTGCTAAGCATGCCTCAGCTAAATGTATGCACACTTAATATTGTTTTATGTAAGAGAAGAGATTGATTTCAGCTAATACTGACCGAAGAAAATCAGAACAACCACAAAAACAGTAAAGCTGTAACATCTAAAGATAAAAATAATACTTGTTAATCTAAGTATTATTCTTGTGGAAGAAGACACCAGATGGACACTATTGGTTGTTTTGCACAAACAACAAAGAGGGCCGATCATGTGTGATGTGTAAAGAGACATACAGTTTGTTTTTGTTAGAGCGGACTGTGTGGTGTATTAGGCACTTGTTGTACCAGTGGACCGAAAGCGATGATCTTGAGGATACACTCGAGTGTGAACAGGGCGGTGAAGACTATGTTCAAGTATTTCAGCATGGACTCGTACCACTCTGGAGCTCCGTAGAACTGAGGAGAAAAGCAGAGAAAAAAAAATTCTAGTAAAAACAAACAAGCTAATGCTAATTTAAGAAAGGTAGATTAGAGACACTCTGTATTCTTACTCGATGTTAATTGGCTGGGATTATTGAAAGAGTTAAGTTGTAATTGAGTGCTTGACACCAATAATTTGGTGGTTGCTTTTAATTTTAACAGTCCAGCAGTGATGTGCTTCAAGGCTGCTGTAAATCATATATTTTAGAGATGTTATTTGGACAATACTTGAACCTGTATTCGGATCAACTTTAGTTGAGTTTAGCTTAATGTACTGATCAGCAATATTTCCATCTGACAGGGTTATACCAGGCTTACCTTTATGAATAAGTTATGTAACATATAGCCACAGGGGAGCAGTTGTTAAAAGAGGAAGCTCTAAATTGCTTTGCTACACATGGCTCAAGAGAACGGTGACATGAGCAGTGCATAAATTCTGTTTATTTATTTTTTATGGAATGGAGCCTGGAAGAGACTATATTTTAAATGTCATATTAAGCTTGAGTTTTGTCACACACTTGTGAAAATCCCAATACAGTCAATGACATAGTGTTTATGTTGCAGTTGAATCTTGAACGTACAAAAACAAAGTCAAGATTATTTTTCTAGATCATTTCTGCAATTTAAGCCACCTCAAAACTGCACAATTAAAGCTGCTAAATAAACAGAGACAAATGTTTCCAAAGCCCGTTGTACTGTATAAAGACCTCAGACAGTCTGTGGCCTGTATTGACAGTGTGAGCGAAGGAGAAGTCTGGTATTATCGCTGGAGTACTGCTGTGATGGCAAAGCCAGTTTATCTCCTCTGCGACTGGCTGCTTCTTTTCCCTGGAGAGTCTCCCTCCTGAGAACACAAGCTCAGAAAACTGCCAAAACACCAGCGCTTGGCTCCAATTGTAGAGACCACAGTTTGGCACAAGTGTCCTGCTACATACTCATGGATTTCTAAGTGCTGACCACATCCTCGGGCCTGACCAGAGCTGAGGCTGCTGTAATGATGTCTTCAGCCTCAGAAGACCCAGCTTTAGAGATGTCTGTGCTGAATTATTAAGTACAACATGTTTATGTACTGGTGTTATTGAAATAAACAAGTATTACCTCAGGCTGAATGAATGGATTTAGGGACACATGTGTCAGCAGCAGGGTATAGTACCCTTCAACATTAGAATCAGTGATGTTTTTGGTTAAACATTATTTTGGTTAAACGTTATGGATATGATTTGAGTACAAAGGAAGTGGTAGTTAATTTAATGAAAGATTCAATCATTAAAGTTTGGTGTGCAATATAAATAGGTCTCCTTCTAAAGTAAAAAAAAAAAAATGACCTTGAGCTCTCTATTCACTTTAATTTCCACGAAGCATGTCAAACTCAAGAAGGCTTAAGAGGAGTACATTTGTTAATACTGGCAGAAAATTACCTTGGGCAAACAAACTGCTGTGTGACACAATTGTTTTGTCCCCCAAGTTTAACATAAAGTAGGTTTTAAAACTGCACAATAATTTGCAAACAAAACATTATTCTTATAGTTTAAATAATTTCTGGACAGTCTTTTTCTCTGCTGATATTCAAAATGCAGAGGTGCACAATATCAATGCAAGACAAACAAGACAGGCCTTTGTCTTAAAGCTACAAAGCAAAATTGTACTGAAAATGCTTTGTAAGCAATTTGACAAAGAAAATGTCTCTATGCAGTTGTTCCTACTAGATCACTAGATATTAATCTTTATGAGCCTTCTGTGGAGCAAGTCTGTGCATCACAAAGTGCATCACTATTGACCACAATGCCTTTTTTTTGTTAAAAAAAATGAAGTTGGCTGGAGCAATAGATAAGACACAAGCTGACTTCCCCACAGCCAAATTCATGTCTCAGCTTTTTCCTACATTGGTGGTTAAAAGTTATGAAGTTATACTTACGGCCAGGAAAAGTAAATGATTACACTTTCTGTTTATTAAATAAAGATGAACTTGTCTGAAACATAAGATGAAACAGGACCGCCCACCATCAGTAGAGGACCAGATGGGACAAGAACCCTTTCTTTTAGTTACTTTATTCTGAGATAGATTGAGTTAGATTGTTTCTTTCATATTTCATTGTATGTCAATATTTGAACATTTTTACGGGGATCCGTAGTAGTTCAAAAACTTGACGTGATAGAGAAAAACTGAGATCAGTTTTGGATTCCGCACCCAAAAATGAGTTAAAAACAGCTGTCAGACCTAACTCAACAAAAATTGTGTTCCCCAGTGTTATTGTTGCTGGAACATAGTTGAGTTGGAGCAAAGTTTGGAGGTTCCAAAGACGGTTCAACTAATGTCAGCTTGGTGAATATTAGGCATGTGTTACGTCTCCAGAACTCCAGAACAACATCTATATTTTCTCAGTTTATTGTGGAAAATGTGCATTGCAAAAAGCTACAACATCTTTTAAACTTCAGAAGTGCTTTAAAAGTTCGGTATCAATTATTGGTATCAGACTCAGGAAGTGACTCTAGCCACTTTGACTGAGGCTGAATTGTTCTGTCTAGGACTTGGTCTGGGACAACGATAACCCTTCGCTTTCAAAACCGGCCATCTGTGCACTAACCTTCATCATGAGCACGACAGTGTTGAGGGCGATGAGGGTCATGATGGCATACTCAAATGGTGGTGACACCACAAACTTCCACATCTTGTACTGGTAGGACTGCTTGTTCTCTGGCATGTACCTGGTGAGCGGCTTGGCGTTGATGGCAAAGTCAATACAGGCTCTCTGATGGGAACATTTCAGACAGAGACAAAAGAGACTGCATTAATGCTCTCTGCTTTACACCTTTTATCCCTCTAAAATAGATACATTTAAAACATGAAAGCTGGCCAGCACAACACCGCAGCGTTTGTAATATGAAGTGTTTTGTAATATCAAAAGATGAGTCTGCAAATTACAGCCGTCTGATCAGTGGCCAGTGCGTTGAAGACAAAGGCGGTGTGATTTTAAGCAAGTCCCTGTGAAGTACAGATGAGAGGAGCGCAGCAAAACAAACCCGCCGCTTTGTTTGAGGCAATTGTAAGTCGTGTTCAATACACTCTGCTGGCTGTGAGGCTCAGAAGCGGATCAGCGTGAGCTCGGATTAGTAATAAAGACAAGGCTCGTGATGCAAGAGGCAAACAACTCAACAAAAAGTTTTGAGTGGCATTGTTTCACAGTTGAAAAACTAACACAGTCTGATGAAAAGAAATGTATCTAACATTTCTGTGGACCAAAGATTTGAGATGTGGAATAGCAATAAATATGTAACCCATCTAAATTCTAAATACTGTCATTTTAATCAAAAGAACTCCAGGAAATTACATCATGCAACCCCAAACTTAGGATGTACGCACGAATGCTCCATTTGTACATATGTGAACATGGATAGCATTAAAAATAATCTGTCAAAAGCATTGAGCTTGTTTCCACACATTTTCAAGTAGTGTGTTTCACTAATTCCATCAGTGTCTTTGTTGCATTTAAACAGGGAAACACTGAGCAAAACAGACAATATATGATGCTTCTGTCTAGTGACCGTCGTCAGGAATAAAAGCTGACTGATAACTAGTAAGCTGTATTATGGACACATTAATAGGGGTTCATTTCTACAGTCTGTCTATAATGTACATAGCTAACAAGGTCTGTAGCAGTGAAAATTGAAAAAGTTAAACCAAAAAGCACATGGCTAATTAGCATAAATCAATGCAGGAAATATGGAGCGTAAATTATTTGTGCTTAACATAATGTGTTTATCTCTTGTGACATAGATAGTTGTTGTGCAGTAAACTCCAGCACTAGTGCAGAGAAATAAAAAACTGTGATGATAAAGGCTTGCTTAGACAAACAAAAGAAAAAGAAGTGGTCTGTATTGTAACTCCACTGTACTGATCACTTCAGACAAGGTAAGGTCATAGAATACAATTCCTTCTGTTCATATCTGTTTATCTACATTTACAGACCTACAGTCTTTAAGACTTACATATCTTGGTGCTTTAGTGATTCTGGAGTGTGGTTTATGCAAACTGAAGTGTTGGACAGAGCTAATCTGTGTAACATTTGCCTAGTGCATGATAAGAATCAAGGGTATTTATTAAACATTTTTGTGTTATAGCTCAATTAAGATGGAATTAAAAGTTTGAAATGAAGTCCAAAAGTTTGAGATCCACACTGGCTTTTTCCTGCCTTCATGACTGATAGATGGTATGGAGTCATCAGAGGTTCAGAGCTCTATCCTACACTATGGGTTGGGAAATGCTATTAATGTCATATATGGAACTTGAAGAAACATTAAATACAATTGGCTCAGACATTTTCAAAAGGGAGAGGGTTTCCAAGTTTACAGTCAGATAACACCCAAATGAGCGGATAATGTGCCAAACCAAATTAAGACCATTTGCCAAGCAAAAGAGAAACTGCTGTTGACACAGTAACAAATTATTTGGCAGAAATATTAACTTTCTGTTGATGTACCTCATTTTTCTCCAGACTACACTCAGACATGGCCTTGTCTCCTTGCTCCTGGAACGTGATGATAATCAAAGCCACAAATATGTTGACGAAGAAGAATGGAAAGACCACAAAGTATACCACATAAAAGATTGAGGTCTCCATGCGGAAACCTGGACTGGGGCCCTGGTCCTCGTAGGTGGCATCCATGGAGTGTTTCAGTACCCTAAAGGAAAAACAAACATCAAACAAACATGAGAGGTTTTAAGGATTGAAGAGGGTGTAAACCGCATCGTCTTATCACAAACATCCTCAGGAAATCATTCCTGCTCATATCTTTTTCCACACCTCATTTAGCTTATAGTGTCAGTTTTATCAGATTCTCCTTGGGGGTTTAATTTTTGACTTTGTTATTGTGAAAAGTTGCTACACCTCAGCAAAACTCTTCTTTAAAAAGCCTCTTTGACAAAACATGCATAGTTTTCATTTACGTCAACAAATCTTGGGGTTCTCATTGGGCCTTAGTCATAAAATCACACATGAATTTCTTCTTCAGATGCAAACTGCTGATGCTTGGCTGTTGTTGTTTTATGTTGGCATTAGGCAGGAAATAAATCAAGTACTGGAAAAAAATTAGCCATATTGCCCAGCTCTAAATTCCATCAAGGCATAGTACTCCCTCTGCTTGAAAATTCATGCTGTCTTGTCTTTGAGTATTTTAAGCTACTTTCCATCTTTAGGTAAATACAAGGACTTAATAATACATGATAAGACGTAAACAAAATGTTGCTGATGAATCTATTTGTGATGCCCTGAATTAGGCAGAAGTGTTGATGCAACGAGTCCTGATTGCTTCTTCAGAGAATACAGTCATTAAGCCCAAACATAAATGAGCTCTGTCTGCTTCTACAGCCAGGTGTGAGCTCAAAAAAAAGAAAAGGACACACTGAACTTGACTTACATGGGCCATCCTTCACCAGTGGAGACGGTGAACAGTGTTAGAAAAGCCCACAGGACATTATCGTAGTGAAACTCATACTTCTTCCACTCTCGAGGCTGAGCTGCAACATCATCCCTGTCGTAGTCCAGAAACTGACCCCTGGCAAAGAAACAGAGGTGAATTAAAAAACGGTAAGAGTACATTTTATGAGTGTTTTTAGTATGGAGTTTGAAAAGCATATGTGGTGGTTACCTGCAGTCTTTCTCCAGACCTTTGGACTCATCTGTGCAGTAGAAGAACTTGCCTTTGAACAGTTGCACAGCGATGACGGCAAATATGAACATGAAGAGAATGTAGACGATGAGGATATTGAGGACGTTCTTTAGAGAATTTACCACACAGTCAAACACCGCCTGAAACATAGACACATTTAGAAATTTATTATATTCCTTTTCCAACAAAACTTTGTAAAGACTTCACAAAAAGAAGTCGATTTATATCAAAATTTCTGATGAGGATAGTTGACCACTATCTATCCAGGTTTATTATGTACTGGACAGTTCATACCAATTATCCTTTGATGTTTTCTTCTATTTATCCAGGTGAATAATTAAAAGGTTTCTGAAATCCCATCTATTCTACAACAATATTAATATGTCTCCATCCCACTCCCAACACATTGATTATTACAGTGATTATGCAATGAAAGGCTCCCAGTATTTCTGAATACTACTATGAGAAGTTTGTAATACCATGAACATACAGTACATTCTTACTCAAAGTATTTTTGTATTATTTGCCACACATTGATTGGTTGCTGGTTTCAGTGCTGAGGGGGATTTTTCCTGACGTCGTATATTGGTTTGACAATCTAACTGGTTTATTTTATTCTCTATAGACTTAAAAAGTCAATGTTCAGTAACTACTGAATTTAGTATGGTTTTCTTCTTTCAAATAATTTATTGTGGATTAAGTGTGTCCAGTGTCCAATGCATATTTTTGCAGTATTTCCTATTTATCCAATACTTCTAAACAGGGCTTGAAATTAACTTTTTTGCTAACTGGCCACTGTGGCTACTGGTTTTGCAAAAGTAGCCACCAAGCATTTTCACTAGCCTCAATTTAGTTGTTAATTTTGAATGTGTTTGTTATCATTTGTAATTATAAAATGTTAAAATGTATACATTATCCAGACATCAGATTTATATCACTAACAGCTCATAGTTTTGTTTTTGTTTTTTTAGGATAAATTCATAAATAAAGATTCTTAGTACCCTCTTGCATGTGGTCTGACACATTTTATCATGTGCTGGCATTTGATTCAAGTGAACAAAACCTTTTTTTCTGTCTTTGTCTTTTCTTGTGATTCTTCCGTCTCTTTGCTCACTGTGCCCCATACCTTGAACCTGGGAACTAAAATCTCTCCCTCGCGTTTTAAATAATATCCTTAATCACCTATTGAATACCTTTTGTCTGGGTTTTTGTGCAGTGGCAACGTAGAGAAGGAACTTTTAAAACCGCCAATAAAACAGCTAAATAAACAGCATTACTCCATCACCTTCCTCCACTTCACTGTGACCTCTGCATGTCCACTCTGCCCTGGCGTGAGCTCACAGCTTCTCGTTAGTGTGCTTCTCCCTGAGCTGCTCTTCAGTGAGCACATCAGTCACAGCAGTGAAGATGACAGGAGCTGGGTGCTGTGAGGAGCTTTTTAATTTAGCAAAAGAGACTTGAAAATAAAAGTAAAGAAGCGAGCACTGCTGGGTGGGGCCGTTAATCGCCACAGCTGAAAAATTCCTGCATTTGGTGGGTGTTAATGTCAAGCCCTGCTTCTGAATATCTTTGGTCCCCAAATATATTTAAAGTCCCCTAGTCTGTTTTTCAGAGTGTGGAGGTGAGGTCTGCTCCCTTTTACCAGAGAAGTCTCTTGGCACACAGCTGGCTGTGGAACAGTAGTTTACTCAGACAGTCCCATCAGAATCAGAAACTTAAGGCACAGATCTGCTTCTACACTTTTTATCACAGACTTAAATATTTGGTGCAAATATGCTTTCAAACTGTGCAATTTATGTACAATTTTAAATTGATTCAGTGTAACATGAATTAACATAGTTTAGTCACTTCCAGTCCAGATATCCTTGTTTATTCCTGCCCCTAGTTCCTTTTCCCAAGTCTTTTTCATCTTAAATGTGTCTGTTTGTTATTGTATTATATAAAATTCAAATAGCGTCCTTTTTCTAATTTAGAACAGTTTTACAAAAGCATGCAAATGCCAACGTACAACTTAAATAATACTTTAGCTTCAGTGTAAGTGTAATTATTGCATTTAGCTTTTGAGCAGTGACACTAATATCAAACCAGAGTTCCCTATGCTAACCACAGGCTTTGGGACAGAATCTTATTGTTTTTATTATTCCAAAGAGAAGTAGATTTTTTGCAATGTGAAAAAGGTTGGTTTTGGATGGTGGATGGAACATACACGCCAATGGTCGTAGAGCTAATGCAGCCATACTTACGCAAATGTTTGACCATTGTCCGCTGTCGTTTATATGGAGTTTTACTTGATGATTAACTAATTAATGGGGTTATTTGTGGGGGCACTTTCATGTGGACAATAAACATTTGGACTACTCTTTCAAGCAATGGCAGCCTGTCAACCTTAGCAGTGGGAGTCAGTCATCTCAGTGGTTTAATTTAGACATGCTTTGCTCCACCTCTATTCTCCTTTGATTAAATACAGCCACTTTCTTGTCATTGTTGAGTGTTTGTCAATAAAACATAAGCTGACATCACATTGGCTACTCCCAAAAAATGTATGTAGCCTGGGTTTTCTACAAATAACTGGGGTTGTTTCACTCTTTTACAGTCTTTCTGCCCGTCACCTTCCTTCTGTCCGCATCTGTTTTCTCTGTCAGCGTTTGCACTGATCTCTCTGTGAGACGGAGCGTTTGGTTGATTTGTCCCGACACATGTGCGGTCAGAGCCATGAATATGCAGCTGGATGAGTGATCTCCATCCAGGCCCGGCCCGTCCTCTACCAGCCGTCTGTCAGAGCGCTCAGACCAGCACCAGAGAGATCTGCCAGCTCCCATCATCCTCACTCATCTCATCTATTATCCCAATCACTTCTCCAGCTTCTGTCACAGCCATTACTTTGGGCTGATCAGCAGAGACTGGAGACCAGAGAGTTGTTATTTCAACTATGCGCACAATAGTATTATTCCCTAAAAGGTTATAAAAGGTTATAAATATGTATCTTTTGATTACATACATTTTTATTGTAAAGCTCTAGGAAAGAAAGAAAGGAAGAAGAAGAAGAAGAAGAAGAAGAAGAAGAAGAAGAAGAAGAAGAGGAAGAGGAAGAGGAAGAAGAAGAAGAAGAGGAAGAAGAGGAAGAAGAAGAAGAAGAAGAAGAAGACAATGAACAATGTAAACCCCTTTACTCTTACATATAATATAAATGGAAGCGGGTAGAAGACAGCAAATCAACCGTGCGTCACTACCTATTGGCCTTTCGCCAGGCACAAGATCAGGCCCTAAACTTGATTTGATGCCAATACTGTTAAGTTGGTTGCCTGGAGGTGTAATGGCCTTACCTTCAGCTTGGGCAGTCGTTTGATGGTCTTCAGTGGCCTCAGGACACGCAGGACCCTCAGAGACTTGATGGTGTTGATGTCTTTCCCTTTTGTCCCTCTGTACAAATAAGAGTTTAGTTAGTGCAGCAGTAAATGAGGATATCAAAACCTTTCTGACAGAAAATTAGTTGGTATTGCATGCATAAGGGTTATAGGTTATTCTACAGAAACAGTGTATGTTATCAAATACTGCTCAAATAATATGGCTTTTTATTTACTACTTAAATACTTGCTTTGGGCCACCTTAGCCTTTTTGCATTTTACCTCTTACCTATTGTTCATTTGCTATATAAAGGTCAAAATATATAATGTTAAGTCATATTTATTTGGGTAAAAACTGTTGACTTTACATTCTGTTTTAAAGAAACTGCTTTTGTTTAAGCACAACTCCACAATGTTGAAGCTGCAGTAGACAATTCTGTGGATCTAAAATGGCTCTAAGATACCTTACAAGAGCAAGGCCATATATAATATACAATATATAATACACAATCCAAGCTGTTTCTGTAGAATAACACACAGGTTGTTAATTTCTCCAGTGAAAATGCAAAGAAGGAGGCAGTTCTTTGCAGGAACCAGTGCTGTCTGTCAGCGCGCCACACACTGCACATTATGTCAAACTGGTGGAAGAGAAAACTAACTGTTATGCTAATAACACACAGCATGGCCATCACTCATGCATGACATTGGCCAAGGACAGCTCCACGGAGCTTTAATTAACCAGTCAGACCAACACAAAACTGGCCGTCACTCTCCATAAAACAAAGCTGCTTTCTATTGTCTCAGACAAGATGGCTTCAAGAAATGATGAAAGGTTCACAAGAAAGTCTTTTTATCTTAT
This sequence comes from Rhyacichthys aspro, assembly GCA_036850595.1. Lineage (NCBI taxonomy): Eukaryota > Metazoa > Chordata > Actinopteri > Gobiiformes > Rhyacichthyidae > Rhyacichthys > Rhyacichthys aspro. Next base: position 2,384,174 of record CM072159.1, read on the forward strand.
CTAGTCTTTTTTGTTTATTTATGGTGCAATAGCTACATGCACTTAATAGATAAAACAATGAAAGTTAAAGAAAGATTTGCCATTTGTACACATGCAGTATTTTTCATTAGTTTTACTAGTTTAATTTTAACTAATTTTGTATTGGTTGCAATGTTTGTACTGTAGTGAATTACATTTCAGCATCTTTTATGAACCCTAACCAGGAGTAGTTCTATCTCAACCTAACCATGAATGAAATTTTGTTGTGATGCAGTGTTCGTTTCAACCAAATGCATTTGCATTTGTATTTATTGTCATGCAACAACACTATTGCGTTTTTAATGTCATGCTTCTTTCATATTTGAAAAGATCTTTGTGCTTACTACGTTTTAAGAATATGAACTGGTCTGTATCTGGCATGACCAAAATTTTCCTCACAATCCATCAGATCTGAATAGGGTCTTATTTTAGTAGTAGTTTATGAAATATGAGGCCACTGCTACTCTTAAGGAAAGGACTCAGAGAATGAGCATTTGCCCACTGAAGTTACATAGACCAGCACACTGCAGTCAGGGCAGGCCCAGCACCCGGCTGAGCTTTCCGGAGACAGCACAGACCAACTGATACATGAAGCCTTTTGGATGTACTGCCAATTCTTCTGAAACAACGTAGGTGGCCGTGGAATGAACATTCAGTTTACGGGCAACAGCTCCGATGGACATCCCTGCAGTTGGCAGCAAAAAGCAAGCTCCTTCAGCACAGGAAGAAATATGTGTGTTAGAGCATCCTTTATATGTGACCAGTCAGAAGGTTACTGTGCAATAATCAACTCTTTAATCAAGATGCATATTTTTACCATATGTCAAGAGCACACTAATGTATTTTTTAACAAATTGAGGAATCAAATTTGTACACTTGTGTTTCAGAGTTTGGCAAATGTGTTTTTTAGGCATTTTCTTTAGTTAAAAACACTGATAGATGGAAAGGTGTGGAAGACGTTTTATTCTAAGTTTTGGATATAGGACATACCAGCTCCTCAATTCAAGTACTTTTCTATGCACACGGGTCTTGTTATAATTGGCCTAAATATTGTGATACTTCTAGCACCTCTTCCAGTGAGGTTTTAGTTTGTTTGAAGAAAGGATATTGAAATGTTATGGCCCAATATTTGTGAAATTTATTATGTAAGTAGGCTGTAAATGATTTGAGTTTATAAATAATGCCCTCAGTGAAGAACGCTTTTGGTAGAACTTTGATTTGATAGCCTTATATAAATAATATATGTCTAGGCATCCATATTTTAAAGCATAATAATGCAAGATGATACAAATGACTTAACTGTGTTTTCTACACATTGGTCAGAACTGCAGCTAACACTTGACTAAAAAGACACCTGATTTCCACTGGAGCAGATTCAAATCTATGTTCAGTCTAAACAGGGCTATTTTTACACAGTATGACACAAAAGTCTATAAAGCAGCTCAAACTTGAGAGAAGCATGGTTCCATACATTCGCAGCTCGAGGAGATTTTCTGTCTCTGTGAAAAATTCTAAGGTCTAAGAAAAATGGCATGCAGCTCTCATGCTCGGATGACTGTTAGTGTGGCATGCAATCTGCAGAAAAAGTCATTGCCGGTCCTCGCTTTTCAAGGACTACAACACATTGAGATGGCAACAACAGTCTCCCAATAGCTTTCAGAAGCGCCGGGGGCAGAGGAAGAGTGACGGCTGCTACTGCACAGGGTTGTGTGTTCATATTAGTGCTTTGCAGATCAGCTCTGATTGCTTCATACAGCAGCCGGGTGACGTGAGGACAGGGTCAGCAGTCAGGAGGGAAACACAGTGCGAGGCATCTTGTTGTTCAGAGATGAGAGATGTGACGGCTAAACATGAGTGTTGTACTGCCTCAGCAGAACAAAACATGAGGCTCAGATTAACTTGAGTTAATGCCTGAGGTCAACTTTGCTCTTGTAAAGTTTAAATATGTTCTCATTTGGTAGAGATGCCCTCCTCTGCTCATTTATTAACTCATGATTGTGTTTTGAGGTCCAGAAACAAGTTTAGATGTTTCAACTCAAAAGCATAATTTTACTGGCCGTTTAAGCTTTTGTACCTTGGATTTATTGTGTGGGGTCTTTCATCCTCTTCTTTCAACAAGACTTCTCTGATTTGTCAGAGATATCCACTCTGTTGTAACTGTTGCAAAGCTAGTTAAACTTTTGCTGTGACCGAAACCACTTTAAGACCCCCTAACCCCTGCATATAGTGAAGCTGCTTTATTTCGTGGGTAACTTTTTCCTGTTGCATCATCATGATCATGATCATGATCATAGGACTATATGTAAAAAAAATAAATAAAAAATGTATACTATAAAATAATTATGGATGAAACTTTTACATTATATCTAACTGTATAAAGTGTAGCGGGCAGGCTTTAATCGGGATTAAAGGGGTCTAACTGGTCAGATAGTCAAGAGATTTGATTCCACGGTTCTATCCACTTATCTCGAGCTTCATCTATGCCTCCCACAGTTTTACATGGGGCTTACAGAGAAATCAGTGCAGGCCAGCAGCTGATGACTGCACTTCACTTTCACCCGGTTTGTTCAAATGGCACAATCCGCTGAAAGAGTTTTAGAAACGACAGGTGCATACTGGTGCAGTATGCATTGTAACAGGAAGAACAGAACAATCCAGTAACTTAAGAATATATATTGTACATTTGCTTAACACTATATTTCAGCGAGCATTTTAGAAAAGGAAAAGGTATTGGAAAATATATACGGTTGGTGAGTATTACCAATTTCTTCTTGGAAAACGGCCCATGCCTTTAAAATTAATTTAAAATTTTAAATAAAAACTATTTTAAATACTTAACTAGAACTAAAAAATATTAATTGATAATTTAGGGTGTGGTATAAGTTCTCAATAAGGCAAGCCTCTTTAGATAGGACTTAAGGTAAATCACAGTAGAATGATCAATATGATCAGTCACAGCAGTCTGGGCTTAGAAACACATTTACATATAATAATTTGTCTGTTTAAATATTTACTGTATTTAAATACTTTAATTTGTCCATATATTATGAATTGAAATCAGACAATCAGACTTTACCTTTCCTAACCCATGTACCCTCCCTGACCCCACTTCCTGTCACTCAGATGGATGAACTGTTCCTGCAGATATTATCACGGACTATATTCATTTTCATTCATTTGTACATATGACAGACTATTTGTCAGTGACTGTCCTGGACACATCTAATGCACTGTCTGTCCTGGGAGTGGATCCCTCCTTCTGCGGTTGTCTCGGAGGTTTCTCTTTTTCCCCGGCTGTGTTTTTTGAGTTTTTCTTTACCCTGATGGAGGGTCTAAGGACAGGGGATGTTGTCTTGTTCAGTGTCTATTTGCTGCCTTTTGTTTTTGTGAAGCCCTTTGATGCAACTGTTATTGTGATACTGGGCTATAAAAATATCATTACATTTATTAAACAGAAGGGTGCCTAAGAAGGGTATGAGATCTAATTACAGAAGCCAATGTCTCATTAAGGTGTGAATGCTGTGGTAAACAGGAAATAGCAGACTTAGCCATCCTAATCATAAATTTATAGTTGACTTTAAATTATTAATTGCAACAAGTAAAAATCTTCTAGCAGAACTCCAAAATACTATGCTTAATACACAACTGAACATTACAGATTAATATTACTTTTTTAAAATCATTTTGAAATTGGAATTGAAAAAAATTGAGTTTCTAAAAAAACATATATTCATAACACATTACAATTGCAATATATTCCTGTTTGGTTGTTGAAAGTTCTTCCTTCTTCTGAAAGCTATGAGGTAATGTTCCCAATATTGGTTTTCAGCTGTTATCCCAATATTGGGGAGGTCCTGTGCGAACAGGGGATGTGTCAGTAAGGAGGGGGAAGGGGGCACAGGGAAATCCCACACGCCTGGAGATCCAAAGAAATCACTGAGGAAGATCTTTGTGCTTTACATTTGGTAAAAAGGGGAATTAAGGGGCTTCAATATGGAAGCATATGTCGGGAAAGTTCCCACCTGGCCACGCTTTGTTGAGATCTGACGAGAAGAACATTGATAAAACATACACAGTTCAGCAACAACACAGCACCACACAAACAGTAAAGCAGAGAGAAGTTAAGCAGAAATGACAGGTGTGAGACATTATTATTGGACAACATCAAAAGAAAGACACTATCCTAAAAGCAATGTCATAGTAAAATATAAATTGAACAGAATGAAAGTGTAATGTGAAACTCAAGGATAAAAATGTGATGACAGTAAAATGATAGTGACAACAGTGGACTCTAAAGCTATATGACATACACCAGTGGACAAAGGTTTAGGTGTACACATGAGAAAAATCAGCTGGATATATATTTTTGAACATTGTGTTTTAGTACAAACGCCAAAGGTGCTCGGGACAACACTGAGGTTTACAATAAAGTTCTTTGACAGTTTTCAGAAGAAGATAACATCACCTTGTTCCATTCTGTGAAGGATGACTGTGTTGTAAGGTCATTTAATTGGAAATCTATCTTTAGACCAAAGTATGCCCAATACTACATGGAGGACTGACGTACTGAGCTAAGGTGTGTATATGTATTTAAAAGTCTAGTTTTAATTCAACATGTACAGCTGTAAAGCCCTAAACCACAGCTTCTGAGCCGAGTAACACTATCTAATGATGGAGATGCCTAAAGAATGATATTGTTTTGGTTGCAAATTTAACTGTAAGACCTCCATACAACCCCACTTCTCAAATGATAATTACTTATAATATATTCTCCATGTTACTGTGGGTTATCTGGACACTGGTTTCCTCATTGTCTGAAAACCTGTGTATGTTTATAATGAATGAATGTATGTGTGACTAGTTGCCAGTCTATCTCTCTAAGCCATTAACTGGCCATTGTCCCAGTCATACCTTAAAAAAGATTTGATGACGCAAGCTTTGACATTAAAGCTAAAATGCAGTTTCCCTGGCCACAAGGTAACACTGCTTTATCTTGAAATGCCTTGAGCCTTGGAGGGTTTTTTCTAAAGGTCAAGTCTTGACCTAAAACTGCATTTGCATGAGGACAAAAGGCTGAAACCTGTTTGCAATGGCCAGAGCTAGTATTAGATGATCTGATTCTGCATACAACAATTTGTAATGATCTTTCGAACTATGAATGTTTGCCTAGAAGAGACAAGGCTGTTGGGAGATTTTTTAAATTTATTTTTATTTATTTATTTTGCTAAGATGCACCATTTTGAATGGGTTGCTATATGTAATATATTCCCTGGCTTATTCAGCAACATATTTACAAAAACAGTGCAAGAGGTGTTATAACACCACTAATTTAGACACACCACACTTTGATTTAATTTTCAGTTTGGAAGATGATTTTGAGGGAAAAAGTAAATATCGCTCATACAGAAGACTATAACGTTATTGTAATACAAGTCATTCTTTGTGATACAGATACTGAGATTAATAATACTGCAATATTGATAAAAGTGCGATATATTGTGCAGCCCTAGTAAAACATAGTAAATCTAACCCCATGGTTGAAGTTTGATAAATTGTAACAGGGCCACAACAGCTAAGAGGAGCTTCCAAGGCCCTCTGCTCAAAGCAATGCATCCACTCCTCTTTACTGTCAATTTATTAGACAAACTGTCAACAAAAAATGAGCGTGGGAGTAGATTAGCTGTCTAGAAAAAAAGATGACGCTATAAGTGCATGAATAAGCAATCAGAAAGACACAGACAAAAAGTACTATCATTGTATATACAAATATGAATCTCTGCTTTCTGAAGTTGAATCATTTTCAGCTTGTATCTTTTTGTGGAGGCTTTGTGAAGTCGTTCGGCCTTTTCAGTTCAGCAAGTGTTATTTCCCACTGGGCTTTATGTATGTTGTTGTGAAAATTATAGGATTAAAATTGTAGCATTAAATGTAAAGCAGACAATTGCACTTATATAACATGGATACAGATGTAACCCTAACACGTTACATAACAAAAACACACAAAATGCCAGCGTGGAAGTGGCAGAAATGATAAGGAATAAGAATGACAGAACATGACATTTGTTGAAGATGTTGGGAAGTCATTGGGGCTGAGATGGACAGAAAGCACAGACAGATACAGAGATAGTGAAAATGGACAGTTACAAAGGCAAAGCTTTACCCCATAAGACTCCTGAAAGCAATCCAAGCCAGAAAAACAGATAAAAGACAGAGGAGATTGAGTCAGATAAAGGACACAAGCTTTGTGTACAGCTGGTGAAAGAGGAGGCGCTACAAAGAACAAATGAACAGGTGATAGCTGAGCGCATTTAAATACTACATATGGCCAATGCTGCTATTTAAATATGCTCTACAATGACTTGGATGAGTTATAATACTTGAACCATACTATATCATAAGCCTTGTTTTCACTGAGTGGTACAGTACAGGGTTAGTAAGGCACTGTTTCCACTTTTCCCAGTTTACTGAACATTTAATTTAGAGGGTTGCATGTCTCAAGTTCTGCTGTAGTTTCTGCAGCGTAGACAATAAATGCAGTGTTTAATTACCCAGAGTGAGAGCTGTATAACACCAACTCCTTTTAAAACAACTGCTAATAAACTATTTTGATTAAAAAAAAAACTAATCTGTTCTATGCTTTTTCCACCTGTACCTCTCTATCTACCTCTATCTATTGTGCACTCAGCTGATTGCAGTGTTTAGCTGGTTGCCAAAGTACTGACGCTTTTGGCAATGCAAACTTACCCTACTGACCTAACCTGGAAAATACCACTCCAGTTGAAACAACTCTATAATATATGAACTGGATGAGGTTACGCCCCTTCCTTCTAAACAACAATAAAAAACTTCCAAGAGCCCATGGGAGTTGATTTTGTCAAGTTACTATTAGTGTATTTTCAAAATCTACTTTGGTGCATCAAAATGTTTCTCATTAATTTGTAAAACAGCATACACAGAAAAGGAAGAGACTGACTAATAATTTTCCTGACTGATTCAGCCTTTCTATAACCCTTCTATTAAAATGGACACTCTTACAAAAAACATATTTTAAGTGGCTAAGAATAGGTCAAAATCAATAGAAAGAATAAAATTAAAATGTATTATAGAACAAAAAAGGTATGCTTTATAAGACAACCTAGCCATCTAAAATGATCTTCTATCCAACTGTGGATAAAATGTGGATAATGACTGTATTAAATAATGAAGCTGACTCACGAGCAGGCGAAGGCCACCAGAGCACCACTGACCACAATGAAGTCTAGTATGTTCCACAGGTCTCGAAAATAGGATCCGGGATGGAGCAGCAGTCCCAAGTCAATCATCTGCAGAGAGAGAGATGAAAGTACAATAAACTGATACAGAAAAATACAATCATATAGGAGCTCTCTTGTGGCACTGACTTATTTCCATTCAGTAGCTTTTAGATACACAAAGCATGTATAATATGAGGCATCTGGTCAAATGTGCAACCACAAACTAGAGGTCTAGATTTTCAGTCAGGCAGCTACTGACCACAACTACTGACCACATGACTGAAGGACCCCAGCTGCAGCCGCACCATTTGACTGTAGAGGTCCATGGGATGTTCTAGTTAGTTGTGTTAACTCGCGCTGGTTCGTTAAAATGCTGTCTTGAAGTGCCACGAAGTCAAGCTGGGAAATAGCGGGAAATTTGCACCAAAAGTTCAAAAAACTTTATAGTATTGTTAAAAATTGTTTCATTTATACTTAATAGCAAATAAAGCTCTCTTGATTGCTACTCCATCGAAAAGTACAAAACAAGGGCGATTCTTTTCCACATAACTTTACGATTCTAAACATTCTAAACATAACAAAAAAATGTTTTATTCATTAATTTATGAAAATCGGCCCAAAAACATCGGCAATTAGTGAAGCCACTGCTATCCATTGTGTCTCAGAAAGTGAAGTATATGTCAGAAATGTGCTTCTAAGTTTAGGAAGCACAGGAAAAGCAAGTCTATATGATGTAAATAAGGGACATTATACAAACAGGAAATTACCCCGGGGCCGGCGGCGGCGGGGGGCGGCCCCCGGGCGGGCGGGCGCGGGGGGGGGGAGGGGGGGGGGGGGCGGGGGAGAGGGGGGGCCACAAAAAAAAAACCCCCCAACACAACAAAAAAAACACAAAAACCCCCCCCCCACAAAAAAAAAAAAAAACAAACACACCCCCAACGGGGAGGGGAAGGGGGGGGGAGGGGGGGGGGGGGGGGGGGGGGGGGGGGGGGGGGGGGGGGGGGGGGGGGGGGGGGGGGGGGGGGGGGGGGGGGGGGGGGGGGGGGGGGGGGGGGGGGGGGGGGGGGGGGGGGGGGGGGGGGGGGGGGGGGGGGGGGGGGGGGGGGGGGGGGGGGGGGGGGAAAGAGGGGGGGGGGGGGGGGGGGGGGGGGGGGGGGAAAAAAAGCCCAACGGTTTTTTTTTTGTTGGGTTTTTCCCTCCGGGGGGGGGGCCGGGCGCGCCGGAAAAAAGCAGGGGGGGAAAAAAAAAAAAAAAAAAAAAAAAAAAAAAAAAAAAAACAATTTCTCAGCCTACCGGCGGCTTCAAGCCCGGGGGGCCTTTAGGTAAAAAAAGAAAAAAATTTTTTTTTTTTAATTGAGGGGGTGATAATATTTAGGGGTCCTTAAGTCCCGAAATACGGTAGCTGTTTACCACTTAATCTGGCCATAACAGATCAGAGTTGTGTGTCAAAGTAATGTAAACTTAGTCAAAAAGTAAGTAAATTTTGTGTTTGGTAGATTATTTCTTTGTTGTAACAATGCTTCTTGGCAATAAATCTTATACCGTTGGAAAGCCTGTTTATTTCCCTTTCAAATAGTGCCACATTTTAAAAAAAAAAATCATGCACCCAAAAATTTGCCAAATCTCCTCTGCCAATGCCAAACAGTTTATTTTGCTGTAGCTATTGCTGCACCGATAGAGTAACAACTTTTGGTGGAAGCAATGTGATGGTGTGGGGCGGCATCTCCCTCACTGGGAAAACGAGGCTTGTCATCATTGGAGGCAATCTCAATGCAGCGAGATTTTGAGATGTTAAATTAAATTGGCAATATTTCTTGTTTCTTCACACTCTAATCATTCAATCCACCAAACACCAAACAAGAGTCAATGGCAGAATAAGCTGTTTGGCACTGGCAAAATTTTATTCAAATTCAATTTTTCATGAGCACAAACCACATACTCAGCTCTGCTGCTCATCCCAAAAATGCATTTTCCTTACAAATGTGGCACTAATTAAAAGGGAAATAAACAGGCTTTCCAACTGTACAAGATTTATTGCCAAGAAGCATTGTTACAACAAAAAAATCTACCAAACACAAAATTCCTTACTTTTTGTGCTAAGTTTAGAAGAGTAAAGGACCACTACATAATGACTGGCTCAGTATATTCTCTCAACATTTTGCACCAAGTGCGGCTACGTCAGGGTCCATCTTTGATAATGTGAATATCTGCCATCAATGCAGCACACTGCGAGTGTGAAGAAGAATTTTGTGAAAGAACGAGAAGCAGCACTTGAAGAATGAAGAACCTAACAGTGTAACATAAACATAAACACTATTTACACTGGAAAAGGCAGTCCATTATTTATTTATTATTTTAAGCAGGCACTTATTGTTTACAGCTGTGGCACTGTATTCAATTTTTATGCACATCATGTTTAGAAATATGTGTTATGTAACATTGTTCTGAGAAAATAACCATATTGCATTGTTGACCTTCCTCGGTCTCATTATTTTTTAATCTAATGTTCACCATGTATCTGATATAAGCTCATTTCATTGAGCTCAGTACACTGAATGCTTTTACTTTGGCCAAGCTTCTCTTATTGCCAGTGCTGCTCACAAACATTGGTTCACGTGGCCTTTTGTCTGTTTTCTCTGTAACCACTGTAAATACATGAAAGACGTTTGACAGAGAAGTTCTATAAAGGTCATTTGCTAAGAGGATTATATATATATGTCTTGTTTTTTGTGATATGGAATTTTTGATAGTACTTTGTAAATTTGCAGATTTGTATAAACTTATTGCATATTTGGTGTTACATTGCGCATATACTACGTCGCATATAAGTATTTTTTTTACTGTGTGCATATGGAAATATACTGTGCATATATTGTGCATATGGAAATAGATGCTTTGATACCATTACCAGGTGTGATACTGATGTGTGGTAAGGATTTTAGGGACCAGCATGTAGTGGTTTCTTTGCCAAGTCTTTATCTGATTGTCAGCTTACCTTAATGACCATCTCAAAGGTGAAGACTCCAGTGAAGACATAATCCAGATACTTGAGAACCTGCAGAGACAGAATAAGTCCATTTAGACATATGGACACAAATATTAATCTCCTTCAAAGCAAGCAGTACTGACACATTTTTAGAACTTTCCAAAGTCATGATTTTCACAATTCATAGCATGCAACTCTGAAGGTGGGCAGTAAGAAGTTACATTTAATCCGTTACTTTTACCTGAGTAACTTTTCTTCTAAAAATAGAGTAGTTTTACTGCACTTTTTACTTTTACTTAAGCTGATCTGTAAAGAAGAAATCTTACTCTCTTACTTTTAGATCATTTTTTTTTTATTTTATTAATCGTAAATACCAGAATTTGCACATTATTTCATATATTGGTTTGTCTGAAAATTTTCTTACATTACGATCAAACAGTTAGCAAGTACTTAAGTCGTCTTTTAACCAAATACTTTTTTACTCTTACTTGAGTAATTTTTTGAATGGCTACTTTTTACTTCTACATTATTTTTGAATTAACGCTACTCTTACTTGAGTACAATTTTAGGCCCCTCTACCCACTTCTGTGCAGCTCTCATCAGCTTGTATTGTTAGGGGACACCAACAGTTCATTTGTCTCTGCATACAGAAAATATATATAAAGGCTCTAAAATCTTATTTTCACAAATATATCAGATGAATATAAGATGTAGAATTACCTAATGCAGTATACAAGTTGGTATGCAATAAATCCTATTTTAAAAATTCAGAATATCAGTTTTATGCTTCCAAATATGGCTTGCTAAGGCCAAGGCTTGCACGAAACCTTGGCTTTACAATTGTTCTTCTGTATGAATCTAGTCCAGAACAGCACAGACAGATATGTACTGTGTGTTCCTCTGTCACTGGTCTCACTCTGTCAGCTTCACTTCACAGCCACCCACGTGCACAGCTCGCCTCACGTGCACAGCCTGCCTTTTGTACCCTCTCTGCCCTGACTGGAATTTTAATCAGTTGTGCTTGTCTGTCAAAGTGAGGTAACTCAAGTCACGTGATGTTTTTCCTTCTTTAATTGAATATATGCCAATGTGCAACACTGATAGATAACTAAACATGCTACTTTACAATGTATGTGGGAGATATGACTAGACCAAAACTGGATTTTTTTTTATGTTTGCGTTTCCCTTTCCTTGGGCAAATGCCAAGTCCCATTAGCAGGCCCTTTTTCAGTCTATTTAAAAATGTTGGTGCAATGTTGACATTCCTTTCAGATTTGTGAAATCATAATGAATTAAATAATACATTGATTCCTGTAAAAAACATCAAAATAGTTTTAAAATGGTAAGAAATTTGTACTCAAATTTCTGTTAATTTGTGGCATCTGGCCAAGCCATGTGGCAGTTACATCTGTTTATAAAGGGATTCAGATTAAGCATAAAGGCACAAAAAGCATTCATTCACATTCATTTCAAAAAGGCAAGGTTTTGGTTGGTTGTGTTTGTAGCACTAAACCCTATATTTTACGTAGCCCCCTTGATGACATAGGTGAGAAAAAAAATGAAATAGTTCCCACTAAATAGTACTTTGTTCCCACGAATTAGTTATATTGTTCCCACAAAATAGTCATATTGAACTTTATTTCAAATTGGGATTAACATATAAAGATATCGTTAAGACATTGGATTCACATGGTAGTTCTGTGACAGAAACATTTAAACTATATACTTTTAAGGCCCGGGGGCCACATCAGGCCCTCGACCCACCCCTGTCCAGCCCTCAGGAGGCTTGAGTCAGAAAAGGAATTAATGCAAGAGTGAAGACCCTGTACAATCCATAATACAAATGTGATAATTTTATTTTGAAGGCACTGGAAGACTCTTTGTCAATTAGTGTCAACAATAATATAAAACTCACTTATCGTTTCACTTTGTTCAAAACTAAAAAAAATTCATGTTGAGCCAGCCATTAGAACAAAACGGAAAGAGTGGATCTAAAACAGAAGATGATGTAGCTGTGATGGTGGCATATATTTCACATATTTTAAACTTTAATCAGTATGTGTTTTTATTGAGCGTGAGTTCAACGTGTTGGCCCGGCCCTCAACAAGAATCCCAGTTCTAATGTGGGCCTTGGGGAAAAATAACTGCCCAACTCTGGTCTAGATGGACAGGATACAGGGCAAGTGAGGAGAATGACATTGAGGTGGATGCAAACCCGGGTCACACAAGTATGTGGTATGCATTCTACCTGGTTAGACGTCAAGATGCCCCTGATTTGAACTTTTTAGCACAAGTTCACACACTTTGCATTGTAGCTATATTTTATTATGCAGTAAAATATATTTTAGGATAAAAATTTTGTGTAATTTTATCCTCATCTTTAGAAAAAAAATGCATTCTCGCTTATCTGACTGTATACATTTTTTATCAACCCAGATAAAAAAGACATATCTGGGTAGGTCCAACCTGCTTCCAAAAGACAGGCCTAAATGTTATTCTGCCTAAATTTAATCACTTTTATATGAAGGGCCTGTTTTAATGGTTAATATATTTTGTATTTTTATACCTTCCAGTCATTTTATCATTACACTTTAATTGATAGAGAGTTGGAATTACCACATCACATATATTGCTTGTTTAGTCTCATTTATAAAACCACAAAAGCTTTTAAATGTTTACTTTTTCTCTCTCTCTCTCTGTGGAAAAATGTCAAGTCCCATTAGCATCATCAGTTTGAATGAATCAGACAAAATAAGATGGTTTTAGTGGATAAATATGTAATATTTCTATGTAATTATGTATGCCTCTTTATGACAGCTACAATGTGCTTGTCGTGTACTTTTAGAGGTTTATTTCTGCAGTCTAGGTGATGTCTGTGTGACTCACATTGTTGCGTGGGGCATTCGCTTGCACGGGATCCTCAGCCGCCAGAGCAATGCTGCTCATAGTGATGACCAACAGGATGCACATCTCAAAGTAGCGCAGATTGACCACGTAGTGACACAGCCGCCTCACCCTGGAACATAACATAGGGTCAGGTGAAGTTGACAATGAGCATATACTGTTAGAAAGCTTTAAAAAAAAAATCAGGCTCCAAAAGCTGTAAATAACTCATGCTCATACAATGACTCATTTTCTTTTGTAAGAACAACTTCAATTCTCTTGACACTTATTTGAATCACTTAAGCATTTACCATGTACCATGTACAGTGGGTCCAAAATTCAGCCATCCCATCCTGACCTGGCTATACTGTACACTTCCAAACTTATGACACCCTAAATTGCTCCCCAATTCCTCTTTACTGTTGTTTTTTTGTGTAGGGTGCTGTATAGATAAAGGTATAATTATATTATTATGATCAGATTATAATCTAATTTTATTGTCTCTATACAAGCCTAGTCTTCTCTTGTTGGACACCACTCTGTTATAATTAGCCCACTGTAACAAAGATTGACAACATGCCTGTCTACCTCACTAAATAGCAGGAAGCAATACTGAGCATCCACTGCACAATCAATTTTTAGCTTGTCAGTAGATTTTCCCATGTTGACCTTAAAAATCCTCTCTGTTCCTGACTGAACCCAAACAACAAATGTGATGATTGTAACCAGCCCCTGGTGTGACATACGGGTTGGTTTGTCCAAAGATGAACATAGAGCTGTAGGGGAGGATCTCCCGAGGCCCATTCGCTGCATCCTCGTCATCCTCCAGGTCCTTCTTCTCATCACTCAGCTGGAAGTTGTCACAGTCAATGTTGTTCACTGCAGATGCAAAACACATGCATCATTCATTCAGGCAATCAGCTTTAGGACCAAGACTGACAATCACTGACAAAACAAGGGCTATGGAATTTTTGTTACTAATTCCTCCACAATTGTGGTTACAAGATCCAAAGAATTTACCAAAGGAGCTATAAAAATAGTATAAAGAAATATTGTAATTTAATGTGGGGACTTTCACAGGTGCAATTAGGTATCTTTGTTTCTCTGTTCAAAGTAAAGTCCTAAATCCTAATCCTAATATCTTTGCCTAGATTTTAATAAGATGTCCCATGTTAAAAGCACATTAGAGTTTCACTGTTGACAAAGGAAGTAATCTTTTTTTCACAACTGGAAGGGACTTTGGTCTGTCCAGGTTGACTACTTACTTTCGCCTTGCAGACTTGAGCGTCCATCTGACAAATGTTTTTATTTTTTCCTCCACAGGGCGGGTAAGGCTTCTCTCTGTTCTATCTAATGTTCTGTATATACTGACTGGATATGCCATTTTGAACTGTTGAACAATGAATGAGAGACTGGCTAAGCATGACACTGGTCTGTTTGTTATATTTTGTGTTTTACCTGTTGGTTTAATTGTAATTTAAGTGTTTTTTATACACTGACTGGGTTTGATGGTGATCGCTCTGTTCTATCTAATGTTCTGTATTTACTGACTGGGTATGATGGTGGTCTCTCCAGGCGGCGCTGTGATGGTGACCGGGATGTGGATGGCGTTTCCAGCCCTGGTGGAGTTCTTCTGGTTGTCAGCGTCTTCCTGTTTGTCTCTCAGGCTGGGGCTGCGATGTAGAGCCTTCATGGGGCTTGAGGCTGGATCATCTTCTTCCATCTCTGGCTGTTTGTCCCTGGAGTTAGACAAGTGTGCAGTATGATATCCCAGTCATCATTATACTCTGCCTTAAAGCATGTGTAGGGCTCTGACGCATTTGTGAGAAAAGAGATCCATACGAAAGTTTCTCAGTGCCAGAGCAAAACTGCAGTGCTTCAGCAAGATACCAGAAAACGATTTATCTCAAAATGACAGAGCAGGCTGTTTATGGATGCTACATATAAGAGAGAGATGCAGCACTGTTGTTAGGAACCTTGGGCATCAAACCCCACAGCTTTATTCTCTGTGCTACGTTAAACCTCTAAAGAAGCAGCCAAAGCAATGCATGTCCACCAACAGTTTTCAGAGTCTTATTGGGTCTTTTAATATTATCTTTACTTTTTTTTGAGTTAATCACTACATTATTCTTTCACAATCAGACTTTTTTTACCAAATAAAATCTTCCTGTTATCGATTGAGGAAATGGAAGACACACAGTCCATGGTGCTGATCTGTACCCTGAGCATACTTTTTAGCATGTTCCTGTAACACTTGTGATCTACACTGCTCTCATAAATGTTGCCATCACCAGTGGCATCAGTATTCGTGCCACATTGGAC
Organism: Rhyacichthys aspro; assembly: GCA_036850595.1. Classification (NCBI taxonomy): domain Eukaryota; kingdom Metazoa; phylum Chordata; class Actinopteri; order Gobiiformes; family Rhyacichthyidae; genus Rhyacichthys; species Rhyacichthys aspro. The sequence goes on from CM072159.1 coordinate 2,399,636, forward strand.
CTGCTTCAGTAACAAAGCTGTATTTAATCTGCCCAGAGTTCAGAGACTACTGCTATTGGCCATTCAATGAATGCAGATGCTTCAGCGTATTTCTTTATGTGTCTCAAAGTTTTGAACCATAGTGACACTATATGCAATAAAACATGTGGATGAACATTTCACATTCTTCAGATTACTCATGATTCATTTGTGTGCTGTTTGGTTGGCTTGTTTTATTTAAAAAATAGAGCTTCATGCTGTCTGAAACTAGAGATTAACAATATATAATAGATGTATCAATGCAATGTTAAAATGCGTGAACAAAACAGTATAAATGTTTTTCATATGCCCAGCACTGGGTTAGTTAGAGCCTTGTATTTCAGCACATTACAATGCATTGCTATGCCATTATTAAAAAGTAAAGGGCCATGTAGTTTATTTTACAAATATCTTGCAAAAGAAAAAAGTTTACTTTACACCGTGTTACTCGTTTTTAAAGGAAAATGACCCCATATTGTACATTTACTTAAACTGAAGCACTACATTATATAAGCTTATCATCTGCTCCTTTCCATCTTGGATAGACCCATTCTTACCTGAGTGTCTTGCTTCCGTTCCTGTTCTTCTCACCATCCAAAGTTGACTGAGCCCTCAACATCCTGGAGCTGCGGGTCTTCCTCTCTTCATTACTGTCCCCTACTCCTCCTTCTCCGTTCCTGCCTCGGTGCTCCCCCTTCGACCCATTTGCCAGTGTTCCGTTACCCTCCTTTGTTGATCTGTGAGAATGATGATGCCTGTGCTCTGTCTCTTCATGGCCCTCCTCTGGGGAACCACTGTGATGGTGGTGCCGGTGTTTAGTACCATCTGGATCCCGGCTACGACTGTGGTGTGTGTGGTGTCTCCCGACTCCACCACTGTCCCCGTTTCTGTCTCTGTTGTGATGGTGTTTTCTGTGCAAATGGTAGTTATCCCCTATTGAAATATCCCCCAGTTCTTCCCGTCCCGCCTCAGAGCTCCTCCTAGACCTGTCCCCATTTCTTCCATCCACCACTAAGGGACGGTCCAAATGTGTTTTCATATCTGGGTGTAAATGTACGGCTGAAGACAGATGTAATCGCTCCTCTGGGTCTAATTCGTTGAACAGGGCCTCACTGCTCGCCTTCATGTTGTGTCTCCGAAGCTGATTGGTCCTCTGCTCCCAAATGGACATGGCCTTAGTCGAGCGCTGTTGCTCCTTACTGCACAGTCAAATCAAAAAACATAGTGTCATAAACAGTGACATTTTGAACAGAATTAGTATAGTTTTCTAGGGTTTAGATAAAAAAGTTAAATCTATGGGCCTAATAATTTAACTCACCTCCTGCCAAACAGATATATTCACGTTACTATTTTTGTCTTTAATAATTTAGTCAAATTAACAGCTGTTTTGAACGTTTGTGCTCATTTATATCATACTCCTAAACTGACAGCAGCCTTATTAAACATTACATACATTTGAGACGTCCTTTTTCAATACAGTTACACTTGTTCCCACCAAGCGGTAAAGTATGGTATTTTTAGAATTTATGTGTAGCATAGCATTTTAGGTACTAAGTCAACTGAGAATCATCACTTCTGTGTGAAAATATGATGAAATGGAATTATCCTTAAGTTCATTTTATCAGTTTTTGGACTTTAATTCATTTTGTACTTTTTAAATTGTTTGCAGGTAGGTGACCCAATATTTTTGCTTTTTTCAAAATGTCTTTTTGTTTCCGTTTTGTCAGCTGTTAGCCTTTAGCAGTGCACCTAAAGTTTGTAGACAGCTACAGACAAGAGGCTGTGATTGGAGAGTAAAGTCTCCCACAATAAGCCTCAATCATCACCAGTGCAGCTAATGTAGCTACAAGGGCTAACATGGCTAACCTGTGATGCAAGTAACTGTTTACATCAGCCTTTTTTCTATTGTATATTTAATGTGAGTTCTCTACCCAATCAGATGGATGAGTAGGCAGCACATCAAATATACACAGAGTGTAATGTCCACTAGAATAATAGAACCAAACACAGATGCTACATGTCATGGAAGAAGATCATTAAATGCTGGCTGTCCTCTACTGTTTGCCTTTGTTCTTCTTTATCAAATATGTTGGCAGATTCAGTGTGTCATGCTAGTATTTCCACCTGACATACCCAGTCCAAGAGAGATCACAATGAACCACACTGTACCACTTGATGGAAACAAGGCTTTTTTTCTGGTTTACAGTAAATGATTTGCACATTTAGAGCAGCACTGCGGATGCAGTACCTGAAATGTTCCCCATGGTAAAGCTCTCACTTACCATGCTCTGAAGTTACATGGAGTAACATTCTATGGTCAAATATTGTTGGAGTGATTTCCAGCTAAACAAGCATATACAACAACATGTTGCCAGTGAGCATTCTTCAAAATAAAGATATATATATTTATAATATCTATAGCATTCTCAACATTTCTTGGTAAACAGTTGGTATACTTCATTGCTTTGTAGAGAAGATGTTTTGTTAAAACAAAATATCGTTGATATTTTGTGATTCCCTGGCCATGGTACGATGCAAAGAACAGTGCATGTGAACCATTTTTGTTCTTGTGCGTTATGTAAATGAGGCTGACAGAAGGTGCTTTGAGTAATGACCTTCATTTTCATCATAATCTGACAGGCTCATTGAAAATGAGTACTGTCAAGCCATTTCCCCAGCAGGATTTGAAAAGATGGAAATTCCTTCCAAAAAGAGCACCCTTGTTTCCAGCTGACATGTATGAAAGTGTTACATACTGTCTCAGGGTCTGACAGTATGATTGATTTACATGGAGCTGAATGGGTAAGTTAGTTTATTTCAGGTTATCAGCTGTACCTCAATATTCGACGGGCAGGAGAAGTGTAGATATACGTCCTAAAGAGACAGACAGACAAACAATAGACAGAAAGACAAATGACACAGGACAGTCCCACGGACAGAGTTTAAGGAGCAAGCAGACAGGAAGGAAAAGAAGAAATGAAGAAGTAGAGCATAATCTTAGCAAAAGAGCATACTAAGATGTGTTGAGACAAATAAGTTCAGCACTTGGTGCGTTTATGATTGCTCAGGTTGACACTTATTATTACTACTTTTACACTTTCAAATAGCAGCAAGAGGAAAAATAGAGAGAGACTCATATGAAATTTGAGATAGGCCAAAAATAATTAAAAAGAAGTTCGTTCTTATTAAAATATGTGGGAATTTTAACATAATTTTGTGGACACCTTTTTAAAAGAAAGCTGAAAACTATCATCCTGCATTGTATATTTTATGTTTTGCAATGCATTAAAATCTGTTGTATGTAGTATCTTATATGCAGTCCAATCAGAGGTTAGACATTTAGTTTCTTAGCAATGTTTGGTGATACTATTTGATGTATGTTTTATAAAACCATTCCAAATACTTGGAGTGAACATAGAGTGGAACATTTTGATTTAGAATGCACATTGTTAAGTAATATGATTGCCAAAAAAGCTTTACAAGAGCTCTACAAGAGAGATGTTTCCACTTGGTTGGATTTTGTGACCGTATGATAACAATTAGACATGGGCTAATGAGGTAATTTGAGCTAAACTTCACTGTGTCTTAGCCTAAACACTGATCTATATTTTTGCCACATGTTGCCTGGACATCTATGCCAGCAATAATGTATTTTGCTGGCCAACTACACGTCAAGCTGTCCAAAAGCCGGCATACACGAGCTAAGGGAAACCATGAATAAAATAGTGAAGCATGTGGAAATCACTCATGTATATGTGTTGCACCATGTATTGTATGTACAACATGGACCAGTGACTATACTTTGTGATTGTATGCCTAGAAAGAAAAAAAAAAAAACAGTTAACCCCTAACAATAAAAATACATTTAAAAGGAATTATAGAGACATATATTTGGTTAAATGCAGGCCCAAAGAAGGGAAAGAGGGACAGAGCAGGAGAAGGAAAGAGGAGGAACTGAGAAGGTATGTTAAGGGACCATAGGAAAAGTTAGGAGAGCAGGGGATTATTGTAACAGAGTTCACTCACGCTGACTGATTGCTGATGACGGACGACCTGCGAGAGTTTGCCTCGCGGTTTTGCTTTACAAAACTGTACATGCAGAACAAAATAAAAGAATGTGAGACACAGAGATGGGCAGGAGGAGAGGGTCAGTATCTGAGCCGTCGCCTCCTGCCGCACAATACAACATGATTCAAAACACGGCAGCAACTCAAGAGTCTGTCTGCAAATACTGTTAAAATACAAGAAAAGCAAAAGTTGAGGAGTTTCAGGACAAATGTATAACTGGCATGTATAAGTGTATAAGAAGTGGCAACGTGTGAAGGATTTCTGTATCATAGAAATGCAGAATTGCACATGACTTACCAACCAAAATTTTGACTTATTAACAGCTCCATCTTCAAAAGTGGTAAATAACTGGAAACAAGTCATTTACAGGAGTGTAATTTTCCTCCAATCACAGGTCATTTTGACCAATCAGAGCAATGCCATGTAGTTTTCATTAGTAACAGTAAAGCAGTTGCTTTGTTATCCAACCTAAAACACACCCATAACTGTGAGTACTGCTATGGCATTGGCCTGAAACAGCTGAGTTTAGTGAAGGATACCAGGATTTCAGTGAGTTTGTGAATTTCTCTAACTATTGTTTAGCAACACAAAAATAATTTGTAATCTACTGTCTTGTGTATCATGTCCTGTTTTGTCAAAGTTTCAAATAGGATGACATTATTTATCCAGACATTGGAGAGTGGGTATCTCACTATCAGTGTCTATCTCAAAATCTGAATATATTTAATATTGGAATGATTTCGCTTGAAAAACTGCAGGTGTCCAGTTTCAGATTCCTGATTGGCTGCCCACTTCTTCACTGAATGTGTTAAAATCAGAGAATAAATATCCCCATGGGATAATGAAGAGTAAAATTTAAAAACTTTGATTCCAAAATGCAATAACTTGAAGAATACATTTTAGAAATCTTTTGTTTTGGAAATTTCAATATGTTGCTTTGACTTGAAACTCTGCAAAAAGTACATAAAAAGCACATCAAATAAACTTTTGATAGCACAACTCAAGTCCATGGATTATACTGAGGAAAAACAGAGACTCGTTTAAGTGACAAGACAGAGACAAAAGGAATAGACTAACACTTGAGCCACAGCCAGATTCAAAAAGCTGATTGTTTGACTCTTTTCACTCTGACCCAGATCTGAGCTGAAGAGGACAATGGCAATTAAGGAGCCATTGTGAATTAATGACAATTGTTCAGGCCAGCAAAGGGTTTTGTGAAGCAGCTCCTCTCACAATAGACTAGACAAATCGTTGTCATATCTCTACGGGTGAGGCACCATGTACTACAGATGATGGGAGTAACGTCATTAGGATCACAAAACAGCCAGAAATACCTTCAGAGGCTACATGATTGGTGGTTTGAAGACAGCTCTTTCTCTATATGTAGCTGTCAGCAACTGCATAAATGCAAACCTTTTCATTTCAAGGACAATTTTCCAATCAGAAAAATGCGACTTTACATCTGACCTGTTTCTATATGTAATACCTATAACACGTGGTAAATTTACAGCTCTTAATCTGCCACTAGTCTAAACGAAGGAGGAACCTACAGGAACTAGGCTTGTGAGTGTTAATTATGTATTTGAAGAAAAATGTAATTCAATTCTTGATTCTTTGACAGTAGATGAGAGTCCAGTACCAGTCCAGAAGCACTAACATTTACCACTAAAAATAAACAGGGATGAGAACCTTTGTTGCCCCTAAACTGCACCTTTTACAAATAATAAAAGTTAAACCATCTTTACTGTGCAACAAGATCCCTGTGGTGTGATTCAATTCAAATGTTGTTTTTCTTTTTCTTTAACAAATCAAGTCCAAATCATAGGAAGTGAGAAATTATTTGCCAAATGGCATAAGAGAACTTGAATGCAAAGTTAAGATTGTAAAGTTTGGCCTTTCCAACATTCTCTCATTAATGGCCACCTCTGCGTCTACATGAGTATACATTGAGCAATATCTACTTATAACTCTAATGCTATATATATATATATATATATATATATATATATATATATATATATATATATATATATATATATATATATATATATATATAATGACATAATTAGCTCTGAAGCATGTTTTAATTCATAGTCTCAGCAGGAATAGCTACTTGGCTTGTTTGAATGTCATACTAAACACCTTGTACACCTTGGCAAAGATATCAAATAACTCTGTTAACTGGATAGAATTAGTTAAGAAGAAGTTAAGAAATTAGCATAGTCAGGGTCAAAGTGGCTAACTGATAATGCTGTTCGTTTCCTTAGAATTACAATGTTCTAGTTGCAAAGTGAGCAGTTTTGAGATATTGAGGTTTCAAGTTTTGACATTCTAATAAGCAATAAGCAACAGTGAACAAGTTAGTGAGTTTCTTTCCTTAAACATTATATTATGTTCATGGTTATCCAAGAATAGGAATATGTCAATAATTCTATTTTGACATAAATGTCAGATATAACCTAATGTTAATGAGTGAACTACTTGGAGTCTAGCTCAATAAAGTTGAGTTGCCATTTTTTAAATATATAACTTTACATATTTAATTTGACCTTTAGTTAACTGGGATAGTCCTTTTCAGATCGCTTATCATTTTTGCAGAGGAGTCTGGCCCTAGGTCACCTGATGTACATGTTTTTGATGGTGCCATTCTTCATTAAGTCTGCCTCCTTAATGGGATGAAGTGGTCTTTTTTTGGAAGTCAGGAAACCTGGTTAGACAATGATTTAGGGTTTAATAAAAATGTCTACATTTACATTTAAATTATGTCTATATTAGTGCTATAAGCACTACCATGGGCCAATGTTATTGGTGCAATATTGGGCACCACCTACATTTTAATACCTCCCCAGTCTACAGTCTGCATTCAGGGCAATTATCATAGCAAATGTGTAAACAAAACACCACAGGAGATTTTTAAGAATCAATTCAGGAAGAAGAACGTGAAGGACACAACCACATGACACCTGACACAAGACAAAGGGACTGTCATTTAGAGGTTCTGAACTTACGCAGCGATGGAGATGTTGGCGGCCGACATAGGGCTGACCTCCTTTACCTCCATGGCTTTTTGCAGAGCTAGCTTTTTATTGGCAGCTTCCTCCTGCTCCTCTTCATCCTTCACAACAGAAAAGCAGAGACACAATTACAATGTACATGACACAGCGTTGTAGCCCGCATAGACGGAACTCAGGCCGCATTTGGATAGCACAGGCTTGATAACATAGACCTACTTTTGTCAATTCCTGAGCATTGGCGAGGTTATCCACAGCAATGGCCAAGAAGACATTCAGCAGAGTGTCTGGAAACTAAAGTCAGGAAAAATACACTGGACTAGTCCAGGAAAAAAAATGCTAAGTAGCAACTTATTTTTCATCTGAAATCTACGAACAAAACTGCACAGCTTTGCAAAATATATCTTAGAGTTAATGAATGGTGCTACATTCACATAAATCTGAAGAAGATAAATAGCAAATCAGATGTTTTAATAGATGAGAAACTGCCAGTAAAACTTTTCAAGGCTCGCAAAGAACATCAACAATCTTTCACAGTGGTAATGCTGTCCAGAGATAAAATAACTACATGCCACCTGCCTTCATAAAATGTACAATCAAATGTGAAATCCAGTAACTCACAAACACATGGAGAACTGTTCTTTGGACAGGGAATTTCTATTTAAATTGAAATGTTATTTGGCTTGAATACAAACTCAATATTGTAATATTCAGCCTCTGTACAATATTCTCTGCTCCACTGATAACCAAAAACATGTGACTTCAAAATGAGCGTACATTGAGCGAAATCTATATGACTCCATGCCAACCAACATATTAAGCCTTGTAGCATGTTTTAATCAATAGTCTCTTAATAATCTCTTGCTGGCTTGTTAGATGTCATACATACCAAGTACTAGGGTTGCATAATATAAGACAAGATTATCACATAATATTAATAACATATAGTAATATATTCTATTGTATTCTATTCTTAATATTGTGATAACAGTATAACCTTCAATATCTGAATGATCCTTGTAACATACTTCCACTTAGGGCTGGGCGATATGGGAAAAATATTAATCACGATTTTTTTCCCCCACATTTACCGATCTCGATTTTCGATTCGATTTTTTTACTTGCCTTTGTAAATATGTCTTTAAACTAAAAACACTTGTACCACACTTACGAACAGAGACCAGATTTATTGAATTATGTTTAAAGATTATGAAAATTATGTTAAATAAACTCAAAACTCAAACCACTTATCTATGTAGTGAATGGTAAGACTTAAATAGGGCTGGGATGTTCTGCCGGACCAAAGGTCTGTTGTAGCAAAAAATCCAACATCCTTCAGCTCGTTTTCCAGTTGTGCCTGACACGTATCATATAACTGAGGCAATGCAGTATGCGAGAAGTACTTTCTGCCAGGGAGTTCGTATCTGCTGTCCAAAACGCGGATTAACTTTCTGAACCCGACCTTTTCCACAGTGTTTATTGACAATGCAGTAGGCTATAGCGCTTGTTATAGTTTTAGTCCGCTTTGACTGTTTGTCAGCGAACGGCGACGTGATCGATAGTTGTTTTGGTACATCGCTGCTCGAGGTAGTTGCGCTGCTAATGCTAGCGTCGCTGCTAACCGCAGATACAGTTGCAGCGGCTGTTGAAGGTGCGCGTTTTTTTATACACTCATTGTGTTCAAATGGATGATATCTTTTAAGATGATTAAACAAGTTTGTTCTATTACCAGTCTTTGACGACACAGACCGGCGGCATATCTTACAAACTGGGTTAATTTGGAGGTGGTCAGGTTTTAAATATCCAAACCACCTCCACACAATTGACGTTGTGTGGCCAGTTTTATCCACCAACGTGAGCTTCGCTACATTCCTCCATTTTATATTGCCAGTCCAAATTCTTGCAAATACTTTGCACAAACACTCAATAGCTCGACGACCCTCAGCTCCACAACTCGCACTTCCTCAACAAGTGGCCGGTAACTGCTGCTCATTCACATGCGCTCTTACTGGTCGACCTGTCGATTAATATGCATCAAGCTTATCATCGAGATCGACCTCAGTCAAGATCGCGATCCAACTCTAAATTCGATTTTTGGCACAGCCCTACTTCCACTTGTCAAAACTAAGCTAAATCACATTTTACAACAAATACTGAACCACGACTAAACTTGGGACTAAACCAGGTATATACACTTTTAGACCTTTCTGAACCTTTTATTTGGTCACACCACAGTTTGCTTTAAGGCTCTGTTTAGACTATTATTTTGAAAGGCAAAAAGTACCTATCCCTTATATAGAAGAGCATAATATAATTACTATACAATACAATCAGTTTCTTGCCATACGGATATTGTAATAACAAAAGTAAGCAAAATATTGTGAAGCCTTTTCAAACACTTTGATGTTTTATGGTAACAAATATAAAATATTTCTATAAACTGGTTAACATTGCTTTTTGATACATTAGCATACTAACCATGTTGTATTGGCAGAAAATACCAGTCCATTTCAATATGCAAAACATTCCTGATTAAAAAAAATGTTTTACATAATCAACTAGCATTATAAGCATGAAAACATAGTTTGAAAAATGTATGTCTGTATTTTCTGTGCTCTGCTTTTTAGTCTAGCTAGCATCCTTCATCTCGTATATGCCAGATCCTATGTGAATGCAGCAATACTCTGAATTATTATTAATTAACTAAAAATTCCATTCTACCAAGACCAGCTTCCTCCCAGCATCCAAAGACATGCATGTATAGGTGAGTAAATGTGTCAGTGGTCATCTGACAGTTTACATGCACAAGAGTGAAACAAACTGCCCTGTCTCAACTGCTCTACTCAAACATTGCATTCCCGTGGTTTTGGTATTTCACAGGATTAGGTCTTTGTTAAGAAAAGAAAAGAAACTAATGTTAAACCTGAGTTCTTTGTAGCACTAAATGCTCATTAACTTGGGTAATTTTACTTCACTTTCTTTATTTGTTTTCAGCAATCAAAGGAATTAAAAATACAATAGTGCAATTAAACACAATGGTGAAAAAGGAGTAAGTAGAAGGAAAAAACATATGAACACCTACTCCCTTTTCCACTAGTTAGTCACAGACAACTGTTGTTTTTTTCTGTTCTGTTATATATATATATATATATATATATATATATATATATATATATATATGTGTGTGTGTGTGTGTGTGTGTGTGTGTGTGTGTGTGTGTGTGTGTGTGTGTGTGTGTGTGTGTGTATATATACACTATCCGGGCAGTAAGACCGCTTAGTCTCTAGTCCTGCAAGTAACTGCTGATCCAGAGTATAGCAGCAGATATATGCTCCAGCCACCCCAATCCCTTACAAATAAGTGGTGAATATAACTGAATTCGAGATTGCTTTACATTTTTAGCAGTGTTTCCTATAGACAAAAATGGCCCAGAAGGCTTTTGCCTTTCGCTCTGTGTGAAACTTTCTGAGCAAAAACATTGTCACTGGGCTTAAAACTTCCTTCTGTCTAATAGGCAGTAATGAATATACAGCGCTGCTGGAGTATCAACAGGGGCTTTGACTGTTTATGTGCTTGTCTTCTTACTAACGATTAAATGTCAGATTTTTCCATTTATTATTTAAGTCAGTGAGAAGCTCTCCAGGACCAGTAAAGTGGAACAGTTTTCTTCAAAAGATTGCTTTGATTACATCTGGATGCATAAGTTTACTTCCTCTGACACTAAACCATTGTGTTTTTAAATTCTGTGTGCCACACTGTAAAGGATACAGTTTCCAAAGAGAGTGAGGACAATGAAGTAGATGGAGGAGAACATGCCACGCCGAACCCCTCCTTGAGACTCAATGCCGTGGTACATGACAGCGTTCCAGTCCTCTCCAGTCAGGATCTAAGAGACACGGACATAATGGGCCGGAAAAGATTATAAGAGGCATGAAATCACAGCGGAGCATTAAATGACTTTATAGAGCTCAGGGTTATGAGCGTAGGCTAATTGACGGATTATCAGTGAGAGCATTAAGTGACTCAATGTATACACAGCAGTCATTCACTCAAATTAAATTGAGGCAGACAAATCTTTGGCCATTTATCCACAGGTTTGATAAATTCTTGGAATTAAAGATGTTTTTGGTTATTGCTGCTGATTTCCTTATTTTTTTTATTTTTTTTTATTGAGTAAGAGAATATAATTTGCATGCTATGATCCCATTTGTTCCTTGTAACCTATGTCGCAAGGGTTCCCATTCCACTATCAGTTACCTCCAAACAAATGTCTTCAGATTAAATCTGATTTTTGACAGTGACGCCGTTTACATGCACACAAAAATCCGATCATTATCAGATTTCTGGAGTTTTCAGATGATTCAAGTGATCATATAAACAGCATAATCTAATTTCCTTTATCTGATAACGTCAGTTATCTGATCATGAGAAATTGAAGGAATACACCTAGATTTCTCCCCGATAATCTTCGTGCATGTAAACCCATTAACTAATTAATAATTATTCTGTTCTTTTAACTTCTGCGAATGTGTAAATCAAAAAAAGGAAGGGAACAAAAGTTACTTTTGTTTTTTTTTAGCGGGGAAACAAACCATAACAAACATTGTGTATAAACGAAGAACAGCAGCTTAGCAACTCAGACTCAGATCAGATTTGTAGGAGGGTGTGAACAGGCCAATGCAAATTCAAATGAATACTCATACAGACAGCTATAAATGTAAGACATTTATAATAATAATTATCGCAAAAAAAAGTTAAACAATTCCTCAACTTGTTGTGGTCACAAACAATCTTAATGCCACTGCCTTCTTTAATGCCAGGTGAGCCTGCCATGAGAGTAGCGTTTAAATGTATTGTCAATGTAAATAGACTGAAAGCTCACAGAAACAGAAAAATATACTGCCACTCTGTCCTTACACATTTGTAGTTATTTGTCTCTCTAATAATATGTCTAGCAAAAAATCAGCCACATATACCCATTTAAAATGTATACTGGCATCCTGTGTTATAATAGTCACACTATTTGTTGAATGTGTTGAATGACTTCCCAATAATAACATATCTGGGGGAAAAAACAACACGTATAAATAGAATAGAATAGAAATGTTCTCTCTTAAGTTTAGCCCACCCAGCAAAGATGTTCAGGTCTGTACTTTACCTGGAAAACAGTGAGTATGGCTGCTGGAAAGGTATCAAAGTTTGTTGTGGGCGTTTCATCTTCAAAGTTGAACCTTAAAAACAGAGCCACATTAGTATAACGGTGTAGCAGTTTATTTGAGTCAGGTTTGGGAGGCTACCTGTGGTTTAGGACAAGACACAGGAAAAAGTGTAGGTTTAAACATTCAGACAAAGACATTTGACAGCTGCAAGGACCGCTAACATCGCAATGTTTACTGTTACAGTTGGCACTACATTTTACTAGTGTGGAAACCATCTTTCAGTCAGACATCTGGTTAAAATAAAGTGTATTTTGAAGGTTATCAAACCTGGATGGCTGATTCGGAACTGTCTCTATAAATAGCTTATAGTTATTTAAATCTGTACATCTGGCCCAGAGGTCCTCAAATCATTTGTTTTATTGCTACTCAACTGTGCTCATTGCATTAGACTGGAAGTATAATTTTCACAATCTGATCCCATTTGTGAGTGGTAACGTACAGTATCTATCTATATTTGCATGATTTTCTCTGTAATATAAATTATGTCAGAAACTTTAATCCACATTTTTTCATGCAGGATTCATGTACAGCCATCCTTATTCTGAAGACAACATTTACATTTACTCCCATTCATGATTAGATATCAAAATGTGTATGAGTTATTTTTAATGGTCATTATTGTGCACAATTTGTAATTAAAAGTAGTTTGTTCTTCCAAAGATTACATCCACACTAATGAGTTTTCATTTTGAAATGCCAATTCACACTCCATTGAAATGTGGAGCAGAATATTGTCTACACTATATAAAAACCTAAAATTCTAAAATGAAAACTCATTAAAGAGGATATAAAACACAAGTTCAGGAAAACACAGGATAGTTGGTAGTTGCTACAAAAGGAAACTTATTAATATGATACTTCAAATAAAGATGTAGGCGATAAGGGAACAGACCTAGACTTAATTCATGCAGAACCCAAACAGAGTACAGATCTGACTTATTTACAGTGTTTTACACATTCCATGTCTCCGACCTTGTAAAACCAATCAGCCTCCGACATGGACAGGAAACATTTTACTGCTTTCATCTTACTCACAGCCTTTTATTTTTTATATAATAGGTATTTTCATACTGAACTTTGCACTGACATCTCTTTTTAAAAGTTGTCCTTTAACTACAGGTTTGAACAAAAAAACTACTCAAGTTAAACATTTATTTTTCAACTTTGTCCAAGTGCCCTCCCAGGAACATGATCCCAAAGCCCCTCCTTAAATCTACATCACATCGAGAAAGGACCGACAAACCTGCCAAAACCTGAGTCCTCCATCTTGAAACTGAAGAAGACAGTGAGACAGTGAGAATGACAGAGATGATAAAGATGGATTATGACAATAAACAGACCATAACAAACCAAAGGCACTTGGCTAGAAAATAAAAATGAAGAAGTTAAATAATTTTGAATACTCAAATCAACAAATCAACTAACAAGAAACAAGAGCACTATCAGCATGAGATGATGAAAAATGTGTGTGGATGAGTGAATTTTAAAAACTAGTTTACTAGTTAAAGTTCAACTTCACCTTTTGCAGCACAATTAAAATGTATGCTTCCACAAACCACTGACAGGTGGAGGATCAATGCAGACATTTAAGAGAATACCACAAAAGTGTGTTTTCATTCACATATCTACTAATGAAGTGTTATTTTTTTTACTGATGCAAAGTCTTTAAAAAAAGACTTAACAACAACCACTGCCCAAAACTCCTATATACAGTATTGGCAATATCAGACAGATTCACTAAGTAGCACTTATATTAATTAATATATTATAATATATTAATATGTTATATTAATTGTTTCATAAAGTCTTAAAAACTCTTAACCTGTCTACAGGACAGTGACACAGGCCTGTAATCCCTGTAACATTATGTTACATTTTATGTTGTGCTATGTTTTATGTTATGTTATTTTGTGCATAAACACAAAAAGTCTTCTTTAAGACCACAATTGTAAGGCTTTGTCTCTTCCTTTCCAGGTTTGTTAGCAGCTTGACTGAGCAGTATTGGAACAAGCAGCTCAGCCCCAAGCCCAGCACAGCTTTAGTAAATATACCACTTAATCGGTCTGTCAAACAATTGCAAATTAGAGTCCCGGGCAAAACTGCAGCTTGGATCCTACCCAAGTGCTTGTTTAATGCAAAAAGTCACATAGATGAATATGATTTAGGAGCCTCTAGAATAAACAATGAGATAGTTAACATTGTTCATACTGTCCTAGTATTTGTGTACTCTCTGGTCTCATTTTCCACCTCACACTTCTATTCTCCCCTTCTATCTCTTTTGTTCCTTCCCATAGCTGTAGTTTTGTTTTATTTCATTTATTTGGCAGAAGTAATATGTTAGTTTTTTTGGCTCATAGTTTATCTATAAATGCTTACATGACATTTAATTCTGTAAAAAAAAAACTGTAGCAAACGATTCCTGGCCTTTGTTTAATGTAAAGAAAGTCCCTTGATAAAAGGATAATAATTTGATAATTAATATTAGTTGACCCTAATCATGGATATTTACACTTTTTAAACCTTAACCATTGACATTTGTTATTGGTTTTAAGTAGAGAAATTTGTTTAGCCATAGATTAGTCCTGGTATCTGTCCTGGTTTAACCCTGCTTTATATCTTTACGTATTTTAGTCCTAGATTTAGACCAGTTTTAGTCTTCCCTGCCCAAACCCATCTCCTTACTGTTGTTATAAGCTCATTAGTCACCTGTTCATCTAAAATAAAACATTACACATTGCACATATTTTCAAATGTCATTGGTATCCATAATGTATACACAAATAGACTACATAATTTGCAGCAATATGATTTTGACATTAGTAGGGACATAAAAATTGTACTTCAAATGGGGAAAAACAACCTTGTTAAAATGAAGCATTCACATGGGTTTCTGTACATCCTTACTAACAAGATGAGTTATTTTTGCACACATGAATTATCTATGAACATACCATTCTAAAATTCCGATCCTAGTGGTGGTGACAATTCGGTTCTCATCACAAACTGGCCTGGATAAGTCCCTTCTGTCCTTGCACTACCCTATTTTAGAGCCTTGGCTATTTGCTTTCATAATAGAAACTGTAAGTGTGCTAAGTAAAGTAAGAGTGGTGTGGGGCCAAACAGCCTGCCACCCCCTACGCAGCGAATAATCCATCACACAATGGCAGTCTGTTTACGTCGCAGCAAAGAATATAGTGTGAGGACATATATATAGGGACTTACAGATAAGCACAGAGTATAGGACAGAGATAAACCGCACACAACTTTGTAGCACCCTACATGAAAAGACCTCACATAAGAGAGGTCTGACACAAAAGAACCACCCCAAATAAATGAAACGGATTTGAATAACTGAGCAATGCATATAGCATTCAAGTAGTATCTACTGAATTGAGTTTGTAAAGACAAAACTACAAAATTGAAAGTTTCAACAAACCACAAATAAAAACAGAAAAATAGCTCAGACATCACACAAGATCAACATAAAAGAAAACGAAAAAAAAACAGTTTAATCACCTAAAAATTAGATCTTAAGACCTCATCTAGTTCAGCACATACTGAGAATTTGGCCAATCACATACTTGCTTCTGAAAGAGTGCTCCCATTGGTCTACACCGCTTGTCAACAAGGAAGTAATGTCAGTTTTACAGGGAAAGTGGATATGCAGCTCTAGAAACTGAATGCATTCACACAAAGCAAAAGGAGGTAGAGATAATTGCAGGATTATAAAGCTACTTTTGACCTTGTTAAAATCCTCTTTTAACCAGTGGTCAGGAAGCACACTTAAGAAATGTGAATGTCTGGTAGCTCAGCAAGTTAGGTTTGTCAGTGTGAGGTAAGTGCTTTCTGTTACTGCTCTGTCTCAAATACTCTTTGGTAAAGAATGGTCGGTTTGTATACATCATTTTTTTTGTACCTCGGATTTGAAAACCTATTGCCTTAGTGAAACACCTTGACCCTCTAGAAATATTTAATGATCATAGAGAGAAACTGTTTAAAAATGTGTAATAGCTTTCTCACAATAGAGAAGGTTTAAAGCATATTGTGGGAAAGCTCAAAAACACTACAAATAATTGATAAATGAGCAGGCTAGAGGACCTTTAATTGAATGCCACTCCTAATTAAGATGTTTTCACTGAAAAGCTCATTGAAAAGCTCAAAATAGGCCTCATCTCTTGTCTGTCTTGATAGATAATAAGACATATCAAAACATAATTTGTTTTCTCATGATTTATTACCTGATTAACTGAGATTCTTTATAAACGCAGTAATACATCCAGAAAGGTAAAATCTCTGTTGATTCATATGTCAATCAGGGACAACAGTTAATTAGGGACAAATTTCCAAAACTTCACAAACCTTTCAACTTTCAAATAATTACAACAAAGGTAAAAAGTACTGTTCAAGACGATTTTCTGAACAGTGGCTTCTGTCCTGTGGGTCTCAGCATGAGGACCTTTCACCACCTCGAGCTGTTTGTTTTTCAATTCACACAGTTTTACCCAGAGATGAGATTTGGTGTCCACAGAGAAGAAACCTAATCTCTGGGCTTCGAATAAAGTTGGCATCCAGCAGAGCTTTTATTTTCTCTTCAGCCAACCTTTTATTTGGAATTTTAAGACTTTTTTCCAACACTGTAGTAGAGACATAATCTTAATAAAAGTCCCACAGACTATCCATTAGTTATTGGTTCTCTGCATTATATACAATGAAGAAATATCCTCTATCCATGTTTTGCATTTGATGTGTTTGAAATAATTTATTAATTGGCACTATTTACAGTTTATAGTTTGGTCCCTGTGTCTTTACTTTTTTGCTTCTCTAAGCTTGCCCCCCCAAAAATTGCAATATTGTTGGTTTTAGTTTAGTTTGGTCCTCTTTCATTCTGTGCTGTGTCAAACAAAGTTAAAGCTGGTAAATTGATAATCAGATCTGCCAACACTAAAGTGTCTTGTCCTGTCTTCTGCTCCTGTCTGTACCAGGCCATCATGTTCTATGTGTTTTTACTAACTTTACAAATGTATTTGGTGTGTAGATGATTGTGCTTTAACACCAGTTTTTAACACTTGTCTGTGTTTTAATATGTGTACATTTATATCTTTGTTAATAATATTGTATGTGTATAACCTTGTCTTATTTTTAGGGTGACACCATAAACATCAGTCCGGGGACTGTAGATGAAAAGTAGACTTTTGGCTAATTCTGGTGCATTTACAGAAATGTGAATTAATGTACACTGTCCCTGTAATATAAACTAATAAAATAAAAATTAAAATAAAATAAATACGGCGGTGACACTCCTGACTTGTGGAATTGCTATAATGTTTTACTGAATAGAGACAAAAAGGCTAAAGGGACTACTCAAGTTTAGAAGAACTCCTGACCAAACCCCACTGTAGCCAGTCGGTGCTGATTAGTTTGAAATCCTATTTGTTTTCAGTTTCACAGCAGCTGAAAACAACATATTTTTAACATATTTCATTAACGGCTGATCTGTGTTTGGCTTTATGATTGTGTGAGACTTTTTCTACTGTTACACATTAGAGGCATGATTGTTTGCTTCTTAGTCCACTTTTTTACACCTTACCTTTGCAAGAAAAACAAAGCTCAAAAAAGGCAGACTGAACAGCCCTGCTGTAAAACACCAAAAAACACAAACCCTAGCCAAAACATAATTTTCGAAAGAAAGCCACTTTGACCTGACGGGCTGGTTGGTTGATTATACAGAGCCATCTGGGAGGGCTTCCACAGAAAGAGGAAAAGGATTTTGTCCCAGCTAGCACCTTGACCTAGCATTTATATACTTTTAAAAGTATGTACAAATACTTTTCTTGAAACTTTATTATTGCATATAAGAGCAATAACATTTTCCAGGACACCAGATGAGTGAGTGGTTGGAAATGGGATGTGTTGTTTAATAAGAGCATCCTGCTTGAGCCACCAGAGATCAAAACACAGAATAGGTTTGCACATATTTTGAGATTCTAGAATCTATTTTTGTGTTGGGGACAGAAACTTCAAACAGGAGATATTTCCTGAAGACTGTCTTCACTTTAAACTAAGCTCTTTGATGTACAGCAGGTTTTTAACTTTCCATAAACCAGTATGTTCTTAAAGTACAGCAGCTCAAAGAGAATTAAACTGTCATCCTCCCCATGATGCTTGGTGTAAGTACAGCAGCTCTGTTGGTGATATTGTTCTGTACATATAAAAAAAGACGAGAGTGAATTTGCTGATGGTCGGGGACATTATTTGGAGCCGGTCATAGAATCACCAGGTGGTCTAACACCTGTCCATCACCGGAAACTGATGCAATGCTAATGATGGCACAGTGATGTGCGCCAGCGCCATGGTAACAGCTGCTGCTTCAAAGACAGTAGTACGGTTCTGTGAGGATGACCAAGCAGAGCAGACGGGTTGGCATGCTGAAGTGGGCTTTCAGTTTTGAAAAATATTGCAGACAACAGCTAGAACTTACTGCACTTCTCCTTAAACATTACATACTGAAGAACTGTTACTTCCATGCCAGTTTGCCAGAATGTCAGTTTTGTCTTTGTCTAATACAGTGGTAATGCAAAAAGGGTTCACTGTAACCTGTAATAATTGTAACAATGCTGTCACTTTATCACCCATCAAATCACTTCAATGGGAAATCAACTAGGTTAATGTATTCTTTCAAGTTGTGTAGAGAGTGATTATTTTGTGACGTATTTCTTACAATATGTCTTAGGAGATAGGTTAGGGACATTCCCTAAACCTAGTGTAGTTCAAAATCATAAAAGTCACTCATTCATTCATTCATTTTCTACCGGTTCCGTTTTGGGGTCGCGGGTGACTGTGGCTGTGAAGTGCTAAACTTTTATTGGTAGTGGATATGGTACTTCATGCCAAAGGTTGCCGAACCCCTGACATAGACTGTGGTGATAAGATTCTAAAACTTTGTTTCCCAATAGTTACATAGATATGTTTCATTTTTGTTGAGTATAGTGTTTGTCAGCACAAGTTGCGACACAGCTCTGTGTCTGCTTGTGTTGAGTCAGACACGGCTGGGGGCCAAGCCTTTGATGAAGTGCTTGCAGACCGGCCCCATGAGGTGCCCCTGTCGTTACAGACATGATCACAAGCTGAGAGTTGTATCACAGAGCTACAGAGATGCACCACTATCTGCTGCGTTGACACACTGTCAGCAGAGCTACACTCGACCAGGGCACGGCAAAGGAGGGGGGTCAGCCCGAGACACCAACATGAGCAGTACTGTAATCATGTCTGCAAGATATATCACAGTGTACAAATATGGTTTACAAAAATCATATTTATTTCTGTTTTGTGACCCTGAAATAACATATTAAAGAGCCAAATTATTCAGTGTCTTTGTATGTATTGCATTTTCTTTAGGGACAACTTACTTTTGCTGTTTATTTTCAATATCTTTAAAAAATTCCAGGGTGCAATAAATGTCAAATGTCAGGACATTTGTATTTTGAAGGCGTTTTGCCTGAAAACAAACTTAATATATGGACAAGAGGCACAAGCACAAAAATGTTCCTAAATAAAAATATCCAGAGTTGCCAGGGCTTAAAATTGCATCAGGCATCCAGTGCTGAAGTCACATTTGGAGAATTATTTCTGAGCTTGATTTAATGGCTTGTTTTAAAAGGGGAAGAAGGCTGGTTGTGGTGGTGGATGGGACATAAAAGCTGAAAAGAAACCCTTATTCTAAGCTTTAAGGAGGGGTTTGATTACATGTTATAATGGAGGATGCAATAAATGCATGTACATTAAAACTTGCTTATAGCTTCACTGTTAATTTATGAAAAAACCCAAAGCAAAAGTTTGAATTAATAGAGGGCTGTGTGGCACTTTAGGTGCCTTCTTATACCCTGTTTGTAGTGTTTGGTTATGGCAGTATAGTTACCTTTACCTTAAATACCAGAGCAGTAGGGAAATTGGACCAGAACAGAAGGTTCTAGATTCGTAGGCACCTGAGGTCACATACACCACATGTGGGAAAAGGTATTAGCATTTACTGACAGTATGTACATCAACATTTTGTGTACAAAAACAAAACAAAAAGTGCACTTAAACATAAAAATGAAATAAACCCAGCCTGTAAAAAGTCCATTTAACCTATTCAATGTCTGTTCAATGTTTGTCCAATGTTTAATGTGTTACCAGTAACCAGTTGGGTCACAATCTATCAGTTCATTCCCTTTGGGCCAGTACTGGCCTTTCTTCACAATGAGGGATTTTTCAAACCCATCCAAAAAAACTGCAAGGTAACCACATGTGCTAGCAGAGCTACGGGGTTTCCAGGCTTCAGTGGCTCACCACCTTCAGTACCTTAGTATCAATCTCCGAGTTTTTCAAAGCAGAAGGCTGATTTGACCACCTCTCATACAACCACACAAGCATGGGATTCTCTCTGTCAATGTGTAATGCGTATATCACTCAAAACACATGGTAAAATGCACATCACATCATTTTTTATAAAGTTTAACCCTACTTATTCATGAACTTATATTCACATGCTATTTATCACTATTTATTCTCATGGTGAAATGAGTATTTAAATCAAAGTTGGAAACAACATTTATATGTTTTTAATCTTGTTTTTAACCTTGGGTTACAGCTGCACTGCAAAAACACACTACTAATTGTGCACCTGTATGTTTACAATGTAAATATTTTATTTATTGCTGCCTCTGAGGAGTTGATATTGACTGTATCAGTGGTTTGTAGAAACAATTGTGTTGTTTAGTGTGGGTTGTTGGTGAATAAAAATGCTGTTACTCACTGTCCTCCAAAGAGCTGCATGCCAAGGAGAGCAAACACCACAATAAAGAGAAACAGCAGGAACAACAAGCTGATGATGGATTTCATGGAGTTGAGCAGAGAGACTACCAGGTTCCTCAGAGAGTTCCAGTATCTGTGAGGAAAACAAAGAGTATAAAGGTATAGAATTGTAACAAAAAACTAAAGTAAGTAACTTAAGTAATTAAGACCAGTGTAACATTACTCACATTAACTTGAATTCAAACCAAGACAAGAAAAGATGTTTCTTTCAACACCAGGGCCCTATTGTCTAATTCTGCAAAACTACTGAGTTCTATTTAGCTTGGTTTCCTACATACATAACTTGTAGAAGAAGAAATCATCGGACCGATCTGGGCAGATTGGGCACAGATTTTTGTGGAAATCATATGATGTGTGTAGGTGAAAACACTTCTAAAGGTGTGTGTGTGTTTGTTTTTTTGTTTTGTTTTTTTGTGGGTGGGTGGGTGGGTGGGTGGTTGGGTGTGGGGATAAAAAAAAGAGATTTATAAAGGTTAGACGTTTTTAAACTTTCATTGCACTTTATATTTGGTAGACTTTTGTAGGCCAGACAAACACAGGTGGTCTTGTAGGATTTCCAGAGCATATTTCCATGGCCCAGAAGTTCCTATGCCATGCAACATGAAGTAGAAAATGACAAATTTCAAAAGTAACAGAATGACATTTCTCATGTGGCTACAGTTTCCTCATCTTACCTTTCTGAAAGAATATCTACAGTACCATTTCATTTCAACACAACTAAACACAGAAAGCAGATTTACAAGGTTTTTATTTGTGTTTGTGTTTATCCCCTCTCTGCCTGTGTACAGTCAATCCTGTTAGCTTTTGCCAGCAGTGGTTTTATTTCATTAGATAAGCTGTAATGCTCTGATTCACTCCGACTGGCAAATCCAGACCTTGACGCATTGATTTGTTTTATGCCACATGACACTCTCACTGCCAGTATTTCGTCCTTTTCATACAGTGTTGATAAATTTCCCATCTCTCTGAGTTCCTTTTGTCCTTTACTGCCTGTTTATTCATTAACACATACAGTGGTCCCTCGTTTATCGCGGGGGTTATGTTCTAAAAATAACCCGCAATAGGCGAAATCCCCAAAGTAGTCAGCTTTATTTTTTACAATTATTATATATGTTTTAAGGCTGTAAAACCCCTCACCACACACTTGATACACTTTTCTCAGACAGGCATTAACATTTTCTCACATTTCTCTCTTGTTTAAACACTCTCAAAGTTCAAACCTTAGCATCTTCCTCTGCCTTTTGGGTGCGACCGCAGGTGCCTTTGTCAGTGCAGAACGTTTCGTCGACATTGTGGGTTTTGTCGGGGAGAAAACTTGCAAACATACAGCACTTCAGAATCACACTGCTAGCGATCGAACATTTATGTAAATTTGGCAAGCCGAACGCATTCTGTACTGTACAGGCTCCCTTAGCCAATCAGGACGCAGAACACAATGCATGAGTTCTCCCTTAGCCAATCAGGACACAGAACACAATGCATGAGTTCTCCCTTAGCCAATCAGTACGCAGTACACAATGCGCGTTCATCCGCTGTAAAAAAAAAAAACATGCAAAATTGCACTAAAAAAATCTGCGAAACAGCAAGGCCGCGAAAGGTGAACGCGTTATAGCGAGGGACCACTGTAAATCTAAATACTAAACTTAAAAAAATCAGGAACATAACACCATGTTACTATAAATATTTGGGTTTGGTGTACAAAGGGTCTCCATTCATTTTATATTTAATGAGAATCCTGAACATTTTACATTATTCCTTTGTACTTTTCCTCAGTACAAAGGAATGCCTTTATTCACACTGGTGAGTGATAATAGGCATAAGCAATAAACTTAGACTCTGTTTCTATTGGTAATCCACTCTAACTGCCTGTGTCCTTCTTAAGAGACAAACTCCAGCCTAAACAGTAGTAATGTTGTAGTTAAGGTAAAATTAACTCACTTGGTGACTTTGAAAATCCTGAGCAACCGCAGAGCTCTCAGCACACTGATGCCAAAGGAAGCTCCTGGTTTAATCATGTCCCAAAACACCTCAAAAATACTCCCCACAATCACCTGACAAACAAAAGAAAATCTTATTAGCTGCTTCATGTGGCTATGCATAAAACCGAGAAACAGATAAACAACAAAAGACGACCTGAATTCATGTGAAATGTTACTGACCCCGAAGTCAAAGCAGTTAAAGGAGGAGTGGAAGTAGTTCCTTGGTCCAAGACCGTACATCTTAAGAGACATCTCAGTCAGGAACAAACCCAGGAAAACAAACTCAGCTGTGTCTGTTTAAAAGATACAAAAAAAGGTGAAAAAAAGTTGGCCATTTTTTCCACTTACTTGGGGAATTCAGAATATCTAGATGTAACTTGGAAGTAACTCATTGTGAACAAATCCATAATGGCAGATCGGATGCTTTCAAACAAGAAAATGTAATGTTGTCTTTACTTTTTTCTTCAGTGTATTAGCTTGTATACGTTGAGTAGGTGTAGGTTTAGATGGGCTTACAGAGGGCTGTGGTGAGCCACTGGGGCTGGTCATAGTGGACGATGGCCACACACATGGTGTTGAGTCCCACCACACACAGGACGATCCAGTAGAAGCTCTGGGCCTTCACCATGCGCCGGATGAAGAACCGCACCCTCTTCTCTTTCCGGCGAAAATATGAGGAACTGTCCAACTTCCCGCTCTTAACGCTGGACCGACCAAAGGGAGAACCAGGAGGAGCTGTGGACTCAGGAGACTTAGATCAACAAACTACACAAACAAGACTGAACACTCCACACACACCTTATTCTTCTGGGTTTGGGAATAATCTTTTAAGTTTTAAGCTTTTCTAGCTTATGTCTTATCTTTTCATTTTGATTACTCCTAATCTTAATTATTAATTTTTAAAGTCTGTCTTTAAGCTTCTCTCTCCAAACCCTGCTTTTTCATCCAACATGTAAGCTGTGCTCTTTCATTTAAATGGAAAAGAATGGAAAGGTTCTGAACACAGTAATGACTATACAAGTAGAGTGAGTGAAAGAAAACTTCTAGCTAGATATAACTTTATTTGGCTGTGCCAGGATTGGTACCAGTCCATGGATCATTTTCTACCGGTCCACAGGAAAAAGAAACATTTATCAGTATTTCATTTGACGACAATTTATGATTAATCACGATATTCAAGGTGTTTTATTGTGAAAACGTCCACCAGAACCTCTTTTACACACTTGACTCTACTTGACTCACTCACAGCTCTGTGTGCCGCCAAAACCCAAACACTGAACTGAGCTAAAATTGATCAAAAATAATAATACTATTCTCATTAAAGAGCTTCTTTGATCAGAAGGAGAGGCCAATGACAAGAGGCTGAAGACAAGAGGCCAACAAAAAGGAAGCTGCATTTAATAGAAAATACCAGTCCTACTTAAATTATGGCTTTACAGCAACAGGTAAGCCCACTCTGTGTAATATGTGGCAAGCGGCTATCAAACAAGTCTAAGAAACCATCAAAAATGCTTCACACCACAGAAAGCAAGCACCCTTCATTAAAAGATAAGCCTTTGGAAGTTTTGGGAAAAAAACAAAACATAAAAAAAATAATTCGAACATGAAGGACAGAGGCAATTCATGAAGGCTACAGCATCATTAAATGAGTCTGCACTGAGAATGTCATTCTTAGTAGCTACCACATAGCTAAAGCTAAAAAGTCAATAACTATTGGTGAGGAGTTTATTCTGCCTGCTGCCCAGGCTGCTGTGAACTTTTATGAGAGGCTCCAGTTAATAAAATTGCACATGTGTCTCTTTCAGTTAACACCATAACCAGGCAAATTGACAAAATTGAGGCACAATCATTACAGAGGATTAATGTCACCATGGTATGCTATCCAGGTTGACGAATCTACCGACATTTAGAACAAGGCAATGCTTGTGCAGTAAATTTTTCACTTTTACTAACACCACCACTGCAGAGCTATTCAAGTCTTTGAATGACTACATGTCAATATGGTTGTCTTGTCTCACAACCCAGGAAAACAACACAACAGAGTTTTGAAAAATGTTATTCAAGTTATTAACCAAAACAAAGTAGATGCCCTTAACTTGCGTATATTTGAGCACCTCTGTGATGAGATATACGGTGATGTCTTCTTTTACAGCCTACTAAAGGGAGATGGCTTTCTCGTGGGAGAACGCTGGCCAGTGTTACAGAGCCACTTCATATTTATTTTTACTAAAGCAGTTGCCACTTGCAGCCCATTTCACCATTGGATCCTGTAGTGCACTCTACTGTACATAACCACAGCCAAGCATACTTTCACCTCCACAGTTGAAAACCAAACCAGAGTTTCTTATTTTGTTTGGTCTCGTCACAGCTTAGCGATCAACCTTTGAATCTGATGCCTGTCTCATTTTGTCTTCATCTATACTGTCACTATTAATAGATATATAATAAAGGCTAAAAAGCCAAAAAGAAATGTATATTTAAAAAAACACAATATTACAACTGATATATTCATCAGTCTTGCTGTTATGGTGAGATGAAAATTACAACTTTATCAACAAATGCAAAGACACACATGATTGCTAGTTCCCTGAAAAATCTCCCTGCCTCCTTTGAGCTCCAGCAAACCCCCATGACTTTGGCACTGTTTTAAATGGGTATATCCTCACATGGATCATATATTATTCTTCCCCAATGTTGCCTCCTCTTTACAGAGCATATTACAACTATCACTAAATTTTTAGTTTCTGCACAGACAGAAAATTTATTCTCTGGGTCATCATAGCATACTGTCTCAAGGGAGAATACGTATAATTAACTTTTCAAATTAGCCTGTATAATGAAAAAAGTGAGTAGCAGAGAACCACCTGCAGCACGAAATAAGACTTTAGTTAAGTCAATATTAATGGACTTCACGCTTGTCATAAAGAAAACATGAAAATGCTTGTTTTTTTTTTATTAATACAGAGTTTTTTTTCCCAACTAATCTCATCTCATTGCTGTTTCTTTTACATTTAAGCCCTAAAGGGATGAATTAGTCTGCACGGCGCGATTCAGTGGCTCTTTCTGTTGTTTTCCCTACAGTGCATATTTTTTAATGAGCAGCTGCAAGTCAAACTGAAGGTGTGCTAAAGTGATTTTCTTCTTTTCTTCTGCACTAACGTTAACTGACACAGAATCTTCACTGCAGTTAATTTAAAGAAAGAGAAAACTGTCCGTATGGAATCAGTCTAATAAGAGACGCCGCAAATAACAATGGAAACAAAAGTCAGTGAAGTAAAAGAAAATCAACATATTTAAAGCACCCAAATGGTATATGTTGGAATATGTTTGTCCATTAATTAAAGGTTACTCCTCTGGACAGGCATGTAAAGGTCAAAGGTCATTAGCTGTGGACGAAGGATTAAAGCAGGTAAAGACTCACCGACAGAAGAGATGTCTGCAAAGGGGTCGTCGCCCTCCTCAGCTCCAATTAGGTCCCTGCCCTTTTTAACTTTGCCACGTTTCAAAACTGAAAACACAACATGCACAAACACAGGAACAATCATGAGGTAAAAACAGTGGAGAAGATATTTTGGTGGTCTTACAAGATGGCATACAACACCCCTTGGAATCCAACAAAGCTTTTTTAAGGCCTATTTAAACTGTTTGATTTTACAATAAATCTCTATTTGTAATCATTAAAAACTTAATAGTTTAGTTAAGTCACTGTAGTTTTGTTTAATAAAGCTATGACAGATTCCATGTGTACCAGATCCCCATTTTGAACAGATGCTCAGTGAGTGCCCCTTGTTCAGTGTATGGTACTGGTTCAATGGTGAAAATGAGACGTGTTATTTGGAAGCCATGAATTGCAGGAATCAATCATGTTTTTCATTTGGAGACATTCTGGCTTCCTGCTTGAAGCCTCGGAATGAAAAGTGTCATGAATGTGATGTCACGTGACCTCCTTAGCTCGAGATTACAACCTGCCTCTCCTCCAGAAACAGCTGCCATAGAAACAAAACCGGACAAGAATGTC
This sequence comes from Rhyacichthys aspro, assembly GCA_036850595.1. NCBI lineage: Eukaryota > Metazoa > Chordata > Actinopteri > Gobiiformes > Rhyacichthyidae > Rhyacichthys > Rhyacichthys aspro. Next base: position 2,426,802 of record CM072159.1, read on the forward strand.
AGTTTGCACGGAACAAATTCATTGTTAAAATTAGAAGAAAAAAAAATCACTTGGACACACAAAGAGCAATGAATTTGGCTGTGACTGGTTTTGTGTTCTATATCCCCCAGCTGTCATTCATAACGGCATACGTTCTGCTCTGTCACATCGCAGTGCCCTCACTCTGCTGTAGACCTGTGCATTTTAAATCTTCCGCATTAAACTAATTGATCCAACAGGCGTCTCAACTGGACTCATTAGAAGTGTGTCCACCTGTGAATGTCTGTGTGTTGGAAAACTATAGTGGTTTTGCTTGAACAAATTAAATCAGAGCGCTGCTGTAAATCCCACTAATTAACCCTTGCCTATGCTCCAGAGTTAATGGAGTGGGACTGGGACCGGATTATAAACCACTGACAAAAAGGACAGACGCTGAAGTGAGTGACAGGTCTTTTGAAGCATATTTAGAGTGCATTTACTAAAAGGTACAGTAAGTAGAGTGAGGAAAACATACAGAATGACAGCTATATATAGTTACAAAATAGTCCCTTTGCTTGTGTTTAAAAAGATAGATAAATTATATCCTTTGTGAGGTTTTCATAAATGTGCAAATTATAATATGGGAGTTGCCCTATAGCCTTTTGTCCTAAAACAATTTTTTTTAATTTTTCATATAACATTACCTTATGTAGTGCTATTGCAGTGAGCCGTCTTATCCTGTGGCTGTTCCTTTTGTAGTACTGGCACTGTGCTGTGTCATTATTATGAGGTGCATTTAGTGAATTGTTGTAAAGAGTTAAACAATGTATTTGAAGTGGTTAGTGGTGATTGTTTTGCCATAAAATAATAATGTTTGCCTGTGGTGGCTTTGTGTCAGTCTGTTCATTAATGTTTCCTGAAACAATTGAGACAAGTCAAGGAAGTGACAACACATTCAGCCCAGAGCGGACAGATATTGCAATCATAAACCAGGTGCCATGAAATGAATGTTTATTGTGCAGCCCTACTCTAGCTTGCTCAAGATATGATTTTTATGTGAAACAAATGAGAATCAATTTGTTATCAGGCTGTCTTGTTTTTAACTCCTAAAAGTCTTAAAATGGATTAAAACTAGTTTAGATTTTGTTACCGCCACAAAGGAAACAGTGGATCACATTCATGGTGAAGTGACAGAGCAATGGACAGGTACCAATTTGTGCAGAGAATAAACACTGCACCAAATTGTGTTGTAGTTTTGACATTCCATAATGGTGCAGGCCTGATTCATCGCTGGTCCCCAGGTTTTAGACAGGACCTCAGTGAAAAGGCAGCACATATCAGCTCTGCTTTCACCTGGAAGAGTCTGTTTCCTCTTGTACCACGCACCGTCCAACGGAGACTTCTCCTCTGCGATCTCATCCTCCTCCTCCAGCAGCACCTCCTCTGCAACAAAAAAGATTACAGATGTTTCCAACTTAATGGATAGCAACAGAGTCTGAGAGAATTGTAGTTTTACTCTTGTAGTTCAACATATCTCATTTTCTATGTGTCATAATATTCTATGATATGCTGAATAATAATATCACAGACACTACATGTATTAAAACTTACAATTAAATGTATAACGTGTCATAGGCCAGCCTTTAGTGTTAACATTACTTGCATTAATGTAAGGCTATTTTGGTACTTAGATGTTTTTATTTTAAAATTACATGGCACAGAGAAAATTAATTTACAGGATTCACACAAATTATTTTAGGTTTTGGATCTAAAGTTAAAACAGCAAATAAAAAAAGCTTTTTTGCATGGCATTAAGAAAAAGGTCAAAAAGCACCAGGCAATGACTGTACAGCTTGGCATTAAATCACAAAAGCTAAGATTATGTTAGGTCTTGAAGAAGAAAATATGAAGGTGTATCTGTGCCCAGGCTCTAACCTGCTTTACAGATCCACTCTAAGTATCCAGTGAGCTCTCTCTCGATCTGCTGCTGCCTACGGAGCTTCAGGAACTCCTGCCTCTTCTCCACACGCTCTCGCTCCTTTGCAAACTCTCTGTAAACACAAAAACACACAAATATAAATTAGACATATAACAAGTATTCAATAATTTGTAACAAAAAGCCTTCCAGTGACTTAACTTACCCTCTGCCTCTAAACTCAGAAGAAAGAATAATGTGTGTAGGCAATAATTGATATGCAACATGCAGGATATTTATAGCTGTGCTTTTTGTGGATGACTTTATCTTGACTTTGTGTAGGTAGACTCTAAAGACCTAGTGGGATTTATGCTGAAAAACTTGATGCTGTAAACATATAATTGGAGTGTTAAATCCTTTTATGAGTTCTACAGGTGCATTTGGCAAGTGAATGTAGCTCCTGTCTGCATATCAAATGTATCAGGATGTGACTTTTAACTAGATACGAGGGCTTTATTTGGTAAAGACAATTCTATCAAAATCAATTAACTTAGTAAGATAATCAGCTCTTACTCTAACCAAAAGGCTTACAAATGTGTGTGAGAGAGCTCATTTTTTTAAGCATGCATAGTACATGAAAAAAAAATCTAAATTTGTGGCATGACTGGTCAACTAGAATGTTTTTTTTAAATGTCTATTAAGAGTTTTTTGTTTTTTTTACAAGCCATATAACTATTGCAAATTCATAAAAAAATGCAATGGAGAGGATTGTGAGTAAACACTCATTCATTCATTTTCTACTGTTTAGTCCCCTATCCCAGCAGCTTTGAGCCTTAGGCGGGGTACACCCTGGACAGTGGCCAGTTCATCGCAGGGCTGACACTTAGAGACAAACATTGACAGACAACCATTCACTCTCACATTCATTCACTAGGTATACTTTAGAGTTGCCAATTGACCTATACATGTATGTCTCTGGGCGGTGGGAGGAAGCAAGAGTACCCGGAGAGAACCCACGGTAACACGGGGAGGACATGCAGACTCCTCACAGAAAGACCAGAGTTAGACCAGAGTTAGCTGATGATGTTTGAGTCAGCCACAATCAGCCAAAGATGTTTAAATTGGCCAGAACCAGCCAGCTAACCACTCTGCTACCGTGCACCCTGTGAGTAAACAGCCTAACATAAATCTGTGATTGTATTCCTGCAGTTATGTGAGGTCTGCTGTGAGTAACATCAGCACATGTTTGTTTTGATTCATATTTTGGCCATGGGGCATTGAGTCATAGAGGTGAGAGCATAGTTTTGAATGGACAAACGCCGGTCAGATCAGGTCTCATGACAACAGGAATAAAGCAGCTCTGAGATGAGAACGAGGTTCAAAAACAAGAGGAATGGATATAAGAGGATGAAAGGAACAATGCGCAGATTATTTTGTAGTGAACAGCTTTCAATTGCCCATCACCTTTACATAATCTGTTGCTATGACACTAAGAGAGGCTACAATGCTACAAAACAACTGTCATTTTTAAAGGTTTTCTGAACCCTTTTAAGTTGTAATATTTTCAGTTAAGTTTAACAAATTCCCAAGTACATTTTACTACATATTTAGTACTGTATTTTCCACATTTCAGGCCTTCAAGGGGACATGGAAAACTTGTGAAGTCATTTCCATCAACAGATTCAAATTTCTAATTGAGGTATCGCCATAAAATTGTTTATGGCCTTAGATCTGGAAAAGGGTTTTTTCCCCCCCTTGAGGTATTACTTGTCTTTTTCTTTTTTACTTTGCATTGTTTGGATGTTTGGTATCATGTATTTGTATAATAGGGCAAAAAAAGAAAAATTATTCTTCTTATTCGTCAAATAAGAGACAAGTATTTCTGACAAAAAACAAGAGCCAAACATGGTTGTGGTCAGCTATTAATGCAGTGCACTTAATTCTCATTTCTCTTTCTCCAACATTTTAATTAGCTTCAAAATTCAAATTATATATGAATATATGCTGTAATTAGCTAATACTATACAGAATAGGAAGAACTTATCTAGCTGTCTTGTGACTCTCAACAGTGGGACAAGAAAGTGTGCTTAAATAAAATATAGACATTATCTTCTAGTGTTGGGTTCTATTGATGTATGTACTGACCCTGAGAGGACACCCAGAACCAGATTGAGCATGAAGAAGGAGCCGATGATGATGAGAGGGATAAAGTACAGCCAGTTCCACATGTTTCCTGCCACGTCATTCGTCTAGAAAGAGGAAAAACAAAAAGTATCATCAAAAATATCATAACAGAATCCAAACATGAATAAAGCAGGATTCAGTATCATAAATTTTACATGTGTTGGCCTGCAAATGAGCTCTACACACATTTATACACAGAGAACTGGTTGCGTGTCTATATAAATATTAACATTAATAAATAAATAAATAACCTGAGTAGCCCAGAAGACAAGCAGAAAAATGTGCCAAAATCTCAATTTGGATATGAAAAAATAATAGAGAATTGATTCAAGCAAGAAAATAAAGTCTCACTAAGGATTCAGGATTTAGTGCCAATCTTTGCCACAGAGTAAAAATCTAAACCAGGCATTATTAATTCATAGAGGCCCTTTAAATTAACCAAAACACAAGTAACATTCCTCTCATAGTGTCCAAAGAGTTTGTTGTTTAAAAAGTTGTCGTAGAGAGAGAGAAAGGAACGAGCCCCAATTTACCGACTAAACCAAATACAATGTAGAGAAGGAATATAATCTTTCTGATGGAAGTGTGTAATAAAAATACATTTTTAAGTGACTTAGCTGACAAAACACAAAGTTTTCCCAACTCGCCTTATTAACAAAAAAAGCAATTAGTAAAGTTTCAATCTGTTTGAAACAGACACAACAAAAACTCAGCTCATATCACGGCAAAGCAGCTGTTCAAGTCAACACCAGCTGCAGCTCTGAAAACAGCAATTCCATTTACCACAGACAACAGGCGTGACAGTTCATTTTTACAACTGAAAAAAACCTGCAGCAGTGCATTTCTGAAAAAAATCCCCATTTGAATCTCAAAGTATTTAAGCTCTGTAACTTCACTGCAGTGACGAACAGCTAGAAAGATACAGAATTGGCACATCACTAGTAAGCCACAAAGCTATACGATTCATGACACAACAGCATTTCTGTGGGGGTACTGGTCACACTTTGTACTCTCTCTTAAGTATATCAGTTAATTATCAGGTACAAAACATCAGTCTATTACAGTTAATCTACAGGCCTTGTTTTAGCATAGAATAGTATGTATTTTTATATTAAATAAAAAACGTTTCCGCTTTCCTAATAGAAAATTGGAGAATTCACAAGGCATATTATCATTGTAATCACTGCAAATGCATAGAGGTTTAGCTTAGGCTAACCCGCTTGCATATATCTCAAGAGCCATCATTCTTAAGTCTCACAAAATCAGGCACGCATCTGCTGTGATATCTTTATCTATCAATTAAAAGGTCAATTATTTTGAAAGGCAAAGAAAAATAGTATCTGTCACATATAGATGCTAAGTTCACTGCAGTTAAAGAAGACTCTAGATAGAAAGATATTAATAGAAAATATGGCTGCAGAATAGAAGGAAACATGATATGTGATCAAGTACTGCATTTTCAACATTGCAATAAGGATATGAGCTGCAACATTTGAATGCTCTGTGACAGTAAAGAACAAACTCAACACAGTTTGAAGCTCTGCTTGGACTTTGATTTTGATGTAAAAAGTAAATATCCATCACATGGAAGACCATAACTCTATTGTGATACAATTCATTCTTTCCGATACAGATAATATTTATTTTGTATATATAATATAATGATAAATTGCAGTTAAATGTGCAGGCCGTAAATAACAGATTTAAAAAAAAATATCCCAGAACCTATTTGTGAATCCCAATTATTATTCACAAGATACACTGAGCTACCCGTATAGCCCCATATCATTGTCAGTGCCTTAACATAAGCACCATGTGAAGAAAGTGACTCTCAAAAAATGCTGATCTTCTTCAAAACTCTGTAAAAATCCAATAAAGTTGTAGCGTTAGACCCTGGTGACATCTGAACCTGACTGTGTGCCTCTATATGAGCTGATGTGCCAGCAGCCTCCTGATATTCACTGTTGTCAGCCCCAGGGGAATGTGGGAGTGGGCTCGGTGGAGTGTGGTTAGCGAGGTACAGAGCTGCGAGTGATGGCCGTGTGAAGCACTGTGACATTCTGCAGACGCCGGTGTGGAAGCTGCCTCTTGCTGGAGATAATTGTGATGGGAGCTTTGGGGAGGCTGAATCAGCGATGGAGCTCGAGATTATACAGATACATGCACCGTGCTGTCAGCAGCCTACACAACAGGAGAATTGCAGCAGTTATGTCTATTTTTTTACCAACATACAACATCATGATCTTATCACTTATAAACAAACTTAACTAGCTTGCTATAACTATTACTGGGTAGATGACTGCAGGAAAATAGACAACATCCTGTGCCAGTATAATCAGATACATTCAAACAGAATAACATGACTAACCTTAAGTGGTGCAAATTAAAAGTAAATGGCCTATTTTACACTAGTATTTTTACACTAGTATAACATTAAAAGACTAGTATAACATTAAAAGCTTACACCTTTTTTATGAGATTTTTAGAACTGAAAGAACATTTGGCAATAGATTGGACTTTTTTTCTTGTGGACCTTGGTGGGTACCTGTTGTTAGAAATGTCAAGCTAAATAAGTTGTGATTATGCCCACTGTAAATTCTGTAAAACTTGGCAAAAACGTTATGTGACGGAGACAAAATAACTTGATACAAGTTGCATGTATCACAGTATGTATTCAACATTTTTTATGCTACAGGATCCCAGTGAGACCTCAGGACTTGATTGTATGCTGAAGGAAATTTAAATATGATCAAAACAGGAGTTTAAAAAGTCTGGTGGGCACCAGCTGTGTGCAGCCGAGTAGGAACAGGGGCTGGTGGAATAGAAAAACACAGGTCTCTCTGCTGCAAGACTGCAAGAGTGGCTCACATTCTTACAAGATAACAGCAGGACATAGACAGCTGCTCACAAACATGTAGTTAAAAGCCAAAATGGTGAATGCATAAATTTGCTACTAGCAACGCATTTTTGTATTTAACAAGAATAATATATTCAAAATGAAAGACAGGTCACATTGGTAACAATATAGACAACTGTTTTACTGTAGCAATATATATTTTGGGGGACAGTTTTACCATAGCCATATATACTTTATTTACAAACTAGCTTTATATATTTTAAATGGTATTTCACACAACACTAAATAAATTATTACATGTCCTATGAAATTAAAAAAAAACTAAACTTAAATGAACCATGTAATTGTTACTGTACAATGTTCATCATAGCCACTGATAAGCTACCAAATGTTCCGATCATTGCTAGGCTACGTGTATGCTAATAAACTCACCTGTGCTTCCAGAACAGAGAAGAGACAGAGACATGCTCCTGCTATTTAAGCTAAACTGACAGGTACCCTATTAGGAATAATTTAAAAAAACGTTCAGCACGTGCGCACAAGTATGGAGCGCGTGAACTCCAGGGTGTGTAGAATAAATAAGGGTCCCAGGAAATTAGATGCGTTTGAGGTGCATAGGAAATTAGATCGATGTTTCGAAATCTCTCTAGTGCCCATTTGTTTTATTACAGGGTTTTTTTTTCCAAAAACGGAATAGCAAGTGAAACACAGAGGAGACAACAAGATAGATAATGGATAATCTGTTTAAATATTTCCATTAATAATTGCTCCAGATTTGTAGAGCCTTTTACAGACTTTACTGACATGGCGGCATGAATGAAGCTTGCAAAATTGTAAACACCTGCATGTATCACCTTTGTCATCTAACACCTAAAGCGCTATTGGTCACAGCTGCAGTGACCAATAGTCATTTTCATTTGCATCAGTCATAAAGAAGTGAAAACACCATTATCACATCTGTAGTGGAGAGGGATTTCACAGGAGTGAACAGGAGCAGAGGTGACCTGGCGTCTCGGCCCGGGGCAGGGTTCACTTCATCATATGTTATTTATGGAGTGAGGGTGTGATCAGGAGTCTATATAAGAGGAGCCGTTGGCATTTCAGACACATCTGTGTTCCTCTGGTTCAAGTCATTAAAGAATACATACAGTAAGTGGGTCCAATACTCTCAGAACATCAGAGCATCAACCAAGTTGCAGCTCAATGACAATTTATTATGTAATAGTCAGATACCATACTTTTAGATAAAGGTGTATTTTACATGAAAATTTAAGGTAGGAATTAAGGCATGAAAAATAAATAAATAATAATAATAATTATATATAATATATATATATATATATATATATATATATATATATATATATATATATATATATATATATATATATATATATATATATATATATATATATATATATATATATATATATATATATATATCCTTAACAGACTGTAATTGTGGTTCCTTTTAGAAATGTTGGAGCTCATTTATTCACTGCAGTAGATAGCTATCAGCACACTATCACTTTGAAGAAGGTGCAACGTCACATTCAAACACTGAACTACTTTATTGTCCAGTTAAATGTGTGCTCCATACAAATTGTTTCCTCAACATACTGTATGTTGGACAACGCCCTAAAAAGGCCACATTGAGGACCTTGTTCAGGGTTAGGGTTAGATTCTTCTTCTGTGGATGCATAAATGAGAAAACAGAACATGCTGGTATATGATGAAACAAATACATGTCACTATGTAATGCACACTTGCACTATGAGTAGTTTTTGAAGTTGTAGAAGTCTTGTTAGTTGTTCTTAAAGTGTGTTTTCACTTTCGCCACATTACCAGCCTTACTTAACACAAAGCCTGTATCTTTTTTTTGGTAAACATTAGGCCCAGTGTGCCACCATTTATGTTTTATTTCTTCATGCCTTGCTTCATCCTTGCTTCCTTTAAAATTCATGAGATTTCAGGAAACACTTCTGTATCTCTTCATATGCCGTAAATATAAATGTATAACCACTTTGTATGTACAAGCCATGTTTCTTCTCCTCTGTGCTGGGTGGAATGAGAGTGTAGATGGGTGCAGTGAGATGGGACTCAGCAGGAGAGTGCACAGGGCATATGGCAAACAGCGCCACTGGCTACACTCAGTTCATTAGAAAACTACTGATGCTCTTTGTGGCCTCTGGCAAGGTACCTTTAATGACCCCATATGTGCTTCATCCTAATGTCAAAGTGAGGAAATCAGGACTACTATGACTCAAAAACATAAATTAGTAGTAGTAGTAGTTGTAGTAGTAACGCTTAACCTATTTAAGAGCTCCATATCTGTATAAAAGTATTCTTTTTCTGACCACAGCTCTACATCAAGGGCATATTTATCATGCCGTGGCCATGATGTGTTCCAACCCAGTCTTGTCAGTTTGAACTGTTCATAGACAACAGTGTGTCCCTGCTACCATTGCTGTTCACATGCTCTAAAATGGAAGAGTATAACGTGTAGAAATGCAAGCTGCGTGATGGCCCAAAACAACTCAACACAGCTTTAAAAACACAGTTGCACTTGATAACTTGTATTCATATTGCATCCATTCTACGATGAGTTCTATAATGGGCAGCAATTTCCTGAAAACAACTGAACCTTTATTTTTTCAAAAAGGTTTCAAAAATATCAGCTTCAGGTAGAAAATGCCACATGGCAACCTTGAGCTAAAGCTTGCCTTCAGGAAGCCCCTTTAAGCACTTAATATTCCTAAACATGGAGAAATATCATTTGTTGGGTGGAAGCATTAAGTTTTGCTGTGACTCACTGAATGATGATGCTCTGAATGCTGGGTGAAGAAAAGCAAGGGTTGCCACATCATTTGAAGCCATGCATTGTACAGCTGCAGTGACAGTGTACTCTCCCACTCTCTGCTTTTTTCAGAAAACTCACATATATCATGCCTGGATCATTGGCTCTAAGCAGCAGAGCCTGTGTTAAAAAACTCTGATGGCACAAAAGCCAAAAGGTCCTCACAGAACTGCTCAGAGAATGAAACCACTTCATGATATTAGTTTATTTTTTTTTCAAAGGCTATATTTTTTAGTTGGTTAATTGGCTGTGGGCTTTAGAGGAATACTTAGGCAGACTTTTAAATAAAATTAGGGCTACAATGCTTTCTGTTCTTTATAAACACAATTTTAAAGAGACTGTTGCTGGATTGATCCCCATCTCACCCAGTACAGGTTTTTCTGAGCCATTTTGCATGGTCTGCCGGTCCTCTAGCTTGCTCCCAACTTCTGAAGACATGCATATACTCTCATTGTAACAGAGAGTAAATTTTGACGCATGGCTCTCTAACCTTATTTCCAAAGGGGTATCCAGCCTCTCACCCAAGGCAACTTAAGGCTCACTAACCTTAAAAAATAAGACATAAAAAAAATGAATGGAAACAACACATGGCACAAAAATTTAAAAACAACAAATGAAGTTGTTTTTTTTTAATTTGGAAAGGTGTCAACACTTGGACCAAATAGTAGTGCAGGACCTCTACAGTTTCCCATTGTAGTTCTGTGGGTGTCTGAAGACAAGCACAAGCATGTGTAAGTAAACTGCAGGTCAGCATATGTGTGTAAGTGTCAGCACTGCAACTGATAGACTCCAGCCCACCATGACCCCTAATGGGAATACATAGTAAATGATCCATGGGTGAATGATATTTGTTAGAATTACTATTAGAATTACTATTTACTTAAATTTCTGACAATATCAACACAATGTTGAAGACTATCTTTATGACTGTGGGATGTTCACATTCTATCACAACCACAGATTTTAATCCACTATACTGTAACAGTTTGATGGATCTGGCTGAAACTGAAATACTATAATGACCATCAGTTTCTTTCTCAACATCATTGCCACACTAAATAAACTAGAAATCAGTGAATCACATCCAAAGCTGGTTACAGTCTGCTGATAGTGTCTATAGTCAGTGTACTACAGGTTTTCTTTACTGTACTGCTGTATTTCAACAGAGTTTTGACAGACTTGACAGCAGTGACATGAGTGGTGATCCTCAGCAGCTCAGAGGTCAGAGGTCACCAGTCTGACACTGCAGTAATGAAGCACCAAAACACAGGACACTCACCTTATACACACTGTCAGACTGGTGAGCAGCAAAATCTGTAAAATACTTTAAACATCACAACAAGCACAAATTATTGCACATTGGGTCAGACAATAAGCATTGTTTGTTTAATGTGTATTTGCAGTATGGATTTAGAATGTTGATCTTGGTCTTATCAATATGTAATTAGACCTTTGTATCTGGCAACAAAGTCATCCAACTTTTGAACTCATCAATCATCACCACCTTGTTTTACAAAACTAAAAAAAGTAAATATTCACACCAGTAAAACACCCCTGATGTTTTTCCTTTGTCGAGTATGGTGTACAGATATAATATTAGTACTAATATTAATATATGTTTTAACTGATGGCCTCTGGATTTTTATGCTGAAGCTGCATGCAAGCAGCAGTATGTGGGTGCACCATGTGTATTGTTATTTTGCTCATGGTACAGAGAGCCATGTATTACAAACTAGACTTCAGCTAAAAGGTTCCACACAAAGATATCTGAAATACTTACAAGACGTTATGAGTGAAGCTATAAATAAGTTTTCTTCTTACTGTAAGTAAAGCAGTTGTAACTGGGACAGGACAACAGAGGAGCCATTCTAATCTGATGCATTAAGGGCCATTTCTCTTACTGTGACAGCTGAACATGACACAGCAGTTAATTAGCCACGGTGTCATTCACTGGCAGCGGCTCTGTGGCCCGCGCAGACAGAGGGAGAGAATAATCAAATCACAGAGCATGAAATGAAGATTGCCACATTATGAGCGCCCACACTTCCCGCTGTGGCTGTGGCTGCTGTGGAGCTCTTCTGTTGACAGCTCTGCGCTTACAGCTGAAGTGTACAAGAGAATCTATGGCTGCGGAGGCTTTGGGGGATCACTTTCAAGGCTTTTCTGACAAAAGACTGAGAACTCGTCTGAACATACAGTATTCATCCTTAATTCTGGTCAAATTACACAATTGCAATTCTGCCAACCCACCTCCACCCCAGCTCCTCCTTTTGCTCTTTCTGATTAAAATTTGTTATCTCACATGCTGAGCTTGGATGTACTATAGCTTGATTAGGATGTCTTTGTCCAAGTTATATGTTTGGTAGAGAATCAAACTATTGACTCCAGAGTGCTCTGCTCAGACTAATGCTGACTTCATGAGAGAAAAAAGAGAAAAGGAGCTAACATTTAGTTCTTTTAGTGTTAAATGATAATAAAGTAGGATATTTTACTACACATTATCGATTCATTAATTCAGGCAACAACTCATGTTCCCAGGTTGAAACCACATGAGCACACCAAAGTCAATAAAATACATACAGGCAACTGTGCTTTCAAACAAACAAGTTTAGACAGAAGCAGAGTGACCTAAACAATGTGTCTTTGCTGCTTAACAAAAGCAGAAATATCACTCTAAATACTAGTCTTCTTTTTTTTTCCTCATTTTTGTACACAATTGGCAGTGCAGCTATCTGATTCTGGAGCATGCTCATGGTGCCCAGTCTTTATATCTTTTGTTTTACTTTTGTACTGAACTATGTATCTTGATCGGTACCACTGTAAACACCAGTCTCTGTGGGGGTTTTTTTTTCTTATTTGTTTTCATGTCTTACTCTGTGCCGATGCCTGGTTTTGGAGCATGCTCAGGGCGCTTTGTCCAACCTTATTTCGACTGAGCTGTACACATACTGTAATGGCCAACTATATATTACATTTTCCTGGTTTGTTGCAACTATTAGAAATTCAAATTGCTTACTTTTCAGTGGGACATTTTCAAGAAATCATGCAGTCAGACAAAGGTTTTAATTGGAAATTCCCTTTGTGCACAGGGAATAATGCTCACTGTTGCCTTGCTATCAAATACATAGATCATTTTGTATTACGTTTACTGAGTGGTCCTGACTAAAATGTAGTTATGGCTGGTACATTACATCAATAGTTAAAAGTGTCTAATAATTTTAAATGTTAAAAAGTGCATGTTAGCTTCAGTTTTGAGGTCAAATGAATTTCTGTATCTCAAATTGCTCAAATTCTATGAATGCTCAGTACATATGCACAGTACACACTAACATAACTGCTCATAGATAAGGCCTGCTGTGCAACTGACAATCACTCTTGTTCATCTCCTATTAAATAGCACATTTTTACCAAACAAAAAAAATTTTTGTCTTTACCTCTCTCTCTCAGTTTGTTTTAGTTTCAAGTGGCTTAATTGTGTATAGTATAATATATATTAAAAAAATGTATATTTTGCATTGTACTCATTTTGCAAATCGGGCTTTTCCATCTACTCAAGATGGCAGCTGTTAAGTCTGACGTTTCCCTAGTTGTGCACAAGTAGATTTATAGACAGAGCTTCAGTGTTGCATCGTTTCTCCAGCAGAGTCCTAATCCTGAGCAGACCTTGAGATTTAGCTTATGCTAATAATCATAATCATGTTTCCAGCTGCTGCAAAGCACTCCACTACACTGCTCCATCGCTGTCGTCTTTAGATGAAGCCTGGCTCTGGATGTGACTCATATGGTGCTACCTGCAGAATGGAGACGGCTGATTACTGAGCGCTACCATACACAGGTTTAACCTACGTCTAGAGCTTCTTACGTTTAATTTTCAAAATTCTATGGTTTGCTTAGCTCATTTCATTCATTCATTCATTTTTTTACTGCTTGGTCCCGTTGGGGGTCACGGGTGGCTGGAGCCTATCTCAGCTGCTTTGGGCGTGAGACGGAGTACACCATGGACAATGGCCAGTTGGTCCCAGGGCAGACATTTAGACACAGACATTGACATACATGTCTTTGGGTGGTGGGAGGAAGCCAGAGAACCCAGAGAGAACCCAGAGAGAACCCACAATAACGCGGGGAAGACATGCAGACTCCTTACAGAAAGACCGAGTGTCAGGCGGCCTGGGGATAGAACCCATGATCTTCTTGCTTTGAAGCATGAACGATGCTACCGAACGATGCTTAACTCATTTCATTTTTAAAAGTGAGATATCATTATATTGTGTTTTAGACCTGTAAGTATTAATTATTGCTCTAATAATCTAGTGTCATGTTTAATGCTAACTAGCAGCTCACTGATGGGGTCTGCGCCCTCTACTGGCTAAAAGTTATGCAGAATTGCTTTAACACTGAGTTGTTAGGCGCTCAACTGGTAGTCTCTTTCAGGAGGTCTACATCTTCTATTATATTTAAATCAGACCAGTCCGTTTAGCATTTGAAACATAATGAAACTGTTAAATGCAACTTTTTTTCATTCTCACTGTTTGGGAGATGAAAAAATGAAGCACGATATCACAAGCCATACTTTAGTCCAGGGTCCAGAAACTCAGTATATAAAGGTCCATTACAATGGCAACACACTAAATGTCTTCAAAAACAACAGAATGAAACCACACCCAACCTCATTGTTTCCTCTCTTCAGCGGTAAAAGGTATAACTTCAGCTAAACAACTCCAATCAAATCATTTAATCAATTAACAGCATATTGTAATAGTAATCCTCTGTTTAACAAAGAGACCTTGAGACTTACAATGTTGGCTTTTTTTTTATCAAGGATTTTAATAGATGAATGTGATTAGCTCATACCTGAAGTTTTGGCCAATCACATGCTTACTCCTGAAAAAGAAGCGCTCTCAATGGTCTAAACCTCTCAACAAGATATTAAGAAAGTAATGATGACAAATAAAACAAACAAATTGTATATTCAGTGCTGGAAACACAACAAAGCACAAAAAAGAAAAACATAGGAAGAGAAATGGGAAGCAGAGAGAAATGTAGAAATATAATGGCAATAAATTCTTGCAATGTTTAAAGAGGCAGAGATAGTTACGGGGTCCGTTCGTCTGATGCTGAACAGAGTGTGGTTTGCGGCCTGAAATTGGCCAGGTTTTGTATTTTTTAATGAAAGAATAACAGTAATTCTCCCTAGGCTGCTGTTGGGGTGAGGGGTGGGGTTGATACCAGGACGGCAAAAAATAATGTTGGCTAGGGACGTTTTAAGACTTATCGAACAATTTAATACCACATCTGAAGTTTAAGTAACATGTATCAGTGGAAACAATCCTAGCTTTGTCCACATGATGTGATCTAGAAGGGACACTTTCTGATGCTGCATGTCAAAGCTAAACACAAAAGCACTGCAGGTCGAGAGATGTCTTGAAGAGAAAAGCTGTTAGATCTGCAGATAAGAACTAATCAAAGAGACCGAGCCAAAATAAGCAGCGGATCAAAAGGAGTGACTCTGAGACAGAGAAAACTAGGAAGTACCAGACACAAAGAGAAGAAATGATGGAGTTTTAATCACAGCGGTGTGGCTCCGTGGTGTTTAGGATAATGAGCCGCACAAAGCAACGGGGCCAAAGAAACTCTCTAGGAAATACGGCTCTATAAGAAACTGTTCCCTGCTTCAGTTGGGAAAGAAAATCAAAGAGGATAAAAGAGGGAGACAGGTGTTTAGGAAGAAATGGGAGGAGAAAGTCTTGACAGAACAGAAAGGAAATGAGAATATTGAGGATTTTGTTGCAAAGCACAGACTGTTCTTTTGAAGTATGGTTTTCTGCAACCTCAAAGTCTTTATCATTTTCTTTACTTGGCTATAAATTATTCCCTACAGTAGGTAACTGTAAGTTTGAACAGTCACAGTAACAGCCATGCTGAGGTGGGGTAACTCACGCTGTAAAGGATGTCCACCCAGCCCTCCATGGTGATGCACTGGAACACTGTCAGCACTGCAAAAAGGATGTTGTCAAAGTTGGTGATGCCAAAGTTTGGTCCAGTCCAGTACTCTGTGCACTGCGTCCCATTAGGACACAGCCGGGCGGGGGGCTCCAGACCACAGGGCCAGTCTGCTGCACGCTCACCTGAACAACACAGATAGCACAATAAAACTGAGGCACAATATTTAACATATCATGTGATTCCCTCAGTTTACAAAGCCCACATTGTTTTGTCCCTATACACTCAAATGAAGCTCTGTCTCAACATGCAGCCTACAGTGGACAGAGTGTGGCTGATGCTGCACCTGTCAGTGAGCGGGACACTTTCCTGAGATGACACCAGAGCCAGGACGACCCTACAATCGGGTTCTGTGGCTCATTGTTAAAACCTGGCACTGTCTCTGATCTGAGCCGACTCCCACAAGAACGGCCGCGCACACCAGGCATCTGTTGTAGCCAGCACATTTATCCCTGACTCTCATCCACCTGCTGACATGACTGCTTCACTCAACAAACTCCCGGCATTGCCCTGAAGACTGCCTCTGAAGACATATCAGCACCGCATCATCATCATGAACCTACTTACCACCATAATTTAGCTATATGCAGTCAACTGAACGTGTTTAAGCCACATATTGGTTGTGGTTTCACAGTCTTTGTTCTCATACCAAGACAGTTCTTTGTATGGTCCACTTTAGCTGGTTTAGCTATGATTTTTCTCAGACATTGGTTTAGTCCTGTTTTCATACTTGTTTAGTTTTGGTCTTGTTTTGGGTTTCATTATGAGTTGGATTTTGTTGGAAGATTAATTAGAGTCTACATTTGTTGTTGTTTCAAACCAGTTCATGCCCTTCTGTATCGTGACACAACCCATTACTCCCTCAGCTAATCCAGTAGCAGGCCTGGTGTTAGAGGCGCTGCTCAGAGGATTCAGACCCTGCTGTGTCTCTGGGACTAAAATATCTCTGCTCCCCGTACGCTACATTAGCAGCCTGTCACAGACACTCCACAGACCCCTCACTGGGCTCCACACACATTTGGGACTTAGGAAGGCAGAGCACAATCCCTGATTATAATAATGAACTGGGACCATGAGGTTAGACCAGCTATGAAAAGAGGATTGATATTGGATGAGAATCATCACTTGAGTGAAAATGAGAATTGAATAGTGTCTGAAACATAGTTTTGTCCTTGCCATGTCACATGCAAGAATGCAAAATACTGCACTTTTATCCAAATAAACACGAGAATCAGGAATGGTTTCCTCTTTACAACTGGCATCTTATATCTTTTGCTTTATGAATTAAAAACATTGCACATCATGCTGAAACACAAAGTCTGTGTTGTGCTCCTCCTTTGGACTTCACCTACACCCCTCACAGGTCTGGAGCTACTATACTAAACCCTACTGTACACATTGAACACTTGGTTTAAATGAGGCCTTAGGCTGTAAGCATTGGTGGAAAGAATCCTGCTTATTATGCTCATTGCTGCATTTCACAATGGGCCATTTCAGTCAATTCCTGCAGTTCTGCTCTATGGCAGTGATATGACAACAGGGTAATACTATACTATGCTATAACACAGATGAGAATTATCAAAAATGGGCTTCACAACCCAAGCATATTTCTGAAAGCCTGGTTCAGGTCTGGTTTTGACTAGGATAAAATCCTGGTTTAGTTCCCGCTGGTTTAGTTTTCTGTCCTGATGTATTCCTGGTTTTAGTCCCTGTTTTAACCTGGTTTTCTACAAAAAGGTCTCACAAGAGTTTAGCGCAAAACATTTGACCAACCCAAAACATATAGGCCTTGCTGCAGCAACAAGGTTCAAAATTTAAAGCAGTTTAAATCATGGTTGAACTTAAACTTCATCTGCACACAAGTTCTACACAAGGGTTGAATTAAACACAGCTTAGATTTCCTTTAAATCAAGATTTAATCCTGTTGTAGCAAAATTCTAAATTGCAAAAACTGCTGCCTATTTGTAAGGAATTCAGTAATATAGTATCTTAATGCTGTGTGAGTGATATGTATTCTGCCACTTGGCTGTCAACAGACACCACAGGCAGGACTTTTGTTAGCAATCATAGTTAACATGACCACTTTGTTTTGTGATTAATTTAAATCTCATCACTTCTAGTACATTCCTAAAGTCATTAATATGGGGTTCTTTCTGGGTTACTGAACTTAGCTAAATGTTAAATGGTGCAACACAACTTATCTTTAACCCTGGTCAAGTAATTTAAAGCTCAGTCTAAGTTCAACTTAAACCTTGTTGGTGCGACATTAGAGTTGCATTTGAAACAGTTGGAAACTGAGGCTGGGACAAAAAACTTAGGTCTTGAAGTGTGCGGTTAGGAAAGGAGACAGTGGCAGAAATTGCATTATACCACCAACAATGTGTATGATTATGTTATGGCACACACTTCAATGAGATTAGACAAAAGCATCAGGTCTTTGAATGACACAAAATCTAATAAATGACCACCTCTAATAACAACAAAATAAATAACAAAATAACAAAAACACTTTTTACTAAACATAACCACATCAAGGTCAAACCTAACAAAAAAACACTTGCAACTAAACATTACCACATCATAAGTCAGCTGCAGTTTCCTGTGGTAACCACTAACAAAAATCAGCACATTATGATGGCAAATCCTAATAAAACTATCCATAAGTGCATTTATGTATAGTTTTATGTCACTGTCCAACATGTTTAATTCATATTTCTTATCATGGAGCATCTGCATAAGAACATGGGTTCCAATAAACCTTTGTCTGCTACATTGTTTTGTTTTAGAAGAATAAATATTTATACTACATTACTGCAATAGAATACATGTTTTTAATGTTGCTTTATGTTTTGGAATGATTTTTAATGAACTACTAAGACACCCATTCACAGTGTACATCAAGCTAAAAGGAGCTTCAGTGCATTATTGCCGGGTAAAATCTCTCTCTGGTTAAAAAAAAAGGAAAAAAAGGGCCATTTCCCAGAGGATATGGAACAGAATAGGATTTTGCCTTACACCAAACATTAATAATATGGATAATCTGCCCAGAGCCCATTTGCACATAAAGCAGGTCTGCAGCAGCTTCTTATTGCTGCAATTTTCTCCTGAGCACACACCTCTAATGTGATGGAAAGACGGTGAAAAGTGGACAATTACAAGCTTATTAACACCATCTGAGGCTGCATTCGATCGAGACAAGCAAAAATAACACCAGGGATCAATCCCAACCTGAGAGACCAGGCTGAGGGAATACCATTCATCACAATCAGCTGTGAGAAATATCTGTCAGCCGCACACTTGTTGTTGATAATGGTACCAGGAGTGGCAACACTGAGTGTAAGGCTGCTGATGAAATGAAGAGTCATAGCTTGTCAATAGTTTAGGTAAAACTGTAGAGATATGATATTGATATTGTATATATAGAGACATATAGAAAAAAAGATGATTGCATTGTTGCAAAAACAAGTGGCAAATGTAGTTTTAAAATTTAAAACAAGCTTGATTTTTAATGACTGTTGTTATGTAAAGGAAGAGCAAGAACTGTAAAAGGTGTTTAATTAAAATGTTAACATCATGAAATAAAATGATAAATGAATTTGCCTGGATGTAGCTTTGTAAGCAGAAGGCTTAAGATTTAGTTCTGCAGTTTGTCTACGGTTTAGTTCTGGCACTTGGGTATGTAAAATGGTTAAAGTACAAATAAAACTACAAAATCTAATGAAAGCTAAAGTTTATTGCAATTAAACTTGTCAAAATCCCATTTCAATCATTTAAAGAGGTGGTTAAACTCCACTCCACTAAACCAGATCAAGTCAAACTAAAACCACTTCAAACCAGTCAAAACCCAGTTAATTGTTAATTAAATTGCTTAGAGCCTATACAAACCCATCTAAAACCAGTTTAAGTCTATTTAAAATTGGTGAAGGTACAGCTAAAACAACTTTAAACGCATCATGGTAAAACCAGTTTAAGTTAATTTAATGCATATTTAAGTTCCTCTTAAACCAGTTAAAGTCCAACTAAAGCCCCACCAAATCCAGTTATGATCTGATTAAATACATTTTAAATGTCCAAGTTAAAGCAGTGAAAACCAATTAAAAGCCAGCTGATGCCAATTTAACATAATTTAAAACCATCTAATGTACCAAAACCAGTTTAAGTCCATTTCAAATCACTTCAAGTCCATTTACAATCTGTTGAAATCCAACTAAATCCAAGCCTCTCCAACTCCAGTTATAACCAGTTAGAACTGGAGTTAAAACACAATTTTAAGGATATATTTTGTACCCTGTTGGCTACACCTTGGTGTGCTGGCAAACTGATGCACTGTAAGAATAAGTCAAAATAAGTACATTTTTCTGTGTTACTTTTTTAAGCTTTCATTCAGCACACACAGATTTGTCAGATGGAGCTGCACTGACCGGTGTCGAGCTTGAAGCAGGTGGTGTGGAACTTGCCCATGTAGAACTCCACTCCGATAATGGCAAACATGACAATTGCGAAGAACAGCAGCAGGCCGATCTGCAGTAGAGGGACCATGGCCTTCATGATGGACTTCAAGACCACCTGGAGACCTGGGGCAGAAGCACAGAGATTATTGTAAATGTGACTACTTTGGGGTTTCAGGGTTGTGTGGTTTAGTACTAGGTGTGGTCTTAGACTTGGCTCAACCATGATTTAGTCTTGGATTAAGAGTGGGGAAAGGGGGGGGGGTGGGGTTTTTTTTTTTGGGTTTGTTTTTTTTGTGGGGGGGGGGTTTTTTTTTTTTTTTTTTTGGTGGGTTGGTGTGGGGGGGTTGGTTTTTTTTTTTTGTTTTTTTTTTTTTTGGGTTTTGTGTTTTTTGTGTTTTTGTTTTGGGTGGGGTTGTTTTTTTTTGGGCCCCCCTTTTGTTTTTGTTTTTTTCTGGGGGGGGGCCTTTTTTATTCTTCATTTAATTTTGACCAGAATTAATGTTTAGTAATTCTAAACTAGTCCTTGCTAGAGTCTTGTTTTTTTTCTTGGCTCATTCTTGTTTTAATCCTGATTTTGCTTTGATTTTTGTCAAGTTTGTCTGGGTTTAGTCCTGATTTAGTCTTGGTTTACTTGAGGCTTAGTCAACATTTGGAGCAGATTTATTCCTGGTTTACTAAAAGTTTAGTCTTGGCTCAGTCATTGTTTAGTCCCTTTTTTGGTCTTGAATTGGTAATGATTTAGTCTTGGTTAGGTCCTGGGTTAGTTCATATTTATAGCTGATTTGGTCTTGGTTTAGCACTTTATTTACTTGTGGGTTTATTCATAGTTTAGTGATGTTTAGTTTTGTTTTAGTGTTTTTTAGTTTAGTCTTGGTTTGCTCTTAGTCCTGGGTTTAAGCCTAGACTAAATATTCTCACTAGAGCTAATTTAATTATGCTCTAAACCTGGATTAGTCTTGAGTTTAGTCATGGCTCAGTCCTAGGAGTTAATTCAAGTCTTGGTTTTGTCCTTTCTCATTGTTTGTCTTGGTTTAGTCCTTGTTGAAGTATTAATTGCTGGTTTAATGTTGATTAAGCCCCACTTTACTCCTGATTTAGCCCTGATTTAGCCCTGATTTAGCCCTGATTTAGCCCTGATTTAGCCCTGTTTTAACCCGTCTTAGCCTGTTTTAGCCCTGATAAACCACATGACCCTGATCTGGGCCTAGGGTCCTGTCCACTCTGGTCTTTTCCAAACTGGAGCCTCTCCTGTGCGTTGTGGGTGCGCTCTGGCCTTTTGTGCCTAGAATCAGGTCACTGAGCCGGACCTTCAGTAAAAGCCCAGGGCACACATTTATAGAGCCTGCTTTAGCCGCTCAACAGACAGGAAAGTGACTCTATTGCTCTGCCCTGACATCAGCACTGTAACCTCATATGATGATAAATGAGAGCTGATAGTCCATCTGCAAAATTTGCAAACAAGCCCAAAATGCACATTTTTACACCAGCAATTTGAGTGTAGACTTATCTGCAGTGACAGGAAGGAATATATAATACAAGCAGTGGATGGCTCAGGCATAGGTGCAAAATAAACACATGCCATTTTTGGCGTACAATTTGCTGCTTTTATTACAGTTACAGTTATTAGGAAATCTGCTGTTTGTCTCATTAAAATATTCCCCTCCCCAGTGATTGCCCTGTGAGATGGAAATTCCCATAAATACATAGACAATGAGGCCAGTCACCTGGGTCTACATATTTCCTGCAGTAAACAATGCTGTGGCTCTTTAGTAAATATGGACTACGCCATTTTGCATCTGGCCTTAGGTTTCATTTGGTTTTTTTTGTATTTTTATGCATGAAAAGGTAAAGTGTCATGCTGTCTTGATGAGGACTTACTGGGTATTCCTGACACGAGTTTGAGAGGCCTGAGCACTCTGACAGCTCGCAGTGTTCGCAGGTCGAAGTCAGAGCCCACTGTAGCCAGGATTCTGTAAAACAAACGGCAAAATGGACTGGTTAAAACATAAAAACAACCCTACAAATGTACACAAATGTTGACCAGAGGAATGACAAAATCACGGTACTGACATTTACTGCTCAAATGTTTTTCTCATATGGTCCAGTGCTTGTCTGTGTGCCATATTGTGCTATTATGTCACAACATTACATGAGAAGTTTTAAGAAAAATATTCAAGCTTGGAACAGTTTGCCAAGGAAAGTCCTATTGGCTGTGTTTAAAAAAAAAAAAAACATTCTGTTGCCCTTTCATGTTTTAACATCATATCTAATGTATTGTTTCACTGTGCACAACAATGTAAAGCACTTTGAAAAAGACAACTGTTGACATAAGATGAATTTATGTATGTGTGCATTTATTTATTTCTACACTAACTCCTGCTGTTTTACCCATTATATCACAGTCTGTTCTGAATAATATTAGGATGTACCCTGTGCTTGGGATTGCTGCTCTCTAAATAACAGTGAAAAAAGATTGTAATAACTGTTTGTGGCAGCAAACCATGCATTTGTATTATGTCACATTATGCATTGTATGAACACAGCAAGAGATGTGAGAAGGCGGCAGGCAATGAGCCAAAGTTACATAGAACATTGTTTGATGAGCAGGCAGTCTTTGACAGGAGGCTTTTCCTTGTTTCAGGTCAAGGAAACATAAAAATGGCAGCTTGTATGCAATATTTATGGAAGGTTAATGTATTAACTACGACATGACACGACACATAACAGCATAGTTTGAGTTTGAAGTAGGAGAATGGAGCAGAGACAAAAAGACTAAACAATATAATGGTTTAAATTCTCCAACTTTTCTCATCTGAAACATGAAACTGCTCCAATGTCCACTTAACCTGGTGTTTTTTGCAGTAACCTTATTGGTCAGATGGTTTTCGAGGTCCTCCACAGAATGTCTTTGCAAGGGGCAGGTACTTTAATTGAAAACCTGGAGGTGTTTGGATGTACCCCCAGTCAATAACCATCTATCACCAGACCATTTTATCTAATCAGAGAAACATAATGTTCTTTACATTAGTAACAACTGTCATCAAACCGAAAACATGCCCACAACTGTCAGTGTTGCCACAGTATTGGTCACTACCAGGCACAAGTCCAGTGAAATCCCATTGCTTTCAGTAGGACAAGATGTACTTTCTCTGTAACAAACAATTGAACTGAGTTTTTCCTCCATTGTTAGTTGTAAAAGCTTTCAGAGCATGCTGATAATTACCCCATGTAAGGAAAAGGTTTCTGTAAATACATAACAGAAGTACAAACTACAGGACAACCTTTTTTTAATTTTACTTTTTCTGATCCTTATCTTGCCTAGTGCCAACCAAACAATTTGAGCAACCCTGTCTGGTTTACAAAAACAAAAAAGAAAGCCCTCACCATCACCACTGTGTTTGCACATATTTCCTACTGACCTGTAGAACACCATAGCAAGCATCAGAGCTAAACTCTCAACAGCCTTTTTCTGCGTCTAAATGCAGACACACACTTTTGGCTCCACCCACAAACACCGAGGTCACATGATGACGTCACTGTGTGCTTTTACCTACAACTGTGAGTATAGGGCCACTGAGTCACAGCTGGCAGCCCTGGATACAGACTGTGCAAAGGCAAGGCTTAAGTGCTTCTGAAAAAACACTCGCTGCAGGCGAAGATGCACTCTGCAGCCCAGAGAGGTCAGTGCTGAAGAAAAGAGGGCTGCACCGCCAAGACGTGAGATATGAGACGAGAAAACCCACCAGAGGTTCATGTAATCTGCAAAGCCACAATAGCTCTGCTTAGATTAAGGAGCAGCACACAATGAGACACCACAGAGGGAAATAAAAACTCAAGAGAGGATGTCACAATGTCTGCAGAAATCCGTCCTTGAAGAAGAATGCCCAATCATATTAAATCAATGTGTCAATCATTATAGTTTATTATAAATGGAAAATGATGGCTGTAGTTAATGAGGTCTGATACTACACTGCTAAATGGAAAGCACAGAGGTTATAAAATGCATTTATGATACATATGCTAAACCTTTATATACTGTGAGTCTGAATGCATATTGTTTGTAAAGGTTATGCAAGCTATAATGGTCCATGTACAAAGTATAATTCATTTGCGCTTGAGCAAATTGACGAATGAAAATACTTGTTGTAAGGGTATTACTCTATTGCATTGCTCTACTTGGGTAATACAAACTTTAAAAAAGGAAGACGTCTGGTGGAAACAAAGGTCGGTTGCTTTCGAAATATGAGCCAGAAGACAAAATTAGCATCCCGTTAGGTTCACGAAATTGTGTATATTATATGATTTGTGAGGGCAACGTAGTTTCATGTTTGCCTGTTTACTGCCAATTATTTATTAAATATAACTGAAAAGCCCCCGTTATTACAAAAATATCTGTATAATGTTACGAGATCACTAGCCTATTTCTAAAAACACCATCTGGTTACCCTGTTGGATCGACACATACTGTAAATGCCCCTATCTGTGACAGTTAGGATTTTTTAATAAATAACTTTATTTTTTATTAGCTGATTACATTTTTCCCTGCTCTGTACTGACTGTTTAAATTGGTCTCTATGGCAACCAGACTGGTGTGCAACAGAGCCGTAGAAAAGGCTCTGGTGTATGTAGCGACAGGCTAAGTCAGGCACTTTGTCAGTCAAACTACAGTATTTATTACGACACAATAAAATATCGTACATTAACTTATTGATTGCATCATATTTTAACGTAGTATCCACCACAGCAATAGCCTAGAGAGCTTACCTCAAGTTGGTTACCATAGAGACCAACATAAACGTCCCATCGTAGAGCATGAGGACGGGACATTTTAATCGGTAGTTGACATGTATGTACATTATGAATATGATTATTTATTCACGTATTGCCTGAATGTTGTATATTATATATAGTGTATCATTTAGTGATGAGATTTTTTTATTATTAATTCTAATGCAATCAGACATCACACACACACCATTTAATCAATAAAACCCAGCTCATTTTTTTAATCAGCTGCAAACTGTTATTCCTTTGGTACAAAAGAACCACAACAAAATATAAACATGGGGTGGCCATAGGAGTGACCAATATAGTAAAAATAACAATTTTATTATTAAGCCAGATTTTATTTGGCTTTGTATTTTTGGTCTTACACAATGCTATCAGTGTCTTCACTACAAACAGTCTTCCCAAATTAGTAGATTGTCATAATTTTATATCATAATACAACCTTTTATTACCATATCGAATCATCAAATTAGGTACACAAATGAATGAGGTGTTGAAGAGCATTTTAAAATGGTCTATAACCATTTAAAAATGCTCTTCAACACTGGTCTACAATTTGTAGACCATTTGAAAATGCTCATTCATTTGTGTACCTAATTTGATGTTGTATTGTAATTTGATGTTATAGTTGCCTAGGAGTGTGCGATATGACCCCACCTTAGGTCCAAAGCAGCTGAGATAGGCTCCAGCCACCCCCCCTAAATGGACCAAGCGGTAGAAAATGAACATATGTAATTGAGTTGAATGAATTTGTTTATGTAAAATTTAAAGCTTCCTGGAACCAACCTATGTCTGTCCAGTCTTTGCCTGAAGAGGACAAACATCTGTGTATTTTTGAGTTTGCAGTAGCATCTGTTATGAAAAGAAAAGAAACAAAACATTTCTAGCCACTAATAAATGACACACTCTACTGTATATGTGACAGCAGTTGAAATTGCAGGTCTTTGCTCCAGAGCTGGACTAAATCCACAGGGAACAATAGCTTTTATGCCAGAGCAGTGACTGAGAGAATTTCTGAAACATACAGTAAACAAAAAGGTCGCTTATTGCTCCCTGGGTGCTCTGTTGTCATGGCAACAATAAAGCACATCTGCACTTTATGGGAATTATGATCATGTTGAGAACCAGTCTGTGGGGAGAGGAGAGGGGGATTTGTAATTTAGCCTTAGTTATTTTATACATTTTTCATAAGCACAAGGCTCTCAGGTGATGGACCCTCAGGCGCAGATGGATTTACAAACACACTTTATAATTGTCTCATCAGGCTTCCATGTGCTTTTCTACTGCTCTGCAGATGAGGCAAGGGGAAAGCTGTACATACGGCCAGAATCACATTTAACATTTATCTCATATAAAAATATAAACTTAAATATGATTGCATCTGTTGGCATAAATGTGCACAGGCTCCTGATTTAAAAGCAGCAGCAGGGATTAGTATTTTGTACTTTGGGTTTAATAAGCTGTGTTTATGAGTGTGTATATGGATGTAGTTTATGTTTTGCCCAAAGTAGGTAGTTGCCATAGTGTAGTCCCAGACAGGAGAAGAAGACAGGAGAAATGACAATTTATGCCATGTATGAGGATATGAAAAATCAGATTCAACACTTGAAATGCTGAGTTGAATATATAATACAAAGATGATATTTCCATTGTCTAAGTGCTGAGTAACTGCCCACATTTTGCTAAAAAAGGCCACATAAAAGTATGCATATTAATAGTAAAAGCATGTTTATGTATGGAATAAACAGCAACCGTATGTCAAAATAAATCTTGCACTAATCATTGCTCCTTTCTGCCTCTCTAAACTTGTGTGTCCTGATCATAATCTTATGTTTTTGGGACAGTGTGGAGAAGACCAAAGAAACGGTAGTGGACTCCAGGAGGAATGCAGTTTCCTGCCCTTTCTTCTGTTCCATCAGCACATGAAGCGTTGGCTCATTGCTGATATGACTGAGTAAAATAATCTGCAGTCTATTAAAAAAAAGCCTGATGTTATGAAAAGACAGGCAGTGCAGTGCGTCACAAGCATCTTCAGATCAAGTATGTGAAATATAAATATTATCGGAGTAGCACACTGCTAAATTTGTATTGTTCCAAAATGAATGTCTTTCTAATTTAAGGCCTCAAAACTCCACACTTCCTAAAATAAGGCTGTGAGTCATGCAGCACTAACAGTGTAAGTCTGTCGAACAAAAAGAGCACAGAATGAACAGGAAATCACTGCCTGAATCATCCCAGATGCACTCACCACAGCTCTGGGCTACTCCTCACTCCATTTTTTTCTTCCTTTCCATTTAGGAAATAACAGTGAAATGTGAAATAACACAATTATTTGTTTCTATAAAAGACACTAGACAAGTGGCAAAACTGCAAATTACAATTCCACACATTTTCTACAGATACAATAGCCCTGCATACACATGCTCTCCCGTGGATAGTGATGGTGATTTTGCTTTTTATTTTTTTATTTTATTTTTTTTTAATACATAAGAAATGAAATGCAATCAATGTAGTTCATAAATGTCTCAAAGCTTCAGCACGAATGAATGTTTAATAAAAGATAAGTGTGCTTCTCGACCAGCAGTGCTCAGTTTGTCCTATGTGGACAGGAACAGGAAGTAATAGAACTAACAGCTCCATGAGTTCAATGCATTGGATGTATTATTACACAAGGGTCTTGAATAAATAATGGCTGCCATTGGTGATCAGTGGATGTCAATGGTACATCCCCCAAATTTTGGCAACTTGGTTTATCTCAGTTCGATGGCTCAGCAGAGGATTTGGCCACTCAAGTTGGTTACGACAACGAACTGCAGTCAGGTCGAGACTCCGATAGGGACGATGAGCATGCAAATGAGCTTCCCTGAGATGGTTTCTGACAGTTTGTGCAGAAATTCTTTGGTTATGCAAACCAGTTGTTGAAGATGCTGGATATGGCGGTCCTAGGCTGGTGTGGTTACACGTGGCCTGCGGTTGTGAGGCCGGTTGGATGTCCTGCCAAATTCTCTGAAACGCCTTTGGAGACAACTTATGATTGAGAAATGAACATTCAATTCACGGGCAACAGCTCTGGCAGACATTCCTGCAGTAGCATGCTAATTGCACGCTCCCTAAAAACTGGCAACATCAGTGGCATTGTGCTGTGTAATAAAACTGCACATTTTAGAGTGGCCTTTTATTGTGGCCAGCCTAAGGTACACCTGTGCAATAATCACGCTGTCTAATCAGCATCTGGATATGCTACACATGTGAGGTGGATGGATTATCTTGGCAAAGGAGATTCTTGAGTTTAGCTCATGAAAAATGGGAGCAAAAATAAAAGTCTTGCGTTCATATTTTTGTTCAGCATAGATGGATAGATAGATAGATAGATAGATTAATGAATAAATTGATAGATAGATTGATTGATTTTCCTGTCTACGTAACACAGAATGGTAGCTCACTACACAATGGAGTGTGAGTTTTAATATCCCCTTATCTCGACCTCAGTACATCTGTGGAGCTGCAGACTCTGAAACAGGAAATATGGACTGATATGATCAGCTGTCACTCACATCCACAGGCCTTACTCAGATAATTGTTTGGTCAGAGACAGAAATATAAGGCTCTGTTTAAGTAATAGACCTTTTTACACTTAACTTTTTGTTGAGGGTACCCTGGTCTTTAATATGTCCTCATTAAAAAGTGTGTGGTCCTGAAGTGGGACAGCTCTGTGTTACCACAAAAAATGGGCAACTTAAAAGAATCACACAATCTATTTTTTGGTATGCCATCCTCATTTATCCAATTGGAAGCAAGAAATCAAACAGGCTGTCTGGATGTTTATATTCTTTACACGCTAGAACAGCCATGACAGTCCAGACATACCATTTTTGACTCAAAACTGCCACTTCAGACTTTTACTGAATATGTCTAACTTATAAAATGTGATAACCCCTGCCTACTTTAAGAACAGAGAGCCAGATTCACAATCATACTAATTTATTAATGAGTGTGTGATTTCATCAGATGTTTTTAATAGATATGTAAAGCCCGCTAACACATTTTGTATCTATTCTTGAATGTTTTGACTGAAAATTTGAAAATCTGTAAATACCAATGGCACATTATAACACTGATGTAACTTCTAATAAAAGTCACATTTTTACGATATGCTGATAATGGGGTGCACAGTGACAGAGTGGTTAGCGATCCTGACTCACAACGAGAAGGTCTCTCCAGGTACTCTGGCTTCCTCCCATTGTCCAAAGACATGCATTTATAGGTTAATTGAACAATCTAAACTGCCCCTAGTGGTGTGAGAAGGAATTGTTGTCTGTTAGTGTCTGTGTCTAAATGTCAGCCCTGAGACTAACTGGTCATTGTATATGATGTACCCCGCCTCTGGCCCAAAGCTGCTGGGAAAGGCTCCAGAAACCCACAACCCCTAGCGGTACTAAATGGTAGTAGTAGAAGATGAATGAATGTTGATAGAATGTTGTTGATAAAATGTCTTCTTTCATTGAATATTTAATAACACTACATTTTTGAATGAAGGGTGTAGATGGGGCAAAATTACCTCTCACCTCATTTCTGTAGAACTATAATAAGTGTTAAACATTTTTGAATTATCCAAAAAACCACCTAAAAATAATATATCATAATGGCTCAAAAATAACATGTTGAATGTGTAAAATAAGTGGATGAACACAGGTCAATGTGGAGGTTGGGTGTTGTAGTTTAATAATGATGGATGTCCCAGCTGGGGGCCGCGGGCTGTGATGGACTTGTTCACACGTCCCTCTTAAAGGAGACAGGACTCCACCAGAGAACAGGCTACTGACAACCTGACTGTGGGCCACTACCAGCTGCTCTCACTCACACACCGTCTGTCTGAAGCTTTCATAATAACATAATCACTTCACTTTATTCAAACCATTCAGTGTTTCTAAATATATTCCATTTTGAGCCCTTTGTAATATTCTCTTTATCACAACCTCTTATGTCCCAAGGATAGTGAAAACTTGGACCCCTAAACCACCAAAGGCTATCAGTTCACTTTTATACCCAACATTAATATTTTGCACAGGTGGGGTTAGGGCTAACACTTCGACACGCACACTGAAAGACAACCATTAACTCTCACATTCATTCACTAGGGGCAATTAAGATCAAATCTCCTGTACATGCATGTCTTTGGCCATTGGGAGGAAGCAAGCAAGAGGCCAGCCCCACAACCTCCTTGCTGTGAGCCAGGAGTGCTAACCACTCTCTGTGCAACCCTGCTTCAGAATTCACAGTTGCAAAATGCATGAAAAAATGGGAACCCCAGCGGCTACAATTTATTTGTTTTTGTAAACTCCTAGACACTTTTTTTCACAAGCTGCAACCATTTTTTAAATAGTTGGATACTTTTGTTGCCAATGCATCTATTTTTGGTTAAATAATAGGGTTTTATAAGCATTTTCCTAATTGGGCACCCAGTTTGTGCACTGATGATGGCATTGATGATGATCTGATGATGTAAAATTTATCTTGTTTTTTTCTCTAATAAACATCACTGTGCAGACATTCAGGGCAGAATATAACCCAGGTCATTAGACACTGACCACTTCAGTTCCATTACAGCTCATTGTTTAGACCATCACAGCCAACAGGAAATGGGTTAACCATCACAGAGCAGTTATGAGGGTCATATCCTGTTCATGAACCTGAGAGCACAGTGTGTGAATGGAAGTGTATTGTAGGATACCAGTCCACAGTTGTGTTAGAGTCAGAGCCGACACTTCCCACAGTTCACCTGACACTTGCAGTTTGTGGACAAGTGCAGAAATAAAAAAAATTGTCAAAGTCAGTTAAAGCAGAAACAGATTGTGGGAATGATGGTGATCTGTGAAGGTTAAAGGAGAAACTTTATGGTAGTATTAGTTGTCATAAATCATAAAGTGTCTCAGATGGTGCTGGTCATAAAGTGTCTCAGATGGTGCACTGGGGCAGATGCTCAACCATTTTTCTATTTCATCACTCCATTTACAACAGTGAGTAACCTTTTAGGCAGCATACCCACTAATTAGACACATGCTTCTTGGAACTCAAATTGGACTGCTTCTCAAATAATGTCTTATGTAACATCTGTATATTTACTGTTGGTTGTGATGTAATTTGCATTTATGTGCTGTCAAGATATGTGTTGTCATTAACAGATGTAACAGGCTTTGTTACTAACTGTTACAGTGTGGAATATTTGTCAAATCAACTGTACCTGGGTCCTCAGGGTTACTACCAATATTGCGTCAAAAATAAATATATAGTGACAGGGTCATTAAAATATATATATTAAATAAAATAATATGAAATATTAAAACATATATATATATATATATATATATATATATATATATATATATATATATATATATATATATATATATATATATATATATATATATATATATAATATTTTGGCTTATGAAACAGTCGTGGTTTTTGATCCAGAGTCCATTGGTATTGCACTTCATTTCAAAGCAAGATCCTTGTTTTAATGGTATTTAAAAGGTAAAAGTAGGGCTGTGCCAAAAATCGAATTTAGAGTTGGATCGCGATCTTGACTGAGGTCGATCTCGATGATAAGCTTGATGCATATTAATCGACAGGTCGACCAGTAAGAGCGCATGTGAATGAGCAGCAGTTACCGGCCACTTGTTGAGGAAGTGCGAGTTGTGGAGCTGAGGGTCGTCGAGCTATTGAGTGTTTGTGCAAAGTATTTGCAAGAATTTGGACTGGCAATATAAAATGGAGGAATGTAGCGAAGCTCACGTTGGAAGTGAGGCTGAACAGGAGCGTGAACCCGTTACACCCAAAGGTAGCGAAATAGTGGATAAAACTGGCCACACAACGTCAATTGTGTGGAGGTGGTTTGGATATTTATAAACTGACCACCTCCAAATTAACCCAGTTTGTAAGATATGCCGCCGGTCTGTGTCGTCAAAGACTGGTAATAGAACAAACTTGTTTAATCATCTTAAAAGATATCATCCATTTGAACACAATGAGTGTATTAAAAAACGCGCACCTTCAACAGCCGCTGCAACTGTATCTGCGGTTAGCAGCGACGCTAGCATTAGCAGCGACGCTAGCACTAGCAGCGCAACTACCTCGAGCAGCGATGTACCAAAACAACTATCGATCACGTCGTCGTTCGCTGCCAGTACGCCGTATGACAAACAGTCAAAGCGGACTAAAACTATAACAAGCGCTATAGCCTACTGCATTGTCAATAAACACTGTGGAAAAGGTCGGGTTCAGAAAGTTAATCCGCGTTTTGGACAGCAGATACGAACTCCCTGGCAGAAAGTACTTCTCGCATACTGCATTGCCTCAGTTATATGATACGTGCCAGGCACAACTGGAAAACGAGTTGAAGGATGTTGGATTTTTTGCTACAACAGACCTTTGGTCCGGCAGAACATCCCAGCCCTATTTAAGTCTTACCATTCACTACATAGATAAGTGGTTTGAGTTTTGAGTTTATTTAACATAATTTTCATAATCTTTAAACGTAATTCAATAAATCTGGTCTCTGTTCGTAAGTGTGGTACAAGTGTTTTTAGTTTAAAGACATATTTACAAAGGCAAGTAAAAAAATCGAATCGAAAATCGAGATTGGTAAATGTGGGGGAAAAAAATTGTGATTAATATTTTTCCCATATCACCCAGCCCTAGGTAAAATACCAATACTGGAAGTGGATAAAACAAAAATGGTGAAATATCACCAACACAGACCACATTAAGTACAGCTCAACTGGGCAGTACACAAGCCACCAAACTGTTTGCCATTTATCTCTGCTCTTGTTCAAATTGTCGAAGTATCCTTGGGGAAGACACTGAACTGTACATGTGGATTAGAGTTTGTGACGTTTGTGTTTGTGAGAGCAAATGTGTGAATGGATGTGCTTGATGTAAAGAGCTTTGAGTGCCATCACTGGTAGAACAGCGCTATAAAGATAGCCATTTACCATTTACACCACCCTAACTCATTTCACAATAAAGCCAAAGTAATGGAGCTGGGTAGACAACTGGAACAAAAAGCCTGCATATAAGGTGCTTTTTTTTCTAGGTGTGTGAACAAACAACCTGTAGCTGACTAAAACCAAAAAATGATAATGAGAAAAATTAAATTGTGAGACACCATTTTACACTGATCCCCTAATCCGCTCTTCTACAGGACACAACAGTCAACAGTAGATGAATATAGGTTTGCAGGTTCATATGATCGTCTGATAACTGTATCATATCATAATATTACAGTACATTTATGTGTTATTGTGGTGCTCCATATGGACAGCGTTTTTCTTATTGATTGTATGTCTGTTATTTACAGCAGTTGTTACTGTGAATTTTTGATGACTATGGAGATATTCTCTCTGATATTCTCAATGAATGACTTGGCATGAATGAATGACCGTGGTATGAGCCACTTCATGTTTAAGATGGCTTCTCTGAGCGCTAATACCATTTGCCTGTTGAGAGCATTGTGCCGAAACATAGGATCTTTGCATCTGAAAAAAAATCTCACTTTTGCACATTAGACAGTGTGCAGGACTACCTGTTTTTGAACAGTAAAGGAATAAGCGTGAGTCACACCCGAAGTGACAAAATCACTGGTCTCAGCTCAGCTTGTTCTATTTGCATCGCCAGCCCTCATTCACTTGCAGGGGGCGGGAGGTTCAAGCTGCTACATATTTGCCTGGACCAATCTAAGGTGTCTATCAAATCCTGTTCCGTGAATGGCACTTTGGCAATGTCACTCCTCATTTGCATACAGTTAAATTCTGCTCAAATACAATCTACGCAAGAGCGCATAGTAAATGAATGCCAGTCACTCGCTTATGGTGTGAATTTACCATAAATGTATCAGCATCTAGTTGCCAGCTGTGGTATGGCTGCAAGCCTGCAACAATCCCATAAACAGAGTTGGTCATTTTCTTATTTTCTTCTGCAGCCTGTTTACAGTTTTTGTGAGCAGAGCGAACTTGGGCCGCAGCTGAATGTTCTGGACATCAGACGGTATTTACATGAAACTGTCTACGTATAGAACACAAATACGAGGCGTGATCACACATAGATCAAACGGGAGGCAGATGCCCTCCATGTGAACAGCGGGGTGCTGTCTCACACACACACACACACACACACACACACACACACTATCAGAGATCAGGTGGAAACACAGTATCCTGCTGCCTCTACTAACTCATGCTCCCAACAGACACACTGAGGCACAAATGTCAGACGGCTCTTTAAGGCAACAACTTTTCAGCGTTTAAACCCAGTTAGGGATCTTTCTGCAAATACACTCTTACAAACCTCATGGGACTGTCAATATATATTGTATGTTTTAGGGATGCTCCAATATGATTTTTTTCAGCCGATATTTTTCATTTTAAAATCTAAAGCCACTGCTTTGAAGAATAATACTAATATTTTTAATATTTTTTACTTTTAGCCTGAGATCCAGTAGGAACATTTATCAAACTTTCCACTGAAATGTGTTATTCAAACAAAGTGCTTTTGCTGAAATGGTTGAATGAAGAACTAATTCGTGACCATGACCATGTCCATGTTTTTTTTTTTTTTCATTTCTTTTTCTTTTTGATCCTGGATTCTATTTCTTTTATCATTAATATGTGATGCAGCTGAAAACAGATGTTCACTATCAATGCTAGTGCATAAAGCTGAAAGGTACTTGCGTGTAGCTTGACCAAGGGCAGGAAAGCGTTTGCTGTTTTTGAGTTGTTTTTCCAAATTTGCAAGGTATTGAAAGATTTCACATGGGTACCTCCTTGCATAACTTCTCCCTTGCAAGAGTCAGAAAGACAGTTGCAATTCGACTGTCTTCTTTTGACACCGTACAATAGGCCCATACAGCAGTCATAACGACTGTAGCATTGAACTCAAACCTCTGCACTAGTACCTTGTCAAAGTCGCATGTGCGAAATGGAGCCTGTCTGCCGCTGCATTCAAGTGCTTTAAAGAATCACCATTACACTAAGGTACATATGTAAAGATTGTGATGATTGGAAGGTCCTGTGAGCCGATCATACAATAGGTTTTATGAAAGATGAGTTATTTTTCCTTATTCAAGTCAGCGAACCATCAAAATAACTTTAAGGCTAAATAATGAAGATTTGGATGAAGACCTACAGTACATACTGTATGTATCAATCTTGTGGAGGCAGCACAACATATATTTAATATAGAATGCCAGATTTTTTTAAGGTAATTTTAGGTAAGGTAACACAGCTTTAAATGTTCATAGAGAAAGAATTTAACTCTGGTGTCCCTAGCCTCCACTCAGACTGATGCTGCATTCGCGTGGTCTTGGTATTTAACAGTCAGAGTACTAAGGTGTTTACAGCTGTTTAAAACTCAGCCAATAATTTTGTTTATAATTGCATCTGAATGTACTGAATGTTACTGGTTTATGCCGCCGTCACATGAACCACACCCACTGGCTTCTCCACAGGGCCTTTTGGGTAAAGACTCAAAGACTGGTGCCCCATTCTCTCATGGCTATATTTTAGAGTCTCATTTATACACACAAAAAAAAAACCATTACTGCAGTGTTAGTGACACAGGTCTTTGTCTTTGCCACACTCCTTTGCTGTGAACGAACTGCTTCTGTCTACTGTGTATGTAATCACACAGCCTCATGTGTGCTTTCCAACATTGCCCCCATTGGCCATTAGATGGTGCATAAACTTAAAATCCATAGTCATGCCTTAAGTGAATTAGAAAATAAGATACGGGACACTGGATAAAAACATAAACAAACAGAAATGACGCAGGCCGAACAGGATTATTAAGCAGCCACATGAATAAAAAGCCAGACACAAAGATATTAGTTCAGATACATTTCTTATTAGGAGCCGGAGACACTATGTACTGTACGTCTGGCTCTAACTGCATCAGAGCATCTTCAGCTGATTCAGAGCCAGTATCGAGTGTGTGACGTAGTGAGCTCTGGGATCTGTTTAATGACCACTGAGAGAGCCCTGGCCTCTACTGTAATGGCAGAGGCAGAAATAAAGGGATATTTTCGACGTCATTTTACCAATGGTTCTTCCTCTCAGTTCGACAAAAGGCTAAAATAAGCAGCAGCATCAGCCACATGTGTCCTCTCCACAGACAGAAAAGAAGCCTTGTGTTAGCTCTTACAATATACTATATTTTACATGTCTGCTTAGTTCTTTGCTGTTTACAAGTTGTCCCTCTGTCCCACTCTCCTCTGGGGGAGTGGATACTGTTGCAGATGTCTGCAGTGATGACTGGACCTTAGCTATCTGTGATCCTGTCCTGACCCATGTATCCCTCCTGACCCCAGTTCCTCTGACTCAGATGAACTGTTCCTGATGACATTATCATGGACTATATTCATATACATTCTTATTCACTTGTACATATGATGGACTATTTGTCAGTGACTGTCCAGGACACATCTATTGCACTGTCTGTCTGTCCTGGGAGTGGATCCCTGCTTCTGTGGTTCTCCCTGAGTTTCTCTTTTTCCCCGACTGGGTTTTTTGAGTTTTTCCTTACCCTGATGGAGGGTCTAAGGACAGGGGATGTTGTCCTGCTAAACCTGTTTGCATATTTAGTGTCTTTTGTTTTTGTTCAGTCCTTCGAGGCAATTGTTGTTGTGATACTGGACTATACAAATAAAACTGCATTGACTTGAATGTTACAGACAGACACAATTTAGCAATTCAGATTAGATTTTAATCAGGCCTATTATGCCAAGTGTGCAACCTATATTGAATCTCTATGAAAATCTTCCTGTCTAGCAGATTTTACAGAAATAGAGTCAGATTCTCACTTTAATAATTGTTACGATTGTTAAGATTGCTACGTTACTAGAAAAGTATAACAATAGTGATTGTATTTCTCTCACTGGATGTTCAGAATTAAAGATGATGATGTCTCACACACACCACAACTCTGTAACCTTTTTGATCAAGACTGATAAAAAGGAAAAGAGCCTGCAGATTTTAAATTTTAGCCAGCAGAGGACGCAGATCCCTCTCTGTGCAACCTCACTGCAATGTTTACCAGTAGAGACGGCTAGTTTGGAAGAAATATCTAATGAAACTGTAGTGTATTCTGTACAAATATGACTCTGCTAGCGTCCAACATATTGGCTTATTTTCTTTATTATATGTGTATAATATCAGTGTCAGGAAAGTTACATTAATTTTTTTATATATTTATAAATAAATATTTATATATATATCTACATTAAAATTTTAATATATTTTTGCAATTGTATCGATTTATGACCCTATCTCCATTTACTTTCTTTCACTAAGGGGTTTCTTGTTGGTGCACATCAATTTTGTATAGTTATTTAAAATCTTATAACTTTAGGCACATAAAGCCAAACAATCTATCCATCAAATATAATATATAACTAACTAACTAACTTGGCAAATGTCAACCCTCAACCAGTAGCTGCTTTTAGCTAGAGTCAGCGAGGCCGCGAAAGGTGAACCGCATTATAGTGAGGGACAACTGTATTCCCTTCACAGTCCCAGCAGAAGTGCTATTAGTGGAAAATGCTACCATAAATCCACTGGACTCTTTTGGGAAATGGGCTCAAAGCGTTTGCATGGTTTTTGTTTTGTTTTGTTTTGTATTTTTACAATATGTAATGTACAGAAGTTGTAAATTAGCCTGGCCTAAATTCTAGGGACTGTGATATGTCCCAGAGCTCTACTAGTAAAATCTAAATTGCCCACAGTGAATGAATGCTTAATAAAACTATGTCAGATCACTACAATCACAATCACTTCAATGATTAACTCTGATTTTTAACTTCCAGCTGATTTGAATTCCATTTTCACCACTGTGACAATGTGCCACTATGAATGTGCCAAATGAATAAGATTTGCTGTTCAGCGTGACTACTCTAATTATACAATTAGATCACATTACAATTATTAGAGCAGCTGGGCACAAATAAACATCAGATCAGGAGTGACTCATTCTTAAAACCATGCCAAGTCTCCAGAGCCAAGTGCTGGTGAGATGCCAAAGCCTTGCAGAAAATATCAGCAGTAATAGCCCGAAACAGTGTTAATAAACTTGTGAATGCAGGCTACAGCTAATCAATGAACCTGCGCCACCACTTCTGAACACCATTACCCATAAATCACTTTGTCTGTGCTGGCCCATTACTGGGAGCTATTAACTACACCGTGATCAGGCTCGAGCCTCATTAGCAGCAGGGAGATAAATCAACACCGCGGCTGCTGGGTAATGACAACTGCATCTTGGGAAGTCCGGTCCTAAAGATCCTATTCTGTATTTCAATAAACTAGTCCAGCAGCTTGGATACAAAATGGTGATATGATTATCCCATTCCTTTTTCACTTGAAGGTGTATGTATTTATGAAGACTGCATTTTAGTCCCCTAGTCTGTAAAACTGTCCCAAAATGTTTAGCCTGGCCTCTTGTTTCATAGTGAGATGGAAATGTAACAAATGTAACAGTGGGCCCCTGAGAAAGGAATGCATCCCAGTGAGGGAATCCAAGGTAAACAGTGGTAGATCACAGTATTGTGTGTAAATTTCTCTTCTCTCTCTCCTCACTGTGTGGGGATGCATGTGAATCTGGCAATAAATCAATTTATTCCTTAATTGATAATATGACAATATTCGCTTCATGAGGAATGCAGGTCTAGAATAGAGTGTCTGCCATGTCGAGCTGAAGCATGTAGCAAGTGTCAGGATCAGTGCAGACACACTGTGGAGGGCTCAATAAGTCGCTTGTCCTCATGTCAAAGATTCTACATACAGCACATTTA
Organism: Rhyacichthys aspro; assembly: GCA_036850595.1. Classification (NCBI taxonomy): domain Eukaryota; kingdom Metazoa; phylum Chordata; class Actinopteri; order Gobiiformes; family Rhyacichthyidae; genus Rhyacichthys; species Rhyacichthys aspro. The sequence goes on from CM072159.1 coordinate 2,465,652, forward strand.
AAAACAACCTCAGCTGACGAACGTAGTTGTAAAACACTACAGTAAAAACATACTAGTCATGTTAGATGTCTTTCTACAGGGCCCAGCAGCAAATGATCCACCGTGTCCCTGACTTAAAGGACACCTCAGCCTGGGGTCCCAGACCATCAAGACACGGCAAGTGAAAACACTGTATCTAAATCAGCAGTGGTCATTTTTGAGATTTTGTGCCAGTTTGCTCCCTTAATCTATAAGCTTTCACGTCAAAACAAAAAAAACCCCTCAACATTACACATTAAGGTGGTTATTTCATTGCATTTTGTCAACTTTTGCCTTTAGATTTTGACCTGAATTCACCAAAAGTTAGCATTCTAACGCGAGTCTCCATTCACAGAAACATGTCATATCCTGTATCATTGTAAAGCTCTCAGTCTCCTGCACATTGCTGTTTATTCCAAATATGTGCATTCCCTTTGTAGAAACAACAAACTGCGAAAGTTTGCGGGGTAATGCACAGCCGAATACCACATCTGATTGGACAGTGTGAATTTCCAGCTCCATGATTGGTTCTCATGTGTCACGTGATACACGCTGCAGGTTCCTTGTTTGTTTATATATATGTATACTGGTCCTTCTGTGAGGAGTCTGCATGTCCTCCCCCTGTCACCGTGGGCTCTCTCCGGGTACCCCAGCTTCCTCACACTCTAAAGTATCCCTAGTGAATGGTTGTCTGTCAATGTTTGTCTATAAGTGTTAGCCCTGTGACAAACTGGCCATTGTCCAGGGTGTACCCCGCCCAAGGCCCAAAGCTGCTGGGATAGGCTCCAGCGACCCACGACCCCAAAATGGGACAAAGTGATAGAAAATGAATATCACCCTATTTTTCACCCTACAAGCAGCATTGATATATAACTCTACTACTTCCTCAGTGTTGTGAGTGTTTGTTCATAGAACCCAGAGGGAGGAGCGTCGGCAGGAGAACATCAGCCACACGTGCACAAAGGCAACTACTGAGTGACTGCATCTTGTCCTCCCTCCCCCTCTTCGCTCCACTCGTCTTTACGCTGTGTCCTTCTGAATGTGCCACTATTATTACTATTGTGGAGGTGAAGTGGAGCTGAAGAGGAAGCGGTGGATCTCAGCAGTAATGTGGAGAAGTGAGGAGGACGCTGTGAGTGAGAGTACGGTCTGGCTTCACACAGACAGACAGCAGCGGATGGCAGGTTTTAACACTCGTGTAATAGGCCCTGAGGAGCTGACAGGGCAACAGATCATCTGCTAAAAATACTACAACCAGCATCAAGACAAATCAAATGTGTCCTTGTAACCTTTGCCAAACCACTCAGATGTTATTTGTCACCAAATGTAATCACACCTGTTATAATGTAGAGCACATTTTATGAAAGATGCTTTATTTTGGCTTGGACAAATGAGGGCACAGCACCACTCAACCTTGGTGCTCTTAAGAGCAGTCCATATCACAGCATTTTGCTATGATATGGACTGATTCAGCATAGCTACCCTTTACTGTATAACAGCATTGAGTCTAGCAGCAATGAGGACAGTCTTCACCTGCTTAAAGTTCACAAAATGCATTCTATTTAGATATTCAGTAATTCATTTACATTTTATTCTCTCATGATTCCAGCTCAGTTGGGAAGCGGAAATATGGTTTGTAATTTTTTTGGTAAAAAAACTAAAAAACAAACAAAAACATTTTTAACTCAAAATTGCATGGTAACACAACAGAACAGAACCAAACAGTTTTAATGAGTTTTACTTGACTCCAGTTAGGACTAATTAATTGTGATATGAACTCTTGGTGCAATTGGTCTTAATGTTCGCCAATCACACTATTTTTAGCCATTATCGGCCAATCATCGCTGGTCGATCGATCAGAGAACCCCTAAGGCTTTACACAATGCTTCATTTCTCGCTTTGGTTTTGTGCAGATACACTCCTCTGTAAATATTTCTCAAATCCACAGAGACCAGACAAGGCTCCTTCCTCTCTGACTTTGGCCGTGGTGTTCTGCTATAGGCGTTGTGTCCAAAGTGAGCTGTAGCTGGGGGTGTGAGCCGAGCCCACACCTGCTCCGCTCTAAGCTGGAGCTGTGAAATGACTGTGGTCCAGCTGCGCTCACATGACTGGCACCAGCACTTCCATGTTCACAGGCAGCCTGAGGCCCAGCAGCCTGATGAATGACACCAGCGCACTTCAATCAGGGCTCAGTTTATCTCCTGAAGGACAGATGGGCTCAGAGATGAGATCAGGGATGATGCTGATACAGGAGCACGAATGGGATTATGGGAAATATCTGCAGGGAAGTGTAAGATTGTATTTTGCGACATATTTTTTATTAATGAATTGAGAATGAGAATTACACTGAGCCGCAAAGTTTATAGTGTTGCCTCGCAATTGCAATTAAACCTCTGTCAAATCCAAGCTCATTCAGTCTCAAGGCATAATTTGTCAGTGGATAGAGAGGGGCCTCAGACCTACTTGTGTTGAACGACAACCTATCGAACAGCCACTACTGGCAGAGGGAAGCATTTCCATACATGCGTGATGTTTATGAAGGGTATGAAAATTGTACTGTAGCTATTTGCTTAATTTTCACAATTACAAATAATTACAAATAATTGCAAACCTTTGAATCTAGCTAAGGAGTTGCTGCTGTAGTGTCATTTACACTGTACAGTGGCTTTGTAAAAGTCACAACATAACAGCTGGTCCCCGATGGGTATTTCTGTTTTCACATTTTCAAGACAAACAGAAGAATCAAAAGGCTGTTAATCTGCCATCCTCAGTGTTTGCAAAAGAAATGATAATGAGATTTTTAATAACTGAGACCACTCAGTTTTCTTCAGCCATCGTGTTTATAAGAGCACTTGTTTTTGTGCACGCCTGTCGTTTATGACAAAGTCAACTGGATGTTATAAAATCACTGACGCTTTAAGAGACGACCGCTCGCACTTCATCTCCATGGCAACAGTGCGGCGGCACGACAATGGCTGAGCTCCAGTGGGAGGGAGGGAGTGAGTCACGTTCCTCTGTTTGTTTTGTTAATGGGGCTCTCGGCCGTAAAGAGCCAGCATATGGCTGCGTTTATGGCTCTGATATGAAATATGAAGCCATCAGCACTTGAGGGCTGTGTTTACATTAGAGCGGTCTCTGGCAGGTGTTTTTTCTCTGACAGGTGCATGGACAGTCATCGACTTAACACATAAACCATACAGTGCCTGGGTTTTTGTTCTGTATTTAGAGAATATGAAGACAATTCATGAGGGTTACAATCACCAACTAGACTAACTTACACTTGAGGTATGCTGAATAGTGCATTTTTGCATAAACATTACTCTCGTCTAGTCTAGTTTTTGCCAATTTCTTTATTGCTTTATTTTTGTCTTGTCTATGGTCTTTTAAAAAAAGAGATGGGAGAAGCTTTGAAAAAAGGACTGAAAAGGCTATCTTCACTATATAAATATCATTCACGTTTAAATAATGTCATGATGCATATTTACCTTCATTTTAATTTAAATTTGTAAAAAATCTGTACGTGGTGGTGGATTGATGCAAGTGTGGTAGGGACAATGCTACACTGAACAATCTATCTTCTACATGCTGTTGTGTACAAGAACCAACAGTCCAGCTTACTCAGTCTGAACTACTGTCTCTAATGCAACAATTCAGTCTGAGGCAAAGGTTAGGAAGAATCATTCATGAATAAACTGTTACTCAATAGTAAAACCAATTAGGACAATAACTGAATTGCCTTTGAACTTTTGTGGGAAGGCCTCCTCAGAAAAAAAATATGTCAAGTGATTTTTGTTGTTATTTTTACCATGATATCTGTTAAAATTACCGATTGCAATTCCACACCTCGCACTCCTCCTTTTTAGAGCATGTGAACAGCTATGGCAGCCCTTCACGGACATGTTGTAGTCTATGAACAAACCCAATGGAAACAGATTTGATTGGGATTTCACTTTAAAAACTGTTGATACAGATTAATAGTCCATAAATGCAGCAAGATTGTGTGCTCGTATAGAAACTGTGTTTCTCCTCCAACAGAGCTCAGTTTGTGTACATGTATACAAAGGAAGAAGAGGGCCTGTCTCCTCCTGAAACTTTACAGTAAATTCTAAAATGCTAAAGTGTTCTTTTGATAAACTTCTGAAGAAACAACTAATATGTTCCATTTTGTTCCCTTTTGTTTTGCTACTTGTTAATGCCACTCAAAGGACTTGGGCCAAACCTTGATTTATGTTTGTAATCGGAAACATTTAGAGAGTCATTTGTTTAGACCAGAGCTGTAAATGCAAACAGTGATTTTGTAATAAAAGTATTCGCAGTGCAATTATGTCTGTAATGACTGTGGACCCATGAGAATTTACTGTTTTGTGTACGAGGCAATAAAGACTCAATCAATGCTGCTTACATTCTCGATAAATTTGGGTTGTTCTTAAAATGGATGGATGCTAATGGAGAGAAACAGGGAGGAGACTGTGGTGTGTAGGAGCCAAAATGGAAGACAACAGAGCAATAAGAGCGCTGCCCCAACAGGAGCTGTTGTGGAAATGTGTGCAGTGATTTATGCTGGGGAATGTAATTAAGTGAAGCCAATAACGTCCAGAGCTGGAGCCTTTTCACTGGTGTTGCATCATGGCATGCTAACCCTTACACGACTCATAGAACACATAAACACTCTCTTTATGGGCTCATACGTTACTCAAGTGGAAATATGACACTGTTTACCGCAGTGTTGAATACAGTAACCGCCCCAGCTCAAGAGAGGAAACATCAAGGAAATATAAGGCTAAATGATGACAAAAAAGCTAAACATATAGAGAAAATGGATTTCATGATCAAGGGTTTCTGCTGCTATGGCCGTTTTTACACTTCAGAATTGTGGAGACCAAAAACATAATGAATACACTTCTTAAGAGTCCTGTTTTTTGCGTTTCTGACTTAAGTAATGAACCAGAAAAGTAAAAAGTACAAAGAGGAAGGCTACAATCAAGGGAGAGTGTGAGACTTTACCTCAATGGGTTGGACAAGTTGACACCACTGACTTTTAAGTCAACAAGAGAAGTATTTATAATTACTTTGCTAGCAAATAAATAATAACAGCATCTCCACTGTACTCGTGTACATTTAATGTGGAGGAGTGTTCAACCATCCTCATCTCTGAAGTCTGTAGTCTCTCTTCCCAGTTAGACCAGAGGAAAACCAGATCAAGAATGGTGTATGGCTATTGTGAAGTAGCTAACATTGTTCAATGTGAGATGATGAAGTCTATCTGGACACTTTTTGACCTGATGTTTTACTTCTGTCTATAATCACTTAGTTGTTACAGCCTAATATCCCTGCTCAGATACTAATAAAGTACAATTTACTGTTTCGCTCAAATCAAAAATAAGAACTGGGAACCTTGATTAAACTCTGTTTCCAGACTTTACAACCAGACAGCACATACATTAAAGGCATAATATGTAGATTTGATGGAGACTTGTTGTAAACAAACCTAGCCCCAAGGCTCTTTTCTTCCATAAACTCTGATTGAAAGCTACTCAATCCCAAAAATCATCATGCATTTGATTGAAAATAAACGTCAAGGTTAAAATTATGACTTTCTGAGAAAAAAAACAAACTGTACAACTATAACTCAGAAAAGGTTGCATAGTGAAGGAAGTCAAGAAAAGTGTGCTTAATGTACAACACATACAGTTGAAGGAATAGTGCAAACCATGGGCAAAGCCATGGACAAATCAGTGCATAAAGCAGCTTAGGTACTTGAACATGTACAGCCCTAAATCTGAAATCTTCTTTGCATAAATCTTAATATTAATTTTAGAGATCTTCACTGAATAAAATGCATCTTTCTTCCCACAAATGTATCTAAATTCACACGAGGATTCAGTCAATTGGAAAGTAAGTACAACAGGTTTGAGTGAGTGACATATATGCAACAACACCCAAAAACATGCTTTATTTGTATTTATGTCACAGTTTTTAATCAGTTCTTCCTGGAAATGCCACTGCTCTCATCCCCACTCACTGCCCACTGTCCCCAAGACAGCATCTTCTCCTGTTTGAATATACATCTGTGGTTCTAGACGAGAGCTTTTAGTGGCCACAATGACTTTTTTACTGCCACCACACCAGATTAAGAGGCACTGCGAGACAGATGGTGGCAGCAAAAGAGACATTTTGAGACATGTATGAGCCAAGTCTGGGTTAGCATCACTTGATGAGCTGATGGCAGCGGAGAGATGTAGGAGAATGAGCGCTAACGAGATGGAAATGAGGCGGAGTGTGAGATAAAGGCAGCTGATATCAACTAATTGTTATGGCCTAGAAATATGGTCTAAGGAGTGGAAAATCAAATGTGGAGCTCATACCACACAGCTACGTGCTATTATATTACCCAAAGAGGCCATTTCTGATGTATGTACAGTACATACTCATGTACTTTAACATCAGCCCATTTAGCAAAATAGCAGTTATGGAAAAAATTTAAAGCTTTCCCAAAAATGTTTGTGTGAGGAAATGACTTGCTGACTAGCTGATGCCTACTTAAAGCACAAATAAATAATTGTTTTAAAGGGTATCACCCTTTTAACTAAAAAAAAAAAGAAAATATGAAATAAATGAGACAAGCTATGGAAAGCAATGTTTTGTTTTTTTGTTTTTTGTAGATTTGACAGTTGACAAATCTGGAGACAAAAAAACACAGATTTGAATGACACAACACTAACGATCTTGCAGGCTTTACATGGCTTTACATGATTTATGTACAAAATGGCCAGATATTATTATGACAACAAATCAAACATGCAAAAATGCAACATTGGAAATGGACAAAAGGATCACAATCCACTTGTCAAAATGAAATGTAACTGAGGAAAAAAATAAGAATGTGTACAACAGCAGTCTGCCAGATTGTAATACATTACAGAGAGTATATTATACAATGAAGGTACAGTCATCTTACAGTTGTCAAAAATGCAGGGTAAATGCAGCAGACTCTAAATATACTTCCTGAAGTGTAAACCAATACGTTCCTAATAGTGACAGGTGACAGACCTTGACTCATCCACTAAAGGACAAATATGGAGCTTTTCTTGAGAAACTGGGGACTTTCTATTCCATTCACACTGCAGTATGAGCCACCTCCACCAAGACGCTATGCTCGACTTGGCTCTGGCTCTACATAGCTCTATCTTTGGAGCAGGTCAGACCAGTGGGACAGACACAGCAGAGGTGTCAGGATGGAGATAATAACACTTATCATCACCACTCACTTCATGAGCCACTGTGTTATTTTTGTTATCTCTCACCTGGACCAGCTGAGGCTATTTCAGAAGGAGCAAAATAACTTTAAATACTGATCAGGGATTTCAAACTCCAACAATCTCCAGCACGAGCAGCATACAAAGAGACAAACTGAAAGTCATCAGTCTGAGTCTCAACACTAATATCTTGTTTTATAAATGCATAGAGTTGCATTTTTAACCGCTGACACAGATCCTCTGACTCAGAACCAGTCTTTTACCTCTATTCCTTTTTACAGCAAAAAACCACAACGGTAAAGCCATATATAAACCCACTACCCAGACTGAGTGCTGCAGTAGCTCACCACTCCATCTAGTGGTAGAAATTGACATGATAGGATTGAGCACAGATTCCTATCCTCAAAAACATTTGTGGGAATTTCCCCACAAATATATAATTTGGGTTGAGTCATCGAGACAAGAAAAAGCCACCTCACAGCCTTTGTCACGTTTTAGAGAGCATCCTGGCTTTTCTGTAAAACCTGACCTGTAATGTATAATATTTACACCATATTAGGTCTTTCCACAATGAGGCAAAGGCAACACTATCAGAAAAACTGCTAGACAAAATCAAAAGCTAAAGGCACATGGCTTTTGGATAAATAAACTAAATTTATAATATTAAACATTAAAGGCAAGCTTTTTCTGTTTTTCCCCCCATAATTAGAAAGTCTCATAGAGTCATCAATTTTTCAGCTCAAAAAAGACTGGGGCTTAGAAGATGCTTCTTTATCTGTAATGCTTTTGGATTGAGATCTTAGTTTTGTCATACATGCTGTTATGGTACAGTAAAACTTCACATAAATTCTTTTAACATGACCAGTATATTTACTTATTCTACAGATGGACCTCTTGAAAATGTATGTTCAAATAGACTTCAAACAGAATTTTACCGCAATATTTTATTTAATAATTTCTAGTATTTATTTTGAGTATTTTCCTATAAAAAGAGATTTCAAAAAGCTGTAATTTGTATGTACTATTATTATATCCCTGTATTAATAACAGTAAAAACGTGTCAACCACAGCTGCCAGTTTTTACTGTCAATTTTTTTAGGTAACCTATTGTGTTGTAAAGAAGTCGATTATAATGTTCCTATATCTGCAAATTAGTTTTTTTGACACAACATGCCATTTTCTATTACATTTAACGGCAAAAGCCAAAGACTCCATGGCTAACATGTAGGACTTACGTTAGCTAACATTAAGTGAAGCCCTGACCTGTGAAGGACACCACACCGATCAATGCTTAACATCACTTTCAGAGCATTAACAGGCCTTTCCCATCACCTGCTGAGTGGACATTTATTTTGGTTTATATCCGCTGATACAAGACAGGTGATAATGAACAGGAACATTAAAGCTCACTCCAACATCACCAACTTATGGCAAATTGCTGAAAGGTTCATTTACCAAACATGGTGTCGATACGAGCTGATGTAACAGAAAAGCAGAAAGAGTTTTGCCGAAGAAAACCGGCTCTCCCTGTTTGCTTAATTTACTCTGATAAGAGATGGGATAATTACAGTGTTACAGAACATCGAATTAGCAGCAGGAAAACATTAGCACTCGAACTGCAGTAATAGCCCTGTGACGCTCCCAACGCCTACTGCATTAATGAGTTCAGGGTAAGACAAACTCAAGAGGGTAATGCACCTAGACAAGCACTTTTCTGATGAGTAATGATATCAGTGGAGAGAAGACAATTCGACTAACAAGAGTAATGAGGCTAAAAAGGAAGTTAATTAAGGACTAAAGTTACTGGCAGTTGGTGTTAAGTCATACGTAAACATACACATCAAATGCACAAATGATCCCAGAGTCAGTGATGTGGTCTTAAAACCTGGATAACGAAGGCCAGATCAATAGCTTATAACAAGCACACAACAGAATGAGTGTGTTTTAAGAACCACTGTAGAGTTCTAAACCCACCTTATCTTTTACTGTGACAGATGTCTATAACATTTTGACAAAAAGCACCATGGTCAAATAGGACACATGTTTGTGGTGTGCATACTGAAATAAAAACTAACCACGTATTTCCTATGACCTAGATCATTCAACAGCAGTATGTGACTGTTATCTAAACAGCATAGTGCCTGTGACAAAAATAATTCTGAAGCAAACATTAAAAATGCGTTATTATTAGCTAGAATAAAGAAGTGAGAAAAGCCTCACTTGTAGAAGCGTTATTTAAGAAAACATGTTTTATGATTTACTTTTGAATATGACACATAGAATGTATAAATAAGATATGACACCACAGCCAAGGGGTAACCAAAGGAGCTACTAAGCTATGGTAAGCTTATTTGGACTGTGTCGTGCCATGCTTTAAACTTTGAATTAGCTTGCCTAAAATTGCATTATTAGGGAATGATAGCTGAACTGAGAGAAATTTCAATCACTGAGCACAGATGATTAGTTAGGTAATTATAATTCACTTCATATTAACCACATCATGGGCATCTCCCATGAGAACACCAGCTCATAAGACCCATCCATTGCTCATCCATGACACATGTGGTTTAGGGGTGAGTGGAAGACCAGATCGGCCATTGGTATATAAAACCTCATTATACTATTGAGACAGTTCTTTACATTTTAATATTCAACCTCTCAACAAGCAACCTTATAACTCATATGTAATTTTTTTTTACCAGCCTATACAACTTTAATAAATCAGTTGAGGGATCTTAGCATAGTTTCAACCAAAAAGTTTGACATAACACATTGCTAAACTGCATCTGTGGTACGTGCAATACAAATACAAAATAATGCTTCATGAAGTTCACTGCTTCTTCACCAGTTGTTAGCATCTCTAGCTACATCATGTGTCACCATGGCTAACTTAGTCACATCATATTTGCTGTTTGCCAACCTCTGATCTTTTTCCAGTGTTGCAATTACGCTACAAAAGATGAAGCCAAAATAAAAAATCGCTGTAAGAAAAACTAAGTATTCAGTAGTTTGCTGATCCACCTTGAGCCACAATAACTTAAAGTAATGCACTACTGCATTCTGCCTTATTGGATATTGCTTTATCATTTCTTGTGTGAGTGAAAAGTTGAATGTTTGATTTTAAAGACTGGGCTATCAAATGGACAATGGATGATTTGTTTTGTTGTGTTGTCAGAAAGAAAACAAATATGAGGTGATATCCAGTTTGAGATGTACACGTTACTGTAAATATTGAAGCCATACATACCCTTCTATTCTCCACATATATACGCCTGTACAGCTCCTCGTGGTGCTGTACTCTGTGTTCCAATTTGCGCAATCAACAATGCACAGTGAGACATCTCGGAAGTGTCTCACTGTGAGTTCAGTCACCAGTATGTCTACTTTATTGTGAAAGCATTTGACAAGGGCAGTCAGGAAATGGGGAATAAACAGCGTCTGTTGCAGAAGAGTGTACAGAGGGTTATGTATGTGGAGTGCTACTGAATGAAGGAGCACTTGGATGTGAGCAGCTCTTCTCTGGCAGATTTTTTTCCCCATTCTGAGTCGGACAGTGAAAACGCTTCCTGGGGCAGAGGGTGAACAAACACAGAGCTCTCCACTCAGGCGCAATGGAGAAAAGCTAGAGATTCCTCCTGCTCAGAATAATGAAGCAGAAACGGGCATCTCTCACAATAAAACAGCAAATTCAAGACCACCCACGCCTTCAGCTGAGGAGGAGGTGCTCAGTGAGGTTTTCTTGTGTGTCTACTGGTTTGGTTAAAAGTATTGTATGCGCTTATTTCATGATAGAGGGATATTAACATTTTGTTAATCTGCACAGGGGATTCATTCTCTGCATTTATTATTACATCAACCTGCTGGAGAAACCTATAAGGAGCAATGGGCAGTTAAGAACTGTCTTCCAATCTGCACCAGCAGGCCCCTCTGCACTCTAATGCTACATAAGGCAAGGTTCAAAGTAACAACCTACAGTTTTTTGTGGAGTTTAATTGCTACTTGTTTAATATGCATGGAATGAGTTGCTGGACTAAAAGAATCTAACCTGGTCAGGTGCTGGTCAAGTGCTAGTCTGATCTGGTCTGGTCCTGTCTGGTCCTGGTATGGTGCTGATCTGGTCTATTCATGATCTGATCAGGGTCTTGTGCTGGTCTTGTGCTGGTCTGGTGCTTGTCTGGTCTGGTACGGGTTTTGTCAAATCATGAAGGACACAAATATAATGTTTTAAGCTGACAGTCATCAGTCTGATATAAACACACTTCATAATATTCACTCACACTCACACTGGACACTACTGTTCACTGCTGCAGTTTCCTGTAAATATTAAAATGGTGCATCTTTTTGAAAACACCAGCAAGACTGCTCCAACAACAAGCCATACCATCACCATGTAAGATCCAAAACCACAACACAGAGCACTGCTGGCGACATGTGAATGCTGAGGCTGGACAGTCAACGTCATGAACACTGACATTCATTTGAGAGCAGCAGGCAACGGCCATGAGGATCCAAAGGTCAGCCTTATTTACAGTCAGCCTCATAAACCTGGGAATACAGCACAAAATGTGCTTCATACTGACTCCAGAACACTAAACAGGAAGAATTTTTGAACTAAAGTTGCTGCTACTGAACATTTTTACTATCATGTATACAAAAATGTATTTTAGTAATTAAATGAATAGTGGTCTGTCAGTGTGTGTCTGTAAGTGTTGGCACAGCAATTGACTTGCAGTTATTCAGGGAGTTACCCACCTGACTTTCTAAGTAGCTGGGATAAGCAACCTTGGAATGAGCAGTAAATAAATAAATAAATTCAATGAATACTCTAAAAAGTAAAAATGTCAGCACAACTATGTTGTTATTATGTGTTACAGAAAACTGTTAAAACTTTATTGCTGGCCAATTAAATCAGTAGTTGAGATATGACTAGTACAAACTGTCTCTCTCTTGACAACATGTAAACTGTGGCAAATTACACATTCAATTTAGTTTGGGTCCTGTAATCAGACTGTCCTTTACACAAATCATCTTAAGGGCTTCCACAAAAAGCATTTGCAAAGGGAAAGTACTTTAGATGAAAACCTCAAGTTGAATGGATGAATCACCTGTCAGTAACCACCTATCGCCAGGTAACTTTATCCGATCAGAGCAACAGTAACAGTCTAGTACTGCCACACCATTGGTCATGACCAGCTGTGGTTCAGTCGAAACGACACAGCCTTGAAGGGGACAAGATTAGTGTATGTGAGTGCAGTAACCCACAAATCTTATGAGAATCTAACTGCTGCACAAGTGAAGGGTCACATCCTACCTGTATTAAAGCAGTGCCCAGATGGAAAAATACAAGACAGAAGCATATAAAACTACTGCGACTTCCTGTGACTTTTAAAATTTTCAACCATTATGGGTGTTTAAAAAGCATATAGTACATGGCTTTATTGTGATATAACACAAACTGGAAACTGGCAAAACATTGAGCAGTTTCAATAAATCCAGGCAACAGCGCTGCAAAAGAAAACCACTGTAAATTGTGCTTTGAGTGAACCATACACATTGAAAGGTAACACACAGACCTGAGAAGACACGGCAAGATTCAAAAGAAAAAGACTAACTTGAAATAGAGAAAAAACCTCCCACCAAACTCAGCTTTCGCCACATGATTCAACTTGCACTTAAATTCTTTTGTCCTGTCATTTTACCAACTCATTTACAGAGAAAGGAAAATGCCAGGTTAATTAATAAATAAATTAGAACACTGAAAACGCAAATCAGGTGTTTTACCACAGAAGTGTTCATGTTCATGGATATGAAGGAAAATGTGTGTAAATGTATTTTAAAAAATGTAATAATTGAAAAATGGCATCAAATAAAAAAATGAATTGAATTTGGTTTTATTTTGTTTCTGAGCTCTACAAGTATAGTTTTAATTTGTGAGATTAAAAATAAAAATTCTGTTTGCTTTGTCTAAGGCTAGTCTGCTGTTATTGGTCACATGACCCACTCTGTTGCAACAGGTTGTCCACAGAACAGTTTGCCCCAGACTCTTAACTTACTGACCATTATATCCTGCTGAGAGGCCTACTGTGTTCCTGATGTACCTCACTATGTAACATATGGCAAGGCTGAACTTCCATTGAGCTCTTTTAAAAGTTTCGAGAGCTACTATTCTTAGGACACCAACAGATGTTTCCACGAGCTAGACTACACACATGATATGCTTGGCAACCCATCCAGCGGTGACACAAACAAAGTGTGAACGGCGTATTAGTCACTTCCACATGTGTACTCCCTTCAGTTACTCTGCTAACATGTGATTAATGCACTCTCTGCTATTGAGCCACTGACAACACAAGTGGAGTCGTTCCTGGAGAGGCCTGTGTTTGACCCTGGAGGCTGTGTGTCGTTCATGAAGCAGATTACTCCTGGTGTGGTCGTCCCGCCAAGAGCCTGTCAGAAATACAGTAGATCCCCATGCAGCCAGCAGCCATGTCAGAAATGAATACAGAACATGGAAGAGGGCCAAATGGCAGTAGGAAGGCCAAGAGCTCTATTAAGTCACCTGATTTCACTGTAATTTAACAAACCAGACATCATTATGAAATATAGCCATACTTGGCCCATCTCTTTTTTACTGGACGGTTCGGGAAGCACACGCTCAGATATTTTCATAAACAAACATTTTACTCAGTCTGGACCTCTCGTCTACAAACAAACAGACTTCAGATATGGCAGAAATGCAGGCTTATTGTTGATTTGTGTAAACAAGCCCGCACATGTTCATGGTACCAGCCTGAGCTATTAGACTTTTGCACCTAATAAGCACACTGTTGTCATCACTGATATAACACTAAAAAACAGTGTAACTTTATTACCTGGACATGCAAACCTGATAAATCAGAGGGTTGTTCTTCCCCTGCTGCTCTCTGTATTTAAGCATATGGGCTACACCACCTAAAAGCTACAAGCTAAATACCACAGCTTACATAGCACCACACAATCATGTGTTCATCACTTTTTTCACCCATGTTTTTCATTAGAACAATGTGTTCTCTTTTGTTTTCCTGAGATTATAAGTGCCCTGTTATGCAGGCCAAGCAATGGGGAAAAGTCATCTCCAACTGTAAAGTGGCTTGTTTTTTAGTTAGCTCATGTTTTCACAAAACAAATATAGGAAATAAGAGATTAGACTCAAATAAATTAACAATAATTCTAGGGAAATAAAAGTTACAAATACACGGTCACTTAGGGCTACTGTATAATCCTGAACCAGCACACAGTAACACACATGAAGGAGCCAGGCTAGGTTTAGGCCCTGTGCTTCCTCATCAGAGACTGAAGAGATTACCCTACACAATGGTAACATTACGGTGCCCACATGTGCTCATATTGTACATAGTAGGTTCAATTTTATTTATATAGCCCAGTATGTTTATGTTTATTAAGATCTCAATTAGCATCTGCAGCATACTGCATCAGCTACTCTTCCTGGAGTCATTTTACATTACAGTAAATACAATTTTACTTTTACAAAGAATAAAACATTTTTACAAAAATACATAATTGAACCACAACATTGTATTTCCTACCAAAATAATAATTTAATATGCTACTATACTAATACAGACAGAGTCTTATTTGCAGTATGGGGCAGTTATTAACATAGAAATTGGGCATTTAAATATGAAACAAATATTGTTTTCATTTGTAATATGTTGTAGTCATACACTATACACTTACAAATTAGTCATATCAATATACCTATACACAGTTTCATCTAGATAGCTTCATATATTTTGTGTACCACACCTACAATCATTTAAAATCACTATTTGTTCTAGTTGTAATATATTTTCTCTTCAAGGTGTGTTCTTACTTCATTGATAAATTTCCCTGAAAGTTGTGTTGTCAGCAAATGGTAAATCGTTTGCAAATATTGTGTACAAGAGATGCCCCATGCAATTGCCTTGTGGCATTCCATGTTTTACAGTTTTGATGTCTGAATAACTGCCATTATAAAAGACCAGTTCAGAAATAATTGCTAATAAACTTTACAGCAGATTCTGCAAGGCCATAACATTCAAGTTTCTTCAACAAAATCTTTTATTAAGTCTAAGGCTGCAGAGAAGTCTAGTAAAACAGTTCCTATTATATTGTTATGTTCCATTGCCCATAATCAGTCATCTGTCATTTGGGTTAATGCAGTTGCAGTGGAATATTTAATATTATCTCTGTATGCATATTGACAATTTGTTAGCACATTATTGTCTTTGAAATGAATGTTCATACATTATTTTTTAAATAATTTTCTCCAAATTGGATGGAAACTAATGGGTTGGGTATTTATTTCAGCAAATCACTCAAAACACCCAGCCGGGGAAAAATAAAAACCTCAGGGAGAACCACAGAAGGAGGGATCCACTCCCAAGTGCAATAGATGTGTCCAGGTAATAAACAGCTCGAGGAATGTCCAGAAATACATAAGCAACATCGGCTAATGGTATAAAAAACATCTATTGTACATTAGTAAAATATACAGTAGAATACCGACCTTCTATAGAGAATGATACAGTGATATTAACCTGTGTGCTGATATTAATGAATGGGTCCTACAGCTGCATCAGTATTCCTGCAGCAGAGCAGGAGTTAAACAAGTGCAAGTTCTTCAGTTTTATTGTTCCCACATACAATGACAATAAAAGTCATAGTAGTATTTTAGTGTGAAGTGCCCCTAAGTGGAGAATATACCGTCGGAGCTGGTATCAGTCTGCTGGGACGTGAACAGTCTGGACCCAGCAGTAGTCCCCCATGGGCTTCACAGTGACCCACTGTTTACAGATCCTTACAGACAGGCTCCTCATAGGCTCAAGGCTGCTCAGTGTGAATGAGAGCTGCTGACACACATCAACATCTGAACAGCACTAGGATCAATGTATCCAACAACAGACAGGCCCTGAGAGGAACTGGGACAAGACAGGACCTGAGCCACTATAACACATAGAAGACATGGCATTAGCATATGTATTTTCATTCCACTGCATGTGTAGTGCACTCATTTCTCTCATTGTCTCATTTTTAGTCAGATTTAGTCTCTTGATTTTTTTATCTACAGAGACAGAACAGGATAGGGCAAAGGAACAGACATAAAACTTGAATAATTTATCGAGGGTCGGTTTTAGGAGCAAGGCAACATTTTTAGTTTAAAAACAAGTGTATGTGTACAATAGGAATATTTTCATACACTTTCAGATATTGTTTTTCTCTTCAGTTGTAAATAAATGTGTAAAAGTGACGTGAAGCTGGAAGCAATATAGGCAAACTCAATAATGATAAGAAAACACTGCTGCCTCTATCAGATGAATGTGGATTTTTTTAATTTTTTTTTGCCATTTCTTTGGGAAGGGTCTATATAGACGTAAACCCTACACTGTGTACTCCAAGAAGGCACAGCTTGTGGAGTAACCTGGTGGATGTCAGAGCTACACTACATGATCAGACAACATACAAGTCACATTATTCATGTTGTGAGCCTCCCTGTGCCATGCGTGTCTGAAGTGTCGTGTTGTGTGTGGCCTTGTGCGCAGCCTGGTCTTGTAAATCAAAGACAGATAAATAAGTAAAAACAACCGGCCAGGCTTTGTTTCCGTGGAGATGACAGTGGGATCGTTGTCTTCACTGATTGGCGCAGGCAGTGGTTGCCATGGCGAGGGGGGTGGGGTGGTGGCCGGCAGTAAAAGGCCATGTGAGGCTGTGGTCACTAAGAGAAAGATACAGGCCACTATCAGGTTGAGACACAGACAGAGACACTCAGCAGAGGTGGACAAAACACACATGTGACCCCCTGCCCTCCATCCACAGAGGCTTAAAGACACCTGCTAATCAATATCTATTATAAACCAATGTTATTTTACACCTAAGTCAATCTTACATGCTATTTTCATTTTACATTATGTAGCCTACACTTCAATAGTATCATATTTTATTCGCCGATGAGAACCTGGTATTAATGTTTATTATTATTTGCTTAAACGAGGAGTATGCAATTTTTTATGCATCTGAAAAAAGAACTGTTTAATCACCTAATAAAATATCATAAAAGGAATCGTCTGCGGAAAAAACAAGACCTTAAGACCTCATCTTGGAATTATTAACAAGGAATTTTCGGTCCTGAACAAGAGCTTTGGCCAATCACATGCTCGCTTCTTGAAACAGGAGTGCTCCCATTGGACGACACAGCTTGTCAATAAGGAAGTAACTGCTACGAATAAAACAGAGAAAGTATATATTCAGCGCAAGAGAAACAATGTGAAATGGATAAATGGTCAGTATTTTTTGTTAAAGGAGAGGTCCCTCTGTTTTTGGGTGTGAGTGGTGTCTGAGATGGGGAAGACAAAAAGACAAGTTGCTTCTTGTCTGTTGCCTGTGGTTATTGTGAGAAAAACTGAGTTCTTAGTGGATGACCTTTAAGTTTTTATCATCTCCCAGTTTTAATATTTGTACGTGTTTTGACCTAATACAACAACAGAACTAAATTTTCACATTCATATGACTTTTCCAGCTAGAAAGCATGTTATACCAATCTGCAGTATCCTTAGCTTTAAAATGACCCCTTTGACCCAAATTGACTTCACTTCACTTTAAAATGATGTAATGCTACATTTTTTTTTGACTTTGTGCTTCAAAAAGCCCCTACGCTGCTGAGAGAAGAATAAAAGACTAAATGGCCTCCCACTGTTCTAGAATTATCCCTGTGATTGTCACTCAACCTTTCCTATTGTACATTTTTCCCAGTAATAATCACACAAAGCTTGATTCTGTGAAACCTCACCACCACTGTGTGCAGAACCCCTCCTGTCGGTCTTTGTTGGATCTTGGCCTGTGATTGGCTGCTCTGGGCTGCATTGATTGGCCCCAAGGCAGCGCACGCAGATGTATTCTCTTATTAGTGGCTCCTAATGCCTGATCAGGAGCGATTAAAGGTCTGCCGCTGCCTCCAGCCACAGGATCATTTAGAGAGGCTTTGTCAGAAGTGGACGGATGTAATTACCCCAGAACCACACAGTGGGACCCGAACTAACGCTGCTCCGTCCTCTCGGAATGAAAAAAGGCTCCAATGCTTCATTAGTTTATGTAATATGAGGTCATTAATACAAATGAACTCAGTGTTTTCATTTCAGATAGATGGGACTGTCAGCTGAATGGGCACGAATGGCTGTATGTACTGCTGCAATAAAGAGTAGAAGAAGAAGAATTGGTAAATGGCTGCCTTTATAAAACACTTTCCCCCTACTTTGTTCCTTCTTAGTCAGACCTTGTTGGCTTGCATGTCCTGCTAGAACATTTAATAGACAAAAACACATAGGGGCTAGTAAAAAAAAAACAAACAAAAAAAGCATATCAACTCTAACAGACAATTTAAAAGTTCAAATTAAAAAATTGGTTAAAGTGAAAGTGTTTTCAGACTCATCACAGATTGGGTAAGAAACTTTTTGCATGCCATCAAGCATTTAATAAAAGAATATATTTTTCCTAAGGAAGAAGTTTAAATATCTCAGATTTATAAATACCTTCCATAGCTAGCCACTTAGAATGTGTATCTCTATGAGCAGAGATTGTACAACTCTGAACAATTGTTTAATATTTATTATTAAATACCTTCAAGGCAACAGTTGTTGTTGTTGTGTTGAATTAAACTGAATTGAATTCAGCCATGGACATTTAGTTAATAGAAAATGCTATCATTTATTTTTTCCTTGTTATTTTGCTTTGTAATTGTTTATTCCCACATAGTCCATTTTAGGACAAGATACAATGAAAATGAATTCAAGTCCATTTAATATCAGCAGCAGCAGAAAGGTAACAGTGTTTACCATCCAACAGTGAGACCACTACTGAAAATCTACTATAAATATATCTGTCTAACTTCAGAAAACCTTTATTGAAAATGTTTTTTGAAGCCTTCTGTCTGAATGTGGAAGTCAGCAGACAACGGCCCTGTCAACACCAGTCTTATGTCTATCACTCAGTATTAGGTGTTATAACAGCGCAGGGAAATCTTTAAGGACTATATCTTAACTATTTGTTTTGTTTGAATTTATTATTTTAAAATGACAAGGGAAGGGTGTTCACTTTGTAATATCCATACTGGCCCGTAAATCTGCATGGACCACTTATGCCTCTGACTTCTATGTGTTCTATGTGTAAGGTATTTAGTATTTGCATATTTGGGATGTTTTGGTTCGCTCATAAAAATTAATGTGTCTATTTACGTCAATCCCTTACCTCTTCTCTCATTAGATTAGCTTGTCTAAATCAGTCATTAGAGTTGGACAATAACCTATACATGTATTTAAAAAGTCTGGATTCAGCTGGACTAAGGCCATAATTGAATTTTTCTCAGGTGTAAACGTAGTTACATTGAATAGCACATTGAAGTGGGCCTTTTTTCTAAGGAACAAAACTTACTGGATCATTTTCTGTTTTCAAAGTAAATGAATAGAGTCACAAGTAACACCCCCTTATAGGTCCAGTGTTACTTATCTATCTCACTATGTAACAGGAAGTCAGAACATCATCATGGGAGCCATTACAGTAGTTTGGTAAATATATATTTTTGGAAGAAGTCTGCTCCATCCATCCAGATTATCAGCAAAGTCAGAAACTTAAAAATAAATCATGTGCAAGAAGTTTTTTGATGATGATTCATTTGTCTCTTCTCAACTCAAACTAGAGCTTTTAGTTCTACCTACATTTCTTTGCATATTCATGCCCTCTGTGCAGTTCCGCCATAGAGCCACCATTAGCTTGGCTCACAGGGCTTTTTAAATTAGATTTTTGACTGAGCAGGAAAATCAATACAAATCCGGGCCGCTCGTCTCTGAATGATGACCTCGCATTTTCACAATAATTTCTTATCAATCATTTAAACTTAATCAATAAGACCACGGCTTTTACGTCTGTGGGCCACTCTCTTTCAGATTTCACACTGAACCAGATTTGTTACATGCCATTTAAGGAGATAGCAGATTAATGTATTCTAATACAACACACAGGATGTGTCCATTTGTAGCCTATATTTAAGTAGCATGTGTTTGATGATGAATAAGCTATTCTTTTGCTGACTTGAGGCAGGTTCAGCTTATTATCATTAATTAAGATGACCTTTAATATGTTAAAATCTACTGAGGAGATTGTAGTTAAAGGTTAATGATAAATTTGAGACAAAGATCAGAGAGAAATAGAAAAACCAAAGGTAACCCTAAAGCTGATTAAATTAGCAAATGGACAATGGAAACTGTTGACTGATATGGCATTTGTACTAGCAAATCAACACTTTGGTTGTTATTTGGCATTTCTGCAAATCCCTGACACATGAATGATGTTAGATTTTGTGAGGCATGTCCTCATGACGACGTCTACCTTAGTGAAGCTCAACAACCATCAAACAATTAAAGATGCTCCACAAGTCTTGCTATTCTTGATTTTTACTGTCTTAAAATAAAGTCTCACAAAGTGCCTTTTTAAACTCTTTTTCACTATAAACTCAGTTACCTCAGAGAACGGACACAATGGTGAGAGCACTCACTTTGCAACATATCACATATGGCAAAATGCTAGTCTATAGTTGGCATAATCAGCCTAACTATAGTATATGTAGCATAATTTGGTTAATGAATTTGAATAATAAAATTATGAATCTCGAAAAAAGAAAAATGATTAATAGGTGCATTCCTGTGAAAAGCTGTGAAGCAAATAAACTATGTAGCCTGAGAAATAAGATATACTTTAGATTTGAATACATATACAACATTCTACACTACTGCAGACAACCACAGCAACAGGACACATACACCTCTGACTGATTGGGCAGTGCATTTATAGCTGTTCTCTATTTATCTATAACAGGTCTAAACTCACTGGTTCACCACATTACCAGAATAACATAGGATGGACTCCCAGCTCAACTTTGAACTGTTTTTGGAAATGTGGCTTATAACTGTACACAGCAGATATAGTACTCCTCACTATGTTTTACATCACTCAGAAATATTTCTCATGAAATTCAATTCAATATAAAAAAATTATCATAAAAGGGCATTCTGGCTTAACTTCTTTTGCAATATAATAGCACTGCAGACACCTGCCAACAAGACAAAAAACAGGCTCAATATGTGTTATCTCTCAACCCCAAGAAGGAGTAAGCCCGAGACACAGAACAAAAAGCCTTCTGCCAAAATGAAATAGATACATCTAATCAAAGAAAGCCCACCGAAATGATTATAAATGGTCCAGACGGATTTTTTACCAAGTGGAAATTGCTGTGAAGGGATCCCAGACTTTTTTCACCGTGAGAAGTAAATGTGTATGTCTGGCCTGGCTGAGGGAGGAGGCACAAGTCTTTGCACAGTTAAGTGCTACATAATTGTATTATTGGATTATTTATCTACGTAAAATTCATTTAGAAATGTATTTACTAAAACTTTGATGCATCTAGACTCCTTCAGAGAGTTCATGTCATCATATCTGTGGTTGTTCCCTCTCTATTGTTTCTATCCGTCAACATCACTAAACTAAGCTGAGAGTGGCTAAAACACCTGTTAATCCTCTTAATATCACTTAGAGAGGCTTGAAGTCTCCGGACACAGCTCAACAGCTCCTCAACGTTCTCCCAGGACTGTGAGCATGCACGTAGAGCGGGTGTGCACGTCCGCAGGATCCCATTGATCTGAGCTGGAGGGAAGCAGTCGTCTTCCAGCCTAACGTCGAGCACAAAGCAAACACACGGCACCACGTTATCTGATGCGGTTGCTAGGTAACCGTTGGGAGTCACACACACACAACACAATGGTTTGTTGGTATCCAGCTGTGTCAGCAGTGGGTCCGCCAAACCTGGAGCAGCATCCAGACGCAGATTGTGAACAATTGTGAAATATTTAAGGCTTTGAATAATCCCAGAAATAATATCAAAAGGAAGAGGAAAAGTGGCTCAAACAGGGCCCTTTCAAAGTGGAATTCTCAGGCATCATACTTGTGCCATTACATATGTCTTTTTTTTATCTGATTTTTTTTTTCTTTTTAAGATATTCCTTTTCAGATTGCATAATTATTTAACAAATAACATATTCATAATTAGCTGTGTTTTCAATAAAGTCTCATTTTTTACTAATCAAACATATAAGGCCTTTATTATGGCAGGGTGTTGCTCTTTGAAACCAGAATTAGTAGGGTACAATCAGGGATAAAATTACCCAGAGTATTGTGCGGTAACCTAAAGGTGCGCTGTTTTAAACTGACACATAAGTGCTGCATTGATTATTCATGTCCAGACATTACTTCAAACAGTAACATGGAGCAGCACATTCATTAAATCAGGATGCTCTATGAAAGTGGTTCTCAAACTGTGTTACTCTTGTTTTGTTTTCAGATGTACTCAGGAAGATTTTTTTTCAAGACATTAAAAATATGATTATCTTAAACATTAATAAAGTTTAGCTTGGACTTCAGTGCTTGTCAAACTGTTTCTAATAAATTATTCACATTTATAACAACACGTACAACAAAGCAGGTGGTTAGCACTTCCTGGGTGTGTGGAGTGAGCATGTTCTCTCTGTGCCTCTGTTGGTTTGCTCTGGGTGCTCTATTTTTTGAAAAAAGGTCAAATGAAAAAACATTTTGTGATGTGGTGCACAGGGTGATAAGTCTGATATCCACTGCTCTATAAAGTCTTTCACATATTAGTACCTGCATTCAGGTGCCAAAACCAAATATTTTTAACCAGTTTGCACCTGTTTCATTATGTAATGTATTCTTATGCCAACCTATTTTCAAAGCAGATACAGGAAGTCTAATATAAGGTTGTACAGCCGTATGTAAAATGAGTTCATTTTGGCACAGACTGGAAGAATGTTCATGTTTGTAGATCTAAACTGTTGTGACGCCTGAGAAACTTCAACAAAACAGCTTTTAAAAAAAAAACCTCAGGAGTGCATTCAGATGATTTTGCCTTTGCTCTGTGACTTTGTGATGGACTGTGATGTTGAAAGGAGTAAAAGAAAACACAGCA
The DNA here is from genome assembly GCA_036850595.1 of Rhyacichthys aspro. NCBI lineage: Eukaryota > Metazoa > Chordata > Actinopteri > Gobiiformes > Rhyacichthyidae > Rhyacichthys > Rhyacichthys aspro. The sequence continues at coordinate 2,488,986 of CM072159.1, forward strand.
AAGACGAAGCGTTGGTGCAGTGACTCAGAACCACTGCGGCTTCTCCAACACTGACATGTCGTGACTTTCTCTGTGATAATAAGAAACACAGGCCACTGCACCCCTTTCAGTCTGACAGCTGTTCTCAGAATTTAAAATGACTAAGCTGCTCTGACAGAACCCGGAACAACACAATAAAACTCAACCAAAGACAATACAATACTCACAATTCTGGGCCTCTCTGATAAAAAAGTGTTGTCTTCTAGTACAACACATGTGTAGAAACAGCAGGACAAACAATAGAATCACTGCTAACAAATTAGAAATTTTAGCTCCACCATCTTAGGTCCTTTCTCACACTAGTTTTGTTCTTGACCATTATCAGCTACAAGAAGGAACTAATATAAGGCTAGAAGAGCTTCATTAACTGATCACTGAGATAGATTCAAATCATCTCTGCAGCACAAAAAAGCCACCCCTTCATCCAATGACACCATTAAGCAGACTGAAGAAATGTAACACAACAGAAAATAACAAGGTGTGTATGATGCTGTGGAGTCTGTGCTTTTCCAACAGTGAAAGGTTTTCACACCTGAAAGTCTGCATCAAGAGCTTCTGAACTGTCCATTTAGTCTGTTTGGCTCTGTAACATTTGGTTTCACATTTTCTGACACCATGCCAATGGACAGTCCCTCTGGACGCTGGTTTACATTACGACAGGAGGGGAATCTCTAATGCATAGCGTTATAAATAATGAACTATTAAGAGCACCAGCTTCAAATGAACTATTGTTTAAAGTTGTTACATCCCTAAATAAGAAATCGTCTGCTGCACAGAAGGACTGCATGGCTAATCTATGAAATTCACAATCAGTCATAGGTTTATGTCCTCAGGCCTGTTCAGTTAACATTCTTGTTGTTTTCAAACACTGGTTACCAAATTTTTAATAAGCAATACTGTGCATGATTCATTCCTAGTAGCAAGAGCTCATCTGTCAGGGCTAGGCTATACAATAAACATGTTCAATTTTTTCAAATGAGAGCAGCCTCAACATTCTGTAAATATAATTCCTCAGACATGGGGCAACAAGAGTTATCTGTAAAAACACTATATTGTAACATCTTTTTCTGCCTTGGATGACTTGTTGAACTAACAGCTCCAGCAAAAACAGCAGCACAAAAGCAGCACTCTGTCACAAGCCCGCAGGGCAGGGGACTTACCCAGTGAGGACCACCACGAAGTCCATTACGTTCCAGCCGTTGCGGAGGTACGAGCCTTTATGAAACGCAAAGCCCAGGGCGATGATCTTAATGGCAGCCTCGAAACAGAAAATTCCAATAAAGTAGGGCTCTGTGTCGTCCTATGGAGAGACAGAAGGGACAATTCATGAGAGCGGTGTTTTGTTGGTGCTAAGACAGAGGTTAATGAAGCGATGAGAGAGACAGGGTCTGAGAAAGAAAAGAAGCATGTCTTTTCACTTTAAACAGAGATGGTGTAGAAGTGGAGTGCTACAGCAAAGCAAACACAACTCAATCTTTCATTAGTTAACGCTGTACTTCCAACCTGACTGTCCAGATGGTCTGTTACGCAGAACCGTCTGGTGGTCTTCCACAGAAAGCCATTGCAAAGGGCAGATACTTCAGTGTTACATCAGTGTTCTCATACTTTTCACACCAAGGAGAAGCTCTCCAGACTCTCCAAGTACCACATTCATAGCAGTCAAATATAGGTGTGTGTGCCTTTTAACTTTTACACATTTACATTGCCATATTTTATGAATTCAATGTTTATTATTGCTATATTTGTATTGATTCTGGTGTGTTGCCATGATCAAATATTTACTTTTTGAAGTCACAACTGGGGTCACTTTTTGTGACTCCAAAAATTAATAAGGATAATAGTTGTTGCAATAATATGTTTCATAGCCAGACACACCGTTACAGTAAAACTACCACTCACCAGGTCATTTTATTGTGTCAATGCTTTGTGATTTACATTAGTATTAATATAAAAGTAACCTCAAACCATTGACCATTGGTCCAAACCAGCTGTGGTTCGAAAGAAATTACATTATTCTGAGTAGGATAACATGAATTTCAGTGAAAAAATCCAGTGAGTTTGTGAGTTCATACAGCTTACACTTGCAGATAACTCTACATCATCCACAGTAACATCCCCACAAATGTTGTAAAACAATTTTTTTCTACACTACAGATTTTTAGCATTGAGATTTAAGGGTTAAAACTATTGGCTTAAGTGGCTATCATTTATGAAAATTTTCAGCTAGTTTATATCAGACTCTTTGTGTTTAATATTAAATAATAATTAAGCAGCCGCAATATTTATGAGCAATGTAGTGAATGCAATCGTGCCATGCTTCAGCATTCTGCTCCGCAGCTGGCATAAAAAGGTAAAGCAAAGTAACTAGGGCAGACATTTAACTGACCCAACACTTTCCTGCAGTGATGGGGCTTTTACGAATATGGTTTGTCTCTTCTGTAAATGAGCAGTAAAGCAAGTGTCAACTGCTGGATTAATGAGGAGACAATACGAGGCCTATTCCTCCAGTCATATTCTATTTCTCAACTCCACCCAGCAAAGTGACAATCTTGTAAAGACTACAACACAATAAAAGGCCAAACAAACTTAAAGAGCCTGTCTACTGATATCATTGCATGATATTTCTGCCCCCTTTACACATTACCTTATGTCGTCTAGAACTATACTGTAATAAAGTCCTCTTGAGACCTGGAACTAAAATCTGGGCAGTGACAGCAATAAACATGTAATAAATGTATCCTCAATGTGTCCTGAGATATCAGATCTAAAGACATTTGGAGCTGTCCTGTGTGGCATGTATCAGGATGATCTCAGATCTCTGTGGAGGTGTGTAAAAGGTTACCTCGGTCACAGGTTAATACCAGGTGTGAACAGTGTTGAAAGAGATCAGATTGGAATAGAAATGGAGCCAGAAGAATGACAGAAGCAAACATAAGCCATGATGCATGTGCCATGGTCTGCACAAAGGAGTTAAGACGTTAACACATGTTGGTAATACTGTGAAAGCCACTACTGCGTGCACCATATACAGATTAGTAGAACTGGAGCTGGACTAAGTGTCCCAAAAACAAGAAACACCCATTTCATAAAATAAATAAATAAAAAAATAAAAAAATTATGACACATGATTGTTTATCACAAGAACAAGACAATCTGCTGTTGTTTGTTCCCCTTTTAACAGGCCACAGTGTTAAGCTCTATCGTTTTGTAACTGGAATCACAGCATACCTACACTTGTAGGACACTTTATACTCCTTCTAACAATGGAAACAACACTGAGCCAGTAGTTCCGATCATTCTGGTATCCAGCCCGACATTTGCCTCATCATATGTGCAACAGCCTGCAGCAGTGAGGACATCTCAGCCTAACCTCTCCCCTACTTTTGTCTCCAGCAGCACCATTGTAGTAGGACCCTGACAGACAGGACCACATCCCCAACCCCCAACGTTCTCGTTGCTTTTGCTGTAAATACACAAGCTCAGAGACAGCCACTAAAAGAAACGCGACCTTTCCTCCCATGACTGACTACAGCTCATCAAGCGTGAAGCGAGCACAACATGAAGCAACAGATAAAGAGGCCAATGGGAGCTCGCTGCTGATGACAGGCATTCAAAGTGACATACAGTATATTCATATTACTTGAGAAAAGGTTCCTAGACAAAACAAGTGTTATGTAACGTCAAGGCTGGAGGGCTGCCCGGATAAATGCCTGCAGAGACTGTAACATCTATTATACATATGTTTAAAATATCGCTCAATTATGAATGTCTCTGAGACGAGGGTTGGGAAATCTCCAAGGAACTAAAGACTAAAGAGATCTGAAATATCGACACACAAGAGCAATGTCACTCAGCGACTCACTGCTGCAACTTCATAAATAAAAACTAAATGATGTAACTAAAACATATCTTAAATTTCAAATGCTAGTATTTCATATGAATATTTAGAATATAGTTGCTCTGCAGAATGGATAAAAGACCAAAGAAATAGGAATCAATTTATAGTATTCATACAGGAATAAACTGTGGACAGTAGTGGTGAACAGTGACTGAATGATATTAGCCATTTTTTCATTTCTACACAAAGAATTGGTCTAGTCCTTGTGGAATCCTTCTGGACAAAAAAGCACAGAATAAACTGCCTCTGGACACCTCTGGAAAGATGTGCAACCAATCAGTGAAACAAAGCCCTGCATCATCCCACCCCTTTTTGGTCTGACAGAATTCATTCAGTCACTGTCCACCAGCGTCCCCCATCACTGTACAGCCCACTGGATCAAACCTAAAGGGACTGAGGGGAAAGGACTATGTATTTGTACTATTGATATTTTTATTACATACTTCTGCAGTCTCTTTAGATTGTCTGTAGTGTCTCTCAGTGTCATGTTACTGGAACAGTTTAAACACTGGTTCAGCTTGGGTCCCAAGATGACACCAGAGTCATTGCTCTACACATAACAGATCCATCAAGTATCATTTTACCCCAAATGGGTTTAAAACCTGACCTTATTGCCTCGGCTCAAACTCTATTTCAGACTACATGTCACACTGGAGTTGGCTGGAGTTTGGCTTGAGTGGCATCTAAAAGAGCAATTAAGGAAAACATTTGGTTTTTACAAGTCATAAGTAATGTAATAAAAAATTTAAAGCGGAATGCAAATATCCTACTTCCTGAGTTTCTAAGGCACATGAATGCACTGTCAATATGGCACATCCCAGAACACTCTGCAAGCTGTTCACTCCACAGTTTATCTGTGCTTCTTTTTCTATTCAATTGTTTCAGTGAAAGATGCCAAGAAAGATGTACAAGACAGAATACAGAAGGCTAATGCTGCCTCTCAGAATTACGCTGAGTCATATGTGAGTATCACAGAGAACTTTATTCACTTTAACTAAAGCTCTAAATGACTGAAATATTTAGAACTATTATACACCCCCTAATGGCTTCACTTCAGCTTTCCTCAGTCTCTATAATCAGAATCAGAATTCCTTTAATTATACATCTTTTTATACTTTTATATATCTATAAAAGGAGCATATATTACAGCTCTCTTGTACCATCACGGCTGCTGAACTTGCATGAGCATAATGTATGTCTGCTAAAGAGTTGACGTTTCTCTGTACAACTGTTAGAGCGACACTGGCGGAGGAGGAGGATGTGATATTTTGCGGGACACAGGCTGGAGGCACCGCTTGACCTCCCGCTGCAGCAGTCTCTTTAGATTCTCTGTAGCAGTGTAATGTGACTGTCACAGTTCAAACGCTGGTTCAGACCACAGTGAGAGACCCTGAACTGTGACTGGGAGGCTCCACTGACATATGAGACTATGCATCAGAGGTGGCTTTAAATGTACACACACACACTCTATATACAGTGACAAGGTTAAGTACTAAAGGTAATGATCTGATGGTATTAAACAAAGATGTAAGATGTAAAATAAGTGAATATATACATGTGTTGTTTGAAAAAGTAATGGCATACTTTGAGACTAAACTGAGATAGGCCACAAATTCTGCTCATTTGGATATATAATTGTGCCTTGAAGGTGTACAATACATTTACTTTTCGATCTTTTTTTATCTGAGTCTTTAAGTCCCTCCTTCTTTAAGTCCCTTCTGCTCTGATTGGTTACATGGACCACTCTGTTGTGCTCTTATGTAAATGTGAAACTTAAACTGGTGAGACTCTGCCTTCTCTTACTGAGCCACAGCTTATACTGTTGGCTTGAATAAAACACAGCAATGTAAAAGGCCCACACACACACACACACACACAAACACACACACACAAAGAGGAGAGGGAGACGGCTGCTTAGAGACCATCCCTGAAAAGAAGTGATATCACAGTGTTATAAAATCCCCCACAAATCAAGAACATCCCATTTGCTATAGTAACGTTTGGGTAAAATATAAAAGAATACAGTTACAAAAAATAGTTTAGATGAATAGCTCTACTGTCTTTGGGTCTACAGTCACCAAAATCACATCAGACGTCTATTGCCTCCTGGTTGTGATAATACAACAACAATCACTGTTACCAAAATTGATCAGGGAATTCTTGATGTGTATGGTGATTTTTTGTAACATCATAATATCAGTGAAGTTATTAATCACTTCTTTTCAGTTTTGCACTTTAAAGACGGTCACTAGACAGTCATCTTCCTCATGCCAGTTAGTCTACATAGAGACATTTTCCAGTTCAGGGGAAACCTATTTGAATGAAAATAAAGTTGTATCTTAGTGTCCACATGACTGTGATGGAACAGGGGAGTTTCTGTGTTTTTACAACTCTTCTGCTTCTAACTTCATTCAGACATGTCTTTGCAGTCTCTGCAGATGTAACAGTAAATTAATGAAGTACATTAAAACCATCTGATTAGAGGAATAAGGCTTAAATACACAATATAAAAAGACAAAACGCATATACATCATAAGACCAGCACTTGGGCCCTACATGAGCTGCTTGACTATGCAGGACCAAAACATACTGAAGGGAGTGTAAAAAACAGGAAGAGCAAGACTTACCAGGCGTTCGGACATGGGTGTCTTGTCGCTGGCCGGTAGATGCTGCTCCAAAGCCAGGACAATGCAGTTAGCGATGATGGTCGCCAGGATCATGTACTCGAATGGAGTGAGGCACGGTTAAGGTTTCATATTTCAATATTATATAAAGAGCAAGGTCATAAAGAAGGATAGAAGGAAGTGAAGAGGACAAAAAAATGGCTATCACAAGACGTAACCTTGACTAATACAAGATTATGCCCAGTAAAAATTAATCCTAGACAATGCCAAAATAAGTCTATGAATAAAACATTTCTAAAACCATTAAAGGCTTTTTGTTCAGTTGAATTTGTTGAATATGGGTTACATCTGTTGGTGTGGCCACATATTTGAAAATGTAAGAATTTAGTTCAGTATTTAGACACCTAGATCACCATAAAACTGTGTTTACCTAAGAGAAGTGCACCTAGAGCTAGAATCAAACCTACGTCCCAAATCCCAGACTAAAGCTAGAACTAAACCAGAATTAAACTAAACCATGGCCAAGACTGAGCTAAGCTTAAACCCAAGACTAAAGCATGTCTGAAACACTAAATTCAAATTTTAACCAGACCTATACCATTAAAAGTGATATGAATGTAAAACATTTTGTAGGGTTCATAAAAGCAGTTGAACAAAACAAATCAAATTTAAAATATTTAAGCATATTTCAAAGTTGCAATGCTAAATTCCATTAAATGTAAATGTGTCCACTGTGAGTTCGTGCAGTGGAGGCCTTTCTAGAAACACGCATCACGCTTGACAGTGGTTCAGGGTCCTTCCAGATGGTTGACCACTTCCAACCATTTTCAAAGCTCGGCTCATTCTGCCGTGCATTTTCTCTGGGTCACCGCCTGCAAGTCAAGGTCTATTAAGGCTCTATGAATCCCCAGGGAGCAGCGGCTTATAGCCATTAAGGCCAAGGCACACAAGAATTATTCCCCATAAGACACCACACCATATCACTCCAATTCCACATCAACAACGGTGTTTGACAGTTTGGAAAACAAATGTCGTATTGGATAGTTGGATTCGTAGTTAAAATAATGGACCAGATCAGATCAGGGGCTAAAGGAAGGCCCAGAAAAAGTGAGGGTTGGCTCTGAGAAGCAGGACTCCCACTGACACCTATTCAAAAAAACAATGTAATGCAGGAGTGTCTTAGGGTGTAATACCACTGAGAACCACTTGTGGTTTGCTCTAATTAAGCAAATTTATAGTAGGCAATAAGAAAATCTGAATAAAACCATGACTAGACTTTGAACTATAACCAGAAAAACATTGTTATGTAAGCAGAACTGCCACAGCAAGAAAGCAAATGATTCAAAGGACAAATAAAATAGTTTGAAATGGTGCAGTTAATTTTAGTCCAATAGAATGCAAGTAAGGAACAGTGTTAATTTTGACAGCAAATTTGCAATTGTTTTTTTTTTTCTGAAGTAATAATTTCTACCTGAATTAAATGAAACTACTACTAACCTGTTGCGGCTGGTATTGAGGTCTGAATGTGCAATACACACAGATTTTACACAATTTTGTCTCTTGTTGTCTTCCCGCGGCTCTAACAGATGTTTGTGTCTGATATCACTTCCACGACACTCAAAAAACGTGAGTTCTGATTGGATCTTCTCATCTTCTCAACTCATCCCTCCTCCTCCTCCTCCTTTTGATTGGATAACATCACTGTCTGTTCATTTTTGTTTTGTTTTTATTCGTTGACGAAAATGTCGACACATTTAGTCCGAGTTTTCGTTCTCATTAATTACTTTTTTTAAAAAAAGGTTTTGTTTCATTTTCGGACTCAAAAATATGTCGTTGACAAAAACTATGACGAAAATTCATCAGCAAAATCAGCAATTTGGCAAACTTAGAGCATCAGAGATGGGTTGCATCACAGACTGTTTAAATAACGTGTCAAATGGTGACTTACATTTGGTGACATTACTTGGTTTCATTGCTTGTTTGTTGTTTACCCCCAATAGAGATTTGAAGTTAAAAGAGATTTGAAGTTATAGACTGAGAAAATAATGGACCAAGGGATCATATGCTAAAAGGATCCAGGAGGTCAAACTCGCATAGGTATTAATTTAAAAAAATCAAATTCAAAGCATTGCAAAAGGGTCTTTAGGTGTAACATCACTGATAGAAAGGAAAGATATAATGTACTCAGTCAAACAAGAAAAATCAGAGCAAATACAGGTCTCAACTCCATCTAAGTCTTCACATTTGAACTAGCTATGTTGAACCTTTTCCAAGCCAGACCCTCTTTGACCCATTCAGTTAATTCAAATGTATTTCAATAGCGCAGTTTGACTTTGGCAGTGCATCCTCTTGTTATTACAGCATAGAGACTATCAACCACACATTTAGCCACAAGTATCCACATAGCACACTGAGAAAAACACAGCAAGCACAACTATAGCATTGAAAGAAAAGGCAGTCTTTCTGAGCTGTGTTGATGGTGAGTGGTTGGTGTGTTCACAAAGCAGAGCGAGGAGCAAAGCGGAGCGTGTGGGCGACTTCAGCACCACGGACAGGGCTCCAATCCAGCGAGGCAGACAGTAGTGTGGCACCACCAAACCAAACCAAACCAATCCACCATCCGCTAGCTCCACAGTTACAGGAAGGCCAACAGTATTCTATAGGTCTGAGCTCTTTGTTATAATATTTCAGGAGAAACTAAGACAACAACTAAGAATTATTTTCTCCAAACTTACACACCTAGAAACACATGTAAATACAAGCATTTTATCCAAGGTACTGTCAGGTCCCAGTACATACATGACCACTGCTCTTTACAGGGTATTAAACTGTAAATGAGCACAGGGATCCACAACTTCAATCTCAAATCAATTCAAAATGTTAAACCACGTGTATATTCTGCATTCAATATGGTGTCATGTGCAAATGCTTTGTATTAAAGCAGAAATACGTGATCCTATATTTCTGTCAGTTATTGAAGTGATGACTGCATTTGTTATTACCCAAAGCAATAATGGACAACAATAAAAACAAATAAGCTAGTAAGCTAACTGAGCTAACAAACATTCTTATGTGTACTGTAGAGTCAGATCCAGCTCTCTACCTGCTGCTAGTTGTCACCTGTGAATACCGCACACAATATTTGACTATGTGAAGCTGTGACCATTGAAGAAATCAGGATGGGGTAGAGATAGAATGGATTCTCTGTTTGTTGGGGGGAAAAAAGCAGAAGCACTGGTCTGGTGATGTGTAAATCCAGTTATTTAACTAAGAAATGTGATCATACACTTGGCCAAGGTGATTCATCTTCATATTTAGACTAAATACCCAGTATATAGGCCAATGCACAACTAAGTTTTAAATGCACTGTCGCCCATTTCAGTATTGTTTTAATTAACAAAGACACACTCACAGTACATTGTTGTGTGGACTTTGGATTTTGTTTTAACTTGAAACCTAGTTAAGTGTACTCCTAGTTTAAAATGGTTTATTCTTGGTGTGTCCTGTTCTAGTCCTGGTTTAGGTCTAGCTGTCCAGTACTGCTTTAGGTTGTTTCCTCTTTAAAACCTGGTTTATTAGGCTTAATAAGTCTCACTTGAATTGTGGCCTGAACATGTACTTTGCCACTTACTAGGTGCCCATCCCTATATCACACATGAGGACTGGCTCCTTTTTTTAACACAGATAGACTTCCTGCAGCCTGACTGAATAGGGCACTTTGATGACTATTAGCTCAAGCTCTGGGGGGTCTTTCTGAAGGACCAGGATGGTCTACAGCTGACATTTGGACAAAGGACTTATCAGGGCTCGGCCCAGGGACAGAGAAAAGCGGGCACAAAAGGTGAGGTTTTACAGCACGCTCCTATTGAGACAGGCTTTGTACAGAGGTCTGCAGAGATAAGGAGCAGGTGCAGAGGAGACGAGAGGGACAGGCCACAGGAAGTCCTCAAGCCTGGAGTCAGCCAGGAACCTGTGGGGTTTCGCATTCACACTCAGTTATCACTGACTCTAGAGCAGCATGTTTCCAATATACTCTCAGAACTGTTGTTCATGCTTTAGGTTTAGTTCTCTATATTTAGGTCTGGTTTAGTCCCAGTTTAGTTCTGTGTCAGTACAGGAGTTTTTGTTTTGGTCCAGACTTATTCCTTGTTTAATCAAGTTGTCTTGGTTTAGTCTTGTCTTTACAAAGCATTGGCTAGAATCAGGTTAGTCTAGCTTTTGTTTTAGACAAGGTTCAATTTCAGTTCTGGTCCTGGTTTGGTCCAGGAATTAGTGCTGATCTAGTCTGGTTCTCTTAATTTAGTCCTGGGTTCAGGCCTGGGGTTTACTCTAATCAAGGTTTAAACCTAGTTTGGTCCAGGCTTGGTCTTGGATTTAACCCTTGTTTAATATTTGTTCACTCTTTTTTTGCCTTTTGGACTCTGTGAGACACAAGACAGAGCAAGGACTAAAACAGAATACGATTTGAGTACTGTTTGACACTGTTAAGAGGACTGCAGAAGAAGGTCCACTCAAATCATGATTAAACCAGAACTCTGAGTCATTTAATTTGAACTAGTCTCAAACCTAATAAACCTGCGACCAAAGCAGGACTACATCAAAGGCCTTTGTCTTTGTTGACATTTTTAAATTACCAATTGGAAAATTTTTTGCAGAAGGATGAACCCAGGACTAAAGCTGGACTAAACCATGACTAACACAGGACTAAACCAGGACTAAACCAAGGGCTCTTGAAAGAAAATGTTCTCTCAAAGCAGGAGCCAAGCAGAACCGTGGCTCTGTGTGAACCTACACAACTGTTCCTGAAAGGATGAAAGCAGGAAATGCTGGAGTCAGCTGGGACTAAACAGAGGACTATCATTAGACTGTTGTTTGGCAGTGTCTTTGACTGTACTTCATCAGACACCTGTTTACAAAAGGATAAACAAACCAGGACTAAACCAAGGGCAGAACTAATATCTGACTTGAGTTATTTGAATGGACGATTACAGACACCTGTTCCTAGAAGGATGGCCTCAGGACTAAACCAGGACTAAACCAGGACTCTGCCTGAGTCCTTTCTGAACTTAGTACACAGCTGAAGGATATGGCCACTCGGTGATCCTCTTGGCGTACTTCCGGATGGCGTTGTCCTCTCTGAAGATGAAGAGCGAGCGGTTGACGGTGAAGCAGTTCTGTTTGACAGGGTTGGGGTTGTAGATGGCCATGGTGCGCGCCCGCTGCGCCATCGACTGCTTGTACATCCTCTGTCCGCCCGCGGCGCCTCCTCCCCGGGCTCCCCCTGGACCCCCGGCTCTCCCCATGCCTCCACCGCCGCCCCCGGGACCCCCTCCATACCGACTGGGGAGGTCTTCAGCAAAGCGAGCCATTCTGGAAAGATCCAAAAGCGAGTCAAATCCAAAGTGGTGTCAGTGGGCGTGGAGGGGACGCGCATCACACCCGGCGTCCAAGCATCCACAGCCCGCTTTGCGCTCGCTCGGTTCGGGAGAATTACGCACTGTGGCAAGCATGCTCTCTACGTCCGCTCCATCGCTTTACGCTTATCCCAGTGTGAAAACGCAAAAGTTCACCCACAAACGTCTCCAAAACAGCTGAATTTGGCAATAATCACATGACACCAGCGGCTCAATCTGAGGCGACCTCTGACACCATCGCGTCTGAGTGAAACCACTGGTTGAATCAGTGAAACGCGCTATGTTTCTGTCAAATGCTGCCGAAAAACTCAGCCTCCTCCAGGTCTTGCTCTACCTCCGCTGCTCTCTGTGTGATACAGCGCTGCGTGGGGGGCTCGGGGCTTTTATAGTGCGTCCTCGGAAGAGTGGAAGCGACGCGCATGTGACAAAGACTGGCCAATGAGAGAGCGGAGCGTCTGTGAGCAGCTTCACGGAGACGGTGCAAGGGACGAAGTTCACGGACCTCTCCTGAGGAGCAAAACGTGATCCTAAGCATGTTAAAAAGGTACGAAATATGCGAAAGGCGCACAATAATCTCGCATCTCGCTAAAAAGGGGCATAAAGAGCATAGACCAAAAAGACCGAGCAACATAATGCAAAAGAACAATATAAGAAGAGGGAAAAATATTTAAAATAACTTTTTTTAAATCCCTAATCTGTGGCAGGCCCCAACCTTTTTGAGATCTACTTCTCAGTTTTGGTGAAAGACAGGACATAACTCTTTTTAAAACATTTGGGGTTTTTTTGTTTTTGTTTTTTACATCTTTTGTATCTGTTGCAACAAAGAAAAAAAAGAAAAGCTAATTCACATTTTAGAAAAAACTTCAAACATGATGCAAAATCAGGTCTTTGCGTCAAAGCTGCATCAGAATCCATGGACTCTCTGCTGTAGGCCTGTAGCCTGGTCTCTCATTCTGTTTGCTCTTGTGACACATGGGTAAAATAACACATGTGTCTGGACCTGTTATACACTCAGACAGTTCCTTCTGAGTGGACTGTGTCAGACTGCTCTGGGGTCAAATGTGAGTAAAAAATGAGACCTGTCAATCATGTACTGGAGGCGGGACTTCAGCTTCTTATCTCTCCTCTGCATTCACTCACATTATACATGTACTGTGTCTGTGAGGACAACTGAGTGAAGTCTGTTACTAACAATGTGAGCATCATCAGCTCTAGATATGTTTGCAGTGACTCTCTGAGTGAGCTCTTCTCACATTCTTCAGCTCTGACAGTGTGTGTCAGTGTGTGAGGGTTTGTTCCCCTCATCAGCCCAACAACAGAGCTGGTATAGTGGCTGAATGGACCTCTAGAGACATCTAGTGGTTATGTCAACATTCTCCCTGAATAACATCAGACTTTTATCAAGAGATGTTATTGTCAGAAGCAGTCAAAAATACAATTTATGGTTGTTTTCATTTGTCCCTTTTCTCTTTCATTCTTTTTGTTTGTTTTTTCATTAGAAGAACAGATATTTATAACAAGATTTAACTGAAAGGCTTTGTCACACACTGGTTTTATCTTTGGCTCCCAAAACTCTGGATTATTGTGGAAGCTTAAGATGGATATGCCTGAAAATATGCAGCCATTTTTTAAATCTTTGATCATAAAAATATGTGGAAAATATAATAAATAAAGTAAAGGATTTGATTAATCAATGATGTCTGACCTGTGAGTCCACTCTGTCCTGTGCAGTCGCTCATGTTTCTTTATGATGTGCTCCAGTCCGGCTCCTGGTCCTGGTCCCGGTCTGTTGGGTCCGTCCAGGTGTAGAATCGAGTGGTAGTGAGAGGTTGGGTCACCTGGTTGCCACGGCGACCCCTCCTGCTCCTCAGCTGCACAAGTATCAGTCTCCATCTCCTGCTCGACTTCAGGTCTGGGTTTGGGGCGGGACTTCCTGTCAGGTGACGGGGCCCAGGTGTCCTCGTACTCCGCCCCCAGCGTGAGCATCCTCCAGGAGCCGAACGTGGCCGAGCGCAGGGCTTTGAGACAAGAAGCAGACGTGTAGAAAAATCTATACTGAGACATAGGTTTCACTGACATCTTCAGAGTCCAGTGGAGCAGTTTTCTCCTCAAGATTCTGTTTCTCATGTATCAAAAAGTGGCTCATTGGACATTGAGCTTGTCCTCCTGTTACAGAGTGAGGTAGATAAGTCACACAATGGGCCTCTAGGGATGTCATGAGATGTGTCACTCCCTGATTTGATTTTGTTCTTAGCCAGAACAACTTAACTTTGTTTTAATTACTGCAAATCTCTGTGCAACTCTGTCAGACATTAAATTCTGACCATGTTAATACAGCCCCATTTCCCAAAGTTTATCCTTAAAGAGCTATTTAAATATGTGTAGTAATCATTGAACAAGACAAATAGATCATATCATATCTTTTTATTATGTCTGTTTTTTTTTCTTGTGTTGTACAAATGATCTGAGCATGTACTTTTTTTGTTTGTTTGTTTTTGTTTGTTTAACACAGATCAAGTACTGACCAAATGACAAGTAAAGTGACAAGGTCCAAGAGTAACAGACTAATAACAGAATTATGTGGCTTCAACAGAGATATTTGTTGAGTCAAAACAATGTGCCCCATCTTTAGAGACAGAGGGTTTCTCAGTCTTTCCAAAGGTTGACAGCAGAGGAACAACAATGTTTTTAAAAACCTAAAGGATGTAAACATATTTGAGTAGAATTGAAAAACAAAACAAGCTGTTGGGTTGAGAGAAGCACTCAAATGATTTTACTGAAGCACACGTTCTTGCTAAAGATTTAATACATGAACTCATTTTTTAAAATCACCATCAAACCTGTTTCCACTGGTTTTGTTCACAAACAGTGGAGAGTGTGCAGTGCAGAATTACAGTTTTGCCTTCAAATGTTGCAGAATTTTAATTCACATTTGAACTCTTTCTTGGTTGTTTGTCTTGGAATTTACTGTGATGACAGCAGTGGCAAAACCTGTATATAAAATATTTTTAAATATACCTTTGCTGCATACATCAGTAACATTAGCCAAGGTAAAACAAGTGCAGCTACTGTGAAGACCAAGCCAAAACCAGTAGATGATGCCAGGAAACAGTCCAAGTCCAGTTCCAGACTAATGCGGGGTCTACTAGTGCTTAGAGATGGAGGAAGGAGAGCTTTTGAAGTTACCAGTACAACTTCAAACTAAAGTAAGCCATGTTGTATTTTCTTGTTTTTAAAAAAAAGACATCTACCTTTCAATCACTGAGAAAAGTCTCAAAATAAGATCTACAACCCATTTGTAAACCCTGCTCTGACGCATTGATGGTTGATGGTAACGTAGTCCACTTTACGTCATGGTGTGAGAAGAGATAAACCTACCATAGACCACAGTGGACCTCCTCTCAGCCCATCGAGACCCCTGTGGGACCCTCCTCTGCATCGCTGCTGTCTAGAGTCAATCCGAGCTGGGACTGTAGTCAGACCAGAGTGTGCCCAGTCCAGCTCAGGGCAGGGGCAGCACTCAGAGGGCAACAGGGCCTGTGCCGAGGAGGAATGCGGAAAGGAAAGGCTTCCTGTGCCGCAGACTTATCTCAGCGCTGGATGCTCCTGGTGAAAGGGCTTTAGTTGGGTTTGGGGCTGTGTTTTTGAGGTCTGTAGTGTAATCAGGAAGGGAGCAATCACTGAACGTTTCATGGAGCTCAAAAAAATGAAAAAATGGTGCAGTCAGTGCTTCCTGTGGCTTCTCTGAGGAACTGATGGATTTAAACACATCACATCCTCTGGAGAGATGTTTTCAGGTTCATACATTTACCAGAAGAGGGTGGACTCTGAGACTTGAGTCATGATTTGTTCTTGTTAGGACGTTGTTTTAGGGTAGACCTGGCTGAGAGGCATCATTAAATTTCCCTACAGGGTCAATTATCTGTATAGAAACAGACCATTACACAGTTATACATTCATATTTGATACTTTTATTTCATCTCCCCCCAGGATAAAGTTGTGACAAGGGAACGCCTTGTATTTGACACAAACTCAATGAAAATGTTTGTGTGACAAGAGCTTCAGGTTCTTTTTGTACCTAACAAACATGTCTGTTGTATATCAGATTTTGATCTAATTCAGTCTAAGAAACTGATAAATCACAAACCATCAGCATGAACTGTATGGCCTCTTTCATTGGTCAAATTCACACTAGTTTGCACAAGAAGCAATCACTCTTCAGCACCTCTCATTTCAAAATAAAACATTTCATCTTCTCTTGACTTCACAGGCAGATCCTTGATGCTTTGAAAAGTCTAAACTCATTAAAGTGGAGCAGGAAGCGTCTGATGCCACGGCTGCTGCAGCATTTCATCGTCAGGCTTCGAGTCTGTCCGTCAAAAAACACACGGAGGACGGCTTCTCTGGTTCGGAGCAGGTCACACTCACTGCAGGCTTCATTTTGGAGATAAAAGACATTTAAAAAAAAAAAAGCTCTGCCTGAACACCGCTCAGAGACGGGATTTAAAAACACAGCTTTACAGAGACGAACAACACTTCAAAGGAATGATAAATACACATCACCTCTACTTATTAAATGGTTGCAATAAGTCATAGTTGTGCTTATGTGTGTGTTTTATACAGTTATGTTTTGATTGCTTCTAGTGCAATAAGTTCTCAGAATTTCAGATTTGGATCTTACTTTATCTTATAGAGTTCTTTTTCTTACCCTCTGACACAAAATAAGAACTAATAAAGAATTACCCTAAATCTGACTCAAAGTAATTCAATTTGCTCAATAATTCAATTAAAGATGAAAATGGAGAATAGTTATAGCTCATTTACCTCAAACAACATACCCAACCTAACGAGCTAACCAAGCATCCATGAGGATAAAGTAGAGTAAGGAGGATGGAACCAGAACTCACCAGAGGCAAATTAGATTCACCTTCATTGGATAGTAAGAAGAGTTTGAAAAACAAGGGGATGTCATATCTGTTTGTGGTCAGCCCTGGGATCAAACACACTCTTTCTTAATGCAAGACGGGCATGATAACCACTCTACTACTGTGCAGCTTCTGTTTCATTTAATGCCTATTAAAATTATTTAAAAAAAAGTGAGATATTGGTATAAATGTCTATTTTCGATGACAGACAAATGCACAGGTATTAGATGTGATTATTCACAAATGATAGCATAGTTTTGACTGATGTGTTCATGTGTGACAACGGTTAATTAGTCCTAAGGCTGACATTTGGACACAGACATTGGCCATTTCCCATTGGCTCCTCCAGATTGGACTCCTCCCAGGGTGTACCCCGCCTAAGGCCCAAAGCTGCTGGGATAGGCTCCAGCCACCCGCGACCCCACGAGTGGGATAAGCGGTAGAAGATGAATGAATGAATGAATGAATGAAAAAAAAGTGATGTTGTGCAAATAAAAAAATAAAACCTTCACAAAAATTAATTAAAATGATTAAACAAGGCCAATATCCTTCAATCACAGTCTGATGTTAGTGAGAGACTGAAACTGATTGATGAAAAATGACAGAAACATTTTTTGTAAAACAAGAGCAGCTGAATGTGATATGTTCTGCATGGGTGACTCAATCAGCTGACATGGCCACAGTCATAAAAATCTCACTTAGGTGAAATAAAACTGACCTCTGCAGTTTATTGGAGAAATGCTTTCAAAATAAAACGTTTTCT
This sequence comes from Rhyacichthys aspro, assembly GCA_036850595.1. NCBI lineage: Eukaryota > Metazoa > Chordata > Actinopteri > Gobiiformes > Rhyacichthyidae > Rhyacichthys > Rhyacichthys aspro. The sequence continues at coordinate 2,506,649 of CM072159.1, forward strand.
ATGAACGGCCATCAACAGACAACCATTCACTCTCACATTCTTCCACTAGGATCACTTTAGAGTTACCAATTGACCTATTCATGCATGTCTTTGGATGGTGGGAGGAACAGAGACACTACTTAATATTAATGGGTTATTGAATAAGTTGGCTCAGTAGGTGTCTCCTCCAGTGTCACTGGTGTATAAACGTGTTAGTGAGAGAATGGGTGAATGGATGCCACATGGAAAGATTGAAAAAGCACTATACAATTGCAACCATTTACTTTAGAAGAATTGATAATATCAATGCAATATTCCAAAATTTCATACAGTATGTCACATCTTTGCAGGCCTGGTGACGGTGGTTTTGTTTGTCTTTTGATTATGCAGAGCACTTTGGCCTGTTGCATTTTAGTGATTTATATTTGAAACAGAATTGGACTGGATAAAATGCAAACTAATAATCCTTCATCATCATCATCATGGCTTTATGTTGCAGCCAGTTTGGGCTTCTGACATAAATTTATATCTAAAAATAGTCCAAACAGAGGTAGAATGATCCAACCCCAGACTAAAGATGTTTCCGGTTTATAATAAGTAAAAGAATGAACTGGGACCAAAACAGCTTGACTTAAACCTTTGTAAATATTTTTCATCAACAGAAATGAAAGTCCAACAAATCATCAGTAGAAATGCATTAGTAGTAAATTTATTGAAAAAGATACAACCAATCAGATGGATGCTTCACGTTCAAGAAATATGTAACAGAATGCAATGAAGGTGCATTTTCACAACCTTTCCCCCGCTTCTACCCTTTCACTTTGCACAACAGCCACTGCTTTACTCACAACATTTAAAAAGACATCCGTCAGCAAAAAATCATCCAACTAAATTAAAAAAATAACAGACTAGCTACACATACTACAATTAGAAAACCGGAGAGCATTTCAACATAAAAAAAACTTAAAACTTTCTCTTATTGTACAAACTATGTTCACTTGGATAATAAAAATGAAACAAAAGTAAAACTGTTGTCAGCACCATTTACTCAATTTCACTTGAATTCTTCCAGACATTATTAAGATACCGTTAAACATGCTTAATAAAAAGGCCAGCCAATTTAGAATTACTCACAATTCCTCGTTACTTCAAAAGAAAAAGTATGGCGTCCATCTATTCATCTAGATGTCATAAAACAGACACTTTTCGCACCATCTCTGTTGAATTTTCAGTGAATTTATGATGAGGCTATTTCAAATGTTACAAGAGATAAAATGACACAGAAAAGTGGCAAGATTAAAATTTGTTGGAATGATTTATCAACAAAATTCCCTCCACCCCCCAAGCCCCGATTTGTTTGACTTTCCACCAACCAGCCGTAACATTATGACCACCAGCATGTATAATCAATCTAGTCAATTGTGATTTTTTTGATGCAAACTGTGCAATTTCAAATTCCACCACCGTTTCAATTATTTTTTAAATAAATTAATACTTTTGGTCACAATTGGTCAACGTATAGCCTTATGACAGGGTTTTACAATCTCTCAACCAACAGGAGGCCTTTAAAGATGCATGTAGGAGAATTTGAAAATTGCAACACATAATTTTTTGTCTGTACCATCTTCCAGCATTTACATGTCACCAATGTCTTGTTGTTGAGAGCTAAAAATGATTTATAAGTGAAGAAAAAACAGTAATCAGAATTAGCATTAGCTATTTATTGGCCATTTATAAAACTATTATAACAGGCCTTTTTATTGTGCAGTAGTACCGTAAGGTCCAATATAACCATATAGAGATGAACATCAAAGTGGCTTTAGTCAATATTGGGAAAACAATAATTTAAACACTAATAAACGCAGATTAGATTAATTGTTTAATTAATTAACAGCCACTGGTCTGGACCATGGACTCTGTGTAAATGGGCTGTAGCCCTCAGTAACACACCTGAAGTTTCTAGAAAAGAGCACACAGAGGTGATAGAGGATTGGAGTGCAGATAAAAAGAAAAAAGGCAACAAAGCTATTATGGCCAGAGGGAATATTGGAATAACAATAATTTTGTATACCAGGATAAACAGCAGAAAATGATTAAATGATGTACAGCTGACAGACGTTGTGTGGTTCACTTCTTAGCTTCATTATCACAGGAAGAAAACAGTTCTCATTAATATGGTGGTTGTGGAAAAGTGCATTGTAAGTTTGATGGTGGAATGTTGTTAAAATAATCACCAGAAGCCCTCCCTTTTTCTTTTTGTCATCATTTTAGGACAAATTTTTTGGAGAAGATGCTAAAGAGACGGCTGCCCTAAAAAGTGCAGTAGGTAGTCATTTTATTCTACATTTAGCAGGGGCTGTAGTAAAAAGAAGTGGTCATAATGTTTTGGCTGATTAGTGAAAAAGAAATTATATGTCTAAAAACCCAGAATGCACAGAAGCCTCTTGCAGCACAGTTGAGTAAAATCATTCAGGTCATGCTGTTGAGGTCAAATAAGTGTCTTTGAATGGATTGTGCACTGGTTTCCGATGATTTTGAAGTACAACAATGGTCCGATGTTGCACCGGGATGACATACAGTACAAGTTTACGGATAAAAGTTCAGAGTTCAAAGCGGTGTGCATCAGTTAAATGTGAGGCTGGTGAGAGGGGACGGGGCTTATGACGGGCCGGTGGAGGAGCTGGTGTCTGGTGAAGCGCTCGGCTGCTGCTCCTCAGGTGTGCTGTCTGCCTGGAGAGACGCCATGGCAGCCGAGGAGTATTTACACTTCGACGAGCCACACTCGCAGCTGAACAGCTTGCTTTTGATTTCCCAGAAATGGTCGCCATAGTTGAAACTGAGAGGAGACAGGAGGACATCAAAAATCACACAACTGAACATTTACACTTGATTTAGCTTCAGTTTAAAGATATGCTAAAAACTCTAGCAACAAATCGGAGTAAATAGCACAGACGGTGTTTTACCCAAGCTCCTCTCCTGCTTTAATATTCTCACTGGCGAAGAAGGCGATGTGTGGGAATCGCAGGTCCTGGTGTGTGGTGAAAACTCGACAGGCGAACAGGTTGGGCTCACACATGTGGTTCAGAAACCGGCTGATGTTGCCATAGAAACGGGCATCGATGCAGTACTGGTCCTGCGGCTGGGTGCAAGGATATATTTGTGTCAAAACAAGGCTCTGAAGGAAAACCAATACAAGACACTAAGGACTGGGACATGCATTTAATATTTAAGATATAGCAATATACTTTTTCTGAACTTTCTTCTAATTGTGTCCAGAGGCAGTTTATTCTGTGTCTCTCGTGACTTGTTTTGAGTTATTACTAGGGCTGGTAAAAATAGCACGTTAGCTTTTTGCCTTAATTTTTTTTGGTTCAGTGCGTTTAAAAAAATAACGCAATTGTTAATTTGGTGTAATGCCCCTACTCTTATGTCAGAGTAGCACTGCACATAATGTAATGTGGATGCACAGGTTTCATCAAATCATCTGTTCCCCTTGACTGGTGAGCGTTCTTAATAATTAGTGCAGCTTTATTCAGGTTGCTTTAACTGTTAAAAAGGGCTAAAATCCCTAGTCAGCAGAGGACAAAGAGAGCAGGACGTTAGCTGAAGAAGAGTTAGCAAAAGGGATGCATCTGTTATATGGAATCTGCTATTTAAAAACATGGTTGTTGTTAAAATGAAAATATCCTTTCTTGAATGCGCACTAATAAAATTGTGCAGTTTTTTATCTAACATCAATTACATTGTCGATCATATTGTAATCCCAAATTTTCTGATTTATATTGTGATAGAAATTTTAGGCCATATCTCCCTGCCCTAACACTTCTCCACACCGCAGCACCTCATTTCCATTTCCTGTGGAGTAATTAAAGAAAAAAAACTTATGGACAATTCTTTAGAATCTTATAATATAATAATATATTTTAATTTATAATTAATTAAAATAATTATAAATAATTTTATAAAGGTTTCTTATTTTTAAGTTACTTATCAAATCCTTTTTGCAATCATACTGAAAATTCAGTGTGTTTATTAAAAGTTGACAAGTTGTGCGATAAATTGCGATTAATTACAGACAGATTTGCAATTAGTTAACTTTTTTCAATCGATTCACATCCCTAGTGATTACTATAGGAAAAATGTTCAGATATATGTCATTTATGACTATTTACAACATTAGTAATGTGTAACTTCTGGTTTATATTGCCCAGCCTAATAAAGACAGATGGGGGGAAGATGTGGTAAATCAGTTCAAAGCTAACAACTTACAAGTTTAAAGTTTCAAATGTATGAGAAGTATAACACAAAGTGGCAAATTTGTAAGAAAAGACATTTTAATGATATTGCAAACATTTTTTCCCAATATTTTTAAGCTTTTTTCCAGGCATATAAAGACCTGGAAATCACTTAATGATCAACTCATTGAACTTAATACATCCTTATTCAAAGATTCAGAATATACTGAAGATGAAAAGGTTTCGTTAAGTGTTTCAAATACTGACCTTGTCATCGAGGCTGAAGAGGTAAGCGTCGTTTTGTCTCATCTCCGCTTCTTCCTCGGAGATGATCTCACCCACGTATCTGTTTAAACACATCAAACATCAAAGAGTGGTTGTTTACTTTACATCACAGCTTTGGACCACAGCTACACTCAGGGTTCAGATTTGTGGCTTTATGTTTCAAATATTAAACATCTCTGACAGTAAACCTGTGATGGGCCTAAATATATTTATCCCACAGAACTGTGAATATCTGTAAATTTGTGACAAAAATGGTCTACTTTTTTGGAGGTGAGATTTTTTTTTTCTGGGAATAGAACACTTATCAAAGTCAACATTCAAGGTTTTCCAGTATCTTATAGCTGTGGTTACATATGTGCTGTTATATCAGTAATCAGCAACAAATTCACTATGCCATTTGTTGTAAAAAAAAAAACAAAAAACGAAGCATAACACAATTAGTAAGGTTTGAGCAGTACTCACTCGCAGACAAAGGTCCCCTGTGGGATGTTCTGCAGCGCTCGGACGCCCCAGCCCTTTTTTTTTGTCCTAAAGAGTTGCAGCCTCGCCCTGGGTCCATAACATGACAACAATAACAGGAAACAGAGAATATAAACGTTATGAATATAACTGTTATGTTGACCTTTGTGAATGATTGTTTTTGTGTGTAAATTAAAGATGCCCTTGTAAATAAAATTGGTGCTCTAATAATGCTTACCACTCACAAATCACTTAAACTAATATTAGTGTCAACCTTAAGGTTTCAAAACACACCAACGGCCTTTTAGAAATTATAAAGTATAAAATTAAGTCAGACAATTCAGAAATAACTGTAGTAAGGGGTTTAGTGCAGCTGATCCATTTCGTTTTTCCTCCTTTATCTAGCTTAGATTCTACAAGTGTGGAGTAGTGTGGACTACTGGTCAGCATTAAGTTTGGGAAAACTGCTCTTTTACCTGAGACCATTTTGTACAACGCGATTCTTGCAGGTTCTCCAGCAGGAACAGGCGTGGTTGCACTCAAAGATTAGGGGAGGCTCCTCACGACAAAACTCAGGCAGGAGTCGACCATTCTGAAAAACACAAAAGAGTACAAAAGGTTTTACAGAAGCAACCACACCAAATTAGCCATTATTTTATAAACAATGATTGATTGTTTGGAACCTTCTTCCAATTTGAATTAATGTCACACAGATTTTACAGACTGAAAAGAGATTCCCATTATCTGCTGCAAAATTCACAAAAGGTCTTGAATATTTGCCTTTTAATGCTGTGGTATTGGAAATCATGAATGGGTAAACAATTAGGCAACTAAATCTGGTTTAACTAAATTACAAAACACATGTTAATCCATAATTGGTTGATAGCTTTATATAATAGTTTAACAGCCCATTACCTTGTCGTACCAGCAGCGCAGACTGAGCTGTCCACACATGCAGATACTGGCCGAGCAGTCATCTTTACAAACACAGTACTGAGGAAAAACAACAGGTACGTTTCTTCATCTCATTCAGAGGCAGAGGGAGGGAAGCTTGTTAAATGTTGGGTTCTCTACCTGTAAGTGTGTGATATTCCTGTCTACGTTCATAGGAGATGTCACACAATTTTCTTTGATATATTTATAGTCCTCAGGAAAGGCCTTGCTGTCCACAGAGTTTACACAGGGAATGGTAACGGCCTCCTGTCCCAGGGCTATGTCACTGTGAACAAAGAAAACACTTATCTTATTATGTCTTAGTCCTAGGATAAGTTCTTAAAGCTATTAAGAGAGTAAATAAAGAAAAGCAATTTAAGACAGGTGAGTGCAGTTGACAATCCAAAAATGTGTATTGAATTTTGTAGAACTGTAAACAACAAGTCTTAATTTGGTTTAATAGCTGCTCACATTACTTACAGCAGAACTATTACCATATAACCATCTCTGAGCCACACTGTTAGTGATCAACACATAGCTTAAAGCTTAGAGTGTGAAGTCCCAAACTGACCTGTGCAGGACTTTTTCATGGTTGGTGTGGAACTTGATGTTCCTGTCCCGGTCTCTCCTGCTGGACTGCAGAGTGACCCAGGCCTTGGAGTTGTGGCTGCAGCAGTCGATGGGTGTTTCCCCTTCCCGGTTTTTCAAAAACACATCAGCTCCTCTAGACAAGAAGAGCCTGAGAAAAGCACAGAGCAGGAGATTTACTTCATCATGCATAACATAGGTTTGATGTTGAACAGGTAAGTAAGACAATTTCCTAAGTTCTTGGCCAAGACTAAACCTTTTTATGTGGAGTTTCCATGGATCCCTAACCTCTCAGTACACATTGATATTTGTAAACTCAGTATGACTTTCCAAGGTAAATTAAAGCAGCATGGACATCATGTTTTCAAGAGGAAAATATCCAATCTGGAAAGTTTGGAAGAAAAAAACATGTAGGTTATTTTAGTATATTTTATACAAATAAAACTCTAGGGTCCAGTGTATTAGCCTATTTCTGCTCCCTCTAATTGAGAGCAGTAAAGCTTGTCACTCATGTAATCTCTTGAGTTAAGTCCTCATCCAAAAAACTTAAAATACGTAGAAATTAAAGGTTTCTGTCCAGTTGAGGGTACTATGTCAGTGAGATAGACATGAGTCTACCTATCTCATGTCTAAGAACCATCAAAATGATTTAGAAAATATATATTTTTGGGCTAAAAGTTACGACGTGCCCTTGTAAGTCAAGTTTTGACTTGTGTATATGGGTATATATTCACTGGCCTATCCTTTAAAACAGTATACTGTATACTACTGAATAAATCCTTAAAACTAATTCTGGAAACATTCTGGAAACAAATTAATACATTTTCCTAAACTTACGTGACACATTCAAGTCGGTTTTCTCGTGCTGCGATGTGCAGAGGGGAGTCTCCGTGGATGTTCACAGCCTGAAGGTTGCATTGAGCATCCAAGAGTAGCTCTGCAATCTCTGCGCTGCCTGAAAATGCTGCCCAATGCAGGCATATGTTCTCCTCCTACAACACAACAAGACATGCTAATGGTTTATTTATAGTAGCTGACTTATTGATTGACATAGAAAGTAAAGATTTATAAATGGTCCTATACTGTATGGTTAAAATAGATGCAGAAAAAATGAAAAAAAAACCTTGTCCCTGATGCTGATATCAGCGCCTTTGGACAAAAGCAGCCTCACTTGATCCACATGTTTGTACTCTGTTGCCCAAATCATAGCTGTCCAGCCCCCATCATCCTGAGAAAACACCAAATAATTATATACAGAAATCTAGTCAGAAAAATATACCTAAATAACAGCACCATTGGTTAAATTGTTGTGCAACCAAATGATAGTTTGTAGGACAACTGAAATCAGAGCCCGAATTCTTTTAAAAATGTGAATACAAGTTTCTTTTACTACCAATGGACTCCCTCAAACAATGCAAATCCTATTCAATATGGTTACTGCATTTTGTATGTTTTCTTAATATTATGCAGGCCTACTTAAACAAAAAAATTGTTAAAGAGTGTAGGTAGTACAGACCTGACAGTTAATGTCCATGAGTCCTATGGTCAGAAGATGCTCTACGATGTTGTAATGACCAGACTTTGCCGCTAGATGGAGACACGTGAACCCCTCAACATCCTGAACGAAGAGAAAGGAGGTTGCATTATAAATTGTGCCTCTTTTGAATTTCACAGTCTAGCCTATAATGCCTCTGAATGTTACATCTGCTGTATAATATCACACTGAGGTGAGATGAAGGAGATGACTGTTAGATCTGAAAACAGCTCTAATATAAGATTTATAGTTACTTTTCAACTCATTCAACAAATATCTTTGAAAATGTAAGACCATTGAACAGGTATTGAGTAGGCTTGAGTAGGTAAAGTTCAAAATAAAAACAGACAAGCTATAATATAAATGAAAGCGGGATATGTGGTGATGCACGTGTACCTTGTGAATGGCACTAGCTCCAGCTCGTAGCAGGTACCGCACTATTTCCATGTGATTGTTCTCACAGGCCTCCATCAGTGGCGTCCGCTGGTCCTCGTCACACATGTCAAGGTTCGCTCCAGCCTGGACAGCGACAGACAGTAACATCAAAATGAGAAGAAGAATGACAGGACTAAAGAAACTTTACGGTATAAGTAAAGTATTTCAACAATTTAATGTAGTGGGAGGATACAAAAGCAACTTATTAGGGTGTAAACAGTATACAGTTTTATATAAGAAAATACATGTTGCACATCATCTCACCTGAACGAGCATGTGGCAGATGTCCAAGTGTCCAGCTTCTGTCGCAGCATGAAGAGGGGTCCGTTTGTTCTGAGAGTCCATCTTAAAGTTAGGGTCAATGCCATCGACTGCAGGAAAAAGGGGAAAGAAAGAACAATATTTCAGTAAAGGATGCCTGCTGTGAGAGATGAGGAAAAAATTAGAAGGCAAATTTGATTTTTGGATACTTTTCTCCACTGAAAGTTGAGGCGATACCAGCCTCTAAAACTGAAAAGACAGAGTAAATTAACTAAAAAAAAAAAAGGTAGGCAACTGTGTATTACAGACCTGGTATCTTGTTTTTGCATCATTTATCAGAGTAAATTGGTATTAAAAAACAGTACTTGCACTTAAGATTAAAATGTGTTAGAAGTGTGAAAAGACTTGGATCAAAAGAACGTATGTAGCTTCAACTGATGCACTGACCCAACATGAGCAGGACCTTCTTGAGCTCGCCCTGTTTTGCTGAAAGGTAAAGCTGTTTGGGGTGAAACCTCAGCTTCTTAGGCCTGACACAAAAAGATAAAAAACAAATTATAGATTTTTTTTAGACTGCAAATATATATATGTATATATATTAGGGATAAATTGGTGTTAAATCATACTTCTCGGCGTCGAGAGCAAGCAAGATGCTCTCCAGAGTTTCTCGTGGAGGTCCTGTTACACTATGAGTTAATGACGCGTCTGTCCCGCTCTGCAGTGAGGATGTCCGAGACAGACCGGTTACGGCTGAGGTGTCTAGTGCCAAGCGAACCGGCAGCGAGCTGTCAGCCTTACAGAACTCAGACCCAACGGCAATACCAGACAAGCTGGAAAAAAGTGATTAAATGTCTTAACTCAGAATGAAGGCAACAAGATTAATGGCACTCCAGTTAGACAAAATATTTCAATTCAATAGTAATTTATGTATAAAGAGGTCAGTGAATGCATTAGTAAAAAGCCTGCACAGGAGTCTTGACTTATTACTTTTAATGTAACATTGAAGGCAACTTACTGTCAGCTAAGAAAATTATTCATACAAGTTCTATAATACTAAAACCAGTGTTAAATGTTAGCCTGCCACATACTCACTTCTCTCTAACCCTGTTTCCTGTCTAGCTGTCTGTCTGACACAAAAAGGATACAAGCCCAATAAACATATCCCCCACAATGTTTTGTAAGTAAGACTTCTGGGAATTTTTTTTTTTTTAAAGGCTTAAGATGTTATGCCCAATGTTGATGGCTAACCCAATACTGGTATTACCATTTGTTTGGATGAAGACATCATGAAGCCTCCGCAAAAGCCTTTGAGATATAAGACTAGCCGTAACCATAGCAGATCGTACATTTTGGACTAATGAACTGAGTTTTTGTTTCCTATTCAAAAACTTAAATATACAACAAATAGAAAAAAAAGATAAAACGTCAAACATTAACATTGAAAGAACCCACTCATAATGATGTGAATAAAATCTGGTACTAACCAGATGCGTCTGGGTTTACCTGCCAGTGGTGGTATCAGCCTGTCCCTCAGGAGCAGTGGGTGTAGGTGGGCCCTGAGCCAGCACAGGGGGAACCGTGGATGTAGTGTCTGCTTTAGCAATGGTCACCTCTTTGGCTTTGCTGACCTCCTCCCCACAGTGAGGACAGAAGCTCTGACCCTTGAGCACCGAAGCACAGGCTCGATGGAAATGGTGAGAGATGCTCATGTCTGGTTGGCATTCCATGAACGTCCCCTGGGAAAAGATTTCAATGTGAGCCTATGTTGTGATATAATTAGATACTATTCATCTGTTTCAACATCTCTATAAGGAATGCATCATTTTGACTTATTTTATGTTTCTTTTAATAAATTATGAAGACTTTATAATACTTTGCAATTAAAGTTCTTTCTTCAGTCACTTATTAGTCATTTGTGACCCACTGATTAATCAAGGTACACAACTGTTTGCATTGATGAATGAGAAAGACTCAGGAGAGTTCTTTTACTGCTAAACAAAAACTACTGCAAAAATTTTTCACTTGAATGGTAAAGGCAATGACTGGCAGGTAAGTTATGTTGCAGCCGGGTAAAATGTTACAGCTCTACTAAACTTTCGACAGTCTAATATTTGCATGTCTTTCATGAAAGTTTGCTCTACTGTCAATAAATGCCCATAGCCTTGGGCTCATACCTACAGTATATCAGTCACTGACTGCACTTATTAACAGAAGCTCCAAACTTATTTATTCCACAGTTATTTGGAAAGAGGCCTGAGAAGATTACAAAGACATGGTCCACACACATAATCTGAGGCAACTGCGCTTGAGTCACCAGTGTTTGGTGGAGCTACCTCAAGGTGTGTTTCTTTTTGTTCCCTTTTGTCAGTAGGCCTGTGGCAATGACCAATTTCAAGGCATACAGTGGTTTTAAGACACCATGAGAATCAGAATATCAAAACCACTAATGCTGTTGATATTCCATTCTTATAATACGAGCTGGTAAGACAAGAGCATTTAGTGCCAAAAAGACAGATTTACAAAACAGCTTCTTTAACAGAACTCTTCAACCATTACTGCTGCCAAAACATTAAATGAAAACAAGTTTAAGTCCTTTCTAACGTCATCTATAAACTGATGTGTCCTGTAACACCAGTGTAAAGAATGAAAAATCCTGTCTTAAAGAAATGCACTCATGTATTTGGAAGCTTTCTGTGTGTATTTGACTCTTAAAATTACATGTTCCATTTAGCTGAAATTAAAGGCATTTAAAGTCAGAATCTCAAACCATCCAGTGACTAGTTGTCAGCGTCACTCAACACCACTGTTCTATTTCAAGACATCGCCACGCCTAAAAAGTTCTTGCTTGGCACCTGTAGTTTTTTTTTTCTACAGTCCTGTCATTTATCCTACTGCATTTATTCTGCTCTTTTCCACTCGCTTGTTTCCTCTTTAAAAATTGACGAGAAGAATTTTTAAAGAATTTTTTCAATTAAGATAACATTTTTTTGCAATAGCCTATATCACAGTAGCTGCTTTGGTATCAAATATAAAAGTATTTACTGGCAAATGTGCTGTATCCAATAATAAATGCAATTTCTGAATCTCATAAAAATCTTTAAATCACTTTTAGCTGGGCTAACATTATTATATATATAGTTCGGAATGGCGCTTTTTAACACACAAAAAATACACACACATACACACAAACACCCCGTGGTGCTGTGCTGCCAATATGAATTAAATAGCGCGCAAGTTTGCGGAGCCCCCGGTGTGAATTAGCCTTTAGAATGCTTCGTGTGAGAATTACATGTATACTAGTTATACCTTTTAGTGAAGTGCTTTTTTAGTCAGGTTTCTACTTCTTTATAAATGTCACAGCTTAATTTTTGTTGGACACTGATGGTTCGTGCTTCTTTCCAATCAACCTAACTTATCAACTTAAACCTAACTCAATCAATGTAAATCTATGTGGGTTATCAGTTATGTCCAATGATGTTGATGATGCTCTACTCACGGCTCGACAGAAGTACCCACAGCCGGGGCAGCACTGGTGCTTGACCATCCCACTGCGGTGGTCTTCACACAGGACTAGCAACTGCACTGAGTTGGAGGGACGCATCATTTCATGTTTAAGAACGCCACCCTGACAGCGGGTCAGCTGACCGTCTATGCTCTCTGTTGCCATGCACTTCCTGTCGGCCAGAATGAGGATCTCTCTGCTCTTTGGCGTCTCCATTCGACAGCTGCACAGAGGGAGCTCTTGAGCATCTTCTATTGTGGGTTTTGAAGGGTCTAAAAGAAAATAAGTTCAACTTCAAAACACTATTGCTCACGAGACTAAGACATTAATCCAGGAAAGTGTTTAAGCTTCATTTGTTTTATCTTGTTATATATATGTTTTTTAGTATGCACTGTAGGTACAGTAAAATGGTAGTACTAATAATGTCACATAAAAAGTATTGACATATGAACAGTGGTTACGCATTAAATATAATATTTACTCCTACTCACTCCTAATCTCAGCTATGTTCACCGGAGGAGCAGGTTCCTGGGGCTTGCTGGGGATGGAGGATTCCTGAGAACTGGTCTGAGTGAGCTTCTCTTCAGAGGACTGGGGCTGCACAGGGGCCTCAGTCTGGTCTGCTAACTCGGAGTCTGAAAAAGATGGGCATATATATTTTATTTAGCAACAATAATATGAAGAGTAGGTATAGAATGATAACCAGTGTCTAGGTGTACAGTGGTTTTAGGATGTCATGTCAAGAGTAATGAAAGCCACAAATACCATGACCACATTTACAAAATAGCTTCTCTATTTAACACTTTACAAATGTTTGCACAATAAAGTTATTGAATAAATTTGCACTTGAGGCAGGCCACCTGACATATTTGACTGGGCCCAGGACAAATGGTAAAATCTTGGGATTCCTTAGCTATTTTTACATTACAGTGTTGTAATGACTGCTCATTATGATGAGTTTTGGAGCTGGTCACTGACAGCTGAGCTATGATCTCACACGCCGTGCAGTAATGTGTTAAACCATTTTCTCGTGGGGGTGTAATATAACACTACATTAATATAACTAGAGTCCCATGCCTAATGAAGAGTCAAGCCAATATTACTAACAGTGTCACACATTGTCCAATTAATGTGCATGTTTTTACACAATGCGATAGAAAATGCATGTTAGTACGTATGCAAAAATTACTTTAAATTAACTAAAAAAAAAAATCATGGTAGCCATCATGGGCTACTGAGATCTGTATTCTCTACCAGTGTGTGATCATGGTTGGTACCAGAGAAATACTGCTGATCACCTTTGGGTTTTAGCCTCCTCTTTCGTTTCCTTGATGGACGAAGCCAGGCGTTGTCCCCTTTCATTTTCTTCTTCAGCTTCTTCTTCATATTTGATCCTGTGCTCTGAGATGGACACAATCAGTTCATTTCATTGTGAATTAATAGAATAACTAGAATAAACAGGCAATGAATTATGGTGGGTTTATTACCAGGTCAGACTCAGTGCCTTCTTCCTCTCCTTCCTCCTCAGCCGACTCCTCAGTCTCCTGCTCCTCTACCGCCTAAAGTTATACAAGAAAGTCAGAAGTAGTATTTCGGACAATGACTAAACTAAGTAGTCCATTTTCTTTGAATAATTTATTATCCAAAAGCTATTGAGTGAAATATTAAGCCATTGCAAAGAGCAATTTGTTAACAGTGGGTATATACAAATGTCTCTCTCCGTTTTCTATTTCTTGGGCGCACAATTTCAATATTACCTACTTTTTTTTAGAATTCAAGTGTGACTTTCCAACCTTGCAAAGGAATGGTTATGTGAACTCTCTATAAACATGCCCATAAAGCCATGTGAAATGACAAAAGGAAAACATCTTAAGATTAAATATGAGAATGCCACATCTGAGAAAATATCTTAGCCAAAAACTAGGGTATTCTGCCCTAATTTTAGGCTTATAAACACGATAAAAAAAACCCTTCATTTTCCACATCCTGTCTTTGTAAAGTGAGTTTTCTACAGAGGCCATAAAAATAATAAATTACAAACTGATCTTCAAAGCTTGAATACAGGGACCTTTCTGAAACAGCTCCCTCTAGCCTCTTTCAGACCAAGGGTGTAAGATATTAAGAGCTGCATGAAACTGATTGTATGAGTGTCAGTGGCTAATAAAACAGCAGACTTACTCATTACATGCAATACCAGCTTCAGCCTTAGCTTTCACCCTATTAATTTTTTATAAATTCATGTTATGTTAACTTCCCACCTGAGCGATATGTTCAGGTGTCTGGCTTGTTTCCTGGACATCTGAGCCTTGCTCCTCTTTGGGCAGCGACCGTTCTTCCTCTTCAGACTCCTCCACCTCCGACTCCTCCTCCTCAAACATGTTTTCTACCTTCTCACCATTAATATTTGTGTGTTTGACCTTAAAGTCACATTTAAAATACATCAAATTATGTTTTTATTGATGACTGATGAAATCACATTTATTTTATAAAATTAAAACAAAATGCTCCTGACAATTCCTAAATCAGGACTTGGAAACAAAGACAAGAGCCTTTTTTTGCGTGACAAGAGCCAAGTAAGACAAGATCAATTTCTTGAAAGTTTCAAATTCAAATACAAGTTACTGTATTTATTCACATATTGCTAATGTATGCAATTGATTGACTGTGTTCAATGTAATATCTGACAGTGTCAATAAAATCACGTGTTATTTCTAAAAAAGGTTTTCAAACCAACCTCTGGGCTCCTGGAAGCCTGCTCAATATCTTTAAACATTTCCAGAACCGTTCTCTGCTTGAACACTTTGGTTTTCTTCTTGGGAACCAGGCTGTAGGTTCCCATCCTCCTCTTCTTCTTACGGGACACCAGGCCTCCAGAGAAAGAGCCTAAAGCACCACAACAAAAACTCATTGAACACAGTCTAATCATTATTATTTTAGTGCTACATCCTGCTGTTAGGATAGTGTCCACTGATAAATTTATGTGACTTGTTTGTACCATTTCCTTTTTTTAATATTTTGCCTGTATGCAACATTTTGAGAACCTTTTGAGAAGACGTTAAGTTCGTGACACATGAAATAAAAGCACAACACTGAAGATGATATTATGCACTTAAGGATGTATTACACGAAGGTCTCTAAAAAAAAGTGGAGCTTACAGCCCAAATTCCAGCTCGTATTAGCTCCAACTCAAGAACTGGGGCTAAAGCACTTTCATGAGCCTGGACTCTGGACTCCCACAGCCAAACTAACACCAGTCCGACTTAAAAAACCACGCCATGCGCCTGCAGCCCATACAAGTTGAGCTTTTATTTAATTTAGTCTTAATGGAATAAATGAAGCTGCAAGTGAGAAAGACAGAAGTGACAATAATTAAAGGAGTGAACGAGACCATTACCTCTTGCTGCATTACCTGTGTTTTACCAAAGTCACAAAGTGAACTGAAGAACATCAAAGACCACCCAATACAAACATCTTGAAATGTCATTTTGTCTTATTAAATAATTTCACCAGAGACAGTCACGCTGTGGGAAAAATTAAGTAATGGTCCAAACATGTACACAAAAGACAGATGATAAAGGACTGTATTATTAAACATTCTAACAAATATTTGTAATCTCATGTAAGCTATCATTTCAATTTATTTTTTCAGTTGGTTAATCATTTTTTTGTGGTTAGGTGTGGTTCATTATTTAGATAAAACATTAGAAGAATACCACCTAAATTGAGAATATTACAAAACAATTTTGAAGCTGAATGATAAAATCTTATGTCTGACCGAGTTGAAGTTTGGCAGGAGCTGTGGCGGGAGCAGGGGCTGGTGAAGCTGCAGGAGTAGTTTGTGCTGGGGTGTCTTCAGTTGTTGTGGTAGCCGTCTGTGTCGTTGGCGTTTCAGGTCGACTTTGAGGTAGCTGGTTCTGAGTGGAGGGCAGTTCTGACAATGATTTCTGGGAGTCACTTGCAACATTAGTCTCCATCTTTTCAGCTTTGGCACTTTTTGCTTCCCTTAATTCCCTGTTGAGAAGCTGTGGAGAAAATGTTACATGATTGGCGATAAGGAGAACTGGTGATGGTCAGCAGGTTCTGACATTTGAATTTGAAGACAATACAGACAACATATTTGGTTTCCATAACTGAGCATACATCTACTCCATCATAATAATTATTTGCTACACTTTAACTTTAATATAAAATTTCATGTGATTCTGTCTTATAAAAACAATCTACTGATAGCTTAAAAAACATGTTAACTTGGTTATTAAAATGTAAAAATAATCAATGTTTTCACTGTGAGCCAAACTCAACAGGTAAGCAAGCAACAATTTCACAAAGTTTTCTAAGCTTTTTGATTGCTATGTTAACATTTTTCATTGAGTTGGTTAATCTCGGAGGCTTATTCATGATCATGCAGGCAACCATGTTTTTGAACATATAAAGTATGTTTTCAATGGTTTAATGGTATTAATGATACAGTTCAATTGTTTGATTTTGATAAGTGTTACCTTCTGTGCCGGGCTGACAGCAGGTCGAGACATAGTTTTCCGAGCTCTGTGAACTGTGACAGGTGCTGAGGGTGGGGCAGGTCCATTTTTAGTTTCCGAAGACCCGTCTCCTGTTGTGAGGCCGGTGCCTGGGTCAGTCCTTAGTGCCCTCGACGCCCCAGAATCCCCAGACAAAGACGTTGAGTGGTTTTTGTCCACATTTGCCCCTGCAGTGGAGCAGTGAGTCCTGTGAGGGGACATGTTCCCCTCTGTCTGTGTTTTCGTGAGAATAAATCCATTGCTCCCAGCAACAGATCCGTGTGGAGGCTCTGGGTCTGTCGTGCCATTCTCATTAACAACTAGAGTCTTAGTGTTGGCCATTGTAGAGCCATGCAGTAGGGTTTTGTGCTGTGTGTCTTCACATTCTTCGCCATTTAGCGTTGCTTCAGTGACAGGGGAGGCCCTCAGTCTGACTGCTACCTCTGCGTCACCCTCTGTAAGGAAATCAAACACAAAATGCAGCAATAAATGCAAACATTTCTACTACAGACAGGTGGGTTTCAAGGGTTTCATAAAGTCATACCTGGCTTTTCCTCTGTGCACTTTGCAGAATCATGTCCCTCTTTCTTCATGGATAAACTTTTGTCCAAGCTGCCTTGGGCCAGACCAGAAGGCTGAAGGAACAAATAACACAATAATTGTGACCCATTATTCTAAATTAAACATAATCTCAAAAAGTCCTTTAATTACTGAATGGCAGAGTTGAGTAAAAAATGCAATATGTTGAGCTGAACAGTGACCTTAACAACCTCCATACGGTCAGTTTTTTAGGTTTGGAGTTTTTACCACTGTCATCAGGTAGAGATACAATCTGCCCAGAGGTAAAAAAGCCCTTTATTCCCACAGTCATCAGCAACTTAAAGTCATCTTTTTAATAAATTATGTTTCAATTATTGCATTCCTGTTCCTTAACTAGCACCTTAAATCTTGTTGCCCGCTTTGGTTTTCTTTGCTGTTATTTTGTTTCAGATCAGTTTGCCATGTCTTCTTTGAATAGTGACTGAGAGTATGTTAGTCACTTCGACAGCATTTGATTCAGAGGAAGGGGAAGAAATATGGCCCGAAAATGTGCTGATTTTGCGTCACATGTGCACATCTGTACCAGTTACTTGCACTCCTCCCATAGTCATTTGGCAAAGGCTATTACCAAAATTACCAAAACAAATCCTTATGCAGTTTAGATCACAGGTCAGAAATGACATACATTGATGCCTTGTATGAAAGTAATTCGTTCATCGGCGTGTCCAGTCAGCAAGTTGTGAAAAGCATTTCATGAATGAAACATAAAGCTAATAAACTTTAACCATTTCTGCAAACAACTGCATGATATTGACAGAAAAGTACAAGGTACAATCTGCAGTGGATCTTGGGAATTTAAAAGCTAAGCTCCACTAGGACCATCCCTTTAATAAGAAGAATAGAGGAATAAACAGATCCAGATGAACCAACATCATGTGTCAAAAGGCAACACTTTGATGTCCCACAATGGATTTAACAACTGCCTGAAACAGATGACATTTTAAACAGCTCTGAAACCAAAGATGTGCCAGACCATGCCAGTTCTCTCCGCTCGTGAATATGATTGTCCAAACTTAGCAGAGGAAATACGTAACTCTAATGAAAACCCTTGATGATTAAACAAGTCCCAGCGAGGATAGACTGAAACCAAAAGGAATGGAGATTTTTCATCTCTTAATCCTTTTTTTTACTGCACCAAAGTGACAAAAGGAGCAAGAGAACAAAATTATCTCTAAAGCATGTAAAAAATACTTTCTGCAAACTGTCACAATCCCAATCCTCAAAAACATCCCTGTTTCCATACAAGCTGAATGTTTCTGACGTGAGCCATGAAAAAAAACACCAACATCCACACAAAAACCTAGGAAGAATATAAAGCAAACACTAGCCGATCCAATCCAACTATGATTTAAAGAACTGACACAAATAGATACTATGAATGAACCACAAGAACCAAGATTAACTTTCTTCTCTAAAATCTGAGGCCACTAGAATGAAGCCTGAACTACACCAC
Source organism: Rhyacichthys aspro (assembly GCA_036850595.1). Classification (NCBI taxonomy): domain Eukaryota; kingdom Metazoa; phylum Chordata; class Actinopteri; order Gobiiformes; family Rhyacichthyidae; genus Rhyacichthys; species Rhyacichthys aspro. The sequence continues at coordinate 2,525,430 of CM072159.1, forward strand.
AATCAGAGAAGAGGTCCGTGATCTGTACCCAGTGTCCTTCTGGAGTCAACCAATTTCAGAGAGAATAACTACAGTGAAGAATGTCATAAATACTCTTCCCCCTAGTGGTGTAGAGCAGGATAACAATGGAAGGAGGAGGAGGGAAGGCCCATGAGGTTCAGGCTGTCTGCAGATCTCCGCCATTTTACTGACACACAGCAGAGGTGGTCATTTCAAAGGTTTACCACTAGAGGGAGAGGAAGATGATGGCGTTTAGGATTGAAGGTCCTTCAAAAGGATGCAGAATGTTGAGCCAGTTGTGGGGTGGCTTTTAAGGAAGGTTTAGAACGGTTATACACCATATCTCTAATAACATCCATTTCAGATCCTATCACTTCCCAAGGAGTTCCTCAGTTCTTCTTTTATGCTCCTTTCTTTGATGATGATGGGGAGCACACGAGCTATGTTCGTCACTCCTCCACCGGCAAACAGCAATCTTTTCCCCAGTTATCTCTCTGGACCACCTTCTGTGTCCAGGCCCCAGCACTCAGGAGCTGTTTCTCCTCTTACACACAGCTAAGACACAAACATACGACTGCAACATGTCTGCTTTTTTGACATCATTAGGCTCCTTAGGTGTTACAAGGGCTAATCTTTATATTATATGAGCATATGAATGGGTCATTGTAATCCTCTGCAGAGCTTGCTCAAACTTCAACACACAACACCACACTACAGGTGTCCTTGATAGGAAATTGGAATAAGGCTGCAACTACAGCATGTTTACAAAAGAGCACCACTCCTCATTAAAAATTCATAAAAAAATGCACAAACTTCAGTATACTTTTAGTTTTACTCAGAGTCTGGGCAGATCATGCTCCCACAATGCTCTTGGAGATGTTGTCACAAACCCTACTTTTTACTTGGGTTCACTGTCATTCATTCATTGTTACTGCTCAACCATAGGAGTTGCTGATGCCTGCACTAGTTACTAGAGGGTAGACACTTAAAGAAAGGCAAAAGACAAATTTACACCTTCATTCATTCCTAGAAAAATATCTTGGGACAGAGAGCGGAAGTCAGAACCAGAGAGAAGCACAGAAAACACTCAAACTCCACACAGAGAGGCTGTGGCCTGAGATGAATCTGACTATTGTGCTGTAAGGCAGAAGGGCTAAGTATGTAAAGCCCTCTTAGTACACATTTATTTGTTTTGGGGAAAAATAATTTCTACTGAAAATCAAACATTTGTAAAACCAATGAACGAGTGAAACAGTATGTAAAGCAGAGAAAACATGGAAACATAAAAATGAGATTCACAAACAATAGTGCTGAGGGCAGGACCAACTCAAAGCAATTGTCCCAAAGCAAAAGAACAGTTTTTTAAAAACTCCAACTTCTACAAACACAGCTCCAACAACAGGAGAGTTTGTCCACCTTTTTGTCCAAAGCTAAGGCCTTGACCAGATCACAAATTGCACCAAAGACAGAGCGGAACAATAACAACAAATGTTCCTAAAGCAAAATAAACACCTTCAATATATTCAGCTGTCATTTTTAAAAGATTATTAACAGCATAGATGAAACTAAAACCAACAAGAACCAGGGTGCCTAACTTGTTCACCTGGTAAAGCGTGTACCACATACTCAAGTGACCCAGGTTTGATTCTAGCTTGGGCGAATGTCATTGGATGTCATTCCCTTCTCTCACCCTGATTCCTGTTAATCTACAATGCATCCATCAAATAAAGGCAAGAGCCCTTCTCTCCTAACTCCTCTCCTTAATGTCTCTCCAAAATCTATGCTGCACCAAGTTCTGAGCAGAGTCCAGCTATGTTTACCAGAGTCCATCTGGAGTGGACCAAACCTGTAAGTAAATAACTAAAACCTGCAGTGGAAGAATGAAACGAAGAGATGGGGTTATAGCACCCTTCTAGTGGTGAAGAGTGGGATGACGTCAATGTAGAAACAAAGAGGAGGTGGAGAGAAGGCCCATGAGGCTCAGACTGTCTGCAGATCTCTGCCATTTTACTGACACACAGCAGAGGTGGTCACTGCAAGGTACACCACAAGAGGGAGAGAAAGCGATGGGCTTAGGACTGGATCCAAATGGGGACCAAAGATTCAGGAGAGAATATGATGGGTTAGATGGTTCAAAAGATGCAGAATGTTTAAAGAGCATAACAAAATAACCTTAAGCCAACTGAGGGTAAGGGCTCAACACTAAGCAAAACACAACTGAAACTATTGGACAAATCAATACTGAGAATGTAATGTGCTTGTGTCTTTTGAGTTTGTGTATTGCATGTGTTTTCTCATGTTTGATGGAGGTCACAAAAAGCACAAGACATTTATTTACAGAGTACGTAAATATGTGAATGATGATGCCAATGACTTGAATGATCATTTCTTAAAGCACAATATACATTACTGACCTTGATTGGATTAATATTGTAACAATAATGTCCTATAGTTGTTGCCTTAATAATAACCCAATATCTCAATATCTCAAACAGTGCCAGGTCTATCTCATAAACAATAAAAGAACATAAAAACTTTCCTCAAACTCTATCCAGTCTGGCTTCTGCATTTTCCCACAGTCCACAGTAGGAGATCTGTTACAAACCCAGCTCGAGCTTTTAACTACTTATATTCTGAGGGGACTGAAGAACCCTACATTTATCAGTGAAGCCATGTTCTTGTGTTATTCATCTGTTCATTTGTTATTGCTTTTCCAAACAGATCATAGTGACTGAAGGTAATGGATTTCAGAAAACACACTCTCATTCATTCCCTTGAGACAATTTCAAAGACAAACATGCATATGTTGTGGAAAAACACACTCTTCAAGGCACTGACTGGCTAGCCCAGAATCAGACTGACTTCATCTTACTGTGAAGCAGAAGTGTTAACCTCTGTGCCTCTGTGTAGCCTTCTTCTTGTTCTAGTGAAACCCCGTCAGCGCAACTATACAGCATGACTATATGTTAAAGCAAAGGTTCCTTTTACATATAGGCATGCTGTACAGACTACAGCACATACACATAAACTACTCAATGTAAAGGACAGAAAGCATGTTTTATTGCAATGAGTCCAACCTTCTGCTTTTGAAACTGTAGTGTTGACAGCTAATTTCAAGGTCTTCATTTTCATGAAGCTGTCTTAATTAAAACAATACAAAACAAACCCAACAACTTCAAAGAGAAAACAGTTTCTCCTCAATTTCTGTCAAAAGCTTTGGCCGTGGCCTGGTAGCAAACTTCATCAAAGACAGTCAAGGAGCCAAAAAAATTGTAAACAGTAAAAACAGTTCCTGAAGCAAAGTAGACTAGACTAGACAGACTGCTTTATCTGCAATTTAAAAAACATTAACATCAAGCTTCAGATTTAACTGAAAGTAAACCAGGACCAGGACGATCTCCTTTCTTTAACCTTTCCCGAAGCCCAATGCCTGTGGAGTGAACCTTTCACTGCACCAAGTAAAGAGCAGAATCCAGTGATCTGTCCAACCTCTGAAGGGAGTGGACAAACTAAATCCTGCAGGAGAAAAATAGCACAAAGAGATTGGGTTCTAGCGTCCCCCTAGTGGTGGAGAGTGGGAGGACGTCAGTGCAGAGAGAGGGAGGGGGAGGAAAGGCCCACAAAGCTCAGGCTGTCTGCAGATCTCCGCCATTTTACTGACACACAGCAGAGGTGGTCACAGCACAGGTTCACCACTAGAGGGAGAGGAAGACGAAGGGTTTTAGGACTGAATCCAAATGGGAATGTTTGGTTCCCAAGAGCTCAAAAACAGAAGATATTTGAAAGATTTTAGATGGTTCATTCAAGCCAATTATGGAGTGGCTTTTACAGAATAATGTCAATTACATTTATTTACTATATTATTCACTTAACAAATTTTGGACTAATACTGCAAGACCTGGCAGCAACAATATAAATTAATTTAAAAACAGGACCAATAAATCTCCTTAGTTTTGTTCAGTCTGCAACGGGAGATCTTGTCACAGAAAGCCTCAAGAACAAGCCGACACCTGTATCCATTCTGAGTAAAATAAAAGCAAGAACACTCATTTTATTTTGAGGTATATTTTCAACTTTTCAGGTTATTGGGAGCTTGTGCATCAGCTGCTTGAAGCCTGAGGACAGCCTTGGACATATGCCAGTTAATCACAGAGACCCATTCCCAGGAGACATTCAGAGTCACCAGTTCACCTATTTATGGACATGGATTGAAGATGGATATGAATTGAGCTAGTAGAGAAATGTGGACAGCAGAGAAAGACCATGACTATCTGTGAGACAGAAGCACCAACTGCTCTGCATCTCATTGAAGCAACCAGGACAACTTAAGCATAACTGATCTGCAGGTCTTAAACAGCTACAGCTCAGTGTGTGTTTTCCCTGAAAATCTCATGTAAGGATCCAGTACTTACAAATCCACACAATGCATCGACAGCAGGGTAAAAGACTTGTAAGTTCAACCTGATAAGTTCCACCAGGACTAATGTCTGCTCTGCTCAAAGCACAAGAAATACAGACTGTCTCAGTTATGTCCATTAAATCAAACTATAGCTGGACACTGTAACAATTGCCGATTTAAAGAAAGAAAAATCAGCACTCCTCAGGAACAGTTCAGATTTCACACACTGAAATACTTACTTCTATTTTATTATGTACCTTAATAAATTAATTCTTAAAAACACAGAAGCCCTATTTTAAATATTAATCATTAGGGGGGCGGTGAAATGAAAGGTTATTCAACTGACAATGTTTTTCTTTTTACTTTTTTAGTTTTATCCAACAAGAACAATAAGTTTCGCCCACAATAACCACACGCAACAAAATGCCTAACATAAAAACAACAAATAATGCCTTATTATGGCTACATCCAGCTTTTCTAAGTCATTCCTTAGCTTTACTTCATTGAACTTTAAATTATGGGACAAATAACAGGCACACACTGGAGTACTACATAAACCAGATAAGAAAACAGAATATGCTGTATGGGGTTGCTGTCGTAGCAGAGTTTGTGACAGTGAGAGCTGTGTGAGGGGCGTCAGTGCTGCAGAGCTGCTCTGCTCGGTCTTAGTGCTAGCTTATATAGCATGTTATGTATCTGATTGCTTTCCTTGAGACAAATGTTGCAATCAGTGGGTTTAATATCTTGCTAAGACACCTCAAAAATTGCCAGACCTGAGATGCCATTTGTGTATTAAACAAGTGAAAATCTTGCGTGTGTTGCATAATTTCATTGGCCTTGCAGCCACTCTAGCCAGCCACCGATCACACTATTTTAGCCATTATCGGCCAATCATGATTAGTGGCTGAGCAATCGGACCACCCCTACTTTAAACCTAATTATTTTCCTCGCAGTGGAAACCTTTTGTTGGTTTGCCTTTGCAGAACACACTACATATGGAATGGGACACATGAATAAATACGGGAAAAGTAAGCTGCCACCACTAAAACTGCACAGCCAAAAACAAAACTGTGACCTGCCTACTTAGTAAGGTGTCCATAGCGGTGTCATGAACTTGTGTTTTTGTTGTTAAGGTTTTAACTTTAGAACACCTTATCAGACTATTTATGTTGACCACAAACCAGAGCAGAGTGATGTCACACACTGATGACAAAGATGCTCTTAAACATGCGGACTAACTCCAGAGCTTGAGCTCCCTGCCCAAATACAGTTTGAGACTTTGTTATTGGTTTCAGCTGTGTATGTACATGTATGTGCCCAATAATAACTATCACAAATTTAAACTGACCATTGACAGACTTGCCCCTGGACCTGTGTAATATCGGACGTCCACATTAATCCAAGAATCAGGACAGATGTTTCCTCAATTTCTAAACTAAATCTGATCGAGGACTGCACCAAGGACAGAGCAGGAGCCAAAAAACAGTCCCTACAACAAACAGACATGTTCAAGTGTGAATTTTAAGACCATTAGAAGCAAAGATGAGACTGAAAGCTGACAAGAAACAAGGCTAACTTCTCTCCTAAATCTTCTTTAGCCTACACCTCACCAGGTTTAGAGCAGAGTCCAGTGATCTGTTCCAGAGCCAATCCAGACATAACCAATCTAGTGAAGAAACAACTAAAGCCTTCAGGAGAAGAATAGAACAAAAACATTGGTTTCCAGCATCCCCCTAGTGGTGGAGCGCGGAATGACGTCAGCGCAGAGAGGGAGGAGGAGGAGGGAAGGCCCATGAGGCTCAGGCTGTCTGCAGATCTCCGCCATTTTACTGACACAAAGCAGAGGTGGTTACTGCACAGGTTCACCACTAGAGGGAGAGGAAGACGAAGGGCTTTAGGACTGGATCCAAATGGGAACCAAAAATACAGGAGCTTAAAAACTGGAGAGAATCATTGAGGTCCACAACGGGATAAGGTTAAGACAAGAATGGAGACTTACAGGGATTGTGTTTAATTTAGGCAATACAAACACCTTCTCTCAATGATCAATGAGCATATGGCATTGTTCAGCCTTTATTAAGGTATAACAATGGAGAGAGACAAGAAACATGGGGAAAAAGGGAAATGACACGAAACAAATGGGCCACACCAGGTTTCAATCCCAGAATGCTACTCATGCTGAACAAATAATTCTGAGAAATGGCCCACTTTGGACAATTACTGGTTAATCACACACAGCCATTGACCTTCACAATCTCCAATGTGTCACAGTGCATCCCTTAGTCCTTTTGCTGCAACAGTTGGTTAGTCATATTCAGTCTGAGTCTTCATCACAGTGTTTTCCCTGAAGAAAGGATGGAACAGTGCCAAATCAGACAAAACATTAAACAGTCAACAATTCACTGTCCCACTGTCTTAGACTAATTTATCTTTAGCTCAAAGCAAAGTAAACACTTTTCTACTCAAATTCCAACTTCACACTACACCAGTCTCATCTGTTAAAGACCACCCTGATACATTCTTCTTTTACACACTCAGTACATTTACATGCAGGTAGATAAAATCTAATTATTTCCTGCTTAGTCCGATTACTATCGAGTTTTAAACTGCATGTAAACCCCTCACTCCGATTCGGTCATTTAAATTTCCCTAAATCTAAAACACGAGGAGCAGTGTTTACAGACATACTTCTACACAAATATAGTGTTATGCTGCCTGTCCTGTTTGTTGTATGATGTGTTGAAGTGCTTTTGTAAGGCGCAGTTGTAGAGTAATGAACAGGGTTGTTGTGAGTTTATTTGGTCGATGTGTTAACGTTAATATTAATTAATAACTTGACTTTCACTTAATGCAATGCACACACATGCAGCCCGTGCGGACACAGTACTTTGGTTCTGTCTCGTGCACGTCAACTGGGGCAAGGTGTGAAATCTAACTCTGAAGGTTTAATAGAACTATGAGTATACTCCGATTAAGCTCTGTATCTACATACTGAGTGCAGACAGCAGGACTCATTTCTTGCCTCAAATCTTTTGTGTAAAAACAGAACCCTGCACAATAATTACTGCCAATGAAAAAGAATGTACAAAAAGCAGAGCACATTTGTCATATTTGTTTATTGAGTTAACCTGTACCTGGCAATGTGATGTGCTTTTGCTGTTGACCTTTTATCCCCCTGCAGTTTCACCCTATTGTTGTCCAGACTCTCTCTTAAACCTGTGATATAACACCAAGGCTCCTTCCTCAACATCAGTCTCTATTACCAGAGATCAGAGAGGAACAGACTTGTCACTGGACCTGTGTGATACAGATGATGTCCACATTAATCCCACAACCAGGACTGACATCTCTGCTATGCTGAACTACACCATGGACAGACCAGGAGCCATAGAACGACTGTGAATGTTCATTTACAGCATAAGATAATACTGAGTAACTTCTCTCTTTAATCTTTCTTCAACCTAAACTACACCAAGTTCAGAGCAGAGTCCAATGATTTGTTCCAAAGTCCATCTACTGTGGACCCTTACTGTGAAGAAATAACTAAAGCCTTCAGCAGAAGAATGGCACAAAGACGTTTGGTTTTAGCGTCCCCCTAGTGGTGGAGAGCGGGATGACGTCAGTGCGGAGAGGGAGGAGGAGGAAAGGCTCACGAGGCTCAAACTGTCTGCAGATCTCCGCCATTTTACTGATTCACAGCAGAGGTGGTCACTACACAGGTTCACCACTAGAGGGAGAGGAAGAGGATGGGCTTTAGGACTGGATCCAAATGGGAACCAAGGATACAGGAGATTCAAAACAGGAAAGATTTGAGGTTTTCTAATGGTTTAGAAGCTGCAGAGTATTGTTCCCAATCCATAACAGAACATGTTATTGGAATTCTGTCATTTTACACCAACGGTTTTAGAGACATGGTTAAAATAAAAAAACAAAAAACAATGAAAAACATGTTTTCTCCTTTAGCTGAATGTGTTAATGGTGTATCTCTGGAGAAGCGCTACAGAACAGAGGTTTCACAAAGGTCCATATGTCGAGTCCTCCAAGCTGTTCCTCTCAGTACAACTCTGGCACATGTCCAAGTTACAGGAAGCCTTTGGACTTAAAATGCAGGCCTCAACATTAGGTAAAATAGGAGTAAATTAACAATAAAATAGAGCAACTAGAAGTAACAATAAAGTCAAACCGAACATATAGTTTACCTGGGCTAAACTATCATCTAAATGTAGCATTAACAAAGACTTCATGAACCTAGAGCCTCTAAAACCAGGATGAACACCAAGTGAACAACATTTTACATTTTTTCCAAAAAAAACAAAAAAAAACCAAACCCAAAACCCAAAAACAAATCAAATGCATTCTAACACTTGTCATGCTCTCATAATCCACCAGATGGCAAAAAGGCAAGGTCCAGACATTCCTTCTATTGTCCCACAGAAATAGCAAAGATTCGTTTTACATTAGCTGACTGTAGAGATGTCTAGAATACAACCAAAGGGACAATACATTACACAACCCAAGTTTGATCTTCTTTAAAAACACAGAAGAAAAAACAGACTGAAGTCAAACAAGGAGAAAGCCGTTGCCTTTTATATAGCAGTTCTTTTTTTCATTTGAGTCAGTGAGTTCAGTGTATAGAATCCACCAAACAAAATCTTCACTAGAAAGAGAAGTTGTGATTGAGTTTGATGCTTGTTTTGTATAGATATGCTGCTGTGGCCTGCTGTAAATGATACAGCAGTCATCCATGGGGCACTATCTTTAGATCTACACGCACAGTCTCAAAACAAGTCACAGCATAACAGGCCCTGACACACGTGACACAACAATCAACTGTTACCTGGCAGAACTTACAACCAGAAGGTGTTTGCTCTGATCTTCTGTCCAACTGAAGATAGCTTTGATAGAGGCACAGAAATGACAAACAGTACAAATGCTGCTAGACTTGGAACATCCAGGGTTCCACTTAAACTAACCTTTCAGTCTATGGAGCCAAAAGTGGTTATCATGTTTAGAAAAAGGTCAAGAAGTTAATTGTGTACAATGAGCTCCCATTAGCTGTTGGTCTACTTTGATTGTCAACACTGAATCAATGGTAGTGGAAAAATCTGAGAAAGAGCCTATTCCAGCAGTGGCCATGTCTGCTTCAATACAAAGCAATTACAAAAATAAGAAAAAAAGAAATAATGGGTCTAAAGGTAGGAGATTTCAGGAGATGAAAGTATCAATTGTAGTCAATCAGTGTTTTTTAAAGCAAGTGGCCACTCGTACGTCATACAGTAAACCTGATAATAATTACAGCTTCTGTATGAGTAGTAATAATTAGTGGATGAGGCTTTTGAAGTTACTTTTAGCAGAGTTATTACAGTTGGCTCAGTGAATGTACTACAGCAGGCTCACAATGAAAGAGAAAAAGAAACGGTTCTAATTAGTCGGTGGATAAATAATCATAAAGTGCTGTGCATCAATGGTGTCTGCTCTGTGGGGAAAGTGTGTTTCTGTACAATTCACTGGATGAACAGAAACATACTTGCTCAAAGGGAATGTTGCAGAAGAGCTAAAAAAAAAACTGCAGTGAATGCAGTGGTGTCAAAGTGTGTCGTGGTGGTTACATGACATTTAGAATAGACTAAAAAGTAGCAGAGGAGTAGTGGTGTTTATTAGCAAACTATTGGCAGAGAGCAAGAGAGAGAGAGAGAGAGAGAGAGAAAGGTTCTGAATTTACTAGGCTGTAATACCAAGAGTGACCACTGATGGTAAAAAAAAGTTATGTAGTTATGCAATAATATAATTCCCATCCAACCAAGGAGTGGAAGCTACTGTTAGTGCCTTAGCTAAGCTGTGAGTGAATGATTGAGGGTCAGAGAGAACAGGGAGGGCTACAGGGACAAAACGTTCTGAGCTGATTCTTCCTCTTTTGCTTGTTATTTTTTTTACACCCTGTGGCGTTCACCTCACTCATGTGGCCTGGTGGCTCCCTGGGTTCATCTTCCCAGAGGATGCCCAGTCCATTCCAGACATGGACCTGTAATCTTCTAATTTTCATTCTTCAACAACTGTGTCATTTAATGACAGCAAGAGCTTTAGTCTGTTTGGTGGCACAGCAAAAGTCTTTGGCATTTGTTATATTGAGCCCTGGTAAAAGAAACCAGACTCTAAACCATTATCTCACACAGCACACAAGATGCTGATCTTTGAAACAGATATAGAAGCAAGAGACAGACAATAGTGAACAGAGGCCTGAAAAGAGGAGAGCAGCCGCTGTTCAATGACACTATGTAACTTGAATTTGCTGCCAGGCAAGCTCTTGGTATTACACATATCATTTTAGATTCTCTGTCAGTGCAGCTCACCTAACTCTACTGTGTAATTCTAATGCCAAGAGAAGAACATAGTCTATTTTTTAGATTTTTTTAAAAAGATCTTTTTCATAATTACATAATTAGTCTTATGAGTGATCTGGTTAGTTAATAGTTAGTTTTACTGGCTGTTGGAAGTCGATTACTCAGTGTTACACACTCCAAGATAATCAGGATTTAAGCCTGATGTGCCCTTCTAAGAATCGCAGGGGTGTGCCTCGACTGAAACTACCCAGGAACGATTACCTGAGCAATTACTTGCCATGACTCAGGTGTAGTGTGAGTGGTCAAGAAACAAGTTACTTTTTAATGTTATGCCATTATATGATACTAATCATTAAGAGACAAGTGGTGGCAATTATTATCTCTTTTCTACAGTAAAATCCTGTGTTATCCTAAAACCAACGTCCAATAGTTCTAAATGAACAGCTCAAAACTGCTCTGAAACAGCACTTTCAAGACCAGCTGTTGCATGTGAGAGAAAATCACTGTCAGTGGCAATAATTTTAGTAACCTCCTGTAGTCTGAGGAGACTGGGTAGTTTAGACAACAAAAACAATCACATTAAGATTGTTGTTCTGTGTTGAATGCCACCTGCTTTAATCAGCTCTCTTACAACCAACCAAATGCAGGCCATTTTATGATTAAAAGTTGTCTCACATTGATGTTTTGAAGTTTTTAACCTGAAAAACACCCTTATATTAGCACGGACGATACAACTTATGCTTTCCAGGTTAAGACGAGTTCACTTGCTAACAACAGCTTGCTAAAATGGAACAGAGATGGAATAGCAGATACAGAAGGATAAAGAAGGATACTACCAAATATTTTTCTATTTTGGACCAAATCCCATTAACAAAACTGCACTTAACCATAAAGGACTACACAGACTAAATCCAAAAAGCTACAACATTTTTACATCACAACTAGACAACTGCAAAACTGAAAGCCCTCCACAAGTTCTTGAACAGCGCCCTTATTTATCCACATGTATTCACTAAAGCAGATCACCGTGGACGAATTCTAACCAGGAATGTCTGCCTAACAGTCACAAGTGAATAAAACTTTATAAATAAACAGGACCTTCTGGTTTGAATGACACTGTCTCAGTGGAGAGAGAGACCTTACTTACTTAACCTTGTGAGTTCATCAGTCCCTCCAGAATATAGTACTCTCATAATCACTAATTCAGTCTGTCACATTTCTTCTGCATAAAAGCCTTAAATGTTTCCTCAGTCAGGTCCCTTGTAGTAATATATCATTGGATTCATCCTTCTTTGTTTGTTTTATTTCTCCAGATAAAGGTGTTTCCGCAGAGCAAGACTGTGAGGCAAGGGTTTAGTACAGCGTGGAGTAGGATATGATGCACTACCACAACTTAAGTCTTCATCTTTCCAACACAAAGTCAGTGACAGTTACATCAATTATTGCACTAATATTTACACTAGTGTATTAAAACATATGCACAAAACATCCAACAGTTGAGTATGAGGTTTCCACATTCCACACACTCACAAACACACACACACACACAATCCCCCTCCTGATGCTGTACCTAATGATTTACAGTGCATTAGCTATTTCTTTCTTTTTTTTTTTTTTTTTGCATATTTGTCACACTTCAATTTCAATTTCAGATCAAACAAATTAATATATTAGTCAAAGATAACTCAAGTAAACACAAAATGTAGTTTTTAGTTATTATGGGGGAAAAAAGCTTTCTGAACCTACAAAGCTGAATTCAATTTCACAAGCCACACCAAGGTCTGATTACTGCCAGCTAACGAAGTGAAAGCCATTATCCACAAATAGAGAAAATACATTGGTGAATCTCTCCATGAGTGGTCGGCCTACTAAAATTACCCAAAGAGAACAGCAACAACTCTTCCAAGAGTTCACAAAAGAACCCACAACAACATCTAAAAAACTGCAGGCCTCACTTGGATCATTTAAGGTCAGTGTTCATGACTCAACCATAAGAAAGAGACGGGGCAAAAAGGGCATCCATGACAGAGTTCCAAGAACATAAAGGCTTGTCTCACATTTGCCAAAAAACATTTTGATGATCCACAAGACTTTTGGGAAAAGATTCTGTAGACTAACGAAACAAACGGTGTGTGTCCGGTTACATCTGGTGTAAAAGAGATACAGCATTTCAGAAAAATAAAATCATATCAACAGTCAAATATTGTGGTTGAAATGATATGGTATATAATATGAGGCTGCTTTGCTGCTTCATTTTATTTATTTAATTTTTTTTTTTTGCTGGCCATAAATAAAGCAAATTCATTATGAAGCCTTAACACAAACTATCAACAAAATATCACATGGTGCTTGTGTTAAATGGAACGTATGCAGTAAATGCAATTCATGACGCAAGGGCCACAGACCAACAGCTACATCTAAAAACGGAAAAAGCTGTCAATAATAACTGCTAGCTAGAACATAAAGTACAAAAAAGTACATCAAGCATCCTTTCTTCTTGGAACATGAGTGTTTATCAAAAGAACAAGGCATGTTTTATTTGAGAAACACTGTCACTGTCATTGTCAAGGTAATTATTCTCTATCACCCAATCAACAGACTGCAGTGTTTTCACTTTTGGGAAGGTGGACCACTCTGATAAACCCATGCGCAATAGAGTTACCAAAGCAGTACAGTACAGTACACTTTTATGGGACACTCTGCACCCTTTCTAGCAATGGAACAACTTACCCAGAATGATCTGTGTTGCTCCAGTGGAAACAAGGCTTAACACGCTAAGGTCCATAGTTCTCTGCATCATGAAAACATGTTACACAAAGATGAGAAAAACAAGAGACCAAATGCAGAGCTAGAAGTTAAAGGTCAGCTCTAAACTTCAGTTTAATGTAATGTCTTGGTAATTTGCATTGAGCAATTGTCCTACCGGCCTAAAAAGGAATTTCTCTTTTTTTTTTTTTTTTTTAATAATAATAATCTATTTTTTTCCGCTTAATACAAGTACAAAATAACAATAGCAAAGCAGCAACAGTGTGCATTATCTCGGAGTGAAAAAAATAGCAGCTTAATTTTAGTATTTTTTTTTCATTTTTAGTCTTCTCTGTCCCCATAGATTAGCTCTCAAGTGATTTATACAGCTTATGAAGTCTTGGATAATTTGCATAAATCAAAAAAGTGCACTAAACTGCACAGATGCTATGCTGTTTCTGTTTATGAACATTCTGCCGCTTCACTAAACCAAGTCATCACAGGGTACAGTTGTCCTTCACTATAACGCGGTTCAACTTTCGCGGCCTCACTGTTTCACAGATTTTTTTTAGTGCAATTTTGCATGCTTTTTTTTTTTACAGCGTATAAATGCGCATTGTGTTCTGCGTCCTGATTGGCTAAGGGAGAACTCACGCATTGTGTTCTGCGTCCTGATTGGCTAAGGGAGAACTCACGCATTGTGTTCTACATCCTGATTGGCTAAGGGACTGTAGACCATTGTCAATCAATCTCCTCCGTGCCTTGTCTCCTGTACAGTACAGAATGCGTTCGGCTTGCCAAATTTACATAAATGTTCGATCGCTAGCAGTGTGACTCTGAAGTGCTGTATGTTTGCAAGTTTTCTCCCCAACAAAACCCACAATGTCCACGAAACGTTCTGCACCGACAAAGGCACCTGCGGTCGCACCCAAAAGGCAGAGGAAGATGCTAAGGTTTGAACTTTGAGAGTGTTTAAACAAGAGAGAAATGTGAGAAAATGTTAATGCCTCTCTGAGAAAATTGTATAAAGTGTGTGGTGAGGGGTTTTACAGCCTTTAAACATATATAATAATTGTAAAAAATAAAGCTGACTAGTTCGCGGATTTCGCCTATTGTGGGTTATTTTTAGAACGTAACCGAGGGACCACTGTAATGTGATCCTTTCTCTGGTGATTATTACCAAGTTATTATGGCCATTAGTTGCTACTTCGGCACTAGCAACAGCATTAGCCACAGCATTAGCCACAACAAAGTGTACAGCACAGGGACAGAAGCTTAAATAAACTTAAATAAATTAAATTTCATTTTCCAAGATATGTTTTTTTGACAATCAAAATTAAAAATTCAAATCGAAGTTGCTAGCTCTGACAGCTCTACTGCCGGTAATTCACACAAGAGCGAACCACAAGACTGGGCTCACAAGAACTTCTACCAGTTCCTACTAATAGAAACAGTTATGGTTGAATGACTTTATTTCAAACTTTCACCAATGTCTGGAATGAGCTTCCTCACCACATCAGGACAATGACTTCTCTTTTGCAATTCAAAAAAGTGCATAAACAGTTTCTGCATTACAGCTTCATCTGTGAACACTGACATTCATGGTCTTTGAAAAGTCCTGTTTTTGTGTGGATGTATTGTGACTGTGATGTTTTTGATGTTTTATTGCCTGGGTTTTGTGTCTTTATCCGTGTTGTGTTTGTAATTTTCTTTGGTTTTTGTGCTGCAGAACAGGAACCTGTTGGAAATTAGTCCCCAACTGAGTAAGGCCCAATTAATAGTAGTATTGATGGTACTTTTAACCTTTCCTGTAGAGTAAAAATTAAATTAAATTAAAACACAAGTATATTATAAAAGGCAAAGATATTTCATGATTTATCATTGAAAAGAAAGTGTCAGATTTTGTTTTTTGTTTTTTTTGGTCTAGAGATGTTTTACATTAAATGACAGGAAAAAACGATATGCAGAGTGTGTGCAGTCCATTTTCTGCCAGTATTCATATCAGGTCAAGCATAAAATCAAATCTTGCCATTATATACTTATGAGTCTGACATGTAGATATTATTTTGTTGATCAAGCACTATATAAAATACCTAAACCTCAGAAGTAGCAAATGCTAAACATCAATGAAACCTTATGTCTGCATTATGGCCATCTGCACAAATTTCTGGTCATGATCTACCAACCAAAAGGCAGGTGTTTCAAGGTAGTCCTCTGCACAAAACTATTTAACTCTTCATGGATTCAATACTACAGCAAAGCAATGCTAAAATGCAACAAAACAATAGCACATGATTATTTGAAATTGCAAAGATTTCAGTTTGGATTTTTTTCCCCCCAGCGGAACACAATTTTTCTCAGCACATGACTTCCCCATCACTGGCAACTGGTCAACTGCAACCTGGAATGAGTTTCCAGGAAGAGCGAAACTGTACCTTCTCATATCTGACACACGTAAGAGCGTGGAGCTCCAGGTCTGTTGTCTAACCTGATGGCATATTCACAGTGCAGCTAGCGACCCCTGGCGCTCACAACCACCAGAACCAGCACCCCACGACAAAAACAAGAAAAACACACAAAGTCACAAGCTTTTACACAAACAAGTGCTTCTCATTAAACAAAATAGTTCGTCCACTTTTAAAGGTAAAGTCTACACAAATCACCACAATGCAATGATAAATGAAAACTCCTTTTGGTTTTGCATCTTGTGGCTGTTGCTAGCTTTTAACCATTGACAATTGAGGCTGTGCAGAAACATAGTATTAGACTAAAACGGGCCATGTTTAAGGAGAAAATGTGAGAAATACAGATGTCCAAAGCTGCAGCCGGTGTAAGACCTGGCGCCATATGTTTACAGTAAGAGGGAAAGCTTAAGCATCAATTCCTTTGGAGCGAATATAATGAACAGCCTTCCAGATGACACGAGAACACACCAAGAATTTGCCATCAAATTAAGAGCGATATCAATTCTTTTAAATGACAAGCTAGTCCTTGCAGTCCGCGCTTTTGACGGCTATTGAAAATGAACGCTAACAAGCATTGGAGCTAACTGTCAGCTTAGCAAGAGCAGTGTTCTCGTAAGCTAAAAATCTGACAAAAACAGCTCAAAGGTCAACAAACAGTTAGAATAAGATGCTAATGTGTCTGTAGTTTATTTTGTAGCGATAAAAGCTGTCTGGACACAGGCAGGATAGTGTTATGATTCGGGAATGAGGATGAATAAACACCAGAAGATAAGACCACAATGTAGCCGCATGAGGTATTCACGTTCCCGGGCTAAGCATCTTCCTGCCCTCCGGTCCAGCACAAAAGCAAGAGACACCAGACTGGCTCAGAACGACAAACCTACACCACAACACCGACTATTCTCCCGTTTGCAGCCCGGTTTGAGTTTGCAGAGTAGGGATATACCGGCTAAAGCCCAGAAAGCAGCGTGCAAGTATAATAAGCTTTGGCGGAGACTGTGAACACTCACCTCGGGTCCGACCGAAGCCATGGTGCCTGGACTCTAGCCCCGCCCACTGAATATACGTCACGCTTATACATTAAGAGCCTTTATAATTCAACACCTGGAGTTTTCTGTATAATTTTAGTAGGTGGTACCAAAATCAAAAACAAAAAAAACGACTGTATGACCTAAACAATTTTTTTTCAAAAAATCTAATGTGGAATGAAAAATATAATTATTAATATAATTATTATGAGTAGATACAATGTGACTGACCCCTTCAACACGTAAGCAAAAACAGGCAAGTACAGGAGGTTAGTTACTAGTTTCTTCAATTCTACACTTCACTCCCTAACTTAATACAACCTTTGATTAGCTACGGTAGCCCTGCAGAGACATGCTGTTGTCTATGTAGATACCAGGTGAATAGAAGTCTGATGATGAACTCACATTTTAGAATGTACATTCATTTAGTTCAAAAATATTCCAGACCTTTACCAAGAATGTGTGACATGAGTGTGCTTCTCCTCCAGCAGTGTTCAGTTTGTCCTCTATGGGCATTTGTAGAAACAGGGAGAAGAGATAATTATTTTGATTGGTGTGTAACATTTTCTTCAACTGTAGACTCAATATTTTACACAACACATCTTTGTATGTTTTTGTACTTTGTTCAAAACACCTTTCTTTGCTTCTGCAACAAATATTACAAACTCTCATTAACTCTAAGAAATCTATTTAAATAGTCTTTTTACTACATCGTGCCTTTTGATACAAAGCCTTAGTTCAGACAAGCTATGCAGGATTTTCAGGTAAATCCTGGAAACAAACCTGGCCCACACCCTGTCTTTTCTTTCTAAAGGCAGTGATCAGGGAATGAAAATCAAACCTAGATTTATTCTGGCTTTTAAATTAACTCCAGCCACCCATACAGTCTTGCCTCATTTTCCTTCCATTTGTGAGCTGTGATTAAAAGCAACTCAACAAGTCCATCCCATGAAAACAAAGGAGTGGTGAAAGCCAGGAATGGGGCCTTAGTCAGGCCTGGTTCTAAAGGGATACACCCTGTTTATACTTTCCTTCGTCCTCAAATAAATGTGTGCAAATATTTTAAGTTAGTGCAATCACAGGTTATATCTTATAGTAATTAAAGCCTACCCTTTTATGTGTATGTAAACTTCTGTTGCTGTTGCGCATTAGGTGTTGTGCCACTTCAAACATTCCAGAATCTATCTTCTGATATAACAAAATATGACAGATACCCTGTATCTACTTTGTAATATATGTACTCTAAAATTATTTTTAAGCATAGCACTTGGGTATACACTGGCCCTATTCCACCACTGATTTTTTTATTTTAATTGTCCAATACTTCTAGCTGCTCAATACTAGACACTGTATATGCACCCTCTTCAATTTCAGATATACCCACTGTCATTTTGTTGCAGAACCGAGTCTGTCCTTAGTTTACAGAGCATTAATTCATTAATTTATTCGTTCACTCATTCTTCCGCCTATTCCCATTGGGGGTCACGGGTGTTAGGAGCCTATCCCAGCAACTTTGGGCTTGAGGTAGGGTACACCCTGGACATTGGCTCATTGGTTGCATGGCTGACTCTCAGAAACAGAAAACCATGACCTTGGGGCCGGAGTATCCGAAGAGAACCCACAGTAACACAGAGAGGACATCCAGTGCTAATACATCCACTTAATTATTAAAAAACTATAGGAGTACAATAGAGAGAATCTCTTTGTGTGCACATGAATTAAAATTCTCACAAAAATCCTGCATTTATTGCCTTTGACACTGGAGTGTATTTCAATGCTATTTAGCGTGTATATAGTTAATCATTTAGGGGCTATCGTAAAGCGACCGACAGAGGGCGTTTATGCAACACAATCTGTTCAACCACAAAACCGTAGTAGAAGAAGTCACGGACTTCCGGTTCATTTGATTCAGTTGTCAAGGGAACCCGCCTAAATAAGCGCCAACGAGTGAAGGTGGTCTTGCTTTTAGTACAATACCTTAAGCTTATCGTCTACCTCTAGCCACGACACTAAAAGGACTTAATACGGGTGACGTGTTTAAATTCACGAACTGCTGCATTTAGTTTGTCTCATCTCTTCGTCAGTTTGGCTAACTTTAGCTGGAAGTCCAACATGACCCAACAGGCTGCGGCTCTGCAGACCTACAACAACGAGCTGGTCAAGTGTAAGCCACTTCTAATTTGTTTTCTGATGATTATATTGAACGTAATTTGTTTAGTTTTTTTTAAATTGTAGCTAACATAACGATTTAATCCCTTTAATATGTTGTTTATTCCCCTTACTGTAGTTCAGAAATCTGTTTAACTTATTTTACCATTCACACTATGGCAGAAATTTCACCATGCATATTTCCATGCACATTTTAAAACAATGAAACAATCTTGCATCTAATCCCTAGATCTAAGTATCTAATGTAGTTACTAATGTAGTTACTAAAAAAGTCATTGACCTTTCAAAATTGACACATATTAGTATTTTTACAGATTAAAAATGGCCCATCTAATAGAGACGTAGCAAGTCAGTGTCACCCTACATTAATGTCTGTGGTTTGTATGTGTTGACTTGTCTGTGACCAGTGAGCAGGATCTCAGTACAATCTGATTAACTTCTTTAGCCCAGTGGCTCCCTGTGTCCTCTGATCACCTTCTCCCTCACATTTTGCTTAAAAATATCATTCTAAAGGTTTCTTTTTCTGTGTCTGAGAAGTCTCATTTTGGGAAGATTATAGAGACTTTAGACAGGCTTTATTTAGTTGTAATTAAAAAGCAAGAGAGTAAAACAAGTCAGTGTGTCCAAGTGCACACATTGTAAAGTCTGAGTAGTAACCAGCGCTGTTATGTATGGTTGTTAATGGGGCCAATAAGAAGACTTCTACAACTTCAAAAACAAAAACTATTCGTGACAGTTTGTGTTATTTGAAATGTATACATTTATTTTGACATATGCAAATGTGCCTTGTTTAATAAGGGACAATTCTCAACAGCAGATATTGTGGAAATACTATCTCTGGACATTGTTTTAAACGTGTGAAACGAAGTTTCCCAAGCTCTACCTAACTGTCTACTGCAAGGAATCAATTGGCTCTAATGGCATCTAATAGACTAACAAGTACTGAACTGTTATCTACTACAGAAATAGCAGCTGGTGTTGTGTTTTATAAATCTGAGAAAGGTGTCCCCAGCAACCCTGGTAGAAATTCTATAACAAATTTATTGTTAACTTCTTTTTTCTCTTTTCGTATTTTTTTGTGGCAGGTATCGAGGACCTGTGCTCGAAGCGTGAGGAGCTGAACCGTCAAATAAAGCAGGAAGAGGAGGAGAAGGAGCGACTACAGCATGACATCCGGGTTCTGTCTGAGAAACTGAGCCGGGTCAACGAGAGTCTGGCTCAAAGACTCGCTGCTAGAGCCACCTTTGATCGGACCATTGCAGAGACGGAGGCAGCGTACACCAAGGTGAGCTCCACTAAAGGATACTGAAGATGTTTAAACAGGGAAGTGTAATTACATGAGTCTAAATATCAATGAATTATACCAATATAATTAAAATGTAGATTAAATGAAATAGAATAAAGAGGAGAGTAAATCCCACTTTATAGGAGTGTAAGGCTGGTGGTGTAGCTGTAAACCACTGCAAGTGTCAGAAGATTATTTTCCTTATTTTCTAAACCTTAGATAGCTTCACCAGTTGTCTACATTTTAGAAACTCACTATTTATGTCCCAAATTTAGGTCATGTTTAAACCAGTGTAGACAGAGAATGCAGTGTTTTTACCTTACCCAGTGAGAGCAGTAAGTTTCCAAATCCAGCTGTAGCTAATAAAAGCAAACCTTGTTTTTGACAAAGGAACAACATTTATTATCCTTTACTCTTGGAATATGACTGTATATTCACTTTTCAAGTCACAGTTCCCCAAGTGTGGATTCTTTACCATCTATCAGTGTTTGGCTTCACCTTTAAGTGACTGTGGCACACATTTGAGGACTAAAGTTTGCTTATTAATGAAGCTCCTTAACCCTTTAATCAATAGAAACTGACCTCACATTTTTTAATTTTACTATTTAGCACAGCCATCAGTTTCTCTCATTCATAAATTGATGTGTTGGACAGCTCTTAACCTAATTTACTTAGTTGTTTTTTTTTTTTTTGCTTCATGCATTAGTTAGGCTTCAGTAACTAGAAGAGAATTAGTTTTGTCATGATTGATTACATCATGAATATAACACACTTTATCCAAGGTCTGAACAGGGCCAAACGGATGTCTTTAGACCCTTCCACGAGCAAGGAAAAAAGACCCACTCTCACCTCAGCAATAAAAGCAGCAGCAGCAGTTTCCATACACTTTATTTTGTACACCAAAGTTAAAGACACACTATTACAGTCTTAGTTGGTTTGTACAACAGAGTTGGTATTCCACTGATGCACTCTGTTCTGTGTTGGCAGGTATGTTGTTTACTATTAGCAGATGTAGCAAAAATGCTTGGAAGCTAGAACCTTCTTGATTTAGTGTGTGCATGTTTCTTTATCTGTCATGCCTATAATACTGTGGCTCTTTCATGTGATTTTATTTGTTTTCTGTCATTCTAAAGCAGAATGTGTGATGTTTAGTGGCTTTTTGTTTATTGAAAATGTTTTTACTTCATACAGCTCAACTTTACCATCATTTTTTTTTATAACAGAGTGTGAGCTGTTATGTTATGCATTCATAAACATTTCTGTTTTTCAGAGGAACTTTCTGCATGGCTTCCCACAGCTGTCCAAATGTTATTGATTTTTTTATTAATACCAGTGTAACATATTTACACTGGAAAGTTCCTCTGAACACACAATCCACTGGCTTGAACAAAACAAAACAAGTACAGCTGTGTCACTTTGACCTTTTCACTTGTTTGATTCATATTTTATTCAGTGACATCCAGGTGATTTTTTTTTAGAACATTTCTTCCTTTACTCATAAGTGTATACATTTTAGTGTTGTCTTGCTTGACTCTGTTCTGCTTCAGTGTGTGTTTTAGGATAGACTCTAACTCTTAAGGCTTCAGTCTGACATCACTCTGCTGTATCCCACCAGTGAAGCAGAACTCCCAGAATGCCTCTGTAATCACTGCAAACACGGCGTTATTAAAGAACAACAAAGCTGCCCTCAGAGCCTCATCCCTGAAATTACTACAAACATCCTTTACCATGTTCCCGTTATTATCCAACAACATATAACAAACTATATATGTTTAAACGTAACTCTGAGTAAAACAGGGCCTCTCACCTTCATCTTAAATCTAAAGAATGCATAACTTTTGTAATGTTGGTTATGCATTGTAAAGAGATATTTCAAGTGGAAAGTTTGATTGAAGTTTCAGTGTCTATTCAAATATGTTGCATATGCTGCTGAGAAACCGAGAGAGAACCCCAGTTATTAATACTTAACAAATTCCAGTATCACTGATTCATTGAATGGGAGGGAATAAAACCTCAACAACTTAATGCTGTTAAATGCCAAAGTAACATATAGACACAACTTATTTACCACCCGTTCTTACACCAGAAGGACATAAAAATTACCAGATTAACACGTCCTAAGGTTTGAATTGAGGGAGCTGTCACTGTCACAGCACAGGACGAGGTTTAGAAAAAAACGTTGCAAAGAAAACAGAGTCCTTTAGCAGTGATAGTTCAAAGTCTATGAGCCAGCAGAGACTCTGGCACAAGAACCAACATAAAAGTGTTCCTAGTATTAGACAAACTGATAGTTTTTGCAAAATATCACTTTAGCAACACTGGCTTATCCCTGAAATCGGGATCAGGTATTTACATGCAAAAGAGGAAAAAAGTGATAGTTAAAAAGCATACTCGCTGAGAAGCTTGATCTGGGTAAGAGTAACTTTAAGGAAAAGAATGAGGGGAAAAAAATTAAAAAGCAGTTGATTAAATAATTTCAAGTGAATACCTTCTTTTTTAATACACTTTTGCACTGATTGTAGCTTGTGTCATTGCTCCTGTCTGCTTCTCCTTAAAATGAAAGTGTTTTTCCCTCTCTTTGATTCCTGTTTTTCTCTTTGTGTTTGTAGATTCTGGAGAGTTCCCAGTCTCTGCTGAGCGTCCTGAAGCAGGAGGCTGGAAATCTAACCAGAGCCACAGAGCCTCGACGGAAAGACCATTGAAAATCTCTGAAGGTTCCTGAACTGCTTATGACTTTCCTTTACTTTGTTGGACTTTGGTATTTTTGTAAATATATTTCACATTAAAGTGTCATTTTATGTAAATTCTAAACATTCCAAATAAAATGTAATGATAACTAACATTTTTTCTTCGAGTTTTCTTCTCAAAAAACAAGCCAAACTTGACAGATTTTATACATTTGTTCAAGTCTATTTATTCTGCTTTTTTTGTACAAGTTTTGACATCACTGTTCTTTATTTTTTCATTTGCCCCAAAATCATTGACATTGATATCTTTACAGTAAGCACATCTGCTGCAATGTAGATTTACAGACAAGAGAGTAGGAGGTTGAGCGGCGAGCACAGAGGAGAACACTGCAGCAGCCATAAGACAACAGACACTGAGCAATGTGAAGGCAGCAGCTGGAAAGACAGCCACAGAAGCTTCAAGTCGGGCTTTAGACTAAGATTTAGAAGAAGGATTTTAGATATTATGGATATTACAAGCTATTCTCATGATGCATTGTTGTAAGCTAAAATTTTCTGTGATACATAAAGCTATCTTGGATAAACAACACTTTTTAGGATTTTAAAGTTCTAAATTTAAAAGGACTGTGGTTGTACTGTCTAAGGCCCAAGCTATGACGCTGAAGCCCGACATGAGGCTGTACGTTAGAAGCTGCGGTCACTGTGTCGACAATCATTTTAAGTTTTATACAAGGCTGGAGCAGAACCCAGTGCACATAGCATTTATCTGTAGTGCGTTCATCAGATTCATAAAAGAGTTTTATTCCAATAGCATCTGTAAAAGAGACTGGAATTTATATTAAAGACGGGAATATATCTGGCAGTGGTGCAAGCACTGTGTAGATGTACTATAATAGGACTATACTTCTTTACTATTACTTTTCTTATGACCAGTTATGTAAAATGCTAATTTTCCCAATCTTTGTTCATCATCACGCCAAATCTTCTCTTAACTTCTAAATTCAGCAAATTGTTTCTTTCCTTTAACCCTAAAACAGAACACGACAGCTGGCTTTATTCTGAGTGACTTGTAGGGGTTGATTTGGCTCCATCCTAGTCTCTGGTTTGGAATAAAACTCTTGCAGATGCAGATTCCTTGTTGTTTAAGTGCACACTTTTCTCCAGTGCCTCCTTCTCACGAGGTGCAAAACAAAGCTAGAACATAACAGTGCAAAGACATTTAACATCCCGACAAACACTGACAAATATAAATCTAAAAAAGAAAAAAAAAACCCATCTGATCAAAGTTTTTTTTTTTGAAAGCAATAAGGGAGCTGTACAACAATACTGGTCCGAGAGTGGATTGTGAGAACATACACCCAAGCAACGACATTTTAAAAATAATCAGTTGGCATTAATTATGAGTTTAAAAAAATCTGGAAACTTGGTGCATTATTGTATATAAAAAGAAGAATAAAAAAAAAATCATTACATAATCTTTCAGACACTCATAATCTTGCATTCAGTCACGCGGTCAAGCGGCAAAACCAGCCAACTGATTTTTTAGATTTTTTCTTTTTCATCTGTGGAATGTTGGAGTAAATGAGGTTCGACTGGAGTATAATGAGAAATGAATCTG
Organism: Rhyacichthys aspro; assembly: GCA_036850595.1. NCBI lineage: Eukaryota > Metazoa > Chordata > Actinopteri > Gobiiformes > Rhyacichthyidae > Rhyacichthys > Rhyacichthys aspro. Next base: position 2,550,167 of record CM072159.1, read on the forward strand.
TTTGAAGACCTAAATAAAACCGCACAGAATCCTGAAAATGTGTCTTTACAAAAAGGTTTTGTACATAAATCAGCTGCGACATGCAAACTTCAAAATATAAAAACCAGAGCAGAGCCCGACCCATACATCAGCTGTTTGAGACTGGGTTGGTACGTTTCATCTCGCAGGATTAAGCTTTGTAAACTTTACTGGAAGCTCCACTTAAGGCAGCAGTATTAGATTAATCCCCATGAATGTACAGATTTATGATGTCACCAAAAAGTCTGTGTCCACAAAATGTTGAAGTTTATGACTCAAAATGTAAATCATTTATGGATTAATGATTTTTTGTAAATATTCAGAGGAATGAATATCTATACATTTATTTAGTCTGGCATAGGTTTTTATGCCAGATTCTTAATGCAGCCCTCTCTGGGCTTGGGGCTGGCACAAAGGTACAATAGCTTGTGACCCCTTGTGGCTGGAGTTGTGGCTCCCCATCAATGAAATGGACTCTAGTCTACCGTGTGACAGGTGAGGATACAAACCACTTTACTTTTTTCCTGGGCACCTTATCAGTTTAAATAATCACAGTATTTAAATGAGTATTCCTTTTATTCTTAATTAATTATCAAGCTTTGAGAAATTTAGTAATTTGAGAAAAAACTAAAATAAACTGGTTCCAACCCAGAAGAATACGTTTTTAGAAGTCACAAGGATGAGAATTTTAAACTTGTGTCCTACAATCTGGGACATTGTCAGTTATGTATCTCAATGGATTTATGTCAGCTGCTAAATCACTTGATTTCTCATAAAGCCAGTAACGGTCAGGCTCTGGTCCAAAAAAAACATTGATATTGATCATCACAGAAATAGCACTACACAGAGACATTCCACGTGATTGATGCTGCGCAGTCACCAGAAATACAGACACACAGACGTCGTTGGCCAAGGTCACTTCAGCGTGGTTTGGAAAATACACTGGCGCTGCTACTGTGGTTTACATCCATTCTCTGGTGCATATGTTTCTGAAGAGTGAAAATGTTGAAGTTTGCTTTGCCGTCATCCAGCGATTCTTCCGGCAGTTTCAATCAAAGTTCGCCGGAAAAAAAAGGTCAAAAGACAACGCTTTCCCAAAAAAAGTCCAAATGAAATCATGCAGTTTACAAAATGACTGGCAACTTTCACTGTCTCTGCTCCACTTTTTTTAAAATTTTCCTTCATTGTGTGTGGCAGGTTTCTGTAGTAACACTGAACTCACCGTGGCATCATTCTAAGGCTTCCTGCGCTTTGTTTGGTCTCGTGGTTCTTCTCCCAAAAAGCTACAGTTGAGAGGAAGACAATTTTTTTGTGGGAGAGACGTAGACTATATATAAAGTTGGACAAAGGGTCAGCTCTTGTGAAGCCAAATCAACAAGTGGGTGGTTGTAGTACATAAGTGCCGCCTCTTTTGAGAATTACTGGAACCCAATCTAGATGCTGATAGTCTCATTTGCATAACTGAGTACAACTGATTCATAGTTTAGATTTTTTAAGTATTTTTCCTTATTTAACTTCAAGTAAAAGGTACATTAGTGTCTTTCAGTTTTGATTGTTTGGAGTCTTCCCTCAAATGCTTTTAGTTACACCCACTATATACAAATAATGCAACAGGCAAAAATGGTGACGTAAAAATGGGTTAACAGCCAAACTGAAAAGCAATCTGAATACCCAATTCAATGTTGCCTGGGTAACAACTTGCCTTGTCTGTCTGTGACCCATGTTTCCTGTTGCTGACTTCCTGTTAATTCCAACAGCAGTTTAGCCAACATGTGAAAAGAAAAACTTTTTTCTGTTGAGGTCAAGTCCAGCATTAGTCACATCTTGACTTTTAGTATTAGACCTTAACCCCTTACCGTAGATGCATTATATATGTTAGCAATAATAATCTCATAGTACTCCATCTGACTGCAGCTTTGGGGCTACTTTGCTGGCCTTTATCTGAACAAGACCTTGACTGAAAAGGCATTAAGCAGGACCTTGAACACTGAACTATTTAAATATTTTTTTATTTTGTAAGTTTTATGAAGTGAGTCTGTTTGTACCACCATGTTTAAAACATTTGATATATTGTAATAATTATTCAATACAACACTTTCATAAAACAGAACATTGGTGCCTGGATCTGTTATTCTGTTAAAAGTTTTTTTTTTTCCAGGAATTACACTGTCACCAAATGGAAGAGGTATCTGCTAGGTTCAAATATGTATTATATACCTATTATATAAATGAATTGTGGTATTCAACTGACATTAAAACTGAGACTAAATAGGACCAAGTTTATTTCAAAACTAAATCACTGTACTTTGTACTGTACTGTATATTTCATCCAGTAACCGACAACTTTTATGGTGCATCACAATTTAAGTCTAATACTCGATGTGTTCAGATGGTTGTAAATTAATTAAAAGGGTTTTTATGCTAGACATCTAAATGATTACGCCCTTTGAGGAGTGTTTTACAGATGAATGTTTGCTGTTACATTTTAGGGGCCTGTGATCTGCCCTTATGGAATTAGATATGACTAACACTGAAAGTCTGGACTAACATGGCAGTTGGTAACTCATAGTTTTGGCACCAAAATAACCAATTTTTAGGAGCCAGTGACACTTTGACCATCTTTATTACAGTCGGTGAGGTGAGCAGGTTAGAGACAGATCAACTGCCCAGGGTTTTTCTTTTGGAGGGAAACACAGTCCAGCTGCTTTTGGTTGCAATTTAGGAACTTGGCAGGAAGTAGCCACCAGAACAAAGCCAGAACAAAAAGTGGTAACGTAAGTCCAAAGTGTGTCCTGTCCGTTCAGGAGGATGTGCTTTTGAGTCGACTGGAGTTTAGGGCTTGGTCCCACTGGAGGAGTGCTACAGACGGATCAGAAGTAGAGCGCTGGTTCACTGCTGTAGTCGGAGAGGGATGAGCTGTCTGCTGGTGTGAGCTGTGGAGACAAAAGGAATGTTATCTTTTTAGAAGGAAATTATGTTTTTTTTTGCCAATTTGCACAATAACATTACACCTATTTCTGTGATCTAATAAAACAGAAAGAAATAAGGAGCACTATAGAGTACTGGTGTCTACAGCCTGGCCAGCCACAAATGAAGTTGGTCTGGAACCCTTCCCACTGAAAATAGCAATACAACCAAACCAGTCATAATTGTTTTTATTTAAAAAAGGATGGGCTTTATGTGATTTTACACAATGCACATGACTGATTTCTATAAACAATATGTTGTTTTGAGCAATATTAAAGTGAACTGTATTTTATTACTACATGCCTAACAGTCTCAGTGTTTAAATTATACTTATTAAAGTATAAAATATCCCATGACTGATGATTTCACGCTTTAAATATGTGAAGTCATATGAAATGTCTCTTACCATGACTTCCTCTGTGAGCTGAGCTGGTTGCTGTGCAGAGACCTCCTCTCGGTAAGCACTTTCCTCGTTCTTTTGTTCCTGCCATGTGCTGAAGTCCACAGAGTGTTTAGGAATGTAATTTGAAAGGTCTGAGAATAAAAAATACAACATAAAACATTCAGTGTCTGGTTTGTTTGAGCCTGTCATTATCAGAGAAACGTTATTAATTTTGCATCATCTTGAAAAAGTCCGTTCAAACTTTTGCTTCATGCCAAGGAAAGTACAGTAAACATAAAAGCCCTATGATAGATGATCCACAGCAGGGTTTGAGTATATAAAAATGTTCTCCCTTTTTCTAAATCAAATGACATAGAACTTTTCCTTTTGCAACAACTTTGTGGGAGAACAGAGGGAAATTAGCCTAAGGCTAGTGTGTTTACACTCATGTAATTGTGTCACATGAATGTTCATTAACATGCACTGTCATGATCAAATAAATTATTATAATTATTGTTATTATTATTGTCTTGCAAACTTCTGCTTCTCTAATATTTACCTGTCATTTTTGCTCAAATGAATGTAATAAATCTTAATTTCACATATGCTTTTGAGTTTGTTTGTTTGAGTGTTTTAAATATGCATATGTCTGTTGGGAAGCAGTCTCAGAAAAAGAGATTGTAGGTGCCTTTAAAAACTAATAGAGAGGACTGGTTCAACTATAGGTATAAGTTTGGAGAGTCTGGTTGAAGCAGTGGAGCAACAAACAAATAACAGGACAACTGCTATACTGAACAACATGGACCATCCCCTACATTGGGCTTCTGAGCAACAGCCAGTGGACATCTGAGATTAGTGAGCTGCAGGACAGAACTCCTTCTCCCCAACTACAGTAGGACTGTAATTAATCTTCAGTGTGGAAGATGATGTCTGGATCAACTCAACTGAAGAGACCTAACAACTGAATTTCCCCTTGGGGATTAACAAAGATAAATTGAATTGAATTCACAAACTTGTGACCTGTGATACCAGTATATACTGACAAACGTAATTTTACATAACCCGTGGTAAAGTCTATTTTCAACTTTTGCTATATCTACAGAGCAGTTCATGCAAAAAGTACCACCAACATACCACATCAATGAACCATTGTAAAAAAGTAGTTAAGTCAATTGGACTTATCACTAATTAACAGTGACCAGTCTTTTGCCTTAAACTGTAAAGTAATAATCTATCCACGTTTTGCCCAAAATAATGCAAAAGCACTAACTGTAAGCAGTTATAAAAATAGTACATTTTTAGCATGTGGTCGTAATGTCTAATGTAATGTCTGTCTGTAATGTAATGTAGTGTCTCTCCCATCCCTGGAAGAACTATACAGTTCCCGCTGCCCAACAAACAAAGCAAGAAATATTATACAGGACTCATCCCACCCCGGACATTCTCTGTTTGAACTGATGCCTTCGGGCAGAAGATACAGGACAATCAAAACAAGGACAAACAGATTAAGAAACAGCTTTTACCCAAGAGCCATTATCACATTAAATGCGGCTTTGTCTTTTTAAGTGCAATATCTTTTACTTCTTCAATTTTAGGGAGCCGTGCAATAGCTGAATGTGATGGATGTGTGTGTTTTTAACTGCTTTTTAAATTTTTAACAGTACATTTATTCATTTATTTATTTATTTATTTATGTATGTAGTTTTTATCTGCCCCGATGGTTTGCACTTTCAATTTCGTTGTACAATGTACAATGACAATAAAGTTATTCTAATTCTAATTCTAATGTGTAGTTCTAGTGTCATCCAGTAGAGGTCCGTCTAAACACACAAAAAGTGGTCATACACTGTTAAATGGATTATTATATATTTCAAGAATGAACAAACCTACAAAATATCCTTATTAGGCTTATTTGTTACATTAGGTCTTGTCAGGTTTAAGCTTTTTGATGGAGACTTTTTGAATGAGTGTCTTTTTTTAGATCTCTAATTCTGAAAACCTGTTCTTGGGCGGAGTGGATTATGACAAGCCCTGTAGTAATAAAATTATAGCTTTTAATGAGTGGTCCTCCGCCCTCATTACTCTTCAGCCATAAATGCCCAATTAAACAATCCTCACACGCACAAGGCAATTGGCATAGCAGTATATTTTAGAATGGAGAGACATGAAAATGTTATGGTTTAATGGTTTGGAATAAAAGATAAGGCAAATGATTTCAACATAACTAAATACAAATATTTTAATGCTATGTTTAAAAATAAATTCAAAGACACACAAATATTTTAGCTGAAAGAATACATAATAATGACTGCCTTTGATTGCTCCACAGGTAACCCTTCACTGTACTACACTATTCAATTCTACTATTCACTGTAATATTCCGCCAAGTTTTAATGTTCTGACATTTTGTCTAGAAAAGGCTTTCAGTTAGTGATATTTAAATCTTGAAATCAAACTGCTCGGCAATGGTTATTTGGAGGTGGATCTAAAAATTGCAGTGAACTGGATATTAGATAATCCTCACTCAGGAAAAAAAAAATTAGAATTGACAGCGGAAAAGATAAAGTCAATTTTCTCAAATGAAGATATTATTTGACTTGCCCGAAAAAGTTCCCAAAGTCAATGGTACCAAAAAGAAAGACATTAGGGAAAAAAATAAAATAAAATGCTAAAGAATGACCAAATCTATTACGCAAAATAACCAAAGGATGCTAAACCAGAACAGAAAGATGGCTCAATATTCTATTGGACTTATACGGGCCCAATGAAAAAAGTTTAATGGCATCTTGATGGCTCACCAGGTAGGGCACATACCATATGTGTGAGTGACCCAGGTTTGATTCTGGCTCAGGTTATGTGCTCATTGTCATTCCCCTCTCTCTCACCCTGTTCCCTGTATCTCCGTGACTCTATTAATTAACTATAAAAAGTTTGGGAAACACTGTTTAATAAATTTGATAAAACTAAAAGCTAGAGTTTATTAGTACACAAACACTGCTGAATTTGCAGTAAGAACCTAAAAAATGTAGAAAATTGTAAATGAACCAGAAACAATGTTTTCAGGAGTTACTTGTAAAGATATATACTTGAGTGAGACCCTTCTCATATAAAGCCACATCTTCTTTTTAGAGGCTCACAGAAATTTGATTGTGGCTTTGGGACTTTGCGGAGCTTCATCTGAGAGACCACTCATTTATGAAAAACAAATGAGAAATATTTTTTATGAGTGAATATGTGAATCTGAACAAACCATTGGCATTGGTGTGTGTGGGGGAGCCAGTCAGACTAGGCCGGGGGATATGGATGCGCCCCACCATACTGGGCTGTTCGTCTGGCAGAGACCCATCCTGTTTGTCCTCCTCATCCTCCTCACTGTCCCACACGCTGTTCTCTGAGGGGTACTCGTATGTGCTCTGCAGACTCGACTCATTGAAGGAGATCTTCAGCTGAAAGAGACACAGACAGCAAACACTCAAAGTCTTTGAAGAAAACAATTTCATTTTCTCTATGCAAATGGTAAGATAAAATCAACTCCCTAAAGTTTGCAATAAATGATTTTACATTTGCATAAAGCACTGGGTTAGGTCCATTGTAAAGAACATCAAACAGCTGTACTGGTTTTCATTTAGAGTCAGCATCACTGAATATATATGCCAAAACTTGACCCTGTGTCCATGTTCTTTTTTGATGCTCGTCAGTGAAGCACCAAAGTCAAATCCAGGTTTATTTTGGCTTTTGAATGTAATCTTGCCACGTGTCATATAGTTTTGCTCTGTTATCTTCATCTGCGAGCTGCAATTGACCAAGTAACTGACACCCAAAAAAGCATCAAAGACAGCTGGAACAGTCCTAAAGGGCCATAGGTGTGGGAAAAAAACATATTTTTCCTTTTACAACAGCAAAATGCCCTAATAGACTTTGACAAAAAAAAATTCCTATAAAAACCAATACCATAAAGCTTTTTAATCTCATAATACTATATATGAGGAAAAAATATTATACTTAGCTTAAAAATTATGTGGATGGCTCATTGACACAAAACACTGAGAATAACCTTTCTTTCATAGACAAAATGGACCAACATAGAGCTGGGCAATATGGCTAAAAAAATCTTCACTTTTTGTATTTTAAGATTATTAATAATTTAAATCTTTTTTTTCTGACCTAAAAGGTTAAATTGAAACAAATTATAAAATGAACAGAACTATATCATTTCTTTTTGTGCTCAGTGCCAATAACAACAGCAATAACCATCAAAGTTAAAAATAAAACTGTCCTTCCCCCATAGACCAGCTCTAAAACCAGGTCTAATATAAAAGCCCATGCCATGCATGGCTACTTTGCATAAATCAACAACATACAACCCTATACTTTTCTTGTTTGTCAATTTCCTACCACTTCACCAAACAGGTGCATCACAGATCATATGACTCCTTTCTCTGGTGTATTTAGCATCTACAGGGTCTTTCTCTGAGCTGCTCTGCCACTAGCAGCAGCAAAGCCAGAACTTAGTGTGTAGTGCAAGGTTTATAGAAATGGCTATTTACTGACATCATTTAAAATGTAACTCTAATTAATCAAATGAATTCCGTTTATTCCCCAGCCCTAGCAGTAGCATAACAGATACTCACATTTTGACAGATACTCATATTTTGAGACCTAACAGAACTATGTGTATTTGCATGACTTAAGTTGAGTCCTTTAAAATCCTGACATCAAATCCTTGAATTGTTGCAAAAAAGCCACTGACGCAGATTCCCCCTTGGTTCACATTTTCAGCTACACTTTCCTGGCAAAAGAGTGACGACTCCAGCGGCAGCCATCAGCCAAATACATCAGAAATCACTTTGGCATTAAAAAGAAAAATGTTTAAAAATTTACACCAAACCATAATAAATTCCACATAGAAAATAAATCTTTTGGAGCCACTACTGATGAAATATGCACACATAACTATCCATGTTAACAGATTATTTTGGTTGAAATCTGTAACTCCTTTCTAGGAGGTTAACCTTGGGCACTTTATTGATGAAAGTGTAAGTAGTTGATAGTGATTGTATAAAGTCTTATAGCTGAAGATAAAGTAGAGACGCATTTAGTTCTCAACAAGATTATAGCCTTATTTCAGTTTTCAACACTGAAGTGTTTGATTCAATTGAAATATTTGGTAGATGTATTCAGCTGTGAAGTCCCATTTGAGTTTCAGCTTTGGGGCCGAGGTTCTCCCGAGCAGCCACTTGTCATACAGACAGGCCTCTTGTCTCTGAGCCAAATGTATTTACTGAGAAAACAAACAGGCCTTTGATAGCAGTTTTCTGGTGAATGGACTGGAAGAGCACATCAACATCTATCAGCATAGAGTCTCTCTGGTGTGCGTACTTTTGAAACAGCTGAGGTGAACATTAACATCTCACTTCCTTATTGCCCGGAATGAGCTTTAATGAGTTTGACTTTGTGTGCTGGGTTTAGAAGACAGTTAGACTGGACTTCACAGTAGAGCTGCACGATATTGAGAACATCAACAATATTCAGCTATGTTAACAATGATGACCACTTGGTATACCATCTGATTGATGACTTTTAAATAAAAAAACAAAACAAAACAAAGAACAACAAAAAAACTTAAATGTCTTTCTGCTCCATACGATTGACCCAAATTAAGTCATATTCAGTGTGACTAGCTAAAAACATATAATGTTTGTTGCTGTTGACAATATATTTTCGATAGTGCAGCCCAAATTCCTGTAACCCAGGCAGGGAATTGAACAAAATGGAGCACAGTGGTCAAGTGTAAAATCATTCTATCAATCACTTTCCTCCAAAAAAATACCACACATTGTTTTTGCAATAACAGAAAAATTCTGTTGGTCCTTCACCAACTATGACCCATTAAACTTCAGCTAAAGCAACAACACTGGGTAGCAGCATTATTATTATTAACACCCCTAACTAACTACCCTAACTAACGCACTGGGGGCATACAACCTGGTGTTTCTCTTCTAAAAGTTCTATTTAGGATTACATTTTATGGTGCATTTTAAAACTAATTCTCACTTTATTTCCTAGTAAAATATAAAAGGATCTTATTTCTATTTATTAATTTATACAACTCTACTATCTACTTACTTACTTTTAAACAAACTGAGTTAGAGTAAAATCCTGTCAGACAGACAATATACAAGGTTTGTTTGGAACTACTGATGCTATGTAAACCAAATAGCCACTTCTTTCACTGCTAAATCATACTTTTTTTTCTTTTTGCGACTCAGCCAAACCTTTGTCACTTTTTCACTGTGTAGCCTTTATCTACACTTACAATGCTCCAGGTGAGCATACAGCCTCATAACTTATTAACCTGGGATTTTAATCGTCTGTTTAAAAGACAGTTTGTTCAATGTCAGGTAAATGCAGTAGGACAGGCCACCGGGAGCTTGTGCTGCATCCTCTCAGCTGTAGATCTCCACTGTTTGGCAACACATCAGTGGTCTGCAAACATGGATCAACGGAGAGAGACTAACCCTGGCCCCGGACTGCTGTGTAGTTGAACACAGCCACCAACATGAGACCCCACAAAGGCCCATACTTGGAACATTTAGACTGTTAAGTCAAGCTATAGTTACAGCTCCTCTCCTTTAGTTCATTAGTGGGTTTACAGCAGGAAGAGTTACAGTGTTGCTTTATAATGAGCCCCACTGTGAGTATTGCTCAGAAAACAAATTATATCTTCCCACAGTTCACATTGCTTTTTGATTTTACAAAATTTGTATGACTTTGTCAGTAAGTTTATGTAGAAGCCAAAAACAACAGAACAATAGAAAAACTCTCATGCATAAAAATTAAAAGTCAACCTTTCATTGCAATACTGCAATCTTGAGGCTCTATTGTGCATCTCAAGCAGAAAGTGAGACGCAAGTTAATGCCTGGTTGGGACAAAACCCACTTTAATTTACTGGTGTCAAATAAATAACATTTAAAAAACTGAGTTAGTTTGCAATTTCATTTACTGTGTATCTTCAATGCAGCTCCTTCTACTCCTCCTTCACTGTTATGAGTCTAATTAATTCCGACACCTGTAGTAACAGCTCTCAGTGTGATACACTAGTGTTTGCAATAATGTGCAGGTCATAAAACACATTATGATGAGAAGAGGTGTTCGTATTTTATTTTCAGTTGCCATGGAGATGTCTTAGTCGGTCCAAATATAGCGTTGGCAGGTTTATTGTCAGCTGACTGCTTTTAAACTGGACCTGGCTTTGATTCACAGGCCACGATGTAAATCTGCTATAATCTGCATCAGAAGGCTCTGAGTGAGAAACAAAGTGGACTTTTAACACAGGGACACAATAAACACAGAACTATAAAAATACACAAGGCATGTTTATGTCTTTATGTGTTAATGTTAAAAATATCTAAAGCATGTGAGCTTCCATTATCTGAGGCCATAATTATACAGTATATTACAAGGGTGCCACCAGGTATTTGGGCCCCATGAAGAGATCTCACCTTAGATCCCCTGACCACAAGCTCTAACCTTGTGGTATTATTGTAACCAGACGTGATTCTTGGGATAGAGCTTTATAGGCTCCTGAGTAAATTTCGGAGGCAAGCATTTAACATGTCAGAATATGAACATAGCCTTAGTAAAATAATGGGTATACTTTTTTATTTGCTCCAGATTTTAACATAATCTGTTAAAATACTAAAGTAAAAATTTAAAGCCAAGCTATATTACACAGGCTGCACTTTTGTTAACTAGGGGAGATGAAATAAAGTGTGTAGGGGACTGTAAACTACAATGTTGCCAGCATATTACTTATAGTAAATCACAATTTAACTGTAGGTGAAGAAAGAAGGAGCAGAGAAACTATATTTATTGGAAAACAAGCCCAACAAAACAATAAACTAAAACTAAATTGTTACTTTAATTTGTGAACTATGAGTAAAACTCTCAACGTATGTACACCAGTTTACCTAAATATACTACAAATATCTTCACGGGCTTTTAGAATCATCCCAACTTTTCTCTCCCTTACGGTGCCACTGGTTAGGTAGAACAGATCAATCTGTAAACTGGTTGTTGAATATTGCAAGGTGAATATAACTTATGAATATATGAATTACCACTTGGACATAGTAAATGTTTCTGAATTTTATCAAAATGTATAAAGCATCAAAGGGTTCTAGACTATTTTCCACTGGTCACATAAGTGCCACAAACTTTTTGTATGGTTTCTGAAGCAGGGCTTCTGATGTTTCTAGAAAGAAAGAAAGCACTGATCTGGAACAAGTGATACAGTCACAGTGTAATACAAAGACACAGATAAAATATTTTGGCACTGGCTAAGGCGTGACATGAACAATATGTTGCAGGTTTATGTGTTTACAAATGCCAAATAGCGCATCTTGTTTTAAGCTGTAATCAATTAAAGCTTAAAAACCTTTCTCTCACTCCCTCTACTTTTCTTGACCTAAGCATAACAAAACTTTATGAACTTATATGTATAATATTCTGATTGTGGGCTCTTAACGGACTTTGTGCCTTTGTTATACTTCCTTTTTTGATAACATTTCCCGTTATATCCAACTTCATATCAAAGATAAAGTTTGTAACATTTAATTTCAGATAAAGCACCAATATATTGCCATCGAAGACCATATAATTTATAACATCATTTGTAAGGTCAACCAACACGGAGGCAGTCAAAAGATCGAAATCTGTAAGGTAGAGTGTCCCATTTAACAACTTAAGAGGCTTGAAAAATTAGCCAACGCACTGAAAGAAAACAAAGAGGTGGCAATCACAAGAGTCCAGGGTTTCTTAAGGGCAATTACTATTGCTCAGACCATACTAAGGACAGTCTCTATTATTAAAACTGCTTGAATATAAATTGCAGTGATCCTCAGCAGGGCCAGTCATTTCCTGCTAAGAGACTTAAAACCACTTATTTAGTTGCTGTGTTGAGGCTGACACCACAGAAGACTTTCCTTTCTGAGACGGCTTCCTGTCTCCTTAGAGGAAGTCTGTGGATGCCCGACGAGTCATCAATAAATCACTTTAGCCGCTGAAATCATTTCCTGTAACAGTGCTGTTTATTTCTCTGATTTCTTCTTGGTTTGTGTTTTATCTACTTCTGTTTAGACATGCTGCCTGGTAACATTTAAGATCTGCATAGACACTAAAAAGGAATGGACTGAGTTATTAATGGCTAGCTTCATGAATGCTGGCTACAGTCGCAATTTGCAGGGAACTATCAAGCATGTGTAGAGCTTTAAGGGGCCATTTACACTGGAACGCTGCTCAGGAATACGCACCAGTACACTATTTCGGTCTTAATGGTAAAGTTTGATAGCCTGGCCAGCCAGACGGCTTTCTCATTGTATTACATACAGAGAAAGTCAGTCTGGGATTGTCCAATCTGCTCCGTATTCTGCTCCGGCTCTTTCTTACCAGTCAATCGTGGCGAGGGAGACGGGATTTTGGAGTGCAAATTTTTTTTTCAACCCAGGTCTAGGTAGTGTACTAAGATTGAAAATAACCACTGAACTCAATATTGCACCCTGTGTCCTCAGATTTTTCTGACAAAAACGTCAGAAGTCATTCACCATTCACCATCACCAAAGCATCTTCTCTCTCGAGCCATGCTGGTGTACGCTGTGGTTTGTTGACAACTGGAATCAGACAGTCGCTTTCCTTAGGTCACATCACGTCACCTGGTTTCTCCAGCGTTTGCTCAGCGAGCGTTAGTTCTGCCCATGGTCTGCCTTAAAATTCTGTTCAAACCCAACACTACCAGACTGATTTCTGGCTGGCCAGGCTACAAGTTTGAGGCCTGTCTCTCAGTCTGCGTTGGTGCGTTTTATCTTTGCTATAAAAGATCTAGTATACAGGCAGAAGTCATTGTGTCCTCCGGCTGTGGCCCAATTAAGTCAGAGCCAAATCATCCCAGCTCTTATTCATCACACAGGACATGAACAACACAGGCATTATGCTCCTCTTCAGACTGTTCTGATGTCACACCATTAAGAGTTTCTGTTCCTATTAACTAATCATATGGAAAGACCACAGCACTTTATTCAACCTAAAGGTGAAAAATCCCTTGTAACTGCATTCACCTCATTCACTGTTGTCATTCAGCCGCACTGTTTCCTGAAAACAATTACAATAGTTTTCTCCAACTGAAAAAAAGAGAATGCTCTGGTGTGCTGTAAATGATTAAATCTTAACTGTAGATTCACCCCAAAAGTGAAATGAACAACAAAGCACCCAGGAGTCTTACAGAAGAATATGATGCTGGTATCACAGATATATTTATTAATCTATGGTATATGGTGTTTTACTACATAAGTTAAGTAGCTAGTTGTTTTTGTGTGTGTCTTATTGTGTATTTTTATGTTTTAAGTCTGTCATTTTTTCTTTTAAAGTAAAATTAAAGATGTACAACCTGCAAAATCCTTCATTATTCCTAGGGCTAACACTGACAGACAACCATTTACCTCCTGGTGTCAAGTCCCATTTTTATTCACGTGAACCTGTATACGCTATATATGTTTTTGGATCATGACAAATGAAGAGAAACCAGGAGGACTTGTAATTGCAGTGTTTTTGTTTTTTTATATTTTGAAAGTGATGAATGAATTGTGATACAAAGAAGTAAAGCCTCATAAATGGTCAGATATCACTGCTCAGATACAACATACAGAAAAGTAATATATAGTCCAAATTGATTATTTCCCCAAGTTTCATCAGTGTCACGAGGCACAAAGGGACACATTGAAGCAACACAAAGGGAGTAGTGAAAGAAAAGAAGTGAATGTGGTTCAACCAATAAGAGACGCCACACAGCCTGACGTGTCCTGGTTTGGTCCAAAAGTAGACTCACATAGACGGGAACACAAAACTGTGACGTCTCTATAAGATTCTATTAATATGTGTGTTCGGGGGCAGGTGGTACATTCATATTGGATTGGCTTTTAAACAATCAGCCTCTAGATCCAAATAGATCAAACATATGCTGAGGAAAAGCCAAAAGTGAAAAAAAATGCCAAAGGACTGAACAAAAATGGATGTCTAGCTGTAGCCACTGTGCTGGCCATATTCAGTCATTTTAGAAAACGGATGAAAGTGGCTCAGATTGTGTCCACTGGTTTATATTTCTTTGTACTGATTATATTGTGCACTAATATAAAGATGACAATCCCTAATAATACAAGTGTAGTGTTTTGGATTATTACACAATACATAATTTACAATACAAATAAACAACAGCCAGATATCAAATAATATAAACATTTAAAGGCACCAATACTTAATATACTTAAAAGCCCAGTCTATTTTACAGTGTAGACAGTGTCTATTAGTGTCCTTAAACATTTAAGTGAAAGAAGTATATAAAATTTTACATTTTAATATTTAACAAGTACATATAGGCTATTTAAGTGGAATAGGGAGTGCTAGTAGCTACGACTATAGAGACCAAATGGTATTTTTGGTCAACTTGGATTTGTATCCAAAGCAAGTGATCATATTGGTTAAGAGGGTGTTGCCAGGAAATAGGAAAGTATAGTATAAGTACTATATTATCTGTCACAATTTCAAAGTTACTCTTTGGCTTTTACACTGACAGTGGTTCACGTAAATGGATGTTCAGCCCTGTGTTTGTTAAGGTACATAATAATATATCAGGCTGCTTTTATGCAAGAGAAGTTTATAGGTTAGGTAAACTTTTCTGGCCTTTATTAAGTAAAGTCTGGCAGACTTAGTTTTGTCATGTGGACAAATATATTTTGTAAAGCACTCCTGGGTAGCTATCTATGTTCATGTGGATAGGACATATGAGTTACACATTCTGTAGAGTGGACTTGTGTTACCATACTTCAGCTTACAAGACCCCACAAAAAACAG
Organism: Rhyacichthys aspro; assembly: GCA_036850595.1. Lineage (NCBI taxonomy): Eukaryota > Metazoa > Chordata > Actinopteri > Gobiiformes > Rhyacichthyidae > Rhyacichthys > Rhyacichthys aspro. The sequence continues at coordinate 2,565,436 of CM072159.1, forward strand.
ACTCAACTTTAAAGTAACTCAGTCAGCTTGTGTTTTAGGTAAAAACAAAAACAAAAACAGTGCACTGCCAATAATATACAAAATGTGTTCAAGGACTATATAAACTGAGAGGTAAAGCTCTGAATATGCATGTATGACACTTAAAAACATGTGCATAACGGTTTGTGGGTGAATTCCTGGACTCATTTATAAATTTAAACAATACAGCATTAATTATCAGTTTTAACATGTACAAGGAAATATTAAAAGGAAAATATAAACATGGACAAAAATATAAACATGAACAAAAATCTACAGTATCATTTGTTGTGAAATACTTTTTAAGACTATTGTAAAACAATTGTTTTATTTGCAAATATGAGATTGTAAATAAGGCACAGATCAAAATAAGCTTTGTGTTTCTTTTTGATCCATGTCACATGGACAACCTATTATTTTATTTATTTGTTTTTTTGTTGTTTTGTTTGTTTTTCAAAATTTTGAAAAAGTTATTAAAAATGGGGATGGAATACAATAAAATAGATTTTCTGTTGGTTGCAATAACTGTACAGCAATGAGGTTAGATTGAATATACAAGTCAATCAACTGTATCATCTGTAATTATCAAAAATATATCACTTCTCCTCCAATAGCTGAATTAATAAATCCAATTAAAAACATAATTAAGTCTAAAATTTTGCATGCTTTGTGGCCTTAAGAGGCAGTGTCCACATCATGTGACCAGGGAGCTGTGTCTTAGAAGAACTGAAGAGACTTGTAACTCAATGAATATGAATGACACAATGTACACAGAACAGCTCTGAAGTGGTTGAAGAGAGCAGAGCAGAGGGTAAAAATAGACTGTGGCTTGTGTAGGTAATGAATTATTCCTGAACACGTCTTTGAGAGATGAGCATGACCTTTATTGAGATGAGAGTAATGTCCCTGCTTTAATGTTTCTTTGTTTTCTGCAGAATGTATGGAGCATGTTGTCACATGTACTCAAAAAAACAAAGTTTCAACCTGGTTCTGTTCACCCAGTGGCTTCACATATCCCTGCATGTTATTTTCCAGGCTTCCATAACTGTTTTTTGAAGTATTGTTTGAGAAATGGTGAAGAAAGCAGTGCTATCTAAAAAGGAGGTTTAATTAAGATGCATAAAGAAAGCACTTGCATTTACCCTCATTTATGGAGGACAAATATTAGGAGACTTGTACTTATTACATTCTGTTGATAAAGCCACTTCTATTGAGTACTACTGGTGTTTGACTACTACATGTGTATACCTTTTAATAATAGGGACCAACTTACATTCTATTGTGCATAAATCAGTGGTTCTCAATGTGTGAACCACTAGTGGGTAATAGAGACACGACAACTGGGGCGCAATGGATGGCAGAAATTTTTTTGCCTATCTTCATTAATTCTTTTCTTTATTCAAAATAAATAAGTTTAGAAAAGTTTATACAACCACCTCTTTCAAAACGTGTTCAGTCAGGTAGTCTGAAGCTACTGTAATACTTAGTTGTACACAGTTTTGCTTTTTGATTGAAATATACTGTTTTAGCTTCTACAGGTCTTTATTGTCGCTATTTGATAGTATTTTAACGTAAATTACTATTCATGACTTTACATCACTTTTTCTTTCTTGATATTGCAGTTATGAAAGGTTTCTCATTAATTGTGCAGATCTAACATAAATTATAAAATATAGTCAATGTTCTGTGCTGAGTGAAAATTATAAAGTCAGTATATATTTTATAAAGGCAGTAAACGCACATCACAAACCTTTTCTAAATATTTTGTTCCTCATTTGAATAAGTGCAAAGTAGATTTACTTCAACAGACGCAGACAATTAAAAAAGAAAACAGTTGAATAAAAGCTTGAATGAGGCACTTGACTGGCACAGTCTCTGGTGGCTGTAACGTGAGTGTATCTAAGTGAACTATTTTCTCTTGATCCTCTTCCATAATGACGTTCAGATTGCAGAGGTTTCGATCTCCACCCTGTCGGTGTCGGCTTACAAACAAATGTCTGCCACTGTACTATTATCAACAAAAATGGGCAGAGTATGTAAGGAAATAATGGTTGTATGCTGCTATTCACATTAAAAGAATAGTTTTGTGGTGCGCTACCATACACTGTTCACAATATTGTAGTATATCTACAGATAATGACACACGTAGAGTGGAGCCACAAAGGGTACACTCTTAGAGCAATGACTCAGTGCGTGGAGATACAGTAGGGTAAAAAACAGATTTGAGCCTCATTCTCGAGTTTATGTGTACTGTCAATCAGTGGATGGTAAACGCCCACAAATGAGATCCCAGCTGCTTCTGAACACTACGTGGTTCGCTGCAGGAATCAGGAAGTGTTTGACCTTTCCTGAAAAACACTGTAAATTAACAGATGACATAATATTATTACGAGTGTTATCAAACTGCTCAGATATGATAGCGTGGGTAATATGACCTGAGATCAATACAGCAATAAATTAACAATTAGATCTGTGTTAAATTCGCCATGGTATTACTACTTTTTTACTAAAATGTTGGATATTATGAAACATTGGTGTGACAAATGGAGACTTTGAATTAATGGTGTTAAAACCCAAATAGTTCATTTTAGAAAACCATTTGTAAGTCAAGTGAATTTTGCCTTGGTAAAACACAGTTGATGTATTCTGTTGAATATTATATTTATTAGTTGAAATAATATTTAAATATTTAATATATAATATTCATTCACTACTACTATTACTACTTGCAGAACTCAGACGTCAGTTTAACAACTAAGGACAGAGATGTTTTCCACAAATTTGCCAGATTTTTAGATCAACTCAAACCTCGGGATACAACTACATCCATATTAATGCCTTTAACTTTTAAAACATATACATTTTCCCATCTCACTCCAACTACTCTGATATTTTAGCAGCACTAAAACAAGGACTGCATGTACCAGTTTAGTCTGAAAACACCAGTGCAAAACAAAGATAGTCAGTAGCCTTCCCCTGACCTGGTTATCAGAAAAACAATACAATAATCTTGTTGATCAAGACGCATAACGCAATTTTTCTTCTGTCCTGGGTCACCATCCAACCCCCCCCACCCCACCCCACCCCAAAACAACAGCATAGCAACTATTCCTGCTTTTATTTTATTTTAAAAAAATAAAAACATATATAAATGTTAATAGATCCCATCAAACTTTTAAGCTGACCTTAAACTTCTAGCTCTGAGTCTAGCACCAAACCGTCGTAGTCCCATAATTTACCTGCCTTGTTTGACAACAACATGACAACAAACGAATGCATTTCCAATATTTATATGTCTTTCACTTTACTTCCAATTTCTGTATTGTTGTGCTGTTTCTCTGTGTAAGCAGATGTATCCAGTGCTGGAATAGACACCATCTCTGTTTTATCAGTAGCCATTGCTTCTTTGCTGACATTGTTTTGCTGACATCATTCTCATCTACTTAAATCTTTAGAAGTATAGATGATGTGTTGAGGTTTTGTTATTTTTGTTTGTTTTTTTACAGATGATTTATATTAAGATACACAAGTTCATTAAACATTTGTTCTTAAATACAAATTTTAATTTCTATTCAATCCAAAAGTAGCAGAAAAAAATGGTGATGTGAATTTGTGATGTGGCTCTCATTAACTTCATTTTAAGAGTTAAAAAATGCTTCCTCAGGACAAAAAAGAAAGTTTGTCAACTAAATTAAAATTTTGATTGCTTTATTGTACACTTTTTACACTTTTTAGGTGTTTGGCCTGAGCTAGAAACTTTTGTATAAGGAACAGTGATTCTTGCATCAGTTCAAAATCATAAACCAATGATCTTTGATTTTTACAACTGAAGACTGTAATAAAAGCCACTGGCATGGTTCTCTTGTCGATTGTTAAAAAGTAAGAAGAGTTACAAATACTGCATTGTAACTAACTCCAATAGAGCCATAAAGATGGAGTTTATCCATGCTCCTCGTCTTGCTGCTCTAAACATGTGTGACAAGGCAAGTTGTTTGGTCCCCACCCTCAGAGACTGATTTAGCTGGAGCTGATTACAGAGTGCGCTCTGACAGGAAACCCTCTCAACATCTTTATTAGACACTGTTTCATGTTTATTTTTACAACAGCGTCAGAGTCGAGCGGTATTCACAGAAACAAAGCATCCCTCAGTCTGTGATGTAATGACGTATGTGAAGACAAATGGAGAGAGTGTGCCCTTATGTTTAAATCCTAATGATGGGATTGATTGGCCGCGGCTACCGTTGCCGTGGTGACAGGAGCCACGGATATGTTAGGAAGGAAACAGGAGAGAGGTGGAGGAGCACAGAGGCACATACCCGGCAGTGAGGATGGGTTAAAGAGAAACTCAGGAGGAAATATGCAGCCCACATGTCATACACAAAAAACACACTTGGTTTTGTTCCGATCTTTGCACTGATCTGATGTTCGGAACATCTTGGATTGATGGTGGGAGGTTCATGCCATTACTCTGCTTTACACAACCAATGAAGAGGTTTTGTCTGATTACTAGGGCTGGGCATTTTCCACAAATATTACATTCCAGTTTTTAAGCTCATAAAAAACGAATATTCGAATATTCATTTATTTAAATGAAGTTCATTTCTGAAAAGTATTTCTGAACATAAATTCTAAACAAGCATATTGGCATATACATACAGAAACAAAGTTTTAGGCTACATCCATGGATGTATAATAAGAACTGGATAAGGCACTGCCCCCTTTCCCCTGACGCCAATTTGTTTAGTGGCCACTCGTGGTATTGCAACAAAAAAATTCTCCACGGCCCAAAAAGGATTTTCCCCATAGTAAAAACAAACGCCTGGTATTTGGCTGACAGGACACCTACAATCGCCAAAATGGTCTCATTTTGTAGTGTTTATTGTCTATTTTCATATCCTGGCCTTTTTCTCTCTTAAAAATCCTTAAATTTGCTAAAAAAATTACTTTTATTGTTTATGACATCACTACTCTAGTGTGCCTTCATGCCCATTGGCCAGAACGGAGCACATGGCAAGTGAAACACAAGACCGCATGCGCCAGTGCCGTAGTGCGCCTGCTCTATGGGCTACATAACACGGAAGCAACGCCCAATGAGCAACGTCCATTGAAAATAATGGGGGCCATGTTTTTTTTTTACTCATTCAGTATCCTGCTTTAATAATACATCCATGGCTACATCCTGTGTTTTGTAGCTGAAACTTAAACAATGTATAAAAATTAAACTTTCTTAAATCCTTCTCCCCTTTACAACACAGAGTAAGCAGATCTCTTGAGATAATTTTTGCTTTGAACTGAGTTGTCTTCTCAGCTCGCTAAGGGGTACATCTCCGTCTACCTGCAGTTGTGAACGCAGTGATGGGCAGCTGTCGGTTCAGTTGGCTGGGCAATAATTATTTTTTTGTGTTTGGATTCCTCATGATCGTGGTGCTATTGTGATAACTTAGTTTCACTTGATCAATTTTGCACACAACGAGCATATTATTTTGTTCAAAGTAATTCCATACTTCTGGCCTGGCAGCATAAATGAACCAGCTGCTTTAGGATGGGACTCACCCAGAACTGCTAATTGAAAGCTGGGCAATCCTGATCCTGAAGGACCCACTGAAGGTAACAGTCAAGTACCTTGGAAACCCACAAGCAAATGCCAACCTTGAAGAGGGCACAAGAAGTGCAGCAACAGCCAAATACTTAAAACGAGTAAGGCAGGTCCAAAGGAGTCAGCTCAATGGCAAAAACAAGGTCTGGGCAATTAATGCTATGCCCTGCCAGTAATCAGATACCCTGCTGGAATTATAAGCTCGCCAAAGGAAGAGATACAAACCACAGATGTAAAAACACAGAAGCTCCTCACCATGCATGGATGGTTCCACCCCAAAAAAGGTTCTAGAAATACCATCATGGTAGGAAAGGTCCCTACATGGGATGTACCACCACAAAAGAACTGAAGTGGCAGATATCAAGAAATCCTACCGCTAGCTAGAAAGAGCTGGACTGAAGGACAGCACAGAGTGCGGTGGTGGGCAAACAGTAGGGGAAAGTGGTTGTGGTGAACATAGCAATACCAAGTAATGGCAACATCAGGAAAAAGGAACTTGAGAAGCTAGAGAAATACCAAAAAGTAGAACATGAGAAGGCCTGGAAAGTGAAGGCAACAGTGGTTCCATGGTCATCAGAGCACTCGGGGGAGTAACCCCCAAACTGGAGGAGTGGCTACAACAGATCACAGGAAAACATTAGACATCTTAATCCAGAGGAGGTTTGGTTTTGCATTTAATTGTTTCCTACTAAGTAAAGAGTGTGTTGCATTTATATTATGCATGAAACTAAAGGCCATTCTGCCAGTGCCTCGCCTTTTTTGCTGTCTTTCTTGGTGATCCTAAATGGGAAACTAAACTGAATCACCAGACAGTCTGTTGCAAAGAAAGAATTACATAGAACGTTTGCGAAGGGCAGGTACTTAAAATGAATACCTGAAAAACACACCCATAACTACAGTACTGAGAAACCACTGGTTGGGACAAGAGAAGAATACAGCAGCTGCACAAGGTAAAAGGGACACAGGCCTAAATGAGAAAGGATAATAGGAAACCAAACCAAAAATCACTGAAAGGAACCAAAAAGTGGCTAACATCTGAGACTGAGGTGCAGTTCTCCTAGGAACAGACAGACACAGGCCTTTAAGCTCTGCTTGCAGCTTAAATTGTAAAATGTGTCTATTACTATGCCCAATGTTAGAATTCATTTATAGGATTATTTTGTGCTTTAAAGTCTTAAAAGTCTTAATTTCTCTATGATAGGATATATAGACAGTTCCAGTCTCACAACAGAGTCTTCTCACAGTCCACATTTGAATAACATTTACATCACAGAAAAGAGATGGCAGCTGTGTTTTGCATTAGTCATCCAGGACCAGGTTTTATTTGTCACAAGGAACAGGAAACACAATGGACAGTGACAGACACCTTCCTCCTTCAGTCTGATACACTGTTCCTTACTATAAACCTGCTTTAAGCCTGTGAGTTTAGGCCTTTCCTGCCTTTTAAAGATCCACAAACATGTTGAATTAAACATGGCGCAATGGTGGGGCTTTGCAGGCTGAATTCTAATCACACCGACTTTGTGCCTGGGGTTGTGTGTGCGTCTGCTCTGAGGTGGCGATGCTCATTTGAATTTTGAATCATTAGAATACAGACCTGACCTACGGAATGAGGACACAGGTCAGGACCCACCTTCAGATGGACCTTAAATGCAAGATCGTATTAAAGTAATCAAATGAAATGGACAGTTTCTGCTGGCAGTTTACCAATATTTCTATGAGACACTCTTAAAAACCCATAAAAAAACAATAAAACAACTATTTTTGTTAGCCCCACCTACATGTTTTTATTGGTGAGAAAAATGCAGAGTGTAGAAAAGTAAAAGTTTTTTTTAAGTGAAAAAACAAAAACAATTGCAAATTGCAAAAAAACTAAACTTGACTAATTATTGCAATATTTGTTTGGTATGGATTTATAATGTTTTTCATTTTCTTTTTTCATAAAGATAAAGAATTAATTGAATAAACTGAAATAGTGCCACAAGATGTGACAAAACTCTATACACTAGTATTTGACTCTTCAGATATTGCACACATAAAGTTGTGGTAGGAAAAATACTTGAAGGTGGGCACTGTTACTTGGTCAGTAACAATATCTATACTTTCATTTAAGATAAACCAAGGTCTAGGTCCAGTTCCCCTCACAGTCTCCGCCCCAAATGGCCTAGCAACAGTGAATTAACAAACAACACTCTGACTTGCTCAAAGTGTTTGAGTGGACTCAATTGAATCAATCACTTGTTCACAATTCACACAGGGAAACCAAGTGTTTTCAGAGCTGGAGCTGTGGTGCGTTCACTGACAGTAGACCAAGCTGTAGTAATTCCACTCAAAGTAGCATGTGCAACTATTTGACCAATGAGATTGTAGTTTACTGTGACCTCATAAGCTAATTAGTGGCCTTCTTGACAAGGCTGATGGCCTTAACAAAACTGACTTTCTAAGGCCTAACAAACATTAGGGCTATGTTAATACTGTATTTTAATGTGCCCATTTGGTGCCCACATCACTGCACAATTGGTCTAATACCACAGTCATATTTTGTAAAGCCTGTGTGCCATTGTCTGTGACCTAAAAATGAGTGAGTATGGCTCTAAAAACACGGATAATGATTAAATTGATAAGTGACTAGATATTTATGAGCATTTAAAGCCAAATTTTCAGGGACATTTGTACACTGAGCTGATTGCCTTGCTAGAAACTGTTATGCTAATGTTAGCCTGTGTCAAAAGTCATCAAACGCTGTGCTCAATGAAACAGCAATATGTACCACATTGGAGCTGATTTTTGTGAGCTAGTTGTTTAGCTAAGTGGCACCAGCTTCAAACCAGTCAGACTCAGTGAATGTTAATGTGTAATTCTGGTCTCACTGAGGGAAAGGAAATGAACGGAGCAATTCTGTTCCTAAATGTTTCATGATGTTTACTGAATTACAAAGTTTAAGCATCACTTAGACCAGAGAGTGAAACACAGTCTCAAGAGAAAGGCTATGGTATTGAGCACCCTTTACAATCCAGAAACCCCAACTAAACAAAAAGACAAAAACATTATTTGAGTATAAAGTAAAGGGCAATAAGCAATTTAAAATAAATGTCAGTCATGTCTGGGGTCTTGGTTTTAAACTTTTCATCAGTTATTCTGCAGACTCACTTTTAAGTCCTACTTGTTGTTCCTTGGTTTGGAAAGACTGAAGACCACTTACTGTAGGCTAATGGTCACCATGTTTAATATTTAATAGCAGGAAGGAGACCAACTACTAACCCGCCGCAGCAGCAATAGGCTGAAGTCAAAAGAACAACCTAAATCTAACTGGCTAGAATCCCTAACAGAAATATTAGTTTAGGGATAAACATAACATTACTGCCATTATCACAAACATATTTTTATGATTGTCAAAAATTGGTTCACAGATGAGTTCACATATATAAGTTTATCATCATGCAGTTAACATTGAGAAGTTGAATGCACCCATTTATTTATTTATTTATTTCAGGTCCTTCATAAGGATGAGCAGTCATCATGGTGTTTGATAATACCACAATGCTAAATGGTACTAAAAAAAAGTTATGGTGCTAGTAAGCTAATGAAAGCTAATGTACCTGGCTTGCTCAGAAACCATCAAGTTATTCAAAAATATCAATGGTAACACACCGACTTTGCAAGTCAAACAGACATAAACACCTTCATTACTCGTTACTTCATTAAAATGTGCTGTCCAAAAGCACTTGAACACATCATAAGCCTGTGTGCCATGGTCTGTGACCTAATATATGTGTCTTCGCGGGTCTAAAAATGAGTGAGTATGGCTCTAAAAACACGGATAATGATTAAATTGATAAGTGACTAGATTTTTATGAGCATTTAGGCTACACCAACTTGAGGCTGCAAACTACAAGTTACTGAGGTATTAGGATCTGCTGGACTAGTAAAGACCAAGAAATAAAACCACATGAAGGAGCCAGATTTATACAAAGGTGGATGATAAACACACACATCGCTAAAGAAGAAACCCTTCATCAAGGGTTAATGCACACGGCATTATTTAAATGCAACACTTGTTCATTGCTCTTACTTGTTTCTGTCAATTTCTGTAATGTGTCCAGTATATCTGAAGCAATTTTTCATTTTTAATATGTACAGCGAGCACTCTAGTGTTTATCCTGAGCCTAACTTTCGCAGTGTGGGAGTGGGGCGTTAGGTCTCAGGAAGTGCAGCAGGGAGGAGACACGGGGAATGTCTGCTGGTGGTAAATAATTAAACACAATGGACTTTCACACCTGTAGCTCAGGCGCACAATGTAAATGTAGTAGTGTGGCCTTTCAGTGGTCTTCCTGAGTTACACGGGGCTTCCATCATTTAGCTGTGAGTATTTTTAACCTGCGCCTGTCTGACATTTAACCAGAGGAAATGCCCTGAAGAGAGAGAGAATGGTGGAATAAGTGAAGTCAGAGTGAAGCTAAAATCATTTGTATTTAAAAAGTTTGTATGGATAACAAAAACAAAACTTCCATCTTAACTCTGCTCATGACATTATAACCACCTGCCCAGTAGAGTATAACTTTTTCCTAAAAAGCTACTGAGTCCACTATGTTTTGCTCCTAGTCCTTTTAAATAGATGACATTTTTTTCATTTTTAAATCAGATCAGAGACAAAAAACCCCACATTAAGCAGAGGGACAGAAGCATAATTTATGTATCTTTCTTTGACAAAAATGTAGCCATCATTCTAAGCTCTGGCTGCATCTTACCTCTTATATTGCCCTTTCCCACCTATGTGAAGGAAATGTAAACATGTAAACATTTTAGTCCAATTGGGATGCCATAAGTAATTCAAATTTCTCTAAGTTGAACTAACACACAGATGATGCAGCCAATATAGTTGGGATATTGATGTAATTATAGGGCATGCTACAGAGGCGACAAGGAGCACAGAGGTTGGTGTTGATGTAAACATGGTGTAGATGGTAACATGGCTCTGTGGAATTCGAAATACTGAAATCCCAGTCCATTCAACAGGTCCATTTCTATTTTTGTTCCCCTTACCTATACCCTTTAGCCATCATTTTGCACGTTCAAGAGAGACGAAGGGATATCCCAAAACTCATTTAGATGTAAGGAAAGGGCCAGGAGGTAGGCCTGTACACCCCTCCAAACGGACATTTTCAGTGACCACACTTGAAATGAAGGGGTAAGACAAATTCCCAGAATGCAGAGTGTTCATCGGCACAGCTGCGAGAAAAGTGCAAAAGGAAAATATTTTGGCAAAAATAAAGATTACTGCCATTTAAATCATGGCAGTCCAGTTTTACACCTGAATAATGCAGATCATTTTTAGATTACAACTGCATGTTTACAGCTTACTCTGGTTAAAGCACTGAGCATGCTCCAGACGCCCACATAAACAGATGAGAAAACAGAGAAAATACAGAGCAGTGTTCAGAAACATACTCATTTTTAGACCAGCAAAGGCACATATGTATGGTAATTTTGCCACTGTCTGTCCTGTTTACATTTTGCTCTGTCATGTCGTAAAGGTTTCAGAAGAACTAGCTAGTCTGCTATAGTTTATGATGTGTTCATGTGCTTTCGGACTGTGCAGTTTCAGAGTAAAAAACACGTTGTTCTTACTTTGTTGGGTATATATGTTTTTAAGTCGATGTGTTACCGTTGATATTTATTAATGACTCAATGATTACTGAGCAAATCAGCTGGGTATATTAGCATTTAACATGACAAATGAGTCAGGTTTAACATTATCTTCTTTTCTCTTTTATAACAGAGGCTTATGTTGTTAAATACTAAGGAAACATAAATGCAGCATTAGCCCAAGTGGACACATACTTCACGTGCATGTAATCCAGCTACAAAAGTTTTATTGAGCTATATGCACCTGTTAGTCAGAGTAAGCTGTGAAGGTAAACGTATTGACTGCCAGTTGTCAAGACATCACAATCTAGTCCTTGTTAAAGTCACACTGATCTTTTCAAGCTTCAAGGACATCAACTTGACACAATAATTCATGAAATCCACTGATAGTGTCCTGAAGTTAAAACTGCCTTGTAAACACGTTACTAAAAATAACTTACAGCAATTACAATAATATGGTATTATGAAAAACAGGTCATGAATAGTTGAAGCAGTTAGGAAATGAGTGCAAAGAGATTCAGTTTGTAATACATCTACAGATTGCTCAGACTGCTCAGTCCTTGCCTCTGTATGCTGTGCTTTTTTCCATAATAAATGATCACATAAAGCAAGGACTTTAAAACCAAACCACAGCGCTCCCTCTGCATCTTATTTCAGCTGCATTTCCACGACGTGCAGCAGCGTGTACCACAAGAAAGGAATTTAAAAAACACCAATTCTGTTTCTGCTGTCAAAGGTCATCTTTAGAAGTCCATGAATGAAAACCTTTTCAACATTGCTTATAGACCTTTAAGACCTATTTTGACTGGGTTTGTTCACAAACAACAGCATGTCCCAGCAGGGCTACCATAGCTGTTCACATGCTGTGAGATGTGGAATTGCAACCACTTTACACAATCTAAACTCGCCAAAACAACATAGCCCACCTTTAACATAACACTTAAACCCATAAGCAAATTGAAAACTTTCTCTACCTATATAACAATACAAACCAATTCACCTGGCAACCAAATTAGCTACCGGCCAACCAGTGTTAATTTCGTCAACGAATAATTTTCGCCAAAGACATATTTTTGCGTCCGAAAACAAAACGAAAACTAAAAAAAAAAGTAATTAATGAGAATGAAAACTCTGACTAAATGTATCGACACTTTCGTCAGCGAATAAAAATGAAACAAAAATGAAAAGAGACTAAATCCAAACAAAAGGAGGAGGAGAAGGGACAAGTTGAGAAGAGATCCAATCAGAACTCATGTTTGTGAGTACAGTGGTCCCTCGTTTATCGCGGGGTTACGTTCCAAAAATAACCCGCAATAGGCGAAATCCGCGAGCTAGTCAGCTTTATTTTTTACGATTATTATATATGTTTTAAGGCTGTGAAACCCCTCACCACACACTTTATACACTTTTCTCAGAGAGGCATTAACATTTTCTCACATTTCTCTCAAAGTTCAAACCTTAGCATCTTCCTCTGCCTTTTGGGTGCGACCGCAGGTGCCTTTGTCGGTGCAGAACGTTTCGTGGACATTGTGGGTTTTGTCGGGGAGAAAACTTGCAAACATACAGCACTTCAGAGTCACACTGCTAGCGATCGAACATTTATGTAAATTAGCCAAGCCGAACGCATTCTGTACTGTACAGGAGACACGGCACGGAGGAGACTGATTAACAATGGTCTACAGTCCCTTAGCCAATCAGGATGCAGAACACAATGCGCAAGTTCTCCCTTAGCCAATCAGGACGCAGAACACAATGCGCGTTCATACGCTGTAAAAAAAAAAAAAAAGCATGCAAAATTGCACCAAAAAAATCCACGAAACAGCGAGGCCGCGAAAGCTGAACCATGTTTTAGCGAAATTGAATGAAATTTGCTGTCAAAGTTAACACTGCGCCCTACTAGCATTTCAAGGGCTATACATCTCTGAACATTTTGGTCTGCAGTTGAAGTGCTTATGGTGTACGGGACTAAAATTGGGAAAATAAAACTAATACGAAAAATACACTAAACCAATGATGATTCATATCAGTTGTGGTGGATTAAACATGCCAAGCGTGTTATAGTCCACGAATGAACTATGACCAAAAACAGGCAGTAAGCATCAGCCCGAGTGACATTAATGTGACTGGAGAGAGGATCAAAAAAAGTTTGTTAAAGAGGACAACTGGGTTTCAGTGGTTCAAAAAGTTATTAAAAGTTTCTTTATATAGCCATCTAGCTAACTTCTATAATATGGTCAAAGCAGGATTTGCTACAGTTGTTGTATTTTTGATGACAGATTCATTATTTCCCACATATTGACCAGACTATGGCAGCGCGCCAGTCTTGAAATGACCCATAAACATAATATCACCTTCCAACATTGGGTTTTGCAATGGTAAATTACATATTACGTTAATTTTTAAGAGTCTGCTGCATTGAATTGTGCTCCATGTCTGTTGTATCTACTAGTTGCTCTGTGAAGTACTCAGTGCAAAGACTATGTAGTAGCTGGCTACTGGTAATCAATTCACTTAAGTGAGAGCTGCAGCGGGAGAGTTATGAGTGAGAGGAGACTCTTGAAGCCAAGTGGGTGAAAGTTTAGTGGTTATTCTCCAGAGAAAGTGGATATACGTAGGCAACAGAGGTAGCCTAGACTACAACTCCCTAGAAAACCACTGCTGTCTCGTCTTTTGTTTCTCCACAGTGACACAAGCAACGAGAGGTGGATACAGAGACAGAGAAGAGTTGGTAAAGGATTAGCAAAATATATTAGTAACCTCGCAAAGGTTACTTTCTTTGCAACAGCTTTTAGCTGATACAGCTCCAGTTTAACCCCCTGTTGAATGATGCCAGCCTTGTTTATGAGCGAATGTCTGTTTCTACAGTACTTCTATTGCACAAAGCTAAAGCGGTGCTATGTGTGTGTTTCAAATCAAAATGACTCATGGGCCATTTGCATAAATCTATGTGTAATTAATACAAACACTGTGCGCCGCATATTCTTGTGGTGTGTTGCCCCCCTGGCAACGTCATCAATACCCTGCCATAGACCTTCTGCAAGTCTTTGTGAGACTGGTCGGCTTTTGTCACACTGTGCAACCTATGACTTGATGTAGAACAATGAGTGATTTTGCTGTGACTATTTAACCGCTCGTTAGCAAAGACCAAATTCAGACCATGCAATGTCTTACCTTTAACTTTTGATGATAAAACAAGATAAAAGTAGAGCCAACTATAAATAATGTCCCGTTGAAGTCAAAAGTCTCCTATAAAACAAGTCACTAATTAAACATTTGAAACATGAACATGGTTCTGCAATATAATATTAAACATACAACCTTGTAATTTCATTTATCTCAATATTGTGCCATGTTTTAAATGGGCCTCTCCAGAAACCAGCAGAAGCAAACTGGAGTCAGTCCTAGGGCATTTCACTGGAAAATCCTGGGTCGGTTTTATGCAAATGGGAAACTGATGCAAGAAGCTGCACTTGACCTACATTTGTTTCCCATAATTTCTTGGTATAATGGAGAAGTGGGATCACATGAAGCAGGGAGCAAAAGGACGAGCCACAGTATTAACTGTACCAATAAAGGCGAGTGCTGCACTGAAAGTGATCTCCCAGGAAAACGAACAAAGGGAAGTCAAAGAGGTTTTCTCCCTTTCTCTTACATTCCCATGACTTGAATGTTATTCCAGGTTTTCCATGATGTGTGGGAACCCTGGACAAGTTCAAGGGAACTAGCTGGATGTCATGAAATCAGTTTGGAACATTTCTCTAAAGCTGCTTCCTCATAAAAAAAAAGGACTGGATGGAAAAACAGTGTTCACAAACCCACTTTCTGTTTTACGCAGAGGCAAATTCCTTACAAATGACAGAGCAGGGCCCAGCCTCGATGCCTTTGTACAGCCAACGAGAGTGGCCCTGCCCTGAGAAGAAAGGGACCAGACAAATGTGTGCTTTTGGTCGAGAGAAAAGAGGAGGAGCACAAAAGATGCCAAGTGTTCAGTTTGATGAGGGACAAAAGACAGGAAGTGACTGGACATGCATGAGAGACCACAATTAAATACTTTCAAGTCCATGCCTCAAACACAGAAAAAGACAAAGAGCTGTATCTGTTGCTCCAATATTGATTTCATCCATATAGTTATTCATCTATCTCTAATGTTGTCCTATGTCCTCCTGATGCGCTCCAATTAGTAATTGACAATTAATCACATTTTTATCACAATTGAGACTCTCTCTTACTTAAGTACCCTGAATATGGTACTGCACTATATAGCGGTCAAGTAAGTCAATTGGTGAATGGTTTTGGACACAATAGACTTAAGCATTATATTATGTGTGTCTCTAACTTGTTTCATTGAAACATATTGTTTACTACTTTTACTGATGCATTGGGACGCATGGGAAACTTTGAGTGCACGATTTGTCACTTGCCAGTAATTCAGACACCACAACAAAATAGCATAATCACCAAGACAATCATATAAGCTTTGTTATGAAGGATTAGAGTCAATAAGAATATTTTTGTGTCTGACCAATCACATGCTCAATTCAGAAAAAATAACAAAAATAATAATAATAATAATAATAATAATAATAATAATAATAATGAACACATAATGAGCACAATAATGAAAAACATGAATAGAGAAAGGGAAAGATAAAATAATTGATAGACAGACAGATATTAATATTGGCAATGCTTCGATGCAATGTTTAAAGAGGTGGAGATAATTACAGGATCACAACAGTCACGGTGAAAGGTAAATGTTTAAGGTCAGCTCTAAACTTTGGTTTGATGCAATGTATTTGTATTTTACAGAGGCAAATTTATTCGGTTGTACCTTTTTTGAGTAAACATGACTTAATAGAAGAACAGGTTTTGGCATCAAGATCGTCTCTCCAGATTTGTCTCTCTTACTCTGAGAAAAGGATTACAGCACTGCAGGTCAAACAAAGGAAACAAGACTGGCCAAAGTCTGAGGCCGAGACACTCCACGGCCTACATCCACCAGCTGCCAAGACCCAGTGAACGCCTGGCAAGAAGTCTACAGTCACAGTACTGAAGGAACATCAGTTAGCTTCATATGGTTGTCTAAATGTTGTTATTCATTGTCTACTATAATTTTACATACCTATTGAGTTGGTCTGTAAAGAGCAATATTCTGGCTTTCAAAGCACATGAACACAGGAAAATCAGAAAAGCATCTTCCCAACTTAAAACTGGGACAATCCACGGTACATATTAGTGCAAACTGTGTTATCTGTCAAGATATTATGCAGTTTTACAATGACAGAAAGACATTGCATTTACCCTTAGGGAAAAGTTTCTGCAATCAATTTTGTGGCAAATCAAGAAACAAAATGTTGAAGATTGACCAAATACATGACTGTGGGACATGCAATCCTGTAACATTTATTGTTATTCAAGCAGTATTTTGCTCTATGGATACTGCACATTTTCAATATAATGAGCAGCCTTTGACAGATCCCATTATTTCCCAAACTATAGGATATACAGAATTAACTGCACTGATTGATCTGCAAATGATCATGATTTTTCGGTCACTGCCAAAAATACTGTCATCGGTGATCTGCTAAAACCGCTGATTAGAAGAGACGCACAAATTACACAAAACGCAAGACCCGCAAGCTTAATGTCAAGTCCAGTAAAGCTGAGGACTGACTGAAGCGGAATTTGGAAGGAGCAATATTAAGGCAGGTTATTTTTTTGTTTGTGCTTACTAGTAAAAACTAAATAAGTAAAAAATAAAATAAAATAAGGAGCACAGTATGTAGAAGACTCTTGCCCATTAGCTCAGTTAAATCCAGGTAGAGACAATTTTAGATGGGCATTTCTAACTAACTAACTAATGATAAGCTGCTGTTTCAAATCTTTTTCCCGGACACAAACCCGAGCTAGAGGCTGAACTGATATCATTACAGAATCAAGCACGACAAACAGCTCCATGCTGTAAATGAAGCTCAACACAATCTGAAGGCTGCCTCCAGCATAACATGAATTGAATTAAATGCTTTGTGTGACACTTAATTAATCCCTAATGCAGATGAAACGGAAACATCTGATTATGAATCTCAGATAAGGTGTGATGCTGTTAATGCACTTTACTGCTGCTTAATTAAAAATGGAAACAGAGTATATCAAAATGAAAAACAGACCATATAGACAAAAAAAAACCCGGATTACAATAAAACAAATGATGTTAATGAAAACAATATAAGTGTCTTATTTCCAATGTGGTATGATCTTTTAGCCTTAAATGTACCATGTAACATATGAAGTCTTCCTCCTGTTTCATACAAGCTTACATGGATAGATGGATAGATAGATTAATAGGGATTTGGGGATCATCTTGCAAAGAAAACGTGATATACTTGGCTTGAGTTTGAAACACTATTTAAAAATGAAAAGCCTCATAAACATAACTTTCGCTGTGGACTAAAGCTACACTTTGGAAACAGATGTTGAAAGTGAGAAGATACAAAAATGATTCGGGTACTGCAACCACTTTTATGGATAAACAATAATGCATGGTTATAAGAAAATGTACTTATTCTCTTCGTCCCAGGAAAAAGAGGCTGTGATCATGTCCTGCCACTTATCCCTGACCTGAGCTATTGCCAGAGCCTCAAGCCATGAGTGCCCCAATTCTTCCAGATCTTTATTAGAAGATTTTGAAAAAAAACTATCACTGGTAACACAAATCTACAGCATATTTTTGAATTTCAGACTCCTCATTAGTACTGTGGTGAGCGTCCTTTTGTCCGTTTGTCACCCGTGAGAGGATTCAATTCCCCGAAGGAGGCCAAAACTCCAGCAACAAGGGGTCACAAGCCAGTGTACATTTGTGCCTGTCCCAAGTGTGGATAAAAGTAGAGGGATGTGTCGAAAAGGGCATCCAGTGTAAAAAACCTTTGCCAGACTAAATATGAAAATCACTAGATGATTCGCTGTGGACCCTCCTTAGGGTCCAAAGAATTTTATTTTATTTTTGAATTTCTCTAACTCTAATTTGCATCGATTGTATACTTGTATTTGTTGCGAATTTTGAATTATCTTCTAACTACAGCTTTGTCTAATGTTCTAATTTGGCACATTGTTTCCACCAAGTGTGATTATTTCATGTGTCTAAATACAGTCACTACTTTTGGCTCTAAAAATCAAAATGCCACAAATCAATGTGACAATTTCAGTGTCTTTCTGTTTTTTGTTAAAGTGCAAAATAGCTTGATGATATTTTTCATGTAGGTTACCAAACTCAACCAATCCCCAGACCCTGTTCAAGACTATTTCTACCTCGTAGGAAGAAATAGAGAAAAGTATCTGTAGGAGCTCCGTCTGATAGGGACTGATAGTGAGATTTTGCAATACAACAAGCCTCTAAATCAGACCTGGGCATTTTAAGAGACACATCAGGCCCTCGACCCACCCCTGTCCAGCCCTCAGGAGGCTTGTGTCAGAAAAGGAATAAATCCAAGAGTGTAGTGTAGTATTTTGAATGCACTCGAAGACTCTTTGCCAAATAGTGTCAACAATAATATAACACTCACTCACCTTTTCACTCATAAACTGTTCATAAATTGCATGTGTTCTGTCAGCTGAGGTTAGGCAGGTATTTTTGTGTGGTGAGGGAAAGCTGGAATAGACTGTTATCGTTAAAAGTGTATTATGCCAAGCCAGGTTTTAGAACAAAACGGAAAGAGTGGATCTAAAACAGAGAAAGATGTGTGCTGTGACGGTGGCATATATTTCACATATTTTTGCTTATAGTTTAAACGTAAATGTGTTTTTATTGAGCGTGAGTTCACTGTGTTGGCCCAGCCCTCCACAAGAGTCCCAGGTTCAAATGTGGCCCTTGGAGAAAAATTACTGCCCACCTCTGCTCTAAATTAAGACCAAAGACAAGACGAGACCTTAAATAACACCTGGTGGGAATCAGATCGTCCTAAACAGTTCAGTGTTGGACCGCAAAGCCACAGAACTGAATACAGTCTTGATAAGATTGTTTGGTCAAGAGGCTTCAAGGGTGGCTAACCCAATAAAAAACAGTCAGTCAAATGCCGCAGCTTGCTTTAGCTCTGCGGGAAAGAGAAGGGCACATGCAGCGTGGCCTTCCAAGTGGCTGTGTAAACACTGGCTCTAATCCACTTAGGCCTGGAGCGGGTCAAGTCGTGGACATGCAGCGATTTAAAGTGCTCTAAATGAGGCAGTACTCCTTTCTGGCGAAGATTGCACAGGACTTGAAAACTGGTCAGGTATGTTTTATGTATTCTGGGATTTCCAAACTCTATAAAGACTGTACACAGGTGACAGAGGCAAACAAAAACACAGCTGCTGTACTGTCCTTTGTGACATCTTTCAGCTAAATTTAGTCCCAAGTGATCTCACTCCAGCCTTCTGTGCAGCCACATATCATAATTTTAAACATCTCTTTTAAACACCTCTCGTCCTTTATTTTTCCATTTTAGTTTATTCACTAATATTTCATGTTTTTTTTTAATGCTTTAGAACAGTAAGACATTACAAACGTAACTCTGGAATAGCATGCCTCTTGTCTGTATGCCAGCTTACAAACTCATAACTGCGGGTACTGGCTCTGTTTACACATGGCTTAACCAATAGTAGCAAGTTTTTCATGTTTAAAAACACCTTAAGCAATAAACTGGCATGATAGCAAGCTAACGCTGCTACGCTGAAGCGAAGTAAACAATATGGCGGATACGCTCTTCGCTCTTTTTGCATGGAATGTCCCCTTTAAGGGACTGAAAAAGACCAGGACCAAGATCAATGCACAATATATAAGAAGAGATGCAGGAAGCAGTCTTTAAAATGTCTGCGACCAATGACAAACTCATGGGATTTTGCAAACACTTGCAGTAGTTCAATAGTAGTAGTCCAACTATTACTAACTTATTCCCCACAGTAGGTAATAGTCAGCACACTCCCAGTTTGGAGAAGCAGAAAGGAGCCATGTTGTTATTGGGTTGTGTTAATGGGGCTGGTGAAAGAACACTTTTATAACAACTAACAAGGCTAACAACTAAGACTAACAGCTAAGACTAACAACTTCAAAAATGCAAGTTTGTGTTGTGTGGTATTTGCATGTATTTGTTCATCAAATGACTTTTGTTTTTTGTTGTACTTGTCATTTATATAACCTCAGAACTTATCACTCCCAGAACAAGCACCTCAGTGTGGCCTGTGTCTGAGACAAAATATGGGCCATTTGTCAGCAGGATATCCTCTATGGAGCACTCATTTAAATGGACAGCAGTACATAATTTAGTTAGTTTAGTTTCACCCGTCTGCGTTTCCAAACTGGTTACCTATGACTAAGGACATACTCACACCAGGCAAACCGTTCCGCACCCAGGCCTGAAACGCCTCGAAAGTCTGTTTTGTTTGGCTGATGTGAGTGCTCCCATCCGTGCTTGAGAATGGACCTCTCCCCAATCGTACTCAGGCACGGAACAATTCAAATGGCCCTGGTGTAAGTGCACCCTAAGAATAAAATAGATCCCTTATATACAGGACTGAAAACATTACAACTAGCTGGAAAAACTTCTGGTAGGCTCCTTTTAGATACTAGGACTGAGGAATAGCAAACATTAGCTTGTACCTAAACATACCGTTTGGTTTTCTCTGATGCCTCACTCTTTGTCTTTAGCTCACTGTATTTCACTGAGCTAAATCTCAACAAACATTTATGAGCCGGTTGACGACCTAGATGTTGGCAAACAGCCGAGGTCCGAATATAGTGTTTTTCTCTTTCTAAATCTAAGACTACACTGGGTCATTGCTAGTGTTTGCTTGTTGTCTGCTTTCATCATAAGGTTTTAAGATTTTCTGACCCATTTAACCTTAAATTTACAAAGTTGAGTAGCAGGTTTGTTGAGTTTCAAGTTTAAAAGGTTATGGTTAACCTTGCAGTGGTTAGATATTACAGTAATTGTGGAAATAAAACAAAAAAAATACCTCAAGTTTGTCCATAGGGGTTTTTTTTTGTATATATTGACCTTCCTAACATGGGAGCACATTCATAAAAATGGGGAATTCCACATCTACTCTTCCCTATCAAAGTTTTTAACTATTCACTACATTAAGGATTGAAGAAAACAAATCCACATAACAGAGGATATGTATGTCTACGAGCTGTATAAGTTTGTAAAGAGACGCTGTTTATGAGCAACTAATTGTATTTTCACATTGTAGTTACAAGGCTACAAAGGCATGAGGTGATGATCATATCTTGTGTTTCGAGATGATTTGATTTCAATGCAAAGTTTGTAAGTGAAATAGTTTCATACTTTACATGCTCCTTGCTCTACTTACATGCTCTCAATTCAGGTCTTAACAGCTTAGCAGCAAAAACGGAAAACTATAAGGCTAAGTCCTCGGAATGTTTGGCATGTGCACTTCAACATACATGAAGGAATTATCAAAGGTCAAAACTGTTACTGATAAAGGGGCTGGGTTTTGCTCACCGTACATTTTGGCTAGAAGAAAAGGGTAATAATACAAAAATGGTTTTAAATCCTCAGAGCTAAATCCTTTTTGAGCCTAGATCCTTACATTTTTGTGAAAGAAGCGTCCAGTCGGATAAGAGCTGTATCCAAACTAGAATCAACCGAACTAATGTGTTCAATTAGAAGACTACCAGCTGTGCAGCATTCAGAGCCATGTGATTATAGCAACAGAGTGGCACATGTACAAACACCATCCACAGCAGAATCCAAAAAGTGTTCATCAATCTTTTTTTGGCCAGCAGCAGCCAATAATTCACTGGACTAATGGATTAACTGACTAGTCTCACAAGGGTACTCACATTGTTTTGATGTTTTGTAACTTGACCCTAAAGGCTTTTCGGTACTCTGCAGAAATGCCTATGTTTAGGTGAGGAGATCTTTAATTGTGTCAAAGGTCTTTATAAACTGTTTGCTCTTAGCATTATCAGTAACTTTCTTCACATTAATATTAGGATTGGATGATAAACTAAATAAATTCAATTAATCTGAATTTTTAATTTTGAACAATGTAAAAAATGGCCATATTCAAAACTGAATTGAGCTGCAATGAAAAAAATAATGAATTATTCTTGTGGTACAACCCAGCGCTACACACTGCTGCTGTTAGCAATAGAGCAGCTCACATAATGTAATAAGACTCTTCAGAGGCTGAGACACCAATAATCACCAGAGAAAGGAGTCACATTATTTTTGTGATGCCTTCAGTCCTGCAATTTCAATAAAAGACTAAAAGGCACTAAAGTGCTGTGGACATCATTCTAGCTGTTCAGAGATTTGGGCTGAATGTTTTGAGAAAAACTTTCAAAGTAAAATGAAAAAAAGTAAATTCCAAAAGTAAATTCCAAAAGCCACAACAGTTTCAGCAGTTTTCTTAGACTTTCAATTAGATTAAAAAGGATTTCCAGGTTTCTGTTTTGATTTTTACTTACCTTTTTGCCCATGGATCCTGTCTTGACCAGACAGGACTTGGCGAGCGACTGGTATCCTCCGATAACCTCTATGTCCTCCACGGCCGGATAGCGCTTCTTCAGGAGTGTCCCCAGCTGAGAGTAGGGAGCCTGGGGAGACGTAGATCCAGGTGGCACCTCGGTTGCAGCATCAGGCTGCGGTTCAGGGGATCCTGGTTGGGGATGTTGCTCGGTCTCAGTCCTACGTTTGGGCACCACAGTAAACGTGTTCCCCTTCCGCCTGTGCACCAGTGGGCTAGGGGCCGGCACTCTCTCGGGCGGCTCCACTTCAATATCATCAATGTTTGTGATGGGAAGATGGTCGGCTAGAGGAGGCACCAAACTGGGGGAGACCGGTGGGGATAGTGGGGCCCCTGGGGAGGAGGGAGGGGAAGTGAGACCTGGTGAAGATGCAGGAGGGATCGGACTTGTTGCCACTGGAGATGATGATTCTGGTGGTTTAGATTCGTCCTGTTTTGGGGGCAATGTTTTGGGCAAAGCAGGG
Source organism: Rhyacichthys aspro (assembly GCA_036850595.1). NCBI lineage: Eukaryota > Metazoa > Chordata > Actinopteri > Gobiiformes > Rhyacichthyidae > Rhyacichthys > Rhyacichthys aspro. The sequence goes on from CM072159.1 coordinate 2,588,683, forward strand.
GATATTGTAACGGGTTTTGCAGCGGGTTTAGCGGTGGGCGATGAAGGTATTTTTGGAATTGTTGTAGATTTTTCAATAGTTGTAACATGGGGAACCGGTGTGGACGATATTGGAGTGGTTTTTGTAATTTCAGCAGATGTACTTTTGGGCATTGGAGTGGACTTTACCGGAGTGGTTTTTGGAATGTCACTGGGAATAGCTGTGGACATAGGGGATGTTGGTATTCCAGTAGCCAATGCTGCTGCTGCTCTATGGGTCGGCACTGATTTAACTGCACCTGGACTAGCAGCAGAACCCATAGTGGTCAGTCTCCGCTTGGGGATAACTGTGAATGAATTTTTGGACTGGAGTCGTAAATTGGCCAGGGCTCTAGCTTGCGTGTCGTTATCCGGGATGTGAGCCAGATCTGGCTTCGGGGAGGGACGGATCTCGAAGTCCGGAGAGGAAGGGAACATTATGGATGGGCTTGATTCGGCACAGGCACGGCGGGTTTCTGGAGAGCATGGCACCTTGGGTTTGGGGTCGGCAGTGCTGTCCCAGTCTCGCTCTCTTGTAGGCTTCATTGGCCGACTGTCAGGTTCATCTTTCGAGGGACTTCCGCCATCTTCAAAACGTTGGCGGAAAGAATACACATTATGGGTTGAACAAGTCCGTTTGGGGCTTTCCGGTTCGGGCTTTGGTTTGCAAGACCTCGGACTCTGGAAGATGGGCGACGATGGTTCAAATCTCGGCTTTGGCACCAGTTCGGGCTTCGACCAAAGTCGCGGCCGGCTGCTGGCACTGCAGTCCAAGTCTAGGAGGTTCTCTGTGCTGTGGGATTTCTTTTGTAGCTTCCCATAGTTACTATCAAATTTCTGCAGCATCCGGCTCACTCTCCCTTGACTTTCACCTTGGATATCATAAGCCTGGACCTCGTGATCAGGCCGGCCCAGGGTGCTTAGGTTCTCCTCACTCTTGCTTAACGTCGTATCATAAATCACCACTTCCTTGGCCCTTATCTCAGTTACAGCACTCCCACGTCGGTCCAAAAGGTCATTCAAAGAGCTGTATGTGCTCACACCATTTTGCTGCCATTTGGAACCGCTTGTTACGTCCCCACCTCCATCTGGAAAGTAATCGGGATCCGACTCGATTATGATAATATTTTCAGCTCTGATAGTCCTTACGCCAGGCACGCTGCCATACAGCTCTAGAATGTGCTGCACAGGCCTGGCTGCGTTCTCTCGGTCCTGCCGTCTCCTCCGCTCCTTCTCCAGCTTAATGAAAGGGTTTTCCTCCAAAGGTCCAAGGCTCTCCTGCAACAATAACAAAATAGAACATAATAAAATAATTGAACAGTCCAGAATGACAATACAGCTCTTTCACAATTAATTCAGAGCTGTAGAGAACGAAATAGATACAACCACAAATACTTTTTAAAAAGTCTAAGAGTCACTTTCTGTGGTGAGACATGTTATGTTGTTTTGCTGTTGATAACAGCAGTTGGTGTTTTCAAATTCATTTACACTCCAACAACAGTGCCATCCAAGTACTTAACTCACTGCAGTGAAAGTTTCAGTTCCCCTATTACTTTATACACCACTGTTTGAAGTTACCAAGAGATACCAAAAACTGACAAAACATAATAAACCTGGAAGTGAAATATGTATATGGTTCATGAGCATAAAGGATTCCTATCTGTACTCAATTGCTTAATTTTAAGTAGCCTACTGTAAAATATAAGATATCACCACTTTTAAATGCTTTTGTGCAGTTCTGTTCGTTTATATGTATTTATGGGTTATTTTGTCTTTACATAGAACCGTTTTGTCTTATTTTTGTGTACATATACTTCCAAGGAGTCAGTCTACATCCCGTGGGCATGCTGTTACTGTAAAGCCCACTACTCCATTGTACCCTGAGCAACTGCAGTTGATATTCCCAGCCCTAGTGAGGACTTATGCTCGTCTTGAGTCTTACCTGTAGCACCAGGCTCTCCTCTCCATCTTCGTCCCTCGATGTCGCCCTCTCCACGGTCGTGTGTCGTGTTTCTTTGTTGTTTCCAAAGTGCTGGCTGGCCGTAGTGATGGTGTAATTTCGCCCGTTGCCACCACCGCCACTACTACAGCTGCTACCGCTGTCTCGTTTAGAGCCATTGACAACCATTGCGTTCCCGTTAAGCCGCTGAGGGCCCGATCCAGTGGGGCTAACCTCCCCGGCTGCAGCCCCTCCAAATCCACCGCCCTTCGCCTTCCGCCTCTCCAAGATCTCTCGCTTCCAGGCCGGCATCCTGGGGCTCTCTTGCCCGGGTTCCTGGCGGTCCTGGCGGAGGACGCGGACCTCACCTCCGCCAGACATCGCGAAGAGGTTCGAAGACAAAGGAGGCGGGATATGAGGAGGTCTCGCCGGCTTAAAACCTGTATCCGGTTCCGTGTACACCTGCGGAACCGCTCACCACTCGCTCAGATACATCCTACCCGTCTGCTGCGCCTCTGCCATCGGTCTGCCTCGCTCCGCTCGACAGCAGCACGCCGCCCCTCCGCTCCGCAGTAAAGTCCCATCTGCTCGCCGATTGGTCCACTGGGAGTAAGACCACGCCCATTGTCTGTCTGTAGAACGCCGCTCGCGGACGCAAACCACACCCGTTTCTATTGTTGACTGGGCAACAACTAGCTGTCAATCAAAGTGATGCGTACGTGTCCTGCCTCTTTTACACGTTATTGAGCAAAGGAACAAATTCATTGTATGATTTTGTTTTCTACTGTCAGCATAATTCTTTTTCCAGAATTATGTTATGTAAAACATTCACGTAATTTTGTATTACGAACTAAAACAAAACATTTCACCTACAGGTTCCAAACTACAACTTTGTCTACAAAATTAAATAGGAAAACTCAAAAATTATTTGCTTTAAATTGAGGCTACACTAGACTGCAAGTTACTGACAGGTTTATTTATTTATTTATTTGTTAGTCACAACAGAGTAAGCAAACCAGTCAAAAACGAAGAAAACAAAAAATATGTGTTATAGCCTATACATTTAGATTTTTTTTATTATTATTGAAATTCCCACCAATATTTATCAGTGAACTGTTGTTGGTATAACTGTAACTGATTTGCATGGATGGATTTATTTTGAAATGAGAAACATCCATTGAACGCAAAGCAAACGAGGCAGTATGGCAGCACATAAATAGTTGTTACACTGACATACCTATTACCTCCCAATGCTCTAACAATGACATGTTTAACCTGCAGATTGCTATCTAAAGTTGGATATTGGTTATAATTACTGAACAACAGTGTTTACAATGACAGGCTATGAGTGGTGAACAGTGTGCATGGAGCATTATGCAGTGACGCCACCTGTCGATAATCCGGATGAAGCAAACACATGAGCTGCATGAATCAGCACTAAGAGGCCTATTATCAAGCTCTATAGGAGATTACTGTCCCTCATCAAACATTTATCACTGAGCCATAATTACCAACACACTCAAGAAGGCCTCGGGCAAAATGTAATTAACGGCAAAACTGCTCGAAACTGATACCAAAATCCATTTCCTCCAAAAAGAAAATGAGAGTTTAGTTAATGTTGTCCATATGAGAGCTAACTCTTTTGTCCAAGTATTTAATAATTCATTTGTTGTCTTTTTTTCAGGATACCAGAAAACATCATACTTTTTAGCTCTTTTTGCTGCATTTATGCCAACATAGGAAAATAAACAGCCACCAGTCTGGACTATGAGCTACAATGGGCTCCAGAGATCATGCTTCAGCAACACGACTGACATTTCCAGAGAGCTAAGGAGGAGGAGACATGGAGGCTGTGACTAAAAGAGAATGTGACCTCTTTGGAATGGACACCTTGGCTGAGCAGGCCAGCATCAAGAAGTCAACACACATATGAAATAAAAGTTAATACCTTAACATCCTCTGGGACAAGGAAGGATAGAAAGTGGGGGGGCATGGGAGGGGGGGTTATGCAAAGTCACATGTAAATGCATAGCCTGGCCAGTCAGACGGCTTTCTCATTGTATTACATATAGAGAAAGTCAGTCTGGGATTGTCCAATCTGCTCCGTATTCTGCTCCGGGTCTTTCTTACCGACCAATCATAGCGAGGGAGGCGGGATTTTGTTTCGCGTCATATTGAGCGCGAGAATTTTTTCAACCAAAACAGTACGCAGGTTTAGGTAGCTCACTATGATCGAAAATAAGCACTGAACTCGAAATTACACCCTGTGTCCTCAGATTTTTCTGAAAAAAAAACAACAGAAGTCATTCACGGTCACAGCAGCATCTTCTTTCTCTAGCCACGCTGGTGTACGCTGTGGTTTGTTGACAACTAGAATCACTTTGCTTTCCTTATGTCACATCCATGGTTTCTCTGATTGGTTTACTCAGCGGGTGTTAATTTTGCCCATGGTCCCGCCTTGAAATCCTGTTTAAACCCCACAATCCAGGACTGACTTTCTCTGTACGTAATATAACTGGCTGACCAGGCTAGTAAATGCAAGGGATAATAAAAGAAACATAGCAAGAAGGTCATGGGTTCAATCCTCCCATTGTTGCCTCCATCTCTCTCTGGGTTGTCTGGGTTGTTACTATGTCTTTAAGTGTTAGTCCTGTGATTACCTGGCCACTGTCCACCCCAGTCTTAGGGCCCAAACCAGCTATAGACATCAGCCAACCATGACCGAAATGGGAAAAGTGGTAGAAGATGAATATTTCAGTCAGGTTTAGGTGTTTAGCTGCTTAAGAAAGCTTCAAAATTTGCATTCTTTTACTATGATTTTCCTACAGTTTCTTACAGGTATAAGAAACAACCAGAGATATTTTTGAATGATAGCACTTTCTACACTCCACAAGTATTCCAGCATTTAGTGAAAACTTTTCAAAGGTTTCATAGCATAGTCTTGCTAAGGTTTTGGTGTTACGTATCACTCTAACGTAAGCATCCTTCCACTGATTTCTTCTCCCTCCTCTAACTTTATCTCCTAAACATCTGACCTGAGCTGTCCCTCTGATGGACTCATTCCTGACCCTATCCATCCTTGTCACTCCCAAAGAGAACTTCAACATCATCAGCTCTGCCCCTATAGCTCATCCTCCTATGTTTTTCTCAGAGCCTCGGTCTCTAAACCATACAGCATCACCATCCTGTACAGCTTTCCTTTTATCTTATTCTTGCTAGTTCTCTTTCATTACAGTTTTCCACCAATTTCAACCTGCTACAGATGTCTCTTCACCTCTCTTCCCTCTGTGAACATCAGTACTGTTGACCCCAAGTACATCTTGACCTCTACATCCTGTAACCTCACTAGTTCACTTGGATTCCTCTCATTCACACAAATGTATTCTGCTGCAACTATCCTTTGATCTTCTTCTCTCCAGAGCAAACCTCCACCTTTCTAGACTTTCCTCCACCTGCTCCCTGCTCAGATCACAATGTCATTCACAAACATCATAGCCCATGGAGATTCCTATCTGACCTCACTGGCTCAGAGCCAATCCTTGATGCAATCCCACCTTCACTTTGAACTCCTCTGTCATATCTATGGCACACCTTACTACTCTCTTACTGCTCTTATACATATCCTGCACCACTCTAACATACATGCCACTCCAGACTTCCTCATACAATACCGTAACTCCTCTTTTGGCACCCTGCCATACACTTTCTCTAAATCTACAATGCAGTTCTTTATGAACTGAAAGTATGAAAGTACATCTGCATCAGCATCCTAAAAGTCTTAAGAATGCCAGCTGAATACTTGGCATTTGTTTTTACATTGCAGTCTATGGAGATAATCCTTTTTGTGCCACATAGGATTTTTTTCACTGCAATACCTGGAGTGGCCTCCAATCAAATTGTCTGCAGGGGACAGGGGGCGGTGCCCTATCCAGATCTTATTATGCCTACATGGTTTCTGTTAGTTGGAGGAATACATGCTGATGCGGATCAATGTACAGGCTTGCATAGGCAGCAGCCTAGGGGCCCCCACATGTGTAGAGACCCTTGATTGGCCAGATCATTTTTTTATTATTGTATATTTACTGCAGAGCGAACAAAGAAAGACCCTCAGTGGCCCATGAGAAACATGAAAATGAAGAAGGTGATTGATTGGATAGATGTGACGATTCTGTCCAATCAGCTGCTATTCAAATCATGTCACTCATTTGTATTTACATCAACGTCACTCCTATTGCTAGATGGCATAACAGTAAAATCAATGTCTGAAGTATGTTAGCAGAGCACAAAAACGGAAAATATAAATCGAAAAACGTAACAAACATATACTGATAAAAAAAAATCCCTAGATTGACTGGATAGTTCAAGGTTGCTGAATCTTCACCCAGTTAAAGACAAGATCTACAGCAGGAGGACTTTGGAGGGCAGACACAGATGTTGCTGCCTCAGAAAGACAACATAAACACAAAAAGAGGTACTCAAAAGGTACAGTGTTTTGTTTTGTTTGTAAAGTATTTGGGGACAGTGTCTGAAAAAAATGCAGCTGTGCGCCTCGCAGAACATGAAGGATCAGAGAGCCACAGAAAGGCAATGCTGTCTGATGGTGGCCAGATAGATTCAGAACTAAAAAAACAAGCTAGCACAAAATGTGAAGATGGACAACAAAAGAATGCCATTCTGTGTAGTATGTGGAATTACACTGCAGCGTTTCCACAAGACTGGTACTGATTTACAGGCAGTTGACCTGGATTTATGTAATGCTATTAATTTAGTCTGTGCATTACGTAGCCAGTTAGATTTTGACAAGTTTAAGAATGATGCAAAAAATATGTCTCCACCTTAGACAAGTCTATAAAGTATAAACATAGAGACAGAGGAAAAGGCCTGATTATGAGCAGTCAGAGCACAACAAATTCAAAACAACTGTTCTTATAGCAGTCATAGACCGTCTCGTTGCTGAGCTGGACAGGAGATATCACTCCTACAAAAATATTCAGCAGACATTTGGATTTTTGAATGACATCCCATCCCTCCCCAACAAGATCTTTGCACAGGAGTAACTAATCTGCAGAAGAAATATGCAGGTGATCTAGCACTCCGACTATTATGCGTTTACCTGTAACCAACGGCAGAGAGGGCGCTCTTTTTCATAACTGGGACAAATTCCAAATAGAAAAAAAATCCTTAACTGGTCATTTAAAAGGCAATTCTTATATCTTACTCCACAAACACATATAGAAATGTCTCACACGTGTAGTGACTTTTATCACATTTAAACAAATGAATGTACATTTTACTTGAATGTATTTGCAATTAAAAAGGCCTATTATAATTGCAGTTGTATTTCCTTTTAACAGAAGTATAAAAGACAATGGCCTGACTTGCCTCACACAACTAAACAGCACAGATGTCAAACTTTCAAAAAGAGGGACAAGAAAAGATCAGAGGCTTTTATTGCTCCAACATGTAACAATATTCCTAGTGCCCTTCCCAATAATATAAAGCCTACATGTAACACATACTCACATTTCATTCACAAAACTGAATACAGAAGGTAAAAAAGAAACCACTTAAGCCTATTGTTATTGGTCTGTTATGATTACCATCCATGTTATTATTAACATAAGCACAACGTATATAATGGATACAAAGTGCAAAAAAAGGAACATATTTTATGTATTTTTTATTAAAGTATTGAAAAGCCAGACATAAAGTTTGAAAATTAAACCCAGACTTGAGTTTGACCAATGTAGCCAATCCCTGTGGTAAAAATGCAGAGAACTGTGACCTATTGATGTGTGTGACTGCAGGGGGCGCAATTCTGCAAGCAAAATTTTCTGGGCCAGATCTGGGCGGGATGTAGGCTGGCATCTGGGCCATCATCAAAACCTTCATGTAGTTTAGCACTCTTGAATCATCCCTAGTTCACGTAGGGTTTTTGAAGAAAGCTAAATAACCAAGTAATCCAAGAAGCAATATTAGAACAAAACATTGTAAAATGTGTTTGCTTGTTGTAGTGAATGTAAAAAGAAAAACATCAGAATTTAGATAGGTACATTTACTCATTTGGGTATAACGAGTGTCTGTGTAACTTGCTTGGCCTTACCTACTTCAAGTAACTTGAAAATAAAGTGTTAAAATAAATAGGTTTCCAGGACTTTCCTTACATTTAGAATTACAGAGAATTTAATTATTTCACTAGTGTAATCAATCTAAATGAAATTACACTTTAAAGCAAATTAACAGATATTTCTTTTTGCAAAATATTTTTTTCTTGTAAAATATTAACTGAAGTATCATGTTAACTAAAGTATCATGTCAAGCAGAAGTTATAGCAACTGCAAATATTAACCTGCCTTACAAAGTTACCACCAACATATTAGAAATTCAGTTTAAGTCAGAGCTGGCGCAGAGGCACACAGTGGATCTAAAGAAGAGGCGGATCAGACGTCGAGTCTGGCCCGGATCTATTTGCTGTCTGGGTTGTTTAACAATTACAGACTGATTGATTTAAATGCTGAATTATTGGTTTGAATAGGTTTCTTATCCTAGCATTTTTTTAAGCTTCTGGACACACTCTGCTCTGTTTGTGCTCTATACAAAGGCAGGACTGACAGTGACTGATGTCAGACTATGTGATCAAATTGTAGCGCAATAAGTGATTTGAACTGAAATTGAAATTGAATGAAATTATTGTTTGAGCAGCTCTGTATAATTTTCTTTATTTTCCTCCTCACCCACCGCTATGAATGGGGAGATTCATAGTGAGATAGGCTACAGAAGCCTATAGCTATGTAGTCCCTTTGCAGTAGGTTATACGTTGAAATGTGCAACGGCGCCCCCTGCAGTCACACCGGAAATCCTCCCACAAAGAAAAAAAAAAAGAACGAGAAATATTTTACTTTCACTTTTGATGAGACAAGAACTCTGATTTGAAAATTTGTACGGTGAGTCATTTTAATTGCTTGTAGTGTCACACAGTAGGTATGAAACTAACCCACAAGCTACAATATTGCACAAAAATCGTCTATTTATGCAAATATTCTATTTCATAACGCCAGGAGCGTGTCCCTGACTTGTCGTAGTCTCGTTTAACAATCTTTGTTGTTCGTGTCTCAAGCAACGAAAAAGTCTAACAAATAAGCATACAAAAAACAATATTTAGAGACGCAAAGCATTTCTTGGTCATGGAGAGGTGCTTTTGCCATTTATGAGCTGTTATAATTTCATTTCTTTTATTAAAACTTTGGGACAAATACGGGAAAATCAAATGTCCGCAATGCTGACGGTAAGGGCACTGTAGCCACTGACATGCGGTGAGGTTATTGGCAGGTGAGGCACTGACACTTTAGGAGCCAGATTTACAAATATATGAACCAAACAGGGTTACTTATTCACCATTCTGTTGGTGGTTAGGTTATGTTTCATACCTCATAACAGCAACAACATATGTCACGCACACATTTAGCCAAGACCGAATGTTACATAAATTGCAGCGCAGAGAGCACAATCTGTACCCTTTATCTGTTCTAATTTTGTTCCATTCCATAACTCAAAACAAAACAGTAGTATTTCTAAACACATAAGCCAGTGTTACACATTGTTATGATCCTTTGATCAGTTTCATTCTTAAAAAGGATAGGCCTAACCAAAAAGTAGAATAATATATTTAAGTTCAAAATTTATTTTTTAATTAAAAAAATGGGATCAAACAAAAGATATATATAAAAATGTAATTTCATTTTTATACATATCTTTTGTTTGATCCCATTTTGAGAGAAAAACGGGTTTTCTTCTCTTACTTTGTCTGTCAGACCAAGCGCAGCACATTTCTGCTCGAATCGCTCATAAAGTATAGAAGAATATCCAATGTCCATCATCATGAACCATCCATTGTTTTGCAGCACTCTAAAAATGTTTTTTTTATTATAATTAAAACGTCCTCATGCCATAATTAAAAAGCATGTTGATGCTTTTGACAACCACCGATCATATCCTTCTGCCATCATTAGAGTGTCGTTATCCCAGCTGTCCGGATTTTTACTCATAATACAGTATACAGCACGCAAATCATATTGGTACATGCTTATTGTCTGCACAAGCCTAGATTTAGAGCTCCATCTTGTTGGTGCTGCTCTTGGTAAATGTCGCTTCACAACATCATCAAATAAGTGGGTGTACTTTGTGGCCTTACTAAAAATGCCCCAAATCCCTCAACTGTCTTAAAAAATGTTCAACACGCAGGCATGCACTTTACTGAATTCTGCAACACAAGGTTCTGCTCCAACACTGGATTTTGGCTTGCAACCCATTAAGCTCCGAGGCCATTACAGAAGCACCGTTATAAGTCTTAGCTGCAAGCTTTTCAAGACAGTTATATTTCTCCAACACTCCCAAAACATATTCAGCTATGGCAGAGGCTCGTCTGTCCACACTCACATCGTCAAATTCCAAAAAACGCTCCTTTACGTCAGCTTCAGCCACAAAACACAAAATGACAGAGATCTGAGCTTTGTTTGTCACATCTCTTGTTTTGTCCACTTCTACAGTTATAAATGGGGCTGCATTAATCTCCTTTCTAATGCACTGCCTGACCAAAATAAAAAAAGTCGCCACCTGGATGTATGATCTGGGGTTGCTGCAGTTGGTCAGGTCTAGGTTCAGTAACACTATGTGCCCAAAGAATGAGTTTTCTTCTTCCCTGATGGCAGGGGCATATTCCAAGATGACAATGCTATGATTCATCGGGCTCACAATGTGAAAGAGTGGTTCAGGGAGCATGAGACATCATTTTCACACATGGATTGGCCACCACCGAGTCTAGATCTTAACCCCATTGAGAATCTTTGGGATGTGCTGGAGAAGGATTTGCACAGTGGTGACACTCTCCCATCATCATTATCAGATCTTGGTGAAAAATGAATTAAACACTGGATGGAAATAAATCTTTTGAAATTGCAGAAGCTTTGTGAAACAATGCCAAAGCGAATGCGTGCTGTAATCAAAGAATCAAAGCTAAAGGCGGCCCAACAAAATATTAGAGCGTCTGGGTCAGGCAGTGTCTTTAAATGTCTAACTAACCTGTCAACTTTCTTAGCAAAAGCATGTAACATTTCAGCATAGTTGCCACAATTAGAGGAGCTTGTACTTTCACCCTGCTCTGCTGGTGAGCGCGCAGCTCCATGTCTGTGAGTGAGAGCGCTCTCTCTGCTGCTGTCTCTGAGTGGTCACAGAGTAACAGCGGCTGCGCAACGTGTGGCAGGTTGTTCTCAATAACAATTGAGTAGTTTACAATAAAGGAAAATCTCCACACCACTGATGTGACTCGCTCCATCTTGTCATCTTCCCCCAGGACCTGACGGCGTAGCCCAACAGACATAGAATTACACATTGTAGATTGGACCTGTATGTATGTATTTACTGCAATGATGGTACGGTATCTGATCCAGCTTTCTTGTCTGGATCGGGGCTAGTTTTCAATCAGAGAATCAGATTGGTGCATCCCTTGTATATTTAAAAGGTGATAGACATGGTGGACCTTATACATTTGTTCAATCAAGGCTGTTTCTGGGAATAACATTTTGTTCCTCCTGTTTTTCTCATATTTGCTCCTTTTTCTTACTCTCATTTCTAGATTTGTACAAATGTAAATTGTACAACAAAGTGACATCATGGCGACAGCATCTGAAGGTGAGCGAATGGTTCATTCAGATAAAAAAGTTATTTACTAATGGCAGAATTACATTAAAGGTGGCATGTGTGAGGGTTATTTATTCAACTGCCCAGAGAATGTTGCCTGGCACCTGAACAATTGATAAATGCTTTCAGATTTACATATGCCATGCCTTGGGTAATCATGGGCTACTCAAGCCCCAAGCTAAAATATCTAAATATATTTTGTCTTAAATAGGTCACAGTTTTAAGAGTTTCCAGAGGCGGGTTGGAGGTTCAGGCTTTTAAGGTTTCGCTTGGACATATTGCTTAAACAAATGATCAAATCTTGTTCTGCAATTCAGCAGTGTCATTCCTCATTTGCATAGAATCAACTGGATTAACACTAATAGATGTAGTCAAATAATCCAAGGCTAATACTAATTGAATGGTATGTAATAATGAATAATTAATTTTATTTGCAGGTGGTTTACCCTTGACACGCAGCTGGAGTTTTGATGTACTACCACCTGACAGTGAGTTAAACATGTAATATTTTAAAGTAATGTTATGTTGACGGGGCTGGCAACATGTTCTGTAGCATAACTTTATGATGTCTTAAGGTTTTTCTAAAGGATTGTGCAGAGTCTTGGTGGATAGTAGTTTGTATGCTCTAGATGAGAACACAGTGTTGCACTAATGAGCATTAGCCAGCAGCAGAGAGGCAGTGAAGTAAATCGGATAATTGTATTGTTTTTCTCTCTACTTCTCTTTGTGGAATGATGGCACTTGTGAGATGTTATTTATTTTTGGTTTGTGTCAATGTCAGGCCACCTTTACACTAAATTATTTTAGCTGTCACAGTGTGAAATTTAATGACAATTGTAGAATACTTCTACAATTTATATATTTGTAGTCTTATCCTTTCATAGTGGTTGGCTCTGTAAATAAATGTGAAAATGTTCTCCAACAAACTTTTCCAGATCGTTTTCATGTGATGTCACATTCTCAGTGAAACACCCTCCAGGAGGGCAAAACACTACTATGCTGTGTAATCTGTCAGTGATGGAGTGCTTATTAATTGGTATGCCGACAGTTGTAGTGCCACGACTGAATTAATTACATGACTAGGAATCCGACTGAGTTCAAGTTAATAGAAGCCCACTAGCGAATGTCATGTGACTGAAAGCTATGGATTCCTCTTGTGTTACATGACACCACACATGGCCTCCACACACCATACAGGAAGATTGCTGTTACTGTGTGTTGTTTACTGTTTCAGGTATTATATAATTTAGAGCATTGTGCAAAATGCATTGTTTGCTGTTCTGGGTCTGGGATCAGCTAACAACAAAAAACATTGCCAGAGCAATGCATGCGTTCTGGCTGTACATATTGAGAGGGGAAAAAAAGTCCAAAATCATTTACACATTTACTTAAAATTTGGTTGTATGTGGTGCCCCACCGATATCCTTTTTCTAAATACCTTTGTCTTGTTTACACAAATGTAAAAGGTATGTTAGCATTTATAGAATGTGTTGGTGTACACACCACACAGAACTTTACAAAGGGGTACTGTTTATTTCTATAATCAATATGCATTATCAAATGATGGTTATGTAATTAGGACAGACACATCCCCTTTGAGGCTATGTACAAAACTTTGTTCTGATTGAAATATAGAATTCCATTATTGAACATAAAATGCCATGTCATTAATATAAAACTTTGTGTTCATTTCAGTGTCTGAGCTGAGGGTGGTTCTTTTGGGAAACAGCTGGATTCTGAGGAGTTCAGTGGGAAATCTCCTATTGAACCAGTCTGTATTTGACACTACAATAGAACCAAAATTCTCTGTAAGAGTTAGTGGACCATTGAAGGACAAGAAAATAACTGTCATCAACACTCCAGACCTGCTCCAACCAGACCTAACAGAAGAAGAACTTACTGAGTTAATAAAAGACTTTGCAAGTGCCTCTGCACCAGGACCCCATGTGTTCCTGCTGGTTCTCCAGCCAGAGGACTTCACAGAACAACACCAGCACAGGTTTCAGTCAGTTCTTGAGAAGTTTTGTGAATTTTCATTCAATCATTCAATGGTGCTGATATCAACTGACCGAGAAGAGAGTTCAAGTGCCAGCTATATAGACAACCAACTTTTAGAAAAGATGATAAAAAAATGCAGATACAGACATCTGTGGATAAAGAACTTCAAGAAAGATGAAATAAGATTAAAGAACTTTAAACTTGCAGAGCTGTTTACACGATTGGGCCAGATAGTTAAAGAAAATGACGGAGACCACTTGTACTTCGAGGCATTTGAAGACACAACACCCTCTGTACAGACAGCTCCTCTTTACACCAGGCAAAAAGAAACAGCCATTAGTCTAGTTGAACAAGTTCAACACGCAGGTAAGTGTGGCAAGTGTTATAATTGTTTTCAGGAAAAATACAATGTTAAAATGTTCCTTTCACATAGGATTGACAGCACAGGACCTGACGTGGCACCAAGTCTCACAAGAGAGTGTAGTTTTCACAGGTAAATATGTACATACAGCCTTGAACCCAAATTAGGCAAATGCATTGTTTATAAAAGTTTTATAGCATAGCAGGAGGGGAACAGTTGTACAACTATGTGACAGAAGCTGATGTGAGGGTAGGTCTATGGGTCAAAGGGGGTCTGTTGGGTCAGATCAAGAGCACAGAATGTGACAGAGACTACACTCTCCCTAGTTACAGTCACTACCATTTACCAGATAGAGCAGCAAAACTCATCCAAAGTGTTTTGTTTTTTTTTCCCACAGACTTTCAACTTCGGATTCTATTGTTTGGGAAAAGTGATGACAAAAAAAAAACACTGAGTAAATTTATCACCGGGGGCAAGCCAAGTCGGTTCGGTAACCCAAAAGTGGAGCATGGGGAATGGAGAGGGAAACAACTCAAAGTAGTGAAAACACCAGATCTGTTTAATTTGTCTGTGGAACAACTGAGAGAAGAAATGAAAAGATGTGTCCTTGAGTGTTTTCCAGGACCGAACGTACTGCTGCTGTTAGTGAAACCTTCTGAATTCACAGAGAAAAATCGAGAAACACTTAAGTACATCCTCACGTTGTTTGGTCCAAATGCTTTGAAACACTCCATAGTTATTTTTACACATGATGAGCAAATGACTGTCTGTGTAAACAAGCTCCTTGTTGATTGTGAAGCACGGTTCTATGAATTATCTAGAGAAAACATCAGTCAGTTAATGGAAAAAATTGAGATCATGGTCCAAAATAACAATGGATCTTTTGTCACCTTTTCTTCTGGCTTCTCTGAAGAGATGAAAACATCTCTCAACTTGGTTTTTTGTGGGAGGAAAGGATCAGGGAAGACATCTGCTGCTGAAGCCATTTTAGGTCCAACAGCATCTTATCCAGTGAGTAGCCCATCTGAGTGCATCAAACGCCAGGGAGAGGTGTCCGGATGGTGGGTGTCCATAGTTGAGCTGCCAGCTCTCTCTGGAAAATCTCCAAAGGAAGTGATGAAGCAGTGTTTCAGCTGTGTTTCTCTGTGTGATCCTGAGGGGGTCCATGCTTTCATCATGGTTTTACCTGTGGCTCCTCTCACCGATGAAGACAAGGCAGAGTTTAAGCTTATCCAAGACACCTTGAGCTTTCGAGTTGATGCCTTCACTATGGTTCTGTTCACTGTTGAGTCAGACCCCACAGCACCAGCTTTTGTTGACTTTGTCAAAGAAAATAAAGACATCCAGGAGCTGTGTCAAAGCTGCAGAGGACGATATCTCATATTCAACATGAAGGACCAGCAGCAAGTCCCCACGGTGTTGAATAAAGTAGAGATATTAACAAAGTACAGGAATGAGCCTCAGTGCTACACTAGGGAAATATTTGCACTGACTCAAATAGAAAAGATCACAGCCTTACAGAGCAAATATACTGCATCTGAAGCAAGCTTCCCCGGTCGTAAGTACTCTGAATTCATTTACCTTTATAACAGCAGCTTGTTCTTGTGCCTTGAAAGGGTATTCCGTAACATTGCTAAAGATAGTTAAGGTCTTCAGAAGACCTTTAATATTCTTTTCCTTATGACACTTCACATGCACAGACAATGGCTCAGGTTTCAGTGACAGATCACAACAATCTGATTCTACTATACTGATACTGACACAACAAACTGAAGAACAACCTTCTGGAGCACAGATTATAACGTGATGTTCAGGCGATGTCTTGAATTCAATAAAAAGAAAACAGATAGTTAACGTTATGAAATTTATTAGTTTGTTTTTCCTGAGGAAAAAAGTTGTAGTTGACATTTTAACATGGCTAAACTATATTCAACTAAAGTTTGTATTCTAATATTCAAAATCAATTACAGTCAATTGTAAATTGATTTTAAACTCATCCAGGCTTCCTGCAAGGGACAAATCGTCAAGAACCTCTCAATGTATTTGGATTGTAGAAATAATAAATCAATACATCTGTTAAGTAAATGCACACCTTTGGCTGTTTTAGTGCTATTTTGTCTAGTTTATTTGGGTGCATATCTTATGGAGTAATGAATAACATATTATCTTTTCTATAAGTTTTACATTCATATATCTCTTTTCATTTTCATTAATTCCAAGTTTTACCTCCTGTAGGTGTCAAACGGACTCCAGGGAGTCTGAGGATTGTGCTGATAGGAAAGACTGGCAGTGGAAAGAGCTGCTCTGGAAACACCATCCTGGGACGACAACAGTTTAAATTTGACATAAGCCAAACATCTGTCACTAAACTTTGTCAAAAGGTACAGAGTGAAGTCGACGGTCGTCGCGTGGATGTAGTGGACACTCCTGGGCTGTTTGACAGCACTATGTCTAATTATGAGGTCAATGAGGAAATGCTCAAATGCATCAGTCTCTTAGCACCGGGGCCACACGTCTTCCTGTTGGTATTGCAAATCGGAAGATTCACACCTGAGGAGAAAGAGACGCTTAACTTAATCAAGAAAGGATTTGGTAAAGATGCTGAAAAGTTCACCATTGTTCTTTTCACACGTGGAGATGACTTAGAAGATTATGGGTTGTCCATTGAAGATTATATTAAGACAAAATGTGAAGATTCTTGTAAGAAGCTCATCTCTGATTGTGGGAACAGATACCATGTGTTTAATAACCGCGAAAAAATAAAAAGAAGGCAAGTGAGTGAGCTGATAAAAAAGATCGATGCTGTGGTGCAGGCTAACGGAGGCAGCTGTTACACTAATGAGATGCTCCAAGAAGCTGAGATGGCCATTCAGAAGGAGATGAAGAGGTTGTTAAAGGAAAAGGAACAAGAGTTGAGGAGAGAGATGCAAAAAATGGAGGAAAAACATGAACAGGAAATGCAAGAAATCAAAATGATAATGGAAAAACAGCAAGAACAAATTGAGAAAGAACGACAAGAGAGAGACAAGGAACTCAAAGAAATGGAGGAAAATATTATTAGAGAGAGAGAGCTTAGGAAGCACGAACAGGAAAAGAGAGAGGAAGAAGACAGAGTGCGGAAAGACCAAGATAAAGTCATACAACAGGAGTATGAACAAAAGCTTCAAGACTTGAAAGAAAAAATGAAAGATGAATCAAAAGCGAGCTTTGACAGAAAATGGCAAGAGAGTCGAGATAAAATGGAACGCGATCGGGAGGCCTGGGAGGAGGAGAGGAAAGAATGGTGGGAGAATCGTTACCGACAAGACGAACAGAAGCGGCAAGAGGAGCACGCAAGACTTGAAAAACTAGAACAAGAATACAGGGACAAAATGGAAGGCTACAGATGCAAGAAAGAAGAAGAAGATCGACAAAGAAGCGAGAAAGAGGAGAAAGCTCGAAAAGAATTAGAGGAGAGGCATCAGAGACAAGTGGAAGATTTGAAGAGGATGCATGAAGAGGAGGCTCGAAAGAAAGCTGAAGAGTTTAATGAGTTTAAAGAGAAAAGGGAAATTGACTTTGCAGCTCTGATAGAAAAACACTTAGAGGATGTTAAAAGTCTTAAAGAGGAGATTAAACAGGGGCAGGATGAATACAAACGCTTACAAAAACTTGCAACCCATAAAGAAACTACTCTGAAAAGTGACATAGAAGATCTGCACCACAAACACAAGTATCAAATGATCGATTTGGCCGTAGTGGTTCTCATGCAGAAGAAGGAAAACAGCAAAAAAATAAGGGACGCCCAGAAAAAACACAAACAGGACCTGGAAAAATGTCAAAAGGTTATTTTAGATAAATTTAAACTAAAAGAAAAGAATGGAGTAGAGAAGCTAAAGAGAAAACACCAAGAAGAAATTAAAGACCTGGAGACTATTACCAAGAAAGATGATCTGGAACAACAAAAGAATGAGCTGTCGGCTGAACATGAAAGACAAATGAGAGAGTTTAAATCTGACATGTGGCAGCAAAAGAAGCAAAAGCTGAAGGAAGAACTGGGCAAATTAGAGAAACATCATGAGCAAGAATTGAATGAAATTACACAGAATCTTTTAAAGGAAAATGAAAAAGCTCAGGCTAAACAAATTGGTGATTTAGAAAAGAAACAGCAACAGGAGATGCATGAGCTCAAGAAGAAAGCCGGAGGAGCAGAGAGGGATGTGGAATTTGACCAGCTGAAGACAAAACATGAGCAAAAAATGAATGAAATTAAGAAGAAGATGTTGCCAGAAGAAGGCTGGTGTTCCCTCTTATAACCTGTGCATGTGTCCACAGCAAGAGCACCACTTGGAGGAGCAGCTATGGAACATATACTACACAAGCAGCAGTGGTTACAGAGTTTAGTTTTAAATACCACTAAATGAGAAAGGAAGACAAAAAAGCCTCACTCAGAACTGTTGACTTTTCATAAATGTCCCATATAATGTAAATATGTGTTGATATGATGCATTCTGGACAGATTGATGTTCTTACAAATCAGTAGCGTGCCCCAAAATTTACTTCTATTGAATCAGGTGCTCTTTTTCTTGTTAGACATGTCCTAATATAATGCTGTTGTTGTAATGATGATGATAAAAGCTATGTAATTTGGGGTAAAAAGATGCATAATGTTGCTTTAAGAAAACTGTTTAATCACACAATTGCATATTATAACAGCACTTGATATAGGAATGGTTTGAACAGTGGTAAACACATTCAGTTCATCATGAATAGCTTTTCCAACTGATTCCCAGTACACTCTGTAGGCATGAATGACTGCACGGGGACAGTCTATAATAAAGCGCTAACAGAGCGATTCTGTCAGGCCAGTAAAGTGAGTAAAGCACCTGTAACTGCTAATAAACCACTCATAGCCAGTTTTGTTGGTTAATCACCCTTTTTTGCTAAACTTAAGAAACACTGCCTAATGATGTCCACAGAGGGCATTCCTCAGCAGATGCCCCTGATCCAAGAGCCCAATTAACTTGAACTCACCCACGCCACTTGCAGTAGCATCTCTATTATGATTGCGTGCTGTGATTCTGGGCTGTGTAGCAGCACAATGCAAGGCTTCTTTTCATAAAAAAATGTAATTCGACTGTCTAGACATTTTGATAGCTGCAATTCCTTATTTTGGATTTGGCACATTGGTGCCTTCAGTCTGTGTACATGATGTAGTTTATACATCAAACTTTTATCTGTTCCTCACTTTTTAAATAAACAATCTAGTTTATATTAAGGCTGGGTTTTATTGCAATCATTCTTCAATGGTTGCCAGATTTAACAAACAGTTACCATAACACACCATTTAAAAATAAGAGTTATGCTTAATGTAAGCCTAAAACCTTAAACCTTAAACTAATAATCAATAATAATGTGTGTTATTTTTTTATTGTGTGGTGTGCCCACAAAGAGATCCAGAAAACCTATATATATATATATATATATATATATATATATATATATATAACACACACACACACACACACACACACATTTTACAGGAAGACCTGGATAGCCCACTAAAATAATAGTATGCAATACATGTTTGTGTTTTTTTTTTCAGTAAAGACATATCTTGTCATTTGAATGTGATAAAACTTCTAAGAGGTCTCATGAAGTCAATATCAAATATACTGAAATCTAATATCAGCTAAAACTTAAAATCCTGTGGAGTGACTCCACAGCTGCTGATTGTAAAGACGTGTAATTCTTATCAGGGCACAGATTTTCAAAATTAAATATCACAAGATTGAAATGAATGCTCTTAGCTGCATTTATTGCATTATTGAAGCATTTATTTATTATTGTGTTCATACAGTATTCATTTCGTATGCCAACCATAGTTTCATGTGCAAAGTGCATAATACGCTAACCTTTAAATTGCTGTTTTAGCCTATCTCGGCCACTGTACAACGAAGTCTCCGTTTCAATTGTCGCGAGAGTTTTCAGAAAACGAGAAATTGGAGCTAATTGTTGTTAGCTGCAGCGTTGTTCTTTAACGAATAACAAACAACTGGCTGTTAATAGAGTAAGTAAAAAATATCACGACTAAAAACACATATATACACATGTTTGAGCTTTTAATATACGGAATTTGTGGCATTTACTGTCTGTTTTCTGATGCTATTGTTGATGCTAGTGTGTAATTCACCGATGTAGCGTTAGCTCGGTTTTACTGTTAACGTTGGTACTCATAGAAATCATAATTATAAACCAAACGGTATCTGCAACTTAGGGTTGTCTTGGTAAACAACAAGCTGATACTACAATATATTGACAAACACAACAAAATAGGATGAAGGAAAGTGGGAAGCATCCTTACTGCCTTGTCATTTTAGATATGGCCCTATTTCTTGAGTGGGAGTCAGTGAGTTTGTGTTTTCTGATATGTTTTGTTTCCAATATAAATAAAACACTGTCTACGAACTATAAAATGAGTCATTCTACTCAAGATTAATGCATAGACGAGGTTGTTCAGATTAACGCAGAGATATGAAAGAATGGCATAGGTAGATTTCAGGCTTGTCTTAATTACACCTCATTTGATCATCTCGCCATTTGACCAGGCTGAATAGTTAGTCCTTAATGTCTATGTTTATTGTCTTTCAGATGGTTGCTTATGAAGTACTACCACACACCAACTATATTACCACTTTTTACCTATATAATAATAACGCAATAGGCATAAACAGAAATACTACAAAAGTCATCCCAAGTTTTAAATGATAAACAAAAAATAAACAAATTTCTATCAACAAATGTTTATTCAACATAAGCAATATACTAAATAACATTTAAAAAAGCAAAATACATATCAGAAGTAAATGTAATCTAAATAGGTTTGAAGTTTACTGAGGTACCTATGGGTTTTACTCCGGGTTTTTAGTATCACAAGCTTTCTATGGAGATAGATCTCTTTGGAAACCTATACTCAATGGCTAAACTGCTCCAGAGGGGGTTAAGATCCAGATAGGGAATAGAAACGCAGCTCTCATTGGCCAAACCTGCTGCTGGTGTGAACAGTGGACTTCACACTTCTGGTTGGTTGTCTTTACTTGATGTATATGTTAATTCAGTCTATGATGGTGTTCATTTACATGAGATGGGGCAGTTTTGTGTTAGTCCTGATATTGTTGGTAACCAGCTTTGTGATTGAGATCTAGACTAATCTAATATTTATTTATTTTTCTAACTGAAAAGAAAAGACATATAAGGGTTACGTTTAGCTAGTTTAATTGTACTATGAAGCTAGCCCGAATATGTGTCTGCAGTAACAAGTAAGTGCGTTATAGACTCGTTGAGTTTACCCTGGCTTTTTTTTTGTGGAGCAGAGAGCGCATTCATGTGAAACATGCAGACTTGGCACTAAATGGCCAATCACAGTGACAGGTCTGAGAAAGTAAGAACTTAACTCATGCAAACACTAGACTGAATATATATATATATATATATATATATATACCCATTCTGACCATATTGCCATTGATGTAGCTAGTCAAAATTAGTGCTCGCTGTAGTTTAATGCTTCCTCTACCTGGAACTTAATATACCCGGAGCAGGCTAGTTGTTCCACAGAAGTTTCCATAAAGATCTACCTTAGTAGAAAGTGAATGCTTGTGCTACGTGTTGCCAAAAACCTTAACTCTGAAATTTCCACACTGACCTCTTAATTTCATAAAACAGGGCCCTGGAGACAGCTAATATAGGGCCAAATAAACAAATGTTTTTTCTTTGTCCCACATCAAGGTAAGCATTTACAGAGCTGGGACTGTGCCAAGTTCTACACCAGCCTTTTTGAACGTGGATTTGAAGATGTAGCCAGCAATGTAACGTGCTTTCTCTTCTTCAAACCTGGGGAAGCGTTGGTCCTGACTAAGACTCCTGGTTGTACTCTGCCCAGGGTTTTTTCACCATGTTGTTCTCTCTGAGGGAGCTGGTACAGTGGCTGGGCTTCGCCACTTTTGAACTCTTCCTCCACCTCTTAGCCCTGCTGGTGTTCAGCATGCTGGTGGCCCTACGCGCTGACATGTTCACCCCATCACTAAACTGGTGGCTGGTCTTCGTCCCACTGTTTGCCGCCGATGGTTTGAGCACGTATTTCACGGCTATTGTTTCCATACGGCTCTACCAGGAGAACGAGAAGCGCTTGGCCGTCCTGAGGCTCCTCTGGGTGCTCACTGTCCTTAGCCTGAAGCTCGTCTGCGAGGTGCTGCTGTGTCAGAAACTGGCTGAGCAGGAACAGGCGCGGGATCTCTGGTTTGGACTCATTGTGTCACCACTCTTCATCCTGCTACAGCTCCTCATGATACGAGCCTGTCGGGTCAACTGATAACTTTCAGTCCACATCATCTGATAACTTGAGGAAAGAGCAGTCTGTGGCCCCTTTTACATGGAGATTTAGAGCATTTCTGCCTTTTAAGTTTCAGCTGAAGCAGTAAGTTACAGGTTGGGTTGGGACGGGACAGCTTGCTTTTTGGAGGGGGTTCCACTGTCAAATGGGTCAGAAGGGCTATAAATCAGTGCATTGCACTCTACCACTTTGGTCAGTCTGTTGGAACCAGGAGAACTGTACAGTAACTACAAACTGGCTCTAAATACTACAACATAAAAAGGCAACATTTTCATCTGCCTATAAACACTGCATTAAAAAAAAAATAAAAGCAAGTGTTCTTGTTTTTAAGAGCTTTTTCCAGTTTGAGATAGTCGTTGTCTTACGTGAATTATACATGTTGGATTCAAGAGTAAGTCCCAAATATTTGTTGGTTTTTAAACATTTGGCTATATGAAAAATTGCATTGTATTAACGTGGCAGTATAGGGATTCAAACCAGAACTGTGTAATTTATAGTAATTCCCTGTGCTTATGGTCATTTTAGTCAGGTATTTTTTCAGCCTGATATAGAAAGATTTGACATATCAAGAAACGTGCATTATATTTGTTGAGTAAGACAATAGCAGTTGTACACTTCTAATTTTCCAATTTGCTGTGTCCAGACTAGATGGCAATGTGCTCCTAAAAGGCTGACACTGTCTCGCTGCACTTTAATTTCTCTTGTGTAAATGTGACAAAAAAAATATTGTCAAACCATAATGCTGCAGAAATGCCATAATCTCTGTTTGAAGGGGGATTATACCTGCCTGTTGAGATTTAACAATCATTCACTATGTTCACATGTTGAGAAAATTCAACCATGATTCCCAATGTTATTATAATCTGACTTCACAACTACAAATATAACATCAAATCTGTTCAAATTCTGACATCTAAATACACCGTAAAATCCCATAGTCATTCATGGCCATTATGACAGGACTTTGTCGGACTAGAGCTATAGTACCACATAGATACATAGAAACTAATGACTCATGTAAAGCCAGACTGGTGTCAGAGCGGTAAACAGGTATAAAACATTGTGGTACAACATAGTGGCTTTTCACACAAAATGACTAGCCCCAAAAATTAGTGTCACCTGTTACTGAAAGTGTCACATAATTCCACTCACTCTGCCTTAGCCTTTAAACTCTATCTGACATACAGATAGAAAATGACACACTCCTGACCTAAACACACTTTTGATGACCTCTGCTGTTTATTTGTACACTGTGTGCAGCATTGAGCATCTGTGTATCACTGCATGTATTTAAGGCCTCATTTTAAAGTGATGTGAAACTCTGTATTGTGTATATGTTGAAAGAAATTCACTAAATGGTTATTTATGTTTTTATTTTGCAAGTTTCCTTCATTACTGTCATGTACATATATGTAAATAAAACAATATCAGTTGATGCCTTGAGCCTTTGCTGCTGTTTGTCTAGAAGGTGAAAGTATTAATGACTTCTGTTGCTAAAAAGGCGCACCTCTGTCTCAGTTTTGTCATGTGCCATCACAGTCACATCTCCGATAACTGGTGTTAAACAGATGTCCAGCTTCTCTTTGCACATGCATGTGTAGAAATAGTTATGATGCACCAGGGACAAGTAAGGCACACATTTTGAACCCAACATGTTTTATACCTCATTGGAAACATGGAGTAGAGTATCTGTCATATCTGATGATTATAAGGCTATATTTTTAAGGCAAAAAGTTACATCATACCTTTTAATATGGAGAGAATCCTATTATACATAATGCACTATAAAGTTGTGGCTATTGGCCCCTTGTTGTGCCCCTGTAATTTTAGTGCTTGTGCTTCATATCTACAATATAACGGACATACATTTGACTGAATGAGCAACTCATAGCATTTGTTGCGTTAGTGTAAAAGACATATTGAGGCTTTTTACATTTTTATATCAGTTTGCAGTGCTACCTTTTGTGTCCCACGTAGAACTGGTTGGACCTGAATATAAAACCAGCCTACAGAGCAAAACTTAAAGCCTTACAAAACATTTTATTGTTAATAGCACCTTAACTTACTATTATATCATAATATCTATTTCAGTTTATTAATAATTTAAGATAAATTATTTAAAATTCTTTGATTTGGAAAAAATATGAAAAGCGCTAGGTAAGCCTTAAAATACACCTCAACGCGCTTAATATTAATAGAGATTATTAATCTTTTTTCAGTTACAGTCTTGCAGTTGACTTTGACTAAAAATTAGCCAAGTCCCCAATCTTTGGTATCGATGGGCGGGTCCAGAGGAATCGATACTTCCGGCCTTAACAGCGGCCAATGGTGGAATCGATCCCATTAGCTCTATCACATCCCTGTCTGTAAGAACTACTTCTCCTTCCGCCTGCAAAAGTCAACGGTGTACCATTTCCCGCCGGCGCTAAAGAGAAGAAGAAGAAAGAGAGCAATGGCCGAAAGAAAAAGAAGCCGAGTCTGGCAGTTTTTTACCCGCGAAAACAATTATGAAGCGATATGTGAGGTGTGTTTGAAGACTGTAAGAAGCTGTGGCAACACGACTAACCTCGTAAAACATCTCCGACTGAAACACAAGGCGGAGTATGCGGATTTTCGGCTGCAGAGTTCTGAGGAGGAGTCGGAAGCTGCCGCTGGAGGGAGACAGAGCTCCATCAGCGACGAGTTCGGCCCATACTCTCCGGCAAGAGAGGGGGCTGATGGGACTCTATCCACCCTCCGGAGTACGGTTCCTCCAGGTAAATTCTTGTGTCATTTTTAAAAAATGATTTGTTAATTATAATTATTTGATGACAATTAATATTTAAAACTGAACTGTGTATAAATTATATATAAGTATGTAGGCCTACTATATTTAAGAATTTACCTCTGTGTTTAGGTTGTTGACAGGTGTTTCTAACTGGGTTGGGAGCAACATTAGATTATTTGGGCTCAAATTAAGTAATTTTTCGTTTTTGTTACATTGGCTATATTCAGTTTTTTCATTTGTATTTTTGCATACATGTGTGTATATATATATACGTGTGTGTGTGTGTGTGTATATATATATATATATATATATATATATATATATATATATATATATATATATATATATATATATATGTTGTGTGTATTATAAGAGCTGATTAAGACACTGCCCCCTTTCCCCTGCCGCCAATTAAAGGACACCTACAACTACCAAAAAGGAGTTTGTACTGTTTATTGTCTATTTTCATGTCCTGGACTTTTTCTCTCTTAAAAGTTAAGTTAACCTAACCTTATATTTGCTAAAAAATAATGTATTATTTTACATCACCGTTAGCGCCCAATGGTCAACATGGAAGCCAAAATCTTTTTGGCGCCCTGCGCTAATGTGTGATGTCCATTCAAAAATAATGGGGAGCCTTTTTTTTATTTATTTTTTTATTCAGTATCCTGTTCTAATAATACAGCCATGGAATGCTCCCAAGACTGAGTCAATAACTCCACCCCTATCTGTAGGTAGCCAAGAGGGCCCGCAGCAGTAGTTTTAATTTATTTGAATTTGCTTTATGCACTAAGGTCAGTACTATAGACTAATACAAATTAATTCAGCTGTTCTGTCTGCACAGTTCTTATACTTGCAATATAGCGTAACACTATAAATAGGAATTACTTTCACCCGGCACGGAGTAAAGTACCTTTATGGCAGGAACTGAGGAGGTCAGCTATGTACAAGAGGATCTGACATTCTCATGTATCGATTACTGGTTTCGGTATCTCGACAGCCCCAGAAAAATACAGTGTTACAAACCAGACAAGCCTAGTTAATATTTAATTGATTACAAAACAATCTAGCTTAAGGAGTTTACTAAACCGTATGTGGTAGATAGGACTTGGACCTGGTTATAATATAATAATAGGTTTGAGTAATAAAAACTACAGTGAAATTCATTCATTAAGAGCCATATTAAATATACTAGATACCTACTGCTTATGCATAAAAATACAAAAGCTACCCCTGTAGTGGGGTAAATATAATCTATATCTAATATAATTAATTAAATGAGATCTGGGCCAACCAGCCCTTAAAAATACTTTGATTGCCATTTCTTAGTAATATTGTGCTGTCTTTGCTGCAGATTATCCTCCAGTCGCCAGGGGGCGACGGAGGAAATCTTCATTGAAACCCAAAGCGGAGAGATTCATTCTGCTGGATCCTGAAGCAGAAGTCGGGCTGACCTCCTTCAGGTAAAGCGTGGGTTTGGAACCGCTTCATTTCAGCTTTTATGTGTGCACTGTACTTGTAAACTTATTATGTTTTATATCACTAAATAGTTTAGTCCAAGTGTTAATGGTCCGTGCACGTTATTGTCTTGCTGTAGATAATCACAGCGAAGGTGGCAGAAGTTTAACATTTACCGCTCATAGCGAACGACTGAATGAGTTGTCATTTGTTGTCATAGAAAGTTCAACAATATAGCTGTTTAGATAAGTTAAAGACTTTGGGGATCTCTGTAGTGCATTATGTCAAAAGACGGGCGCATTTTGTCGTTGGAATCAATAGTACACCTTGTCCTTGAGTCTAAAATTGATGATTGATCATATGATGACAATAAATATAGCTGAGGGAATGGATACTAGCATTAAAAGCTATGTATTGTTATTGTGTCTGACTCTGACTATTATCAATTCCAGCATAAATGTTGAAGTAAGTTGAAGCAATTTCTTTAAAATGAAATGTTGAAATGAATTTAAGCAGAGTAAACATGTGGACATAATCTTTTCACCTTAAAGGTTTGGTAAGTTTTGCATTTTACAGCTAACAAAAGAAGAAGTATGCAGACAAGTATTCCATCTACTTCTACTTCGTTTTGTTTCATGTTAAAAGGTCAGATCTATTATCATTAATATAATAGCAGTTGTTGTGAACATTATGTGACTAAATAGTTAGAAACCATGTACAATAACATTATTTCCACATGAGAACAAATGTATAGGGCAAAATATTGTTTTTGGTAATATCACTAATTAATTAATAACTAAATAAACTTAAAGGTTGGGTGCTTGTCATGGACACAGTTTTTTTTCATCATTAAATTCTGTCATAAATCTTGCTGCTTTAATCCTTCTAAGACAAATGGTGATTTTCTTCTTGTATAATTACAGTCATTATTTTTTGCACAATTTTCTAGAACTCAGTATTTCCAAAATCATTGCTGCCGCTTGTGTAAGCAATGTAACGCATGCCTGCTCACTTTCATCAGACTGACCCAAGCTGCAAAGTTTACCAAAGAAAACTCCAGCTTTGATCTCACTTGTTTTGTTCTGTTGTGTTTTTTCAGGCTGAACATGCAGACCCCGGCTGAATCCCTCCTCCACAGTGGCTACTTCCACCCGACTCTCCGCCAATGGCAAATCACTGCCACTGATCTCAGACCTGACAACCTCATCTACCCCATATTCATCACGTAATAATGCACATCTGCCTCCTATGCAATATGAAGTATATAAAGTCTACAGTATGACAATTCTCCTTCCTTTTATGACAGCAAATATAAACACAGTGAAGCTATTTTTCAAATGTCCAAAAACACTGTCATATTAAATAGTACTTAGCTTTGACAATTTGAGTCTAGATTGGACTTTTGAAATACAACTTGTTAAGATACACTATGTCAAAGTGGGACCCCATTGTAAAAGTTTGTTGAAGTTATAAAAAATTATTTTGAGTGATAGTTGGGGGTGTTGTTTGTCAATGAATTCTCATTTCATATTTGTCTTTTTACTGCAGTGACAGTGAAGATGCAGTGGAGCCCATTGGCAGTCTGCCAGGACAGGCCAGGTAAAACAACTCTGATACTGGCTCATCCAGGTTTTGAGAAAAGACTCTGTGGCATGTAAACTAGGCATGGGACCATAACCTGTTTAAAGGTATATTGTGGTTTAAAAATGCCACGATAATTGCAGTATTAACTAATACTGGCATACCATTCATGTAAAATAACCTGATGAGACAAGACCCGAGGGTTAAGAAAAAAGTTCCTTTATTTGGAAGAATAGCATTATTTTTGTATCTGCAATACCATGTTACCATCAAAGTGTAATATTTTTCCTCAAAGTTGGCATTCTGTCACAATCTCTTACTGTCCCATGCTTAATGTAAATGCTGTCTCCCAGTTTCTGAAGCTGCTGGCGAACTGCGCATGTGCGAACTAAACATGGAGCGAATGGTAACCTTTATACAGCAACAAAAAGCCATAACAGTGCTTTAGATTGTTATTAACAAGTGATATTTCACAAAACCTCTGCAGTTTCTCAAACACTAGGCCATTTTTATGCGTAACCCAGCTGATTATTGTGCATTATTATGTGCATCATTATGTGAATCATCATTCACTAACTGCTAAAGGATGCCGTATTCTTCACAACATTTTTATCTCTTTAAACCTCTTAATGCGCTCCTTTCAAAGCTCAAGAACAGCGTTCACTGTAGTGTTAGTTCCATTTAGTAAGAATGATTCCGGGATGTTATCATTTGTCATGTACCAGGATATTAATTCTTGGGTTTCTCTAAAGCACGTAAACATCCCTAATATTGGCATATCTGGGATGAAGCTCAAAACCAAGACACTAGAATGGACTAAACACACTCTTATGTAATACTGCAACATACTTTCCATACAGTTTTTGTAATATGAGCTGAAGAAACAAGACCAGAGAGCACTAGATGACACGTTAACAAAACAGCTTTTTTTACGTAACATAACTCTTAATCTATTTACTCTACACAGGAAATGCTGGGTCTGAGAAGCTCTGTTTGTTTGACACAGATGGATTTATTTTATGAGCAGTATTCAAAATGTTCCTATTAGTCTTCTAAGCGCTGCACTGTGTTAGGCTCTGCCAGTGAAGGTTTATCTCCAGATAAAAGGCGTTGTGTAGGGCGGACCAGACCAGAACACTGGACTGGGCCCAGATAAGAGAGTCCGTTATTATTTCTCATGCCAAACAATCTCAACGCTGCAGACAAAGCACAGACATATTTCCTGTTTTTCCTCTGACTGCACTTCTTCTCCCTAAAACATTTCTCATATTTTTCCTTTATACAACCTGATTTTCAGATACGGTGTGAACAAATTGGAGCAGATGCTGCAGCCGCTGGTGGAAAAAGGCCTGAAATGTGTGCTGATATTTGGTGTCCCTGCCAAAATTCCAAAGGTTATTAATGTTGTATGAGTTTATTTTACATGAATAAATTATTAATTCATATTTTTAAAGTATGTTTATATTGCCCTGTGTATGCAGTTGAAAAGTATAAGAAGTATAAGATATAAAAACTACTTATAGTATTACTACCTTAATTTTAAGCATAGATTCTCTGGAGGAAATCAAACTATTTAAAAGCTGTTTAGATGACGTGGCTTTGCTTCATGTTCATACAAGGAAGGTGTCCTTGCTCCACAACAAAAATGTGTGAAAATTACTTAAAAGTCATTAAATATACTTTTTAACCATTCCTAATTTGTCCACTGAGGGTTGCAACGTTTTAGAAAGAGTGGCGGTATCACTAAGAACCAGAACTGAACAGCTAAGGGCAGCAATGCGCCATCTAGTTCCATTCTAGTTAAATGGCAATTTTGCCTTAAATTTTGTTGTCAAAATAACTGTTCATGCCACCCTCATTACCTAAAATGTCTTCATCAAAAAGTAGAAAAGTAGACACAGGATGTAGAGCTATTTATTCACAAAGGTAAATGGGAAACCTGTGTGTTTAATGGGTATGCAGCAAGCTTCAGTGCTTAAGGAATGCAATACGTGGCACCACTCTGACACTCGTGGCAAAAAAATAGTTTGCAAGGACAACTGATAAGAGAGAAAATAAACGAATGGTTAACAGGTCTGAGGAAACAGCAGTCTGTTTTTACCTGTAGCCAAGAGTTCAGTGATGCCTCAGT
The DNA here is from genome assembly GCA_036850595.1 of Rhyacichthys aspro. Classification (NCBI taxonomy): domain Eukaryota; kingdom Metazoa; phylum Chordata; class Actinopteri; order Gobiiformes; family Rhyacichthyidae; genus Rhyacichthys; species Rhyacichthys aspro. The sequence goes on from CM072159.1 coordinate 2,619,002, forward strand.
GAAAGTTACCTACCTAATTGCTAGCAAAATAGCATTAGCATCAAAGTCATATTGTGAGGGAAAACATGCATTGCGAACGATGCAGAGATTATACTTGAGAAGTGACAGGCTTTTGCACACATTAGTCTTTTTTTCAGTTGCGATTAATACGAGCACTGACATAATTTAATTGTACTTCTTTGCAGTTTATATATAGATTATTAGGCTGTTATTTTACTGGTATGCCCCCCTTAAGATCAAACTGGGCTGAGTGTGGCCCCTGAACTAAAATGAGACCCTTGTACTACAGCTTACAACTGGGTGTATCCATTTGAACGTAGATCATTTTGATTGGACTACCTGCAAGTGACTTGCTCCTAGGCCCAATATCATAGTTGTATCTTTTTCCATTTGAGCTATTTACTACACACCAGAAAGAAAATGACCAACAAACCTATCAGGTTGAATTTTAGTAAAAATATGCACTTTGTTAGTTGGTCTAATCTCGTTTCATCTTCTGTATATGTTTTCACTTCTTGTTGTTGAACTGTGGAGCATGTACAGCGTGCATAGTTTTTGTCGGTTTAAGGGAATATGTCAAATTTTTCTTGTGTCTTTACCACTCGTTGTAAGCCAAGGCATGGGCTTATCAATTTACAGTCTACATTAGTTACTGTTTGTGATTTGTGCTTAGTCTTCTAAAAAATATTGTTGTTAAGGTTAAAAAAAAACATCCACACCAAAGTCAGCTTAATTTTAAATATGACAACACCCCATTATGGTGGTTTTCTCTTTGGTGGAAAAAAATTCTTGTGTTAATAGCAGATCAAACATGTAAGACTCAGCTCTTGTAATAAAAACTAAATAAATGGTCTGTGATGATGCAAACCATTTGTAAAATTGATTGAGTTATTTTTAGTAAAAAGTGCTAAATTTTAGTTGGTTCTGGACAGACACTCCTGAATTTTTTTTCCCATCAGGATGAGAGAGGTTCCGGGGCCGACACAGATGACACTCCAGCGGTGTTGGCGGTGAAGAAGATCAGAGCAGTGTTTCCTGACCTGCTGGTGGCCTGTGATGTCTGCCTGTGTCCGTACACCTCCCACGGACACTGTGGTCAGTCTCTCCTCAGAAAAGTCACCTCTGTATAGTGTGCATTTAATGTTGTGAATGTACAGTCCTGTGTGCCCAATTATTTGCATATAGCAAGGAAAGAAAACAACTAAAATCAAATTGAAAGTACATGGTTTTGAAGGATTGCTGCACTCCTTACATTACAACTGTCTGACTTGTAATCAAGAGTCATGTTTCATTGCACCTCCGAGTTCACGAACTACAACCTTTTTTCTTCACACCCTTCAAACTCAAAGTGTTTGTTGGGTCCAAAACATTATAATGTCACAATTTAACACAGCAAAAAAATGATGACATCACACAGAAGAGGACTTTTAGAATGGGCATCCAACAAAAATGTCCATATAACGTTAATGCTCATTGAAATGCTCCTGTAGCACTTTTTTGTTTGTTCTTCAATGGTGTTGTAGTTCTTTCTTTCGCTAGGCCAATTATAATTCACTGTTTTAAGACTACAAACGAGACCAACATGCAACAGCCAATCAGCTTTCGGTCCGAGTCTCTCAGATTGTACAACAGAGAGACGTAAAACAGACTTTATTTTTCAGCTATGGGGAAGTTTACCGATAGTTGGCTTTAAAAAACTTAGAAAAAAAAACAGAGCATGATTAAGGCCAACTGTTAACAATATATTTGAAGCTTACTGCTTGTTATGCAAAAAAAGCGATTAAACTCAGAACATTGAGTGTACAGGCGCTGGAGTGTCATGCTAAAAGTGGGAAACATCTTACTGCTGTGAAAGGTCTCCAGCAAACAACAGCCATGAGCCAGTTCTACCAAGTAACTGGGGGCTTCACACTGCCTAGGCGATACCCACACAGTGGCTCTGCAACCCCATGAGTGACCTCGGTGTAGCTTTTGGATCAGAGCCAACACTAAAAATGGAAACAAACAGCTGGACCAGCACGTGTTTTTTTGGGGGGAAGGTGGGAAGGTACAGTCAAGATACCTGGGATCCCAGTTACTGGGGCAGGCTACAACCGAGGACTTAATGACGCATGTAAGAGTAAGTAAATGTTTTGTTTTAACATTTTTTTCTATTTGTTTTTTCATTAGCAGAAGAGTGATTAGGGTTACCTTTTCTGTTGTATTAAGTGGACTGTCATGTTCAGAGATCCAGCCAAGGAGCAGATGAAATGTCTTGTTCAGACAACTACTGTCAGGAGGAGTTTCTGCTGGTAGGAATAGGTTTTTAACAAAAGTAAGAGGTCAGCACAGTGAATTTTTTGAATATTTTAATAGTGGTGTTAACACCATGTGTTATCGCCAGACCTTTTTGGCTTTACCTTTTAAAGATGTTTAATTTGACACATTAAACAGCAGTTTCTCCTTGTCAGTCCACTTACTATTTGTTCCATGCCCATTTCTCTTTTCTATATTTCTAGTCAGGATCATATTTTTGAGTGCAGATCTGTTACTGTCGTCATATTCATGGTTAAATAAGCACTTGTTCAGTGGCTGACTTGATATTGAAACAGGCTTTGACATTGCCCATCGTTATCAACAAATGTAGACACAGTAGTCATTCTCATTATAGCCATTACAGATTGTTGATATTTTGCAATGATGTACTGTAATGATTTATTAAGAATCATTACAAGTGTCTTTTTCACTTGTTTTGATTTAGAGGATGTCATTCTCCCAACAATTTGAAGCCTTCCTCTCTGTTGAGTGCAGAAGTGAGGAGTTCCTCTCCTTCCCACCAATGCAAAAGAGGCTTGACTTTTTCTTGAGCAGTTTCCTTAGTATCTACCCGCAGCTTTTTGCTTTTTGTCTCATGGATAGGCCACTGTCGAGAGAAGCTTTTCTGTTAAAGAAATAGAAACCTGCAACATGCAAGAGGACTCTTTAGCAGCACAGAGGCTGGTATAAGACTGTGTCCCTCGACATTGTGGTGTTACCAAAGTCCCCCAGACAAAAGAACTCATGAGTTTAGTGGCGTCAGCCAGAACGAGGGAATGTCTCTACCTTGAGACAGAGAGAAAGAAGAAAGAATTCCTTGCGCAAGACCAAAAGAGAAAGGCGGCAGAGAATTACTTGGAGGAACTGAAATAAAAAGGAGGAAAACGATGCAAACAGTTGCTGAAAGTCTTTCCAGAAATGCAGACAAATTTGCAGAGGAGGCTGAGGGCAAGGCTGGCAGTAAGATGGCTCAGCCAATAACTAAGTCAAACGCTTTGAGGAGGGCCAGCAAGAAGACATCGGCTGACCTCAAGAACACTGAGGAGGAGATTCTGGTCAAGGGAGAAGAGTTAAGATTAATGTAACGCACACACTCACACTCACAGATCCACGACTCATGCTAAGATGTTTGTACTTTTTTCTGTTGTTCAATAATGCATCTAACCTGTCTTGAGTGCCATGTTCTCTTTGAATAAATTTATTTTGCCAGTAATTTTGTGATTTTGCATTTCCTTTTTATGTTTTTTGTGTGTTTTTGATGTTGTGATATAGGTCTCAAATTTCATTCTTAATGGTCTTAAGAAGGTCTTAAAAAGTATAAGCTGTCCACCTCTTTAATTTTGTTGTTTTTCAACCTTTACTCTTGCGTCTCCTGTGCTCTTATTGGCTGTAGCTAATATTTATTCCAAATAGGTGCGTTTTCAAACATGTCTTTAATCAAACAGAAAATCACTCAGTTCAGGACAAAGTTTCTTTGAAAGTCTAGCTGAAATAGTGTTTAAGTTTAAGGCCAATTACTACGCCTTTTTACATGTATAGTCCACTTCTTTTTTAGACTGTACAAAAATAATAAATTGTTCAGTTAGCTCCTAGTTTTTAGTGTTCACACTGATCCCTCAGAAACGCAGGCAACGTGGTCACCCTATTTACTGTCTTTGGTATAAGCATGTGTTTGGTTTCATGGCTTATATAGTTTGCTGTGTGTGCTTACAGGTATCCTGAATGAGGATGGCACTCTGAACAACAATGCAAGCTGTCTGCGTTTGGCTGAAGTGGCTCTGGCCTACGCTCAAGCAGGTCTCTCCTCTTTCTTTTGTATCCACTCACAGTGTATTGTGTACAGAAATAAAAGAGGACAGTGTTGCAAGTGACAGTTCAGATTCTCATGGGTTTAGTGGGCAGTAGTAAACCTGCCTTACAGTCATGGGAAAGCCATGGAAAGTGGGAGAACAGGGAAATTTGTTTGATGATATTGTGGTTTCCCTTAGAATAATGTAATGTAATTCTAAACTGTTCTATGGATGACAGTTTCCCTTGGGATTATTACCTGAAACAACAGAAGGAGATACAGCTTGAGCTCTAAAGGTGTTTTATTCTATTCTTACTGTGTGTCTCTTTGCAGGTTGCCATATCATCGCTCCCTCTGACATGATGGATGGACGAATCAGAGCCATCAAAGAAGCACTCATCTCTAATGGACTTGGGAACAAGGTGAATATCCAGTTATGTTCATAATAATAGCAGTGTGTTTTAAAAAGGGAGTAAAGCTCAAAATCTGTATAATAGCCTTTATTTTCATACACGCAGAAGCATTGGGGACACGCATTCTATTCCAAATCAAACATGAACAAAAAAAAAAAAAATCACATTTTTTATTCCTTTACAGTAAGTGAAGAAAATGGAAGACTGGGCTGTTCAAAAAAATATTTTTTTCTTTACAAACTCTAACATTTACTGAATAAACTGAAAGATGCTTTAGATTTAGCTTTCCTGTTAATCACTGAACTAATATTTCATTGTATTTTGAGAAGCTGACACATGTGTTTCATGGAGTCGACCAGCTTCTGCCTCCTCTGAACAGCCCAGGACCATTGGACTGCATTCCACAATTCCTCTGCATTTCTTGGTTTTGTGCCTGAAACAGCGTTTTTGATGTCACCGTGTTTGGGCTCGTTGTCTAGTTGAAACACCCATTTCAAGGGCATTTCCTCTTCAGCATAAGGCAACGTGACTTCAGTTATTCTGATATATTTAAACTGATCCATGATCCCTGGTTTGTGAGAAATGGACCCAACACAACAGCCCTATATAATGATGCTTGGGCCACCATGCTTCACTGTCTTCACAATTTACTGTCACTTGCATTCAGTGTTTGGGGGTCTTCTGACAAACTGTCTGTGGCCCCCAAACATTGAATTCAATCCAAGTATGGTGGTGCAAGCATCATGATATAGAGCTGTTTCTCATACTTTGGTGTTGGGTATATTTATCGCACACCAGGCATCTGTGATTAGTTTGAATATATCCAAAAACTTGAAGAAGTCACGTCGCCAAATAGTAAATGCCTCTGAAATGGGTGTTTCAACAACACAATGACTCCAAACACACCAGTAAGTGAGCAGCATTGTGGTCCCCAATCAACAAGACTGACTTTATGGAGTGGCCAGCCCAATCCTCGGACTTTAATCCAATAGAAAACTTGTGGGCTGAGGCAAAACCAATAAATGCAGAGGAATAGTCAAGTGTTCCCAGGCTGTTCAGAGGAGCCAGAAGCTGGTCGCTTCCATGCTACACATGTGTCAGCTTCTCAAAATCAGTGGTTACACCATGAAATATTAGTTCAGTGACTCACAGGGAAGCTAAATCTAAAGCATTTTTTAGTTTATACAGTAAATGTTGTTTGTTAAGTTTGTAAAGAAAAAGTACAGAAACTGCTCTTTTTTTGAACAGCCCAGTATTTCCTTTTCTACTTACTACTACTTACTTTCTGTAAAGTAATAACAAATTTGATCTTTTTTTTGTCCGTGTTTTGATTTGGAATAGAATGTGCACTGTCCCCAGTGCCTTTACATGTATGAAAATAAAAGCTATCATAAACATTCTTTTTTAGCTTTACTTACTTTTAAAAACAAACTGCTATTATTGCGAACACAACTGCAGGGGCAAATTCCTCCAAAAATTTCCTTCAGGAGCAGCATTATAAAACTTTTTGCCTCTAGATTGAGCTGTGAATTTCAAACAAATGAATTTAACATTTCAAATTGGGTTGAGTCCTGTTTGTTTTTACAAAATCTAATTACTAACTCCTCACCCTAACCCCTTTGCTGGCTATTTTGTTCGTCGTGTAAAAAAATGTGAAAAAGGTTTCTCCTTTCAGAATTTTTCTCTCATGAAAAAGAGGTTTTCTTTCTTCATTGTATTTATGGGCTTTCAACTTAGAAAGAAGAAAGTCACAGAATTGACTTTGCTCTTTGCAGCTTGACTTAATGAGTATTTAAAGTTAAAATTAATATTAAAGGTGGCACCTTGGTGGCCCATCTGGTAGTGTGCATACCATATACCTGGGAGACCCAGGTTCGATTCCTGCTTGGGTCTCTTTCCTGTCTGTCTAGTATCCATCGAATAAGTTGTTTATTATGATCAATGCTACCGACAAGTCAGTATTAACCAATGCTGAATGCTACTGAATACCAGCACAACATGAGTCGCAGCATTAGTGAGTTTGGCCTGTTGCAAACTCACTGCAGAGTTGCATAACGTGTTCACATACAGTTAGTTACAGTTACATACTGTGTTGATTAAACTGCTTTTAAAACAAGGTGACTGAAACAAAGAAAGAGTTTAGACAGATGAAACGGTTTCTTTTGCTCTTTTCAGGTTTCAGTGCTGAGCTACAGTGCAAAGTTTGCCTCCTGTTACTATGGTCCATTCAGGTTGGTACACCCTCAGAGAATGAAGTTCAGATGAGTGAGATTTGTGTGTGAATATTAAGATTTGTGTATGGGTTAAATGATCAATCTGTAAATGCTCAAAAGCTGAAAGTCTTAAGTCTTAGTCACAAAGCTTTGATTTCACAGAAAACCTTAGCTATTCTAGTTCTGCCATATCAGATTTGTGTTTCCATGTTGAGTTTTGTTTGCCCTGACTTTACAGGCTTACTTTCTAATAAGCTGGATGGCCAAATCAATCTGTGTTTACAGAGACAAAGGACATGGCTTGTTAAAAATGGACTGTGTGCCTCTCAGAGCTAAGCATCAGTGTTTGTCTGTACTGCCAGCACAGAAGAGTTCTTGGTTTCTGATTGAACAAATCTTGTGCTCTCAGAATCTGCAGAGTCTGCATGTTTTCAGAACAAAAAGAGATCTCCTAGTTTGCTACCAATATCTGTTGCTAAGTAAATTTTTAATTGACTAGTATTGGTGAATCTAAATTTACCCCTAAGGAATGACTTAAAGACTGGTTGTCTGCCAGTGTCTAAGTGTCAAACCTGCGACTGGTCATTGTACCTCACCTCAGACCCAAAGCTGTTGGATTAACTTCAGCCCTGTGTACTCCAACGGGAGTAAGCAGAAGATGAAGGACTGAATAGTACACAGCCTTTAAGTCTAAACTCAGGGCAACAATATTAATAAGACACAAATCTGACATGTCAGACATGTACCAAAAGTTTTGTGTGTATTTAGAACTTTGTGAGTAAGACTTAAGACTTTTAGACATACATACAAATCTTGATATGCAAACACAAATCGTAGTTCACAAATACTGTTGTTACAGTAATTAGTGGGACTTTGATGTGAAAGTATCTTGCATTGGTTTACAGAGATGCTGCCCAGTCCAAGCCAGCATTCGGGGACAGGCGCTGCTACCAGCTTCCTCCTGGAGCCAGAGGACTTGCTCTCAGAGCTGTGGTAACGTGTAGACCAGTCTTTACACATAGTCCCTACAGTTTGTCAAATTATATGAACTTATTGTTTGTTTTTGTTGTGCGCTGCAGGAGCGAGACGTGAGAGAGGGAGCTGATATGTTAATGGTGAAGCCTGGTCTGCCCTATCTGGACATCGTCAGGGAGGTGAAGGACAAGGTCAGTAAAAGCAGCTGCTGTTCTAGATTACTATTGTAGACATAGACTATTGTTTAGTCCAGGGGATGGTTTTCTTAAAGGTTATTTGTCCACTACCAAGCTTATAAAAATATAGAAACATAAAGACATTGAAGACAGGATAGCACAGTAGACACAGTGAAGCCTGACTGTAAAACGATGCCCTACACTGTAGTTGTTTAGGGAAGGAATTAGAGGAAGAGTTTGTTTCTTTGGATGAGAGGAGAAAGGCAGACCATAGGCCTTTGTGAAGAGTGGCAAAGGGGAAACTAGTTTCAACAAACCTGCTTCACCAAGAATGAATGGGAAACTGTAAACAGACGCTTAATGTTTAGGTCAGATTTCTGCTTTATAATTTCATTCTGTTAGAAGAAAAAGGGTAGTGTAGTGCTTTTCATGTCTTTTTGTATCAGAGTTTTAATGTGTTGTAGAAGCAGCTCTCACCAAGAGCCTTCTGTCTACATTGATAATACCCTTTCATATCCTTTCATATCCTCCAAATTGAGGAGTTTAAGAAATGCAAATGTGTTCTGTTTTTTGTTGTTTACTAAATGTGACTTTTTGATGCATGGAATATGGTTTATACTCTGCACACATACAGTATGTGCCTCAAGTGAGCTTTGGTGGGCGAGATGGATTTCTATTTTTTTCTATGTTTTATGGAATTTAGCTGCGTATAGCTTTGTAAATATTGTATGGACAATGTTATGTTTGTTATGTGAAGCAGTTAGACTAGAATAGTAACCCTTGATGTAGTAATATGTGAAATACATTATGCACTTCAAAATTGTGTTTACCGAATGAATGAGCCCAGAAAAGGGATGGTCATCACTGTAAGCAGTCTGCTCCCCATTGACTATCTTTTACAAATATTCCAGCTCTACAGCCAATGCAGTTTTACTGAATAGAACTGACATTGACCTCAAATGAGTATTAAAGCTTTTTTCTCACATAACAATAAAATTGATCCGACTGCTTTGTTATGAGCGTAGAATTGTAGTGTTGTACTCTAACTATAGGAATTTTAGGACTTTATTTATTGCTTTTAACTAATAATATGAATGAATTATCTCCATGCAGTTCCCATGCCACCCTCTGGCTGTGTATAATGTGTCGGGGGAGTTTGCCATGATGTGGCACGGATCACAGGCCGGGGCTTTTGACCTCAGAGCCGCTGTGATGGAGGCCATGACGTCTTTCCGTAGAGCAGGTAAAGACAAAAGGATACAACTGCTATTGTTAGAGTTCAACAATGGCTATGGCACATTGTTTAAAACTTGTCACAACAGTTCAATGGTTCATCAAAATGCTTTTATGAACCAAAAACATTCAGTTTAAGTTAGACACTTTTGTTGTCAGTGAGTTTTTTAGAGACACCAAAATATTTAAGTTGTTTTGTCACTGTTGGCTGTGTGACTGTGGGCAAAATGTAATGCAGTGTAAATATGTCATTATTACCAATTCACATCAACATGAAAAGGTAAATGATTTTAGCTAAAAGAACAGTGTAACTCTTCACACTGAGTTCACACAGATGAAGTTCGACGTCTGATGTTTTTTTTTTCTTTTTTCTTATATCATTAGTTCTGTTTTCTATACAAATTATATTCATTTAAAGCCGTCTGATCCATGTCTGATGGTTCTATACTCCAGAGAGTGGGAGCTCATACAGTCAGTGAGGCCTTTTGTTGCCGAAGCTCCCACGATGAAACGGTGGCTAGAATTTGAGACAACTTTAATGATTGCAACTTCAACTACTTCCTTTGTAATCTGTGCTAGATAACAAGACATATTACACATTTTTAAAGCAATAATTATAATAAAACCATACAAAATGGCTACATCTATGAATAATTTGCTTTTAAAATTGTTGATTCTCTAGTACAGTGACAGAGACACAATCACAATATTTAACTGAATTATATTCCATTTTGAAACAAGATGGTGTGACAATGTAAATTTTCTTTCTAAAAATACTGGACAAAGAAATAAGAGGGATTATTGTTCAAAGGTAACAGTTGTGACACACACTGACTGTTCAGAGATTTGAATATTTTTAGTGTGTGTTTTCATTCAATTAATGAACCAAAGCAAATAAGAAATCTGTATAGTAAAACCAAATAGAAACCCATAGAAAAGTTAATCTAATTATCTGGTAAAACTAAAATTTAGTTAGTTTAGTTAATCTCTCATCTTTTGAAAGATACTAATATAGCCTGGTGCTTTTATGCTGCCTTATTATGTTATATTGTCATACTGTTGCTGTTTTTATTCTGTTGTATTTCCAGATGGACATCAGCTGCCTCATTTCTGTCTGTGAATAAAAAGTTGAAAGAATTCATATTCACCAGAATGAGGAGCTTTAGAAATGCAAATGTGTTCTTTGGGATTTAGCAATTTACTAAAAATGAATGTTTGATGTATAAATATGCTTTACATTCTCAACAGATCAAGTACCTCACATGAGCTTTGGTGGACAAGATGATATAATATTGAGCCAGTCTGAAATAATTTAACTGTTTTTTCCCAGGTGCTGACATCATCATCACATACTACACTCCGCAGCTGCTGGACTGGCTTTAGTGAAGTAGAAAAGGATACTGAAAATCTGCTGTGACTTCACGCTGTCAAAGGGAACTAAAATGTTTAATCTGAGCAATTCTACAGCTTTTACTAAATATTAAACACTTAGGAAGTGTTTTAAAACACTTAAAGGGCTACCCTTGTGTCAAACTGAGAATGTAAAGTGTCTATTGAGCATTGTTTATTGAATGAGTTGTCTCTAATTGATCATGTGAAGGTAGACTGTGTTTTCAGATGAGCCATAATAGTGTGGTTTTATTGTATGAGCACTGTAGTCCATTAACAAGCACTTCTGGACCAAAAGAAATAAAATCATTCTGAACTTCCAGTGTGTGTTTTTATTATAAGGTTATTGTGGGTTATACAGCAGGTCTCTTTGTGCTGGGTTTCAAATAGTGTTCACAGTGAATGATGCACAAACATACATTTTTTTCTTGGTGTTTATTGATCAATAATATTTTTCAGATTCAGGGATTGTTCAAACATTTTTACACATGTGAAGTTACACTAGTTAGTGTTGAAATCCTAACTGCTTCTGAGTGTGGTAGAAAAAAAAGCACAAGAAACTGCAACTGCCAAGAGGATTGCCATAAAAACCATTCCAGGATTGGGCGAACTCCACAAGGAGTGCATGAACCAGAGACAATGTCAGAAGTGTCTTACCTGGGCTATGGAGAAAAAGAACTGAACTAATGGACCTGAACCCTTTATTGAATCTATTGGGTAATATCAAGAGAAACACCAGACCCAGTAACACAGATGAGCTGAAGGCTGCTCTCAAAGAGTCCTCTGCTTCCAATAACACCTCAGCAGTGCCACAGGCTGATCATTCACGCAAAAAAGCCACAATGAAGTATTTAGTGCACACACACTTTTCAGATGGTACATTTCTGTCTTAAAAATCCTTTTTATTGGTCTTAGTAATTTTCTATTCTTGTGAGATACTGATTTGCATCAATCTGACTGCAAGCCATATTCATTACAATTAAAATAATAAAATATTTCAGTCTGTTTCCTGAATATAAAGTATATAATATGACTTTTTCAATTGAACTACAGAAATAAAGTGACTTTCCCATAATGTTGCATTTTATTGTGATGCACCTGTAATCAACAACACTTGCATATCAGGCACAAAACAATATAAACATTTCAGCTAAGATCGTCCAACTTGTTGCTTCACAATTGTTGTGTAGTGCGTGACCAGCAGGGGGCGATCCAAGCCTGCTTTAACTGACCACTGATGAGGCAGAAGTCTGTACGGCTCTCAAGGTCTTTTTCCACGTGTTTGTTTTGTTCAAAACAAAGCCTGTTGCGGCTCCTGTAATGAACAGTCACAGTTTTAGTCAGTAACCGGACAGGCAGCGAGAGAAGGAACGGGACAATGCGTAACTTCCTGGCTTCTTCGTTGTGGTAGAACAGACTGAGTGTCGGTGCATTCCCTCAAACTTTAAGAATATTTTAAGTTGGTCTACATGCAAAATGTTTCTACAAGAGCTGTTTGTTAATTTGTTTTGACCAAATTCACAGTGAATCACACTGTTCCTTGCCTCAGTCATTAACCATAGAATAGCCTCAGGGTCGAAGACCTCCTCTCATCTGATCTGGTCCACGCTGAGGACTCTCTGGAGTGGGCTGGGGCTGGTGGACGTCCCTCACAGCGCGTGTCCGTGTGCGTGTGACGTGGAGGAGGAGTGTTCAGAGCGGTTGAAGCAGCGGACACACACGGAGCGCGAGTCAGTGAGAGGCACGCGCTGCAGCGGACGGTTGAAAGAGTCTCGCGCTGTGGACCGAGGACTCCGTGGCACTGAGGCGCGTGGGACGCATGGCTGAGACGGACACGAGCCAGCGGACGGACTAACGCGCGGAAAGGAACTTATGGTGTGAGCAACTCGCGCTCTGCGCTCCGTGGGACCCACGCGTGAAATGTGGCGCGTGGGAGTGCGCTTTTGGCTGTTGGCGGTGCTGTGCTCGTGTGTGGCGCGGCGATGCGTCGGGAACCTTACGGTGGCCGTGATGCTGCCAGACAACCACCTGAAGTATGCGTGGGCCGTGCCGCGTGTGCTGCCCGCGCTGCGCATGGCGCACGATGACCTGGCGCGGCGAGGGCTGCTGCTCGGCCGTGCGGTGCGGTTCCTAAACTTCAGCACGGAGGACCCCGCGGCGGGCTCGTGCGCGGAGAGCCGAGCGCAGGTGGTAGCTGTGGACGCAAAACTGTACGTGCGTCCCGACGTCTTCTTCGGCCCCGGCTGCGTGTATCCTCTGGCGTCTGTGGGCCGTTTCGCGTCGCACTGGCGCCTGCCGCTCGTAACCGCAGGCGGCCCCGCGTACGGCTTTGACAAAGGCGACGAGTACCGCACCATCGTGCGCTCTGGACCCTCCACCACCAAACTAGGGGACTTCGCCAACGCGGTGCACGCACACTTCAACTGGACGTCGCGCGCCGTGGTGATCTTTCACGATTTGCGGCAGGACGACCGGCCGCACTACTTTTTGTCCGAGGGCATCTTCCTGAACCTGAAGGACGAGATGAACGTGACCGTGGAGGCGCAGCCCTACGAGGACGACCACAAGTTCTACCGCGAACTCATCAGCTTCATGCGCGAGCGCGGCCGCAGTGAGTACCGCCACAAACACTCTCTGTCAAATCACTCTGAATGTCACTCAGTCAGAACAAGGAGGAGAGTCCACTAAAGTCGGTGCCTGAGGACCTGAACCGCAGGTCAGCTCAGACCTCACCAGAACACTTTATAACACATCAGATCTAAAGTGCAGGTCACAAGTCTACACATCCAGTCCTGCAGCTGAACAGAGGCCCCTTTGTCATTAGAAAAGTGTAGAGGGACGCGTGTTTACCCCTGCCTCAGCTTCATCTGAGCTGGAGCTGTGTATGGAGTGTGTTAGTTGTCATGCTGAGGCACAAGCAGCTTTTTAGACATTACCCAGAGTCCAGAGATATGCACACTTCTGAACTTCAAACACTGTAATATGTCCTCTGTGAGAGAGTTTATCTTTAGTGACATTAATAATGCATGTCTGGGTTTTGTTCCCTTTATAAAGTGCACTGTCAGCTTAAAGCTCCTCCTAAAGCTACAGGAGAATGCTGCTGTGTCTGATGGATGCTCCAAGACAAACTAAACCTGTACAAGCCTCTCACTCAAGTAAACAGGAAGTGACAATGTCTTCATCTCTTCAAGGCCATGTTTTAGAAATCTCTTGTTGAACATGTTTATGACTGACGTAGGTTTATGTATTGAATTAATATGTGACATAGAAGTAGAACAAAGAGCTCTCAACAGGAGGGTTGGTCGACAAAGGAGAAGTGGTGATGAGTTCTACACAGAGCGAATAATATAACGACAAAGAGACATAGACTTCACCCAATGAAACCTAAACATGAAACACAAATATTCATCAAAGATCTGCATCTTTTATGAATTTTAAATATATGTCAGCTGTCATCTTTTCTGCTTTTCTGGTGCATGGAAGACATCCTGGAAAACCTGGAAATGTAGGGAATAGTAATCAATTAAATTAATGAATTAAAATGTCAAAATGTCCTGGAAAATGTAGTTCTAGTTATTTTTCTATAAACCTAAAATTTGGAAACCCAAATGGCTTTAAATGAATATGTACGCCTTCCATTGTTCCAAATGAGAATATGCTGTCCTTAAATGTCAAGACAAATGTTGAAAGATTACAGTGGTTTTGCGAAAAGAGAATAACTCGGTCGATTTCGAAGTACTAACGAACTAACGCTGGGTCTGACAGTCTGCAGCCTGAAAACAGACACATGTAACCTCTTAGACTCTCCACACACACAAACAAACAACTCCTGTGTTCTTCCTTTTATTCTGCCTTTCCTCAAACACAACACAAACCAATGAAAAACATGGCTTTGGTTCTTAGTGACTTCTGCATGATTAAAAACACATTTTAAAGCACCTATTCATACACATTCGGCTTATTCCTTCAGTAAATTTAAGCTAAGTGCCATTTCATTTTTGGCCGAAATATAAATGAAAACAAAATCATTTCTGTAGCACTTTTGTTGCAAAGAAATATCATTCGTGGAAATACATAATGGAAGTTTTAGAGGCGCAGTAAACATGATGGACTTGTAAAATAATGAGACACACTTATTCAGTCAGACAAATGTTAAGATATATTTCATAGTTCAGTGCAGATCTAATAGAGAAACAGTGGGGGGTTTCGGGGAGTTTGAGTTGACTGGAAAAAACTCTTTTCAAGAAAGTCGCTGAACGTTGTTGGTGAAATTGGACAGAGATTTGAGCCACAGCAGGCGACTGGTGTGAGACTGTTTCCGCAGATTGTTTCTCATCGACATCATCCTCCGAGCTTTATCTTTACAGTAACCAGCTGCTGATCTGTTTCAGATGCAGTTAAGGACTAGAGCATTAGATCAGACACATAAGACGAGACAGTGGAATATCACACATCGGGATAGAGGAGTTTTTCGAAGTTTAGCTTTTCTTGGAGGGAAAATCCACAGATTGAATTTCAGGTTGTACTTCAGTCAGAAGATAAGCTAACTTTCTCACAAGTAGAGCTCACTGTAATCACAAAACCTCCACTTTCCACCAGACAGTTTAAAAAAAGATCAGATTTGGCAGCTAATCTAACTGATGTATTTTTTCTCCTAACATAATCAGCAAAACTGATACAGTTTTGTTTGGGGCAATATGTAAACTGCCTAAATTGTTCTAAATTGCATTTACAAATTTGAGGTTTCTGCAAACTACTGATACATAATATAAAACGTTTTAAAGAAATGTACACATTGCATTACATTTTTGAAAAATCTTCCAACAAATGAACAGCATCTGTTTAAAGGGAATGCTATGGCAGACATTTCAGATATGGTTATACATAGATCATTTATTCATTCATCTCCTATCTCTTATCCTGTGTGTCGGGGGGTTGGAGCCTATCCCAGCTGCTTTGGACATGAGGCGGCTACCTCCACTTATTCACAGGGTTACACTTATGCCTTGTTGCTGCCTTTTATAAAGCTGGGAGTAAACCGCAAACAATCTTCTTGTACTACTGTTTGTAGCAGCAGCAAATGGCTCTCCAGCCTCTCGCATCACTGTTGTGGATGTAATCCTCAGGTGCAAATACAATAAATATAAAAATACGGAAAAAGTTGGTAAAAAAGATTAAGGCTAGAATTGAAAAAGAACACACACGTCCATCACATTATTCCACAGCTCCCTGAAATTGCATGCAATATTATAATATTGAACTGTGTGTTTTCATTGTCCTATATTATCTGTCCAAAGGCAACAGCTCAAAGAGAAAGTGGCCGGGGTGGGTATGAGTCCTGTAAAATACTTTGGGCTTTTTTGAGACTGTATAGATCTTCCGGAGATATTAGAGGGCCTCGTTCCGATAGGCTGAGTCTGCCAATCGGAACGAGAGATGATCCTCTGAAAGCAGTCCAACAAGAAGTTTTTAATCCAGAGGCGGATGGAGCCGGACATACACTGTACAAGTTTTTAGAGTGTTTCAAATAGAACCCCTGCTCACACAGTTAATCTCATACGAGGAAAGCAGAAGCTCATGTTTTATGTACTCACACTGTACACTGATGTACACACTGATGGTTTGCTGCAGCCAAAATTTTTGACATGTCTCAGAATTTCATCCGACTATCCGATTGCTGGTTTGGGAGCGTGTCGGTAGGGGTTAATCACCTCTCATAAACCTGTAAACAGCATGACAAGGACACACAACAAACCTGAAATTTGGCCTGACTCAAAAATTGTTGTATGACCAGAAATTGGTCAAAAATAACAATAATATAAATAATAGTTTGCACACCAACTATAAACGTCTATTCTATTCTATTCTATTCTAAACTATTATTGACATACATGCACAGAAACCACTTGTAATATTTGCTCCGTGTTCAACACAGAAAATATTACAAGTGGTTGCTGTATTTAAAATATCCCAAAAACTTGCTAATAATTTAAAATGTAGGTTTGATTTATTAAAACAATTTTTTTTCAGAACTCATTCAAACTCAAGAGTCTTAAGTAACTCCACTGCCCCGACATACTCCCTGACACAAAGTGATTTTCAAATGCATTTTTACACTATTTGTCATTTTTAGTTGGAAAAAAAAGTAACAAAATAATGACTGAAAAGGACATCATTGTGCTCTTATTTTAGTAGAGTTATTAGTAGGACAGTCAGCACCTGTTTTTCAAACCTTGAAAACTGTCACATGGTGATAGAAGTTAAATAGAATCCAGAAGATAGTTGACAACAAACCAGTAGTCAATCATTGTGTTTAGATGCACTAGAATACTACAATATTAACCCGAATAGGAGCATACTCTGATTAAGACATTGGCCTGTAAACACCGTTTTCTGAAAACAAACTGCATATATTCTTTATTTGTAAAATATTAT
The DNA here is from genome assembly GCA_036850595.1 of Rhyacichthys aspro. Taxonomy (NCBI): domain Eukaryota; kingdom Metazoa; phylum Chordata; class Actinopteri; order Gobiiformes; family Rhyacichthyidae; genus Rhyacichthys; species Rhyacichthys aspro. Next base: position 2,635,920 of record CM072159.1, read on the forward strand.
GTTGTAGGCATATCCAAAGCATCTCGACAGAACTGATATCTTTGTCATTTTCATCATTAAATAATTATAGTTAATTTAAAAAAGGGTTAACCCCACCCACACACACACACACACACACACACACACACACACACACACACACACACACACACACACACACACACACACACACAAAAACATAATTTAATAATTTAATAATACATTTTGTCAGTTTTGCATTGTTCCTCCACCTCTCCATGATTTCAGAGCTGTGAACTGAGTTTTTATCTCTTCCTTAATTAGGTTTGTTCCTAAATCCGTCTTGATTTTTTTTTCAATTTTAGATACACCATGTGGAGCGCACCTCCTTCTCTCCACCCTTTCTCTGCCGTAATGTGTAGGTTTGATTAGTTCCCGTGATTAGGACGTGGGGTTGACTGAATGATATAACAGCTTATGGAACCCACATAGCCTACCCTGATCAAAAATGTGAGCTGAGGGGCACATCTGACAGGCTCTCCCTCGGTGCTGGGGCCGAAAGCCACCCCTCATTACTTTTAGCCAGTAGCACTGCACTCTAGTAGTTCAAAGTTATGCAGGGCAGCTTAGGTAACCATTTGGTGCTTAACTTGACCATTATTTCAGTTTGAAGAGAGTGCCTCAATGCGCCCTTGATGGCCAGTGGTAGTTATTACATAGTATGCCACTGTTTCCAACTTCAGACTCAGCTCCAAAAACTTACTCCTCACACTCTTGCTGTGTCTTGTACTGATAATTGTTGGTGAGTGAATATTTTTGTGCACACACCTGTGCCAAACCCTGATAGCTAATTAACATTAAGACTGTCTAACCTATAGCAGAATAATAAATTCAACTTTAAACAGTTAACGCATGTACATAAAACATATACAAGTTATACTAATGAATGTGTGCTTGGCATCTCAAACAGGAGAGCATATCGCTGACCCAATGTGTGGCTAAAGAGGAACCGTTGTGTGTGTGTGTTTGTTACTCATGTCCCTATGTCATGGCATACAATCAGATTATGCTTTTAATAAGTAAGTGGGAATATTCCATTCACTGCAGTACACACTTATTTGGTGTATTACCCTACCCCACATAAGGACCTTAATTGAAATATGACGTACCACCACCATACCAACACAGCCAATGCAACTGAATAAATGATTTGAAACATAATTTCACCATTATGTTTAGAAAAAGTATTAATAGTGCTATTTAGATTGACTGATCCAACTTTTTAGTGCTGATACAGATTCTGATTGGGGTGCAGTGCCCACTTGAACTTTTTGTTAACTTTCAAACCAAAATGTTTTAAATTACCACAAAAAATGAAATTTGAAAATTGTTTTATTTAATGTTAAATTATAAAATAATGAAAAAGCAGCTATTTAACAACATAAAACCGAGGTGTTTTTATATTTGAGGTTGCAATCCACTGTGATGTCCTGTTAACTGTAAGACAAAGCTTTCAGTGAAAGCTATGACATCCAGCTGGTCCCTGACTATTGGCTGCATGTGACTAAAATATTTAAAAAAATCAAATCTTTACAGAAGAGAGTCTAGGGCAGGGAGAGATGCTGACCTTACTTTATAATTTCAAGTCAAGATCTTACATTGATGTTTTACCTTTCTGGCTCTAGTGCTAAATGCATTCAAAAATGCAAATGCTAATTGGATGTAAATCAAATGTGCACGGGATATGTCATTTACTGTGTTCCTGTCAATGAGACACATACTGTAGTTTTATTCAAACCATTTATACTGTGGCAGAATAGCCTACTGCCTTATTTAATTTGACAAGTGTTTATTTACATTGTCATTTAAAATTCATAATTATGGAAGATTGTTGTTGTTGTGACCGTTGTAATTTTCAGTTAATGCAGCTTCTGTCAGTTACTTTTGGTGCATTCAGGGGGTCTTCGGGAACTCGGAGTATCTGAGTCAGGAAGTCGTTTGTCCGAACGTTCTAAACCACAATAACAAGGAAGATGGATGTTAAGTCAAAAATGTGCTAATGTCATTTTTAACACAGTCAAAGTAGCACTTATTTGCCTATTAGCAGCAGTTCAAGAAAAAGTAGCCTATTTAAATCATAAGAAGTTAACATAACATATGCTGAAACCACTAGGGTTTAATTGTGGATATAAATAAATAATTCTTAGTATATAGTCTAAATAAGCCTACAAAAAAATAGTGTGAAATTACCAAATCATTAACTTGCAAAACAGTTTATATCAGTTTATGTGATATATTTTCAGAAGACTTATATTACTAAAATATCTTCAACATTTGCTTTCCTCCGCCATGTTGATGATAAAAAATAACGTCAACATGGAATCTAGAGGACCACATGAATGCACCATTTGTCTACAGCTGTGCCTTTTGCAGTTGCTATGGTTACAAGTTATTTTTTTATTATTAAACTGTGTACATTAGTATGATATTAAATGGTGCACAGTTACTCACAGTTTGTTGAACATCAGTGGTAATGAGGGCCCACTTCATTAAAACTACATTTTTTGGCTTTTAATTGAAGGTCAGACATTGATATTGTGTTTCTGTAGCCTGCCATTACTGTATAATCCAGTGTATGTGTCAGTTAAGGTCTGTAGATGCCTCGGTCTGAGCAGTAAAATTCCTCTTTTAAAATGAGGAATGTGGGGCTGTTGACATCATATATTCCAGGTTTGTAAATGCCATGCCTCCAGGCGCTAAAATCCCTCCGTTAAAACCTGGAATCTATGGAATCTCTCAGGGAATCAGCTGCAGATTTTTGCTCCTCACTCCGTCTTGTTGTGGGCTGTTTGCTGTTGCGTGTGATGTTACAAGAGTGGAGGACCTAGGGCCGATCAGCTGGGACGGTACGAGGAATGCTGATCTGGGACAGGCCCTGACAAAAGCATTAGCGGTGACCTCCAGCTGGCAGCGTTCAGGGCCATAACTCACTGTAAGTGCAGCTCAGACTGACAGGACTGAGCAGCGGGGGAAGGGGAGGGGGGAGCACGCGGCCACCTTTCACCTCCGTCTCTGCACCGCCCTTTAATCATCTCCACGCGGGGCTCGGGCCCGGGCTTGTTGACACTCTTACTGTAATGACACCAGTAGAAGACGGGAAATGGTTTAGGCCAAAAGACTTCCAAAAGCAATTGTCCTCAGATGTTTCTGGGAATCTGTATGTTTTTACACTTAGACCTTCTGGTCTGTGGCTTGGTCTGCAATGATTTTTTTTTTTTTTTTTATTATGAAAGGGAATTAGCCACCATAAATTCACAAAATATGGTAATTGAATTAGTGTTTGTTTGCTGTGAGTGAGTGGGTTGGGAACATAGTTGAGAGGCTTGAGGCTTGATATATGTGTGTGAACAATTTTTGCCCCTTTTTCCCACAGGCTTTGATTTTAAATCTTAAGCATTTCGCCACCTCCTTATATCAAATGGCGGTTGAGTTTCAATTTCAATTGGCAACATGTACGCTGAAAACTGGTCATGCTTAATATTTCCACTCAAAACCAGGGCGTTCGCTATTTATCTTTTGATCTTCTCTTACTTTTAACGGTCTCTGTCTCTGAGGAGTAGGAGAAGTGACTTGGTCTGACTGGACAGGCTTATGGACATCTTTTTTCAGTGCAGTTTTACTTTACAACAGCAACTGAATATGTTACACATGTCTATGAAATACATTTTGTAGACTATGGAAAGTAAGGTGTCTACAAACAATATGTTGATGATATTCAGGGAAATAGTCACAGACACGCATCAAATAATGTGAGGGACTGCGCACACAGATGTAAAGATCACGGTCACCGCCTCACCTCGAGTGTCTTTTCTGTATTAGACCAGGATTATAAAGAAATGGAAACACAGATTTGCATGTGCTCTATTGTTATCTATAAATGAACTTTGCTGTAATGTTGTCTTGTGATGATAGGCTTTTTAATGCTCTAGGACTGTAGCTTTAGTGCAAGTAGGGCAAAGGGACCAATGCAATCGCTCTGAAAAGAAGAATACAGGGTACAGTTGGGTTTATTATGTATTAAATAGATATAGAATATTTGTCCTCACTGTTTTTTATTAGTAAGAAATCAATCTTGTTGTATTCATTTGTCAGAGAAACACTGAAAGTTGTGTTGGAGACTCATGTCCAACTTTCAGCTCACCTTTATAAGAGCTGCAGTATGTAATCAATGTGCTGTGGTTAGACGACTGATTGGCCACCTACCAGCTTGATTCAGGTCTAATGTGTTTTCTGATGACAATGATTGGGACAAAAAAAACCCCAAACACTAATCAGAGTTTTGTTCAGTGCGTGATTGCTATACATTGGTCTTTGTTTGTCCCTCTGATCACCTGCTGCAATCAGTTCCTTAACACCATCCACAAAGTGAGAGAGTTTGGAGAATGAGCAACATGAACTCACATTAAACAAAAAAAATAATATAACATTGTTTTCTTTACGGCAGGCATTGCATTTACAACCTATAATTTGCCAGGTGCCAAATCAAAAGTAGGTGGAAAAAACACTTCTATCACACTTTGCCACACTTTCAGGATGAATACATCAAACTCAGGGGTTTGTCCATTAATTATACAGTTCCCTTTGATATGTCCTATGTTTGTGAGGAACAAACTGTAAAGAGTCACTTGCTGCTATTAAACTGTATCCATGATGGAAATGCACCAGGGACTCCAGCAGAAATCCTTGTACAATGAATAGTCTCAAACCCAGTGGATTATGTGTGGTCTGTGACAAGGTGTACTGTTACAAAGTATTGTTTCATACTTCCTGTACCTCCTCTTACCATCAGTCAGACCTGTGCCAAAGCTTTGCATGTACCTTTTTGACATGCTATTGGATGCTATTTTACATAGCTTCTGTAATTGTTGGCAGGCTTTAGGCCAGACCCTTTGAGTCAAATGGCACCTCATGTCTGTTCAGAAATGCTTTAATGTTAAAGTCCTGGATCTGGTGTCTCACCCTCACCTCAGCCCATCTTTTGACAATCAGAAAAGCTAATAAATCTTCAGATCAGAGTCAATAGGCCAAATAGGACTCAAATCCCTTTAATGTGATGGCTTCTTTAAGTTTGATGGCCACTTCCTGTTCGTCCAGGGACCAAAATGTTGGCAGCGAAAGAAACAGAGAAAGTGTCTATTCCAGCACTAGATGCATCTGTTTACAGAGAAACTGCAAAAATAATAATGGATTAGATTTATACAGCACTTTTCAAGGCACTCCACAATTGATTCCTTTATTAATTTAGTCATACGTACATCTGTACCCTGGGCCATAGCAGCCATTCTACACCTACAGCCTCTCATCTTCCAAACATACTCACACATTCATACACAGACACTGGAGGCAAGGTGGGTGAAGTGTCTTGACCAAGGACACCGTATGAACTGGGGGGAGTGGGAATTGAACTGCCAACCCTACAGTTGGTGAATGACCTGCTCTACCTACTGAGCCACTGTAGTCACACACTCGGGAGATACCACATCCCATCCCCTTTAAACAATCAACGGACTTTGTATAAGACACACGACAGAAGACTTTTGACAGTCAGGTTCCTTTTATAGAGTCGAAAAAGTAAAACAAAACAACCGAATTCTGTTTTTTTTTTTTTTTTTTTGTATTTGCTGACTCATTCAGACTAATATCACAGTTTGTGCGCTTTGAACACTGGTGTTGTCAGTTCCTCTTCAGACTATGAGCCTTACATTTTAAGTCACAATCCTTAAAGTGCAGCCAACGCTGAGGTAATCTGTGTTTGTTGTTGAATTAATAGTGTCTTAATTTCTTGAGATCTTTTCCCGGTGACTCTTTGAATCCGTGCCTCTCGCTCTGATAATGGCTGCACATTCATCGGGCTGAGTGGGAGAGTACATTTCCTCCTGAGTACATGTGATGAAAAGACATGTCTGGCAGAATGAAGCTGCCGCCGATCACTGTAATTGCTCCAATCCTATTTACTGCTCCCAGAATGCACTGGGGGCAGAGGGCTATTGACAAGTAGGATGTGGCTTTTCACTCATCCTCGGCTGTTTTGGGACAAAAGGCAATGAGCTGCAGGTCATCTGGTTTACAGCAGAGCTGTAAAGCGGAGAGGATAGAGAGAGTAGAGCGGAGAGGAAGTCTGCTGAGAAATACACAGCATGAAAATCCACAAATATCCAACAGAAACAGGGATGAAAGGCTGGATTTTGTGTACTGTATTGTATATTGTGGATGTAATAAGTATTGTTATCCAAACCAATCATCAATCATTCACTACATTCAGTAAATCCTCAATGACTGTTGTTAGAGGTTTATGTGAAGAGCATAGGGTTTTTTAAATAATACATTGTTCCATTAAATGGATGTGACACTTTATTATTACTACACACCATTAAGTTCTATGTAATTAGTAAAGTATTAATTCATCATTTACAAATGACAAGTTATAATATACACTACTATATACATAGATTCATTCTCTACTTTTGGTCAGTAGAGTGAAGTTATTGTAAAGTTATCAAACTGGCAGCTGTAGATTCTGTTTTTCTTTTTCAAGCTTTATGTTTGTTTGTTTGTTTGTTTGTTTGTTTTTTCTATGTAAAAATAGGGAGATAATAAAAGACAGTCTGGTACATACATATTGCAACAGTAATGTTTTTATTTTTTAATCACAATAATAACTGATTCTGTTTCCTCATAACGAGGTGCAAGTGTTGAAGAGTGCAGTTGAAGTTGTTACTGAGAATTGTTCTGCCATTTCATTTTTTTTCATTTTTATTACACCAAATCAGGTTTCACAGGACACAATGTAATGTGTTTGTTAAAAAAGTTGTGTGAATTCAAATCAAAAAGACCCAAACAAATACAGAATGTCACATTATCGACATCGGCTCCAGACTCCGGTTTAGATTTTGGAATATGTACATATATAATTATTGTTTTAAACTGGAAGAGTAAAGTAGCAGATTTTAGTTCTTTAGAACAGCTATTGCACAGATTCACTCCCTTGTTAGATAAACAGTTTATCTTTGTAACAGTTCTTATGTGTGGCTATGATTTCCACGTTATATCTGGTATAAGGTGTGTAAAGATCAGTCTGTGACTGTTATGTGTGACATGTCTCTGTGCTTTTCTTTAGTTGTCCAACTGTAAGGTCATAATCAGATATAGTTTTTTTTTTTTTACACAATACAAATTTACACATATCACACATATACATTCATATTCTGCTTGATTTCCATTTCTTCTTTTTTACACTTCTATTAAATCATCTGCAGCCTACTCTCTCAGTTTGACTCATGTTTGCAGTGGTGTCTTTTTGAAATATAAAATTGATATCTAACTCTTCCCCAGAGTTGCTTGTGACTAAATGTTGACATTCAGCATTAGACAAAGAATCTCTCACTCTGTAATTTGAATTTCTCTAAATCAGACACACCTGTATAATGCGGTTCATTGTTAGATTACTGCTGTATGTTTATGGCTGACTCTAATTAAGGCCAGACACAGGACACTGAGTGTGCTCCAGTGTCACAGACACAGAGTAACACACGTAAACATGTAAGAAAAACTTGAAGAGCAGTATTCATTTTTGCACCAGTGAATACACATATAAAGGGTCACACTGTCAAAGTTTTGAAGAACAAGCTAGTCTACCGTAGTTTATGACGTACATGTGATTTCAGATGGCACAGTTTGTTTTGTTGATGAGTGTTTAACTTGTAAAATCAGTGTGTTACGGTACATATTTATTAATGACTTTATGTATGATTACTGACTCTGAGCAAAGTGCTGCAGATGTTGTACTTAACTGAGCAACGAACATAGGCTAAGGTAAGCTCTGCATGTAAACATACTGACTGTGAACATGAGTTGTACGCCTTTGTTTGAGACTTGTTTGAGGTGTTTTAAAAGAGAGTTTGAGAACTGTGTGAAACCATTTGCATAAGAAGAAACTTTTTGTCAGCTTCTTTAAATACTTTTAAGTGATGATAGTTCTTCCTGTTTCTTGTCAGGCAGCCATAAAATGATTGATTTACTAAACCACTAATGAAAGTTATTAATTAGTTTGTTAAGTTCATTTATAGGCCATATTTAATGGCAAAATTTGCATAGTTCTGGTGAAATAATTTAATATTATGTTTAATATGATGTTGTTAGTCTGGGTCTTATAGGTCAGGTCAGGTCTTCAGTAGGGCTGCACTTTTATTGTGCTTACCTAAAAATGTTAGTATAGAGACAGAAATAAACACGATGAAACCATTTGCATATGAAACACAGAGGTCTTTTTTCTGAATGTAAACAGTCCAAAGCAATAGTGACTGTGGAACATCTTGTACCAAAGCGTCCATGTGCTGTGTTAAATCCCGCTGTAGAGCTGAGAGTTTAAAGTAAGGCCTGGAGGACATTTTCTGGCGTCTGCGAGCGTTTAGTTTGGGCCAACTCCAGGAGACGGCAGGATGACTTGGCAGAGCGCAGAACGAGACGAGGGTCGGTCCAATAAGGAAATGTCTGCCGCTGCCTGTGGATGGAAATAATGCTAGCGCTCTTAAGGCCTGACTCAGGTCTTAATGCAGGAACAAGGCTGGAGAAGTGTGTTGACAGTTTGGGGCAAAATGTCACTTCTTTTGTTGCTCACTGTTGCTTTTAGATTTGGGTTGTTTTATTTATTTCTACATCAAATCTTTTGTTGAGTAAGTGAATAAGTCTGCTTCTTGCATCAAGTGAATACAAGACCAAAACCTTCAAAATTATATCCTAACACAAATCATTTGATAAAACTGGATGTGGTAAGAGTGCATTTTAGTTCAAAACTTAAAACATGTTTAAAATGGCACTTATCAATTCACCTTGACAGTCAATTTTTGTTAGATGAGGTCAGTGTCATTTGGAAATAAAAAAACACGGCAGTAACTCAACTGTAATGGATGAACTTCCACTTTAGAAAAAAATGCCCTAGAAAAAAAGAAGATAAAATAATGCAGGTACTTAGATTTATTTCATTTGTTATTAAAACAGCTCTGTGTAACTTTTAGCCTAAAATATACACATGTTCTTTTATCAATTTACATCATCTTTTTACCTGTCAGATGCCCTTTTATCTACGAATTTCTGTTACCCTCATACAATTGACACATGGTATATGGTATAATGACATCTTTTTCTTGTCATGTCCTGTGCAGTTGTGTACATCTGCGGCCCACTGGACACCTTCCTAAACATCATGAAGCTGTTCCAGAGTGAGATCCCTGATCCGGAGAACTATGCCATCTTCTACCTGGACGTGTTCGCGGAGAGCCTCTCAGAGCGGAAACCCTGGCTGAACTCTGACCCCGACTGGGCTGACCCCATCCAGGTCTTTAAGGTAAAAGTCCCATCACTCATTCATCAAAAGCCATCAAACTAAACGAGCCGCTCTTAATGACACTGACGTTTGTAGCTTCTGTTTTAGTCTATTCTGGAGGATATTAGCATAATGAACTGGCTGTATTCAGACTCCAGAAGCCAGACAGTGAATTAGGAGACGCCCCTGACATTTAAACAGATAAATTAAGATGCCGAACTGCTTCCTTAAGTAATTAATGTCTAAAACTATGTCCTTTAAAAGAAAAAGTAGGCTTCAAAGGTCTCCATTTAACTTTCATTTAACAAACATTATGCAGCATCATCATTATCAAGTGTCAGTCGTCACCTAATACATTTTCAGGGCTCTTCAAATGTCCACTTAATGTAAAGGTTAGCTTTTTCAGATTGTGGTTGGCTGTCACATCTCACCATAAAGGTGCACCAAACCTTCATTCCGCTCTGCATCAAGAATGACGTGATGGTTCATGTTTGTATTGTCTGTCTGTATTTTGCCAATTTATGCTTTTATTTTTTACATGATTGTGTAGCTCTCTGCCAATCCCAACTCACAGTAAAATAAATCAAATCTACAGGAGAGAGAGACTTGATAGGTAGATGTCATTCAAAACCAAGAGTAAAGGATTGAATAGTGAATAGGACACGTTTTCATCTACAGAAGGTATAATCCGACGTGATTTTGGAAAGTGTGACGAATTAATGAATTGTGAGTGGGTCTGAGAAAACCACTTTTTTTTCGTCAGTGAGAGTTAGCTACCTATTGTACAAAATTACATTACATCAAACCTATTTTGGTACAAATACTTCATCTAAAGCTCAGACATCATGTGCCTGAGAAGCGACACTGTATGTGGCCCCTGAACTAAAATGAGTTTGACACCCATGATCTACACTGTACACTGCATTTATTTAGATTCATATTCTATTCAGGTTAAGACCATGCTATGATAATAGGTGTTTACATGCACAGTAGATCTGGAAATGTTCACATTTTTATTCTGAGCAAAGCAGTCATGACATTTTCCATTGCAATGTAAATATGGGAACACATTTTCTTTTCTGTTACCAGAGATACTGGTCAGTTTCTAATCAGTGACTCAGGTGAGCACCAGGAGATGGTGTTTGACATTCACCTTAGATGTAGTGTTGGATTTTATTTGAACCACAATATCCCTTAAATTACTTTGGATAAAAATTTAATATATTAGTGACCAGACTGCACATACTACACCAATCTGTCTGTTTCTCTACCTTTAGTTGTAGTTTCATTGGAAATGTTTGACATTCTGCCTACAGCTGATGAGTTTTGATGTCATTTGCTGTTGTTAGATGTGAGCCTTTGCTGTTTATGTAAGATCTCACTTATGATTTGATGGATTGCAAAATGGCTATTGTCTGCAGATGTCTACAAAACCACATCTGCTTATTATTATTATTATTATTATTATTATTATTATTATTATTATTATTATTATTATTATTATTATTATTATTAATCAGCAGGGGAAATATTTAGTCTTTGTCTAATTTATAGATTAATATTAGCCTGAGTGCTGACTTTTCACATTAGTGTGTTAGGTTTAGGTAGGACTTATAGTGTAATCTTGAATCAGTTTACTGTGGCTTCATTTTGATTGAGAGATGCTTTGACAATGACAGTGTTTGACTCAAGAAGGAGGAAAGGTAAGGTAAGAAAGCATGTAAGACACCAGTGTAAATCTCAAACAAAATGTTTTTTATTAAGCATTTAATTGTACAGTCATGACCTAAACTTCATTAAATCAATTTCCCTGAGCCTTATCATGCACTAGACAAGAGTCAAAACCGATCACACAAACCTACATCTCACAGATATTTACTATTAGCTCTGTCCAGTTCTCCACCTGTAGCTGCTACACTCCAGAGAGTCACTAAAGCAGTGAGACATGTAAATATTTCTTAGGCTGTAGAGTGTTGATGAGTGAATGAGTTGTATTTTATAAAGTTACCCAGTGATAACACAGTGGAGATACGGTATGTTTCGATCACTGCTTTTTTCTTAATTTGATACAGTTTTTAGTACACACACACACACACACACACACACACACACACACACACACACACACACACACACACACACACACACACACACACACACTGGAAAATAATATGTTTTTCACTTCTTTGCTCTAGTTCTGGAGTCCACTGCACAACAGCTATCCACAGTGTGTAATACGCCATGTTTGCTGTATTGATTAAAGATAAGTAGCCATGTTGTCTGGTTTCGAAGTGAGGAACTGGTTTCTCTTTGCTATGTCAAGACCTTGTGTGTCTCGTCCTGTTTCACAGACAGAGAGGGTGTTATTAAGGTCTTTACAGCTGCAAGAATGCCTCCCAAACCAGCATTAACTTGATGTGTAATTATTTAATTATGGCCGTTATTGGACTAAGGTTATGGTGTACAGCAGTGTCTTGAGAACATTCATCGTATAGTAGTACGAAACTAAACAGAATGACTCTTCTGCCCTGGATGTGGCTGGAATATTCAGAATACAAGAATATTCCTGTTGCTTCGCTGGAATGAAAGAGCTGATTCAGAGGAAATGGGCTGTAATCTAAATCTGTGAGCTTGTGTTAAGTGGTCATTTACAGTAAGAGTATGGTGTCCACATGCCACTGTTGATGCGCTGCCACATACTGCGCCCAAACAGGTGCAGAAACACTTCAGACGCCTCGGATGTCACAGCTGCTGCAAATTCAACAGAGGTTTATTTCTGGAGACAATTTACCGAAGGTCTTAACTCCTTTTGTTTCACAAGATGTGGCAGTGTTGTTTGTACGGAACATTTCATACTCTTATTCAGTTGGATTAGTTTCACCTCATGTGGCTGTGAAAAAAAATTGTTTTTATAATTACAGTCAGCATGAACATCGCAAAACTGGGTGAGAAAATCCACACACTGATGGGTTTATGAAAACTAAAGTATTCAACTAAACACAGTGAAAAACACCTGCTAAATACAAATTTATGAAGCTAAAAGTTTCCAAATTATTTTAGATTGAAGATTTTGTTATGTTTTGGCTTCAGTAATATTTTCCAGTTGTCATTTCCAGTGTGGTCTTCAGTTCATGTTCACATAAATATAGTAATACAGTATAACACAGGCAGTATGGTTACATGCCAGTAGAGAAATTGAAATTATTGCTTTAGTCTGACTTTTGGAGCTTGGTGGTCTAAGCATGCTCCACAGAGCAGCACCGAGCAGAGTCCAAAAACAGAGAAACCAAACAAGAAAAACATGAAGACATTGTTAGCGTTACCCACACTACTGTAGTACTTTTTACTACTCAGCAGCTGGCTAACTGGCTTGCCTTGTTTTTTGTTTTTTCCTGACATAAATAGCATTAAGAGGAGAAAGCTGTTTACTGTAGCTTATTGTCTGTTAATGTGCTCTTCGAAAGACTACGTTTCCAAGTTAGGAAGTCGTTTTCCTAATTTGATGTTGTTTTAACCGGGGAAGTATTAGGGGGTGATAGGGAGTAAACAGCCCCGACCTCAGTGGAACCTGGGAACTTATGGTTTTGTCAAATGTACCCTACAAGGTGAGCCACTGAGGCGCCCCTTATTATATTGAGAAGTTACTTGCTTTATTAGCACTTTTCTCTACAAACTATACAAAGTCATGTCATTACCACTAGCTCCCTTTTCTCTTTTCAACAAAGGCTGAATGCTGTTAAATCAAAGAAGACACAGAGCCAAGATGCACAAGTACACAATTATATCAAAATGATCTATTATTACTCACAAAGGAAGTTGTCAGCAGATGCAAACACAAGGAAAATCAGTGCTGCACTAAACAACAAGATGACTGAACAAAATTGTCATTAGTAGGTCATGAGTAAGTCATATGAAGGCAGTAGTGTGGATTTGAAGTCTCACTTTCTCATAAATGACTGGTCAAAAGAAAAGACCAGTAAAACCAGTGCAAAAAGTGACTTTAAAGCCCTGCCTTAAAGGACTACATTCATTTACAAAGAAGAATTATTCATATGCATTTTTCACCAACCACATTATTTTAAAGTTTGTTTTTTTTTTACCTCGAAATGAAAACACGTGTGTCAACAGTCATGTCTCTATACTTTTTCTAATTTTGTCACTGTTTTAAAAGACTTTTATTGCTTGACTTTCATCATCAAAATATGACCATATTATTTAAAGGTAGGGTTGTTTCAGTTCAGATCCAGCCTTGTTTTAACATACCTCACATTACCTGCCACTCTTCCCTTTTGTGTTTGAAATATGTTTAGCTCCTGGCGTTACTTACTGGAGCATATTCCATTCTCATTCTGACTAAATACATTTTCCATTTGATTGGCAGATTCCTATTTGAACAAGCCCAGAGGAAGTCCATGTTCTCACAAACTCTATCTGCTTAAGTGTTAGTATTTATCCCATATCATTTAAAGACCTTATAAGTGTTTTTGAATGGGTTGACCAGGGGTGAACTTGGCCTGACCTTGTTCCAGGACCAGGTTTTTGGCTCTCATTCTAGATCATGAGCACATTAATTACCCACAGGCCACAACAGGAGCCATTATGTGTGATTATGCTTTCTGCAGAGCTGTGATTACATGTTTGTGGTGAGCTCTGAGGAACGACAGGATGTGAACTGTTGCAGCTTTTCACTCAGATATGTCTGCAAGAATCCACCAATCAGAGCTCAGCTGGAAATAATGTTCTGGTTCTCAAGTTCAGTTTTCTTGATCACATTGATACAGATCTGTTTTGGTGCCACGACAATTGTTTAAACTAAATTAAATCCAATTGATAACATATGCATTTGTCATTAGAAACTTTTTTTAGTGTGTATGATCTTGATATTTTTGATGTTGTTGCAGATTTTGTGGGTTGTTTTTCTTGTATAGTGATCAAAATGTATGAGTGCTTGTGATAATGTTAACTACTGATTCCTGAAATCACGTTTAGTCCTTGAATGCACCCCTAATAAAACAGTTTGACAGTGCAGGCTTACCTTTGAGAACAAAATTTGGGTAGCTTATTTCTGAAGTGGAAATCAAAATCAGACATCATGCCACTCTGTTCAAAGGTGTAGTGTAGCTGAGGACAATGCCTACTTTAACATTGTTTTAATGGAGTTACAAAACGCCTGAGCCAGCATTACCATAGCCTCCCATGTGTACTAGAAAGCTGGTGTATCCATTTCATAGCAGCCAGGCTTCATAGTCCAGGGCAAACCAACCGTGGTGTTCTCACCAAAAATAATTTGGTTTGTAAGTCACTGGGAACATTTTACAAAGATTAATTTGAATATACTATTAGTAGGATATATTAGGAGCAAATTTTGCCCTAAAGTTGAGGTGTTAGAAACAGTTCAAGTTGAGTGAAAGTAATGTGCAAGTCAAGCTGATCCTGAAAAGAAAGAGAAACTTAACTTTTGATGTTACACATTACAACATGTTTTTGTAAATTCATTTTTAAACCACAACTATGACAAAGATACTATTTGAAATTCAAAGAACTCAACAATGTTACAGTACAACAGAATTTGTCTTCTTTGTCATTTCTTTCCACATACACACAATTGAGATTGGTTATGAACTTCTATTGTCAAATGCAACCAAGAACATGACTCTTTGTCTCTTCCAGTCTGTATTTGTGATCACGTACCGAGCTCCCGATAATCCCGAGTACAAGGACTTCCAGAGAGAACTACACGCTCGAGCCCAGAGGGAGTTCGGCGTCCACTTGGAGCCGTCGCTGGTCCGTATTCTGCTTTATGACCTCTTCTTTTTTACCTTTTATTGGGTTTTGTGCATAAACCCCACTCTTGTGCGTAAACTTATGAGGAACATACTGTTGGCATTAAAAACCTCCTTCTTTGATGCTTTAATCCATAATTTCACAGATTTATATGTTGTTTTCACTAATAATTGACTAAATGTGTGGTTTTTGGCACCATTTGTCCAATATTATTTTAATGAACATTGGCTCCAGCAGTATCCCCAGTTTCACAATGGTCTTTTTCTATTGTTATGTTTCCACATTAAACACTGATTTTCACAGTCTGTGTTTCTTCTGCTGCAGATGGACTACATTGCTGGCAGTTTCTACGATGGGTTTACCCTTTATGCCATGGCTTTGGAGGAAACATTAGCTGAAGGTGGCGCTCAGAACGATGGGATTAACATCACACTCAGGACACAAAACCGACGGTTCTGGGGTGAGCCACTGTACATTTAATAAATTCTTACTCATGGATGTTGGTGTATTTTACTTTCACTTTTTACTTTGGAAATGTTGCGTGGTGTCATTAGAAACATCAAATGACATGTGCGCCACATCCTTCATTTTCATATACAATAGGGGCCACTGTTTGGGCCCCTAATTTGGGTCTCACAAACTAGCACAAACTATTTACACAGGCCGATCGTGTTACTTATTGACCACAGTATGTAACAGGAAATGAGGCTAAACATGATGGACTATTTGTCAGTGACTGTCCTGGACACATCTATTGCACAGCCTGTCCGTCCTGGGAGTGGATCCCTCCTTCTGCGGTTCTCCCTGAGGTTGCTCTTTTTTCCCCTGGTTGGGTTTTTTGAGTTTTTACTCACCCTGATGGAGGGTCTAAGGACAGGAGGTGTTGATTATTACAGCCTGTTTGTCCATTTGCTGCCTTTTCTCTTTGTAAAGCCCATAGAGGCAATTATTGTTGTGACATTGGACTATAGAAATAAAACAGATGAACATGAACAAATCAAATGAGAAACTACTGAAGATCAAGTCCATTACCTTTTCATCTTGCAGTTTCTTTACATGTACCAAAATATCCCTGACAAGTCACACACTGCCACAGACTGGAGTAATTTACTCAACAGGAAGTGCCCATTACCTCCATGTGACTGGACTCTACAACCACCAATTACACTCTGCAGCTGCTACAGAACCAGCAGCTCTATAGACTGGTCTGTCTTTATATTTTCACTCAGTATTGGTTGTGAAATTTATATCGACCAGGACCACAAATAACTTATTAAAATATATTGCTTAACATACATATTTTTACATATGGCTCTTTTTAATATATTACACCAGTGGATCTCAGCTAGTCTTAACTTGGGACAGATTTGAATTAGAACCAAGTGATTTTGTAAAATTTAACTTGAAAACATTTTCAATATTTATAAAACTATGCAGATGTGTCTACTCTTGAATATTGCATCATGTCTGTACCTCACTCACATAAACAAGTGGGACTCAGCTAACCACAAAAAGAAGGTTTAAAATTTGGTTTAGCATTCAATACAATTATTCACCTCAGATGGCATATTAAATGTTTTTTTTTTTTTTTTACAAAAATGTGTTTTTCAGGAGTCACTGGTCTTGTGACGACAGATGATAAAAATGCCAGAGACATTGACGTGAATCTGTGGGCGATGACCAATCAGGAGACAGGAGAGTATGGGGTAAGTCCATTCACTGTTTGTTCATTTGAATTAAGCCCCTTACATTAGTCAGTTTGGGAGGGTCTGCGACTTATGACCTTGAAAGCTGCACTTGCACATTCTCTCCATATGTTTATCTGTATGTGTGACTTGTTAAATCCTGCTGCTGTGAACCTCTGCCATTTTTTTAATTTGATGCCAGAGAAATTAAAGTGGGCTAGCTTGATTGGGCTTCAGTCAGAATCACACATATGTCCTCTGAGGCTGTCAGCTGGACGACCAACTCACTTTTGATGGGTCACCTCATATAAATGTCTGAGCAGTGTTACTAAGGCAACCAGTCTAAAATATCACAAGTCAGTTGGGGAAAATGAAGATATCTACTTAATATTTGATGTGGGTAATTGCATTTAAAGTTAATTTTTGAAATTGGTCCAAAAGGCCAATCTGTGCTTCTATAAACTGACTAAATCATATAAAACATTGGTTGTGGCATGGATCTGGTAGTCTTTGAATGTTTGTCATCCATTGAACCAGTGCTTGCTACATTTATTTACATGGAGAAACATGACAAAAGGAAAAAGGATTGGGGAGTTGGTCCAGGTGTACATTTTTAATTAAATAATTGAGGGGTGGAGGTAGGTGTCAGAGTTGTAAGAGAATGTCTTTTTTGTTACAGTAGCTTCAACTTCATCATTCATTCATTTTCTACCGCTTAGTTTTGTTTTTTTTGGGTCGCAGGTGGCTGGACCCTATCCCAGCAGCTTTGAGTCTTAGGTACACCCTGGAAAATGGCCAGTTCGTCGCAGGGCTAGCTTCAACTTACATGCTCAAATATATAAATGTTGTTTTGTTGCTGCACAAGTGTGTAACTTTCTAATGTTGGCAGCTGTGTTGTTTACCATTTGCAGATGGCGCAAAAATACAGAGAAACTGTTGCTGTCATGTATTTCTGCACAGCCCACAAGTCGAATGTGCATTTGTCTGTCTACAACAGCAACGTGCATTTTGCAGCTTTAGCAAAGTCTAAGTAAAATCTTTTCGTGCTGAATTTCGGACCCAGATTTGGTGTCAAAGATTATGACACCCATGCAATAGTGGTGTAAGCAATCAGCTGACTGCAGGTTTAACCACACCCTCTCAAAGCATCCCCAAAGAATGGTACTTTTTTTGGGATACTTCGGACTCCTTTTGGTAATGGAAACATGCCAGACCTGACCCCACTGGCACTGACCCACACCGTACCGTTCCATTAAAAACAAGGCTAAATGTTGAGCCTCTCAAGCTAATATTCACTACCCACTCACTGACAACACACATATAGTCAGTCAGGTTTCATTAGCCATAATCATTCAGTTTATGCAGAATTTGCAAAAATTGGTAGGTAAATCCTTGTCATTCATTGAAAATGTGTCCGTTGTCAAGTCAAGACTCAACAAAACATCACTTTGCAAGAGTAGCTTTTTTTATGCTTTTAGAGAGACAAATCTAATGCATGTATGTGATTCCTATTTTAACATTTATACATATTTTATACATAGACCATTGTGGAGCTGACATATAAACTTCTCCTAAACTTTAGACTGAGGATTCAAGCATTAATGATGATGTTGTAATGCTGAAGGAAAATGCCAGAAAATCCTCTCCCCAGTGTAAACATCAGATGTGGAGCTACTTTGGCCCGAGCAAGCATCCTGTGCCCCTCACCCGTCCTGTACAGCACTGCTCCACATTGTTTTGGTGACCCTCAGCAGGAGACGGCCTTCAGGGTTGCAACAAACCACAGTGAGCGGCAGAAAATAAAAAAGTGCTGCATGTGGAGTCAGGTTTCACAGCAGGACAACAGATGCTGCTTAGTCTGACAGAGAGACAGAGGGTAAAAATATCACAGAGAGGCAACACAAAGCGACAACTGAAGACAAAGAAGTTTACTGTTAAGGTGCCATTTCCCAAGAATACATGTAAAAAGTGCCATTAAAAAAAGGTTTGATTTTGCATTTCTCAAATATCTCTCTTCCCTCTAGGAAAAACAGGAATGTGTATTCTTTTATGTTTTATTTTTATCTTCTGCATCATTAACAATTAGAAATTAAAGGATAGAAAAACAGAAATCAATAGATTGGGTTTTAAATTAAAGTTCAAAATGAGATAATGTCTTATCTCTTTAAGAAGCTTTTCTGGGATGCACGGCTCAGATACGGACACTAATCTGGGTGCTTTGGTTTTTTGCCAGTACCTGATACTGAATCAATACCAGAATCAATACCAGAATGCAGTGCTTCTTTGATGGGGCCTTGGTGTGAGTGGAAAGGCAGAACCAGTCTGAGCTTATGTTTATTCATTTGACAGTCAACTTTATCCACCTCCAGATTACTGTAGAAACAGCTGCTTCATATGGTTTAAACAATCTGTAAGAATAGAGCAACTAAATATTGAGAACATCTATAATGTTCTCTAAGAGTTAAAAAAACAAACAAACACTGGAGATGGTTTTGTGTCAGTTTAAAACACAGTTTTGTGCTTGAAGAGGGAAACTATTCAGTCCATGGAACTCTAATTATGAACAATTTCCCTTGTGGATCAATGGAGTCTAATGGCAAGTCTAATTTAAACATTTCAAGATTATTCATATGTTTTGAGTGTGCTTCATCCCCATCAGTTTACATGTATGAATAAATGTAGCAACCCTATTAATGGATGGCGTTTATTGCACTCATGTATTTCACACAATTGTTTTTTCAATCTTCTTCTTCTTCTTCTTCTTCTTCTTCTTCTTCTTCTTCTTCTTCTTCTTTTAAAAATTATTATTATTATTATTATTATTATTATTATTATTATTATACACTCAAAGCCCTTGTGTCCATTCACTTCCACTGGCTCCAAAATGCAATGGTCAAATGGTCAAATAATGAAATGGTCTACAAACTAATTTCAAATCTCTGTCTTTGTCCCCTTTTATGTCCAGTCTATGCATTGTACACACTCTGAGATGTGTCTATATGTGTCTCTTTGTTTGCAGTTGGTGGCCTACTACAATGGCTCCACTAAAGAGATCATCTGGTCGCAGACAGAAAAGATCCAATGGCCCAGTGGAGGTCCGCCTCTGGACAATCCCCCCTGTGTGTTCTCCACTGACGACCCCTCCTGTAATGACGGTATCAGCCTTAAAACTACTTACAACAAGACAGTTCATTTACAACAGAGTAGCCTGAGGTTACAAAACAGACTGTGTTCATTTACTTTGTGAAGTGAAATTGTATTTGTGTGATTTTACAACAATGTACACAATTTACACTTTTTATAAATCCTGTCAGTCCTATAATTCATTTTTGTGTTTATGTTAGTGTGCAATACTAACAGCACGGCCATCAAAGCAGTAATGGAGAGAAGTAGCTTATTTATCTCAAACAAGTACACAGTCAGCTACTGACAACAAAGCTAACCTACTGAGCTACACACATCCATATGTCTACTGTAGTTATGCAATTTTTTTTAAATGCCTTTCAAAACAAATAACAGCCTTATTTTACATCAATTTAAAAAAAAGGAGTTGCACTTTAAAAGAAAAGAACTCTACAGATTTTTTTTGTTGTTCTTTATGAAACTGATCTCAGGAAATGAAAAAAATGTTAATGAAGCAACATTATGACACTGGATAGAGACTGGACAGATGGATTCTGAATCTTGATACTCTTAGTGTTATCAGTGTTATTGATACTTTAATAGTAAAGATAAATGTGTTATTTTGGAGGCAGATGTTAAGTAGAAAAGCCTGTGCTATCTGTGTGAACAGTAGAGAAATGATGACTGACAGTTTCATAAGGAAGTCTCAACCGTGATAAACTGAGAAGGAAAACCTCTGCAATTACAAGTGAACTCTGGTTTAAACCGCCTCCATAAATCTGAATGGCTTTGGATCATTATCTTCCATGACAAATGACTTGTGGAGGGTCTTCATTCTGAGCTTTCAACAGCAGCACGATATATGTGTAGAAGTCACACGAATATTCTGAGGTTTCATAACAGATAGTGTTGTGTAAGATGATGTTATGTCATTGTTTGAGGTTACACAGTCACTTTCATTAAAGAGCCCCTACTGGTCCTACCCAGAGTGAGTCTGGTCTACAGGCCGAGACCTCTCATAAAGGTCTTACACAGCCACCATCAGTTGTTCTACACAGCAGTATCCTCATGAAGTATCCTTCCCTGGATGTTCAGTCTGGGTTTTTGTTATGTGGTGAGGTAGAGAATGCTACTTTATATGCATGCACTATTCTGATATTTATTCTGATGCATGTACAAATGCAATCCATTCGATTTTTATCTGACCTAGTGCAACCTCCAATGTCTCTCACTCAGTTAAACAAAACCTAACAATCTCATTCTGGGCCAGTGGTATTACAAAGTTAACCCCGGGTTTCTCTGTGCAGAACACATCACACACACATTTAAGTTCAGTTCAGTTTATTTCAGTCATTGAAAGCAATATTTAACAATACAATACTTTCACTAAATCGGAAATATAGAGTGAAAGGGTTTAGGCTGAAGTAAAAACTTATTGTGCCTACCCATTTTAACATTTACAACAATACAGAAGAAAAAGCAAAAAACAAATACGCAAAAACAAAACATAAAACAGTTGTAATAAGTTACATTCAAAGACAGAAGAAAAAGAGATATTATTACTATCATGACTAGTTTCATTATTATTGTTATAATATTATTGTTAACATTATTTTTATCATTACCATGTTAATGACAATGATGCTGTAACCATCATTGTCATTAACATCGTTACCAGTTCAAACAATTATAATAGCAACAACAATATCATTTTTATTATAATAACTGTTACTGTAATCATCATTATCATCATCATCATTAATTACCATCTTTATTACCACTTAATGATCACTATCAATATTGTTACTATTCTTATTTTAATTATTACTGCCATCACAGCCATCAATTATTATAATTAACCATTCTTATTTCCTTTGGGTGACAAATCATTACCTTATGAAAAACCTATTATTTTTGTAATAATTGAGCCTACATATGTCATACCAATGTTCTATATTTACCTACAATTTTAGATTTGTACATTTTCTTAAATGTATTATTTGAAGTACACCCTTTTAGTTCATCGTCCAGACTGTTCCATTTACCCCTTTAACAGAAATGCATCTTCTTTTTTTGTTAGTTTTTGCCTTAGTTTTTTTTTTTGTTTTTTTTTTTTTAAATGCCTGTTCCTCTCAGGGCATACTGACTCTCTTTAGGATTGAACATCTCCTGGATACAGTATGGAAGCTTATGGTTATGTGACTTTTAAGGTAATTAATGTAATCAAGAGGGGACTGGTTGTTGCATACTAGTCACCTCAGTTATCTGCACGTCACCTTCCATGCAGTATCTTTCCCCTCTCCTATACGCCTACAGCTCTTTTCTCAATGCTGATTGGTCAGTGTCCATTTCAATTATTTAACCTGCTCCAGAGCAGTTTAGCCATCCAGTGTCAGTTTCCATAGTGATCAACCTCAGCAATCTAAACCAGCTTGAGAAACTGGGAACCTCAAGAGAGTCAAGTTTTGTGTTGTAATCTTGGGGATTCTGGATGCAGTAGTAACGTGTCTTACCTTGCCCTTGCACACACCGCGCCAAACTTAATTCCAGGTTTAGACTTAGTTGTGTTATTCAGCCTTTAAATTCATATAAAATGAAATATGGGCAAATATTTACTACATTACATTACAATAGTACATTGATTCATGTTACATGATTTAAATAAATGAATAAATAAAGACAATAGTGTATCCTGTTCATATGTCTGACTGATCATAGGTCTTTTCTGATTGGCTGATGAATGATGATCCAAATTTGTCTCCTGTCTATATTTGTTTGTCATGCAATTAAAATGTCTGAGTAGATTAGGAATGACTTGTACTGTAATGGGGTAACCTTCGAGGGACAGTTTATTATTTAGTTAATGTGGTTCTATTATGTACTTTTGGAAAGCAGCTTTATTCCTTCCAGTAGACTGTAGACAGACAGGAGTACACCACAGAAGAAGACTTAAGCATGCATTGTTGTAAATGGGGCCTCAATAAGTACATATTTCTTTCAAGCATATGTTGTAGTGTCTTGTAATATACATATTTTCTGTTTTGTTGACCTCATGTCACAGTTTAAAACGTGCTGGAGTTGTGAGTGGGATAGCTGTGCAGATATTGTATGTCCAAGTTATTATTCTTGTAGCTGAGAGACAGAATTCACAGCAATGTGTCTGTTTTATCTTTTTTCCATTCAGACATCCTTTACAAATGTCTCCATGTGTTTGCCACATGTCTGACTGGCTCTGACCCCCATCCTCTCTGTTTTTCCAGGTCATCTCCCTGTTTTGGGAATCGTAGCGGTGGGATCGGGCTTAGCGCTGATCATCTTTGGCATTTCCAGTTTCCTCATTTACAGGTGAGTTTAAATGCACCACTAGTTGAAACCAGACAGTTTGGGATTCAAGGTTCGTGCTGCTATAGGAGCTGCTGCGTGGTATTTACACAATGGTCTCCACAGTAACAGCTCAGCGGGTAATGTTGTTAAATTGGCGAGTTGATTTTTCTGCACAGTCAGGCTAAACAACCCCTATAGTGCTGCGTTAGCCTTGTCATCATTAGCGGCTCATTAGCAGAGTGTGTTGTTAAAGAGAAATGCCACTTATTGAATAATTCACTGCCATATTAAATCATGTGTTCACAAGACAATGACTCAGCAGTAATCTTATAAAAGAATCATTAGCAGAAGCTAGGCTGGATTACAATAGCACCCTTAATGAACAGTTTTACTCTTTTAAAGACCCCTATTTAGCTTTTAAGTCAGTTCCGTTTTGTTCACATAAAATGTTTATAAAGTCTAAGGCTGCAGTCTGGTGGAGCATCTCCTAAAGATTATAATCCCCCTAGATTTTGTGATGTCACAAATGATTCCCAGACCACAGGTAAAGATCCTTCGTCCATGTTTAAACATGCCACTGACCAATGAAAAAGAGCCTGGGCAGTACCACGGAAAATGATTTAACTATGGATCAACCACATCACTGGATCAGCTCACTATGGAAAGGGTCTTAAAGGGACAGGGACTAAATGTATTGTATTTGAATGTGTTTCTTTAAATATAAAATGTGTAAAGCTGCTATCATGTCAGGGTCAGAAAACATGATAGGAAACCAAAAAAATCAACTTAACAATTGATGCAGAATCCTTTTTACTTTCCCTGAACCTATTATGTGCATTCATGTTAGCTAGGGAAAAGAAAAATATAATTTTACTTTCAGATGGTTACCAATTGAAAAAGGTCATAGGTGGACCCTGAACAATATAAAAAAGACTACTTAGGCAGGGCGAGGACTACTGGGTCTGCAATAGCTCAGTCACAACAATGCATAAGCAGAGAGGCCCAGCTTTTCAAATGTTTTCAGGGTTGGGAAAATTCTACACCTGTTGTTCACGTTCATGATAGCTAAAATTAAACCTTTGGTTTTGATGCTTACAAATTAAAAGCAATGGCAACCGTTGACATGGGTCACAGATGAACTCTGGGCCAAATCCAGACCACTACAAGCCATCATCTGAATCCCAATAATTTACATCAGACGTTGTATTTAAAGATTAGTGTGTAATTTTAAATGTTATGTCAATTACATGTGTATAGAGACTTCAGCATGCTTTTATCAGGACTAAACCAATCTAAAGCAGGTATAAACAAGCAAAACTGAGTTTGGATGTCAGCTGTGGAAAAAGATTGACAATGCAGGCCTCTTATAGTTTTGAATAATTTATTACATCAATATATGGCCTGGGAGCATTTTTAATAATATATCAGATGATATGTTGAGACAAGATATGAACCTCTTCATAGTCATATTGCAGATTTGGCATGTTTTTAATAAAAAAATAACCACCATCTTATTCTTATCTTAACCACAAAAATGAATAGAAAATGAATTGAGCCACTTTTGGGGCAATAGCAATTGCAGTTACTTGCAAGACTTTTGAGAGAAATAATTATTGGAAGTGAACTTGGGCCACATTAAGGAGGGCACATGTTAAAATCCAAGGTGTCACTAAGTTGGGACTCAGCCACAAGCTGACAAACTGCTGCAAACTATGATTAAGGGGAGGGGCTTAAAGATATAGATGGAGGTGTTGGAGATTTTTACCATGAATTTATAAAGCTGGTTGTAGGACTGCAGCCCAAAAAGACCATTTGCTGAAGAGCCAAACTGCACCTGCTCTTTGGGCCAAATAACACGGAAATAAAACCAGAAGCTTTTTGGAATTTTTTCCAAATTTTTGGGCACCAATCAGCATCTTCCATTGAAATTTAATGGCGGCAGGGGGCAGCACCCCTGGCAGCTCAGGTAGAGCATATGCCAAGCAAGCAGGAGACCCCAGTTCAAATCTCAGTTGGGTCATTTACCCAATGTCATTCCCCACTCTCTTTCACCCCATTTCCTGTTCAATACAGCCCCAAAAAATATTCTTAAAAAAAAAAGGTTTGGTTGGTTTCAAAATGGTTCAACGGATCCAGGTCAAATAATAAACCCATAGATTATATACAGTGGACAGTAGTGCAGACAAAGAGGCCCCTGTCGTTTTTCAAGATTGCATGGGTGTGTATTTTGAACTGAAGTGGGTAATTTTAAATAAAAACAAAACTGTCAACACTAGTGACAGAAACGGAGGAGGAGAACATCTAGACTTTAGCTGCTGGAAACCCTTCTCAGTTTTGATTCCCAATTGCCACATTGCAGTTGTTAAAGAATGGATCTTCTTCTGGGTTCTGATTGAACACTATAGTCAGAATAATTCCAGGGGCGTCTGCCATAAATTATTTTATTATATGACAGTTACAATGAAAAAAGCTGCCTTGAATTGTCAAAAAAAAAAAAAAAAAAAAAACTAATTTAAAAATGTTAAAAGTTATTTCTTGAAAACAGTGTGAACCCTGATTGTGAATAATAGACCTGCAGGCACTGTGTTCGCTGTATGTGACCTACTCTGAGCTGTAGACACGTTGTAATTACTCTGTAATTGCTCTTACCTGGAGTGGTCCTGTTTAATTCTGTAATCGCTGGCTCTGGACGGGGGTCCAGGTATTTAGCCGACGACATTTAATGGCTTTTCTGTTGCTGTTAAACCAATCTAAGTGAAACTGTTTTGCTGTAATCATGCATGTCTTCAGTACACAAATGCTCTCTCTCTCTGCTAAAAGTTAAACTCTGCATGTAATGATCCCAAATGACACTTTATACTTTGACTTGTCTGCAAATGTGTCTTAATTCAGGCTGTTAATTACCACAGCTACTAATAAACGTAATTACAATCACGCCGGTAACTATCACTTTATTAACACAAACGAATCAACAGCCAGTGGAT
The DNA here is from genome assembly GCA_036850595.1 of Rhyacichthys aspro. Classification (NCBI taxonomy): domain Eukaryota; kingdom Metazoa; phylum Chordata; class Actinopteri; order Gobiiformes; family Rhyacichthyidae; genus Rhyacichthys; species Rhyacichthys aspro. The sequence goes on from CM072159.1 coordinate 2,662,160, forward strand.
TTTGATCAGAGGGATGAGGGAAGAGAGGAGGAGCAGCAACTTTCCGCCCGAGGTAATTCACTAAGCCTCAATCATCTTCTCTAATTCCACCTTAAATACCTTGACTTCATTAGATGCAGAGTTTAGACATGCTTCACAAATCACTGACATTGCTTTTTCCTGTTCTTTGCAGTGTACTGATCAGCAAACTCGGCTACCTAGCTAACTAGTGTCATGGACCCTTGGCTGGTAAGTTATGATGCAAACATGCTGCATTTGACATGTTGTCATAGAAATGTTTGCTAATGTTTGCTGACCTTGCTAATCATTTAAGTCAGGCATCCTCAACTGGTGGGTCAGGACCTAAAAGTAGAATGTATTCTTAGTGGATAGCAGAGGGAGTGATAAAAAAAAATGTAAAACAGTATTTTCACCCAAAAACACTTCAATTACAGCTGCAAACTGTTAAGTCTCTATATATCTTGGAAATTAAGTAAAAATTGATGTTCATGGTTTGAGTGACACAAATGATGGTAATGTGCCCTGTCTCTCTGAGTTACACAGTGGAGCATCTGGAGAGCTGTATTATTGAAATGTTATTCTTTCTGAGTTACGATCAAATGACTTGGGAACCATATATTTAGGCTACATATTTTATTGCAAAGCATTGATGTTGCTTTAAATGAATACGTGAGTCACAGGAAAAAAGTCTGAAAGTTTGAGACCATTTGAGAACCATAATTAAAGCTCCACGAGCTAATTTTCTTTTTGCCATCCTTGTCTCAGGTGTCTCCACTTATCTCCACTCACCCCCAAAAGCAGCCTAGGGACCTCTTTTATTAAAAAAATTAAAACTTAAGTTTAGTGTTTGACGTTAGTTTATTGCTCATTATCAGCTTAGCCGTGACTTCAGCATCAGAACGGCAATTATCTGCTCCTCGTTAAAAATTACATGATTGAATTGAGAGTTTTACGTATCAGCTGTTTTGCTGTGTTAAAAGACATATTCAGCTCTAAAAAATACACTTTATCAGCATCTATTAAACTTCTGGTGACAAATGGAGCACTCCTTTTTCAAACATGTGACTTTTGCGAGCACATGATTTTATGTTTTTCTTTGTTCCTGAATAGAGATTCTCATCATATCAGGTACAATCTGATGAAGTCCTAAATAAAAGTAAAGCTATTGTGAGGTGAATCCAGACTGTTGACAGAAGAATTAATGGACTACAATAATAGGATAAGTCCTGCCCCCAGTGTGTTGTCAGTTTCACCACTGACAATTAAACCTTTGAGCCGTGTCATGGTCAGTCTTCAACATTAGCTGTGTTTTCATGTGTGGATTGGATTTGCAGTCATCAATTGCATACTCTATGGGCTGCTTAAAACTTCACCTTCCATGTCAAAGAGCAAGATGCAGAACCAAATATTGGTTCAGACACCACATTGAGGCATTGGGCATTTAAATAAAATGCATGGTCAGCAAATTTAATCAAAGTTGCCGTTTTATTTTTATTAAGATTTCAAATCATAGCACTGCATAATTTTTTGTTCATACATGTGAAAGCTAAGGACATTCATCAATGCCTGTCCATTTTATATGTTCAAAAGATATGTGTAAATTCAATTTTTGTCAATAATCATCAAACATTCAAATTTTCAATAAAAATGAATTTACAAGCAACAAAAACTTTGATTAAGAATTCTTATCTTACTTAAATCTCCTCACACTGACTCACAACTTAACTTCCTGCTCCTAAAACCTCTTCCAGCCTCCTCTACGTTCTAAATTTTTCCACCCTGACAAACTTACATTGTACCAAATAAAATAAACTTTTGAAAACTTGTGATCCATGGATGTTCAATAGCTCTGCTTTGCCGTTTACAACAAAGACTTTTGCTTGAAACGCGGACATCTTTTGCTCCAAACCCAAATTAAAAAGTTGCAAAAGCATGGTCTTAGATATCAGTCTAATAAATGTCTTTGTGTTTCTGCAGACACCAGTGGAGCTTCCCTGATGGACAGAAAGGATGATGGCACCCTTCACCAGTCTCTTTCTTCACTACTGGACCAAACAAACACCACTAATACACATGGCTGTACGCGCAATACTGAGGGCCAATAATAAGCTTATCACAGGGTTTACATGCTATGATATTAAAAACTATGATCTCAGTGTGCAATCTAACATGCTTTGAGTGCAATGATAGTTAATGATATCCACACTTTAGCAACAGTATGCAAATGCATCATCAACTAAAGGCCATGCCCACTCAGAGGGGCATTTCCCACAGCTCACCATTAACTTTGGAGAGAGTGTTGTCATATCAGTGTTGTAAAAAAAGTCAGAAAATGTCCAAAATATTGTTTTTGGTGTGTTCAACTGCCAAATTACTATCTACTGCTACATTTTTATAAGCATTCAATTACCAAAATCCAGCCAAAAGAGAAGAAAATATGGAAGTCAGCAAGAGTCTTTTAGACTTGCAATGAAAATCAGAGAGAGAGTATTGATAATACTGACATATGGAGCTGTCTTGATCTCTTTATCCGTTAACTTCATAAAATCATGCAGTTCTTAATCCATGTCAGCTTTGTTGGCAGGCCATCATACCAAGCACAAACTATTAGGTTTTCTCTAGAATAGAAATATGACACACTACTAGGTAATGTCTCCCCATTCATAGTAAAAGGGTAGCAGAGGGTTGTTTTCGTCGTTAAGTGGGTGAGCCTAAATGCACACTGTCTCTATCACACACTCCAGCTTCATTATTAGCTGTCTACTAATCTAACTTACTGTAGTTTTGAATTGGATAGATTCATACATTCATGCCTCAACATTACTAAGTCAGTGTTCTTAAATTTGATAGAATGAATGTGCTAATTAACAATAACATTATATTAACTGCCAGCCAGTCACAGTTAAGCACAGACAGATACAACAAATCAAAGCAATAGTATTTGTTTAGAATTGTTCCCACTGTCACTTTACAATTATATGCACTCACATGGTGCACTGTTGTAAGATTGTTCTCGTATTTTTGTGTCAGCTACATATCATAAATTAAGCACTCCAGTGCAAGTAAACATTCCTAAACCAAACATGGTAAAGTAGGGTCCTACACCTAAATGACTCAATACAATACGATACAATACAATACCATACATTATGACATGATGCAATAAGATACAATATGATACAATACAATACATTAAATTAAATTACAATACAATACTATATGATTCAATAGACCTCCCTACAAAAATATTACATATCAAGAATGTGGAAAAATGTGTTCATGTAACAAACTAACAGCACATTATTCCCTACACATGTTTATACCAATGGTAAGAATTCAATCCTATTTTGCCATTAATTGAAATGAAAAATCTTTCCATTTAGCACAGGAACAAAAAGATTCTAAAGTTTCTATTTTTATTATAAACAAAAATACTGATTTTGTGATGTCATATATGGGCATTGTCAGGAAACACACGAGATGAAAAGGGTTTTCACTTTTGATAACAATAAAATGACAGAAAAAATAACTACCTTAGTATTGCCTATGGCCATGCTCGTACTTTGTCCATTCCCATTAACTGTACTAATCAATGCATGACGGGTTCTCAAACATTCCACAGATGTATTTTGATATTTATTTTATATATATATATATTTCTAATGAAAAAAATACAGATGATTATATTAGATGTTTTATCCTTTATGTAATTCATGCTGCTTTTGTGCCAAATGTAAATGTGTATCTGGGCTCACGGGGTCAAAGTGGAAACACTTTAAAATGAACTTTAATCTGATGAATGCAGATCTATTTTGTATAAGAAATGGTGGCTGGTTGGTTTCTTTATGTCTAATGTATGAGAAGGTGATGTCATGGTGATTTTAATAAAGAGAAACCTGTGTATTGAAATACCAGTGTTTGAGTGATGCTTTCAAAGTTTGAAATTAAAATTAATCTTGTTCAAGTCAAAGGTCCACAATTTTACTTTGACAGTGTCTGGAAGCTCATTGTGCAGGAAAAAAAGGTCTACAAAGGCTGAAACTAGTTTTGAAAAATATTATATTGCTCTAATCTTCTGATTGGATGATCAGGCAGATGTCCTGCCACGTGATAGTAGATAAGTTACACAGTAGACTTGTAAAAGCAAATGAGGCTTAGTGAGAGAAGCCAGTGGTTAGATTTAGACAAAAGATTTTTTCCAGTTGACCAATCAAAACAGAGGTCCATGTGACCAATCCGAGCAGAGTGAGCTTAGGGGGAGGGGCTTTAAAACACAGTTACTAGAATTTTGCATTTTAAGACATGGGTTTTTTGATCGCTTAAAAAAACCTACATATTTTTATTTTCTTTTTAAAAGTATTAATACATGCAAAGCTAAGGTAAGTTTATCAATACCAGTTTTCTTTTTTCTGTTTTTGTTTTTACAAATAAGGAAAATAAGAACTTTAAAACAAAAAGTTACTTTAAAAGTTTAATACTCCAAGGAATATTGAAATTAGTATTACTGCACAAAAAGCAAAACAACAACAACAACAACAACAACAACAAAAACAAAAAAAACAAAAAAACGAGCCAACAAGAGAAGTTCAGGGTTCATACACCTTCTCCAATAATTTTCCAAGGCCACTTCACCAGTTACCAAAACATGCAAATATTATTTTGGTTTCTTAAACCTGAACGGTCTCATTATAACTATGACTATACTATATGACTATGAGCAGTAAAGCCATAATATTTTTTTGTTATGCAAAAAGTTTTGGGGTTTTTGATGTTTCATATTCAGTCCCTTTGAAAATACATGTACCTTCATATTGGGCTGATTATATGGAATATGAAATGTCACTGTAATGTGAACATTTTTGTTTGATACAAACTTCTGCAAACTTTCCACTTTTTCCAAACCTTGACTAAACCATTAAAAACATGTAACTGGGCATTGCATCCTGCAATCAATGTTTTTAGAGATTAAATAATGTATGTAATAAAAAGATATACATTTCTTTTTAAAATTATGTAATTTTGTAGTATAAATGATTGATTTAGTATTGAAACTGTGCTGTAGAGCCCCCAAAATCTTTGACTTTACTCTGTATTGCCCAATTTGTCAAAACAGCTGCCACTGACCCTTTTTCATGAATTTTCACCAAAAACTGATACATTAAACACAACAATTAATTAAAAATTATTGAACAAACTTAGAATTGAATATAGCGGCTTATGTTTAGTTTAGAACACTCACTGCAATGTGTCCACAGATTGTTTTGTTGAAAATAACCGACATATCTATTCCTACATGAATTCCATGGGCCATTTGTTCTGTAGGTGAAGAATTGGTTAAGCAGAGGTGTAGTCTATCCACTTGCACAATCACTTCACAGTCTTCGTAATTATTATTGTATACATTTCACAATGGAACAAAGCTTTTATAAGTGTCACAATCCATGGTCTATATTTGTCTAAACTTGATGGCCTTGACGTCTCGCTGTTCTGGAATAATGGAGCCCGTTTATAAAAGTCCTGAAGAATGTGAAATATCTGCTGAAAGAATGTCTTTTAAACAAATGGACTCAAGGAACAGCGTGTGCAGCAGATTCTTCTGGAAACCCGAGCCAATAATGGGAGACATGCTTGTGTTTTGTTTGACGCCAGGTTGCCAGGTTGGAGTGCACAGGGTTTAATGGGCCAGGGTCTGAGGTGTCCACATCTGGGAACAGCCTAAGACAATAGGCCCACTGTCCAGCAGGCTTTAAATAGAATAACAAAATTCTACTGGAGACGGACTGAGTTTAACCTTATCTTTACATATACTTTTAGAACAATTTGGAATGTATGTAAAAACCTTCCTTCCTTTCTTAAAACTCTTGCTCGTGCTGAAGGAGTGTCCTGTCTCCATCTGGAAGTGCTTTACACCTCTTAGACCTGACTGGAATGTGGCTCTACTCTGGCGCTTCTTAAAGTGTTTCAAACCCAAATGGACGTTCTCCACCCAGACCTACTGTAGAGACCCCTGGACAAAACCCAACGCTAGAATCAGAACCTTCCCTTTTTCTTCCCCAGTACAAATATGTGGTGTTCCTGAAGGCCAAGTCACAAAATTAGAATACAGTCACATTACAAAACGTGAATGGCACATCAACGAAAAATATGTAAGATCTTATTTATTAGCTCCCTTTGACTTCAATTCAGAGAACTTCACTAATTGTGTAATTCTGGTCTTGTTTTTTACTTGAGACTTGCTTTTGACACAGTCTTCTCAAAATCATTTTCATGGTTCTTAGACCTGACATCAGCAGAATCATGCCTATCTCACTGACACAGTACCCTCAGCTGGACAGAAACCTTGTGACTGATGCACTTTACGGCCCACAATTAGAAGGAGCAGAAATAGGCAAAAACACTGGACCCTAGCATAGTTATATTTGTACAAAATATGCTAAAATCACCCTAATGTTTCAGAAGACACCTTTTTTCGTCTAAACTCACTAGCTTGGATCATATCCACTTGAAAACAGATACCATCTGTCAATATGGTACTGCTGTTGTACCAATAGAGAGTTTGTAGAAGGGTCTGCGCCCTCTACTGGCCATAACTTTCACAGTGGTGCTTTAAATGTAATGTATGTGTTTAAAATGTATTCAAGAATACACCTGTCTCACCTCAAGCTCTCGTTGTATTACTGGAACCAAATTGTCCTCTTTTTCCAAAACATAAACTTGTCCAGACTCCATTCCTCTTTATTGTTTTGTGAACTACACACAATACAGTGTTTTTCAGAACTGAACTTCAGAACTAATTCATTGACTATTAGCAGTTAGCACTAATTAACAACATTATTAGAGGACTCTTAGTACAATTAGCATTTAGATGTTAATAAGGATGAGTGTGTGTTACGGACTCAAATAGACCTTATCATTTTTATCTTTAGCATAGCTCACATTTATTTTACATTCTTTGAAACTAGTACTAAATATAAATCATGATATTTTAAGTTTAGGCTCGGAAACCATTTAATTAATACTTTAAATACTTTTATTAATATTTAATTATGTCTATCTATATTGTCTCTAGTGTTAGGGTTAATAGTAATTGTAAATAATGGAAAAAACAAAACAAAACAAAAAAACTAATTCCCTAACCAAAAAAAACATTTTTCTAACCTGGACAGTTTTTTTTTTTTTTTAATAATTATTCCATAGTATCATGAATAGGACTTAACTGTGTTGACTGTAGTATGATTAAACAAAGAACAACATGTATATCTCAAGAATAATTTTTCATTTATTTCAGATGGTTAAAAGACATTTGTTGCTGAATTAGTTAAAAAATAATACCTCTTTGAGAATCAAGATTTAAAGGGTCTTGTACATTTACCATTGAGCACTGCTATACATCTAAATAGCAGCAATATTGACACTAGCTTATGTTTGTTTTAAGAGCATGTAAACAGCTACAGTAGCCCTGGAGAGACATGCTGTTGTCTATGAACAAACCCAGAGCCAATAGGTCAGACAGTGATTTTAACAAAATCAAATGCTCTAAACCAGTGGTGGGCAAACTAAGGCCCGGGGGCCACATGCGACCCGTTGAGCTGTGTAATGCGGCCCGCCAAGCATTTACAAAGTATTTATAATTTAATATAAGACAGCATATATTTAGCCATTTTCTTTAAAGGCCTTGTGCTTTTGCTAAAGCTACCATCATATCTACATACAGAAAACTTCCATTCACACAAGTTTTTAATATGGAGCGGACAGAGATATTTGACAGAGATTATTGACTGAAGTCCAGTTAGTACCATATGTCTTATTTGCCAAGAAACTGTTGCAGGTTTCAAAAATCATAATATCAGCCACCACTTTTCCACCAAACATTATACTAACCAGTCTGTGCAAGAACTGGTACAGGTTTTCTAATGTAATTAATACAAGTTTATAGTTTAGTGGTCCGGCCCGTCTGTCAGATTTTTAAACCCGGTGTGGCCCTTGAGCCAAAAAGTTTGCCCACCCCTGCTCTAAACCTTCATGGAAGAATGTGTGCTCAAAAAAAAAAAGGTTTAAATCTCTTTTTTCCAGCAAATGCAGTGTCATTTCGTGAGATTATACACTATTCAAAACATACTATTGACTAATGTGTTCCATTTTGTTAAGCTGTTACTATACTTTACAGAATGCACCTTCCTAACCGTCCGTGCTACTCAGTGAGTGTAGAGCCCTCCATGTAAATCTGTGAACTGCCTGACTGTGTAAACTGTGTTAGACAAACAAACTGGCCTCGGAGTTTTACACAGGGCCAAATGTTTAGAGCCTAAAATGGACTCCAGCAAAAACACAGAGGGCTGTGCATCTGCAGCTGTTCAGAAATACCTCCGACAGTATACGAGCATATAAAGAATAGTCAACAGCAAAGAATGAAGACATGAAGTGACTGACTGGATCATTTCCTGCATTTATAATGCTTTAAGAAGAAAACATAGCGAGCAGCAACAAAAAGTTATAGATTGTGAATGCAATGTGGAAAGCACAGTTCTCTGCAGACATAACTTCATTACAGTTCATCTTGTCTGTGTCTGATTTGGCTGAGTCTGTTTCAGGAAACTGAAGCTGGAGAAGGAGCTGGCTGGGATGCTGTGGAGGATCCGCTGGGAGGACCTCCAGTTTGAGAGCCCCAACAAATACCACAAACGAGCTGGCAGTAGACTCACTCTGTCACAGGTAAAAGACAGTTTCTTTAAAGGCATCATGTGCAGGATATAAATAAATACAGGACAATGTAAAGTCATTTTATTACTCTCTAATAAACCTCTAAATGTCACTGTATCTGTAAATCAACTTTCTGCTATCTTAACTCTACCCTTTTATCTGTTTTTTACATGGCAGGAATGTTTTTGAGTGTGTAGCTCTGAGTCAATCCCAGCTCACAGAAAAAAGGAAATTCACATTAAACTGTTTGACAAAAACCCAAAGTGTATTCAGAATCCGAAGCTAGATTTGACTTTATTCACTGTTAGACTGACCATATTTCTTTATCAACCTTCACCTAAAAATTCTTCACATTGTCACATTAAATAAGAGTCCAAAAGAACAATCCACAAGGTACACCATATTTTGGCACTCTTACATTTTTTAAACTACTTTACCAGGCACAGTTTTCCAGCTTTTATTCAGCTTTTCTGGGCACATTTCTGGGGCCACCTACATTTTTGGTGAATAGTCATAAAACTTTTATATATGACATCATTAACATTGGTTCAGCCTCCCTCACAAGCTCTTGTTACAGCTTTGTTTTCTCATCAGCCTGAGTTTTCTTCCAGCTTCATTTTTCTGTGTCTAAGGCAGAGATGGGATTAACACACAGTAGTAGTTGTTTGGATACCCTCACATTTTTGATTCGCACTCAGTGTGAAGTGTCAAGACCTAGACCAGTGCATGATCCATGTGAAGAGAACTCAGTAAACACCTTCAAAGACTCCATGTTTGCTAGAGCTCAAAGAAAGGAAGCAGCAAGGGTTTAGAGGGAATCAAAAATTAGCATCAGAAATTGGCTATGTTCATTGTTGCATTTGAAGATAGAAGTTTTGGTTTCACTTTACATTCCAGCTTGTTAATATCATGATAATAGTGGGGTAATTAGGAAATACAATAGTAATTGTGGTTGATTATTAAGTAATTTCCATAGAATTACCAACATGAATAGCTTTTGGTAACCATGTAACCAATAGGACTTTTTTTTTTTTTTTTTAATCCATATCACTCAGCCCTATAACAAATAAAAACTTCAGAAGCACTTTATGTTTACCAGGTGTTTTTAAATAAAACGTTATTTAAATATTTATTTTCTTTTCAAACACACAAATCAACCAGTCAGTCAACCAGTTTGGGTTGGATACTTGTTAGTTTTATTGGGGTGTTCACATATGTGTGCCCTGGTCCACTTAGTATTTACAACTGGCACTTTAAAATGGTAGACAAAACAACAAAAACATGCCTTTTTTAAGAAACACACTAGATGGTGATATTAGCACGAATGCCAACAAGGTTTTTTTGTTTTGTTTTTCTCCTCTCTTGGGAAAACAAAACATTATGTGATGTTGTCGTCATCAATTTATAAAGCTCTTCTTGTTTGGACTCATCTGTGGTTCGCTTGGGGTTTACACTTTTATTGAACCATAGCAGAGTTCAGTTAGAGCACTTCTGAAGGGTTATCGGCACATGTTTGGTGCTTCCTGTGGTTTGTATGGCAGCATTCACATTTATCCAAGTGAACCACACTATCAGAGCAACCAAATCAGAGTCTGTTTGAACTGTACCAAACACGGCAGGTGTGAACACACCATTAATCCTCTCTTTCTCTATAGACCAGCTCTAACGTCATATACACAACACTCAGAGTCTTGTTAAAATCGCAAAATCAGTCTAAAGCACATAGCTAATTTGCATAGACAAAGTACGCTTCAAGGCACAGACCGTACCTCTTTCTGTTGATTATTCGTGTCTTTAACGTCTGCAGAGTCTTTTTGGACACGCTGCTCTGGTTAACAGCAGTATTAGCCACAACACAGTGAGCTGCACAAGGGTAGGAGACACAGTTTTCTGTTAAATTCAAATTAGTGATATTGCTATTTTCAACATCCTTTGAAGTAAAAAATATTTATTAATCAAATTAAATTTGATTTACTGCCTAACCCTACTCCATTAAATAAACCAGTTGTGTGTCAATGTTTGAGGTGTAGACAGTGACCAAGTGATGTACTTTTCTAGGGTTTATGTCAAAATATGTGTCCGATCCAAGTTTTAAATCAAACTGTGGTGTAACCAAGACATGTTAGTGGTACCAGGCTTTGCTGTGCCAAAGAGAGCATAGTAAATCAATACCCCAGGTCATATTGTTATTGCAGAATCTAGTATACAAATATCAAATTTTTCTGTTATTGTGAATCCCTTATACAACAGGGTTTTGGACTGCTTCTGACTGATCATAACAAGACGTTTCAGGATGTGTAAAGTCTTACCACATTCTCAGGCCAGAACATATAAGGAAAACATGCTAATCAGATCTTGTATAAAAACTGTAAAAATCCTGGTTGTGTCCTTAAATTCTCTCTGCGTCTCCCGCTTCCAGCCTCAGGTTGAGTCGGAGGTTTCATCCCACACACATGTGAGCGTTCACACGAGCGTTCACGTGCACACACCTTTTTCATTAGGGCCTGAGTGCGGGGATAATGTGTGGAAAACACAGGCTTTTTCCAGCCTGATGTATTTTCCAGTTGGGAATGGGTCCTGAGCCAATACTAGCTCTGAGTACAGCTCTGTGTGTGAGAGGGACTCTCTTTAAGGGACTCTCTTTTCTACCAGTGGCTTCTAAACACTCCAAACTCTGGGTCATAACACTTTTCAGAATGTTGTTTACTTCCAACTCTCTTCAGTTTTATCTGAGTGCACAAGAAATGACTTACAAGATATTCATATAAACATATATGAAAGAAACTTGGAAAATCTTACATAAAATGATGAATGAAGCCAAATGCTCAGTGTTCAAATCTTCCTGAGTATTTTGTGCATAATGAAAAGGAACTGTATGAGGAAGCTGAAATGGCTAATGAGTTGAATTCCTCCTTTGTTAATGTGGGACCTAATATAGCCAAAAATCTTGAAAATACCAACTGTAAACAAACAAGCAACAGATGATAGAAGTAAAATTATGGAGTCAACGTTTTTAGGTGAAATCATGGTATATCTTGTCTATTGTTCAGAAATGAAAAAATAAAACATCTACTGATGGATTAGACATTATACATGTAGTTAAAAGGACAATTGAGTGCATTAAACCTTTTGACTTATATTTTCAATCTTTCCTTTAGGATAGGTGGCTTTCTGCAAAAAATGAAAATGGCAAAAGTAATATCCTTGTTTAAAAATAGAGACAAACACCTTTTTAACAATTATAGACCAGTTTCCATTCTTCCTCAGTTCTCTAAAATAGTAGAAAAATGGTTTACACAAAAATTGGACTTGTTTTTAGAAGAGAATAACCTCATTTCTGATTGTTAGAACGGTTTCAGATCGAACAGGTCTGCTGCACTAAGACATACAGAAGACATACATGATGCCATAGATAAAAAGAATTTCTTTGGAGGTGTTTTTCTTGATTAGCAGCAAAAGTTTTTTATAGTCAAATTACACACAATTATGGTATAAGGGATCATATACATAAATGGTTAGAGAGTTACATAAACAGCAGACAACAGTATGTCCAATTTAATATTTATCATTCAGCTTACAAACCTGTTGTGTGCAGTATGCCACAAGGATCAATAATTTTTTAACTTTTACATTTATTTATTAATGATATTTGTGAGATGGGGTGCACGGTAGCGGAGTGGTTACAGCAAGAAGGTCGTGAGTACGAATCCCGGCCGACCCAAAAAACATCGTTGGCCGATTGTAGCCAACTCAAAACATCATTGGCTAACTCTGGTCTTTCTGTGAGGAGTCTGCATGTCCTCCCCGTGTCACCGTGGGTTCTCTCCGGGATCTCCGGCTTCCTCCCACCGTCCAAAGACATGCATGTATAGGTGAATTGGTGACTCTAAAGTGCCCCTAGTGGATGAATGTGAGAGTGAATGGTTGTCTGTCAATGTACGTCTAAGTGTCAGCCCTGCGACGAACTGGCCACTGTCCAGGGTGTACCCCGCCTAAGGCCCAAAAGCAGCTGGGATAGGCTCCAGCCACCCGCGACCCCACAAAGTGGGATAAGCGGTAGAAGATGAAATGAAATGAAATATTTGTGAGATGACCAAAAATGTTCATTTTTTGTTGTTTGCCCATAATACAACTGTCAGTATATACAGTTCAGGGGCTAATTTAAAGGAAGTAACCGAAAGGTTAGAAACAGGAAATTGAGAACTGATTTGACCAAAATAAATTATTAAGGGAAAACCAAATACATTATTTTAAGTACAAAGAAATATTATGTTAATGTAAAGATTATTACTGATGACTTAAGTATAGAACAAGTTTCTGAAATAAATATTTTTGGACTATTATTAAATGAGAAAATATGTTTTAAGAAAAAAAATTGTAAAAGTTTTGGGATACTTCACAAATAGAAATGTGTTTTAGACGAGGCCTCTCTACACCTCTCACACTCTACACTTATTCTTCCATATTTTTCATAGTGTACCGAGGAGTGGGGTAACGCATGCTACAGCCATATAGATGTCTTATGTTTAAGGAAAGTAATCAGAATCACGAATTATAAAGGCTGCTATGAGCATACACATTGTCTTTACATTAAGTATCAGCTTCTGAAATTTAAAGACCTGGTTAAACTTAAAAATTTAATAATGATGTGGAAGGTTAGGAAGAGGTTGGTACTAAACCATATTTACAGTATTTTTACTCCCATTACAGATATTACCAGTTGAAGAAATGGGAATTTTCATGTTCCAGAGCAGAGCTTGACTTGGTTTGACAGCACAGTGACTGTCACGTTATAAACAACAGGATGTTGTTGGGTTCGCTTCAAATATGATTTATATTTCACAACTTCCGTCACTCTTGCTAGCAAGTAATACTCTTCCCAATTTAATGTGAGTCATTCAGCCACAGCCTCATGGCATTTTACGACATGAAAAAAAACACTGTTCCACATTTTTATTTGTTGCATGTTTTTTGGCTTCTGTCTTTCTCACATCAAAACCCTCTGCTGTAAATAACTGCACACGATATACAATCTCTATGCTGAAGAACCTAAAGTGTACTATGAGCCACTGAAGCGGTGACAGTGAGGCATCTCTGAAAAGTGCATAGTGCTGCTTCCACTCTAATTGAAGCCTTTGTTTTGCTCTACTCACTGGTAACCCTGTATTTCCTTCTGTTTCATGTGTTACTTCAGAGAGGTTCAAGCTACGGCTCCTTGATAACTGCTCATGGAAAGTACCAGCTCTTCGCTAAAACAGGCTATTTTAAGGTAAGGCTTAGTCCTGACATCCTCCTACACACTGCACTCTCTCACAGTAGAGACAGCAGCTGAAGGATTTGTACCATTCTTTTCTCCTTCTACCAACTAATTTCCCTGTCTATAGAATTGCCATTTTCCATTCATCTTGATTAGACAGCATCAAAGTACAAAATTGTGACATGTCAAAGCCTTGTTTGAACTGGCCCCTGACCTCTTTTTAAAGGGTAACCTGGTGGCCATCAAACACGTCAACAAGAAGAGGATTGAGCTGACCAGACAGGTTCTGCTTGAGCTCAAACATGTAAGTCCTCAACTAAGACCAAAAGCACATTCATACAACGACACAATCAGTGATTTAGTCCTCCGTTATGATTCTCTGCCCTTGGTCTAAAAAATAGATGAACAGATCAGATCAAATGGAACTGTTGTGTAGATGTAGATGTGTGGTTTTCTACATCTATGGGTGACACATTTTACAGGTTTAAGTTTGTAACATTTGACTGGGGAATGGGAAAAACATGTTGTGAATATTGTGAAGAAAATGGGCAGAGGTAATTCATTCATCGCTGCACTACTGCTCACTGGGCTGGGCTGGTGCAGCAAACTTCAGATAATAAGGAATACGGGTGCTTGACTGGCGCTATCCTGTCCTGGACCACAGATAGCCTGCAAGCCAGTCTTTCATGGCTCACAGGAGAAATATATGTCAAAGTAAACAACCTTCGTACCATTTGTGCTGTCAGTTGCATTTTGTGAGAGATCAACATGTTTTTTCAACCAGGCAAGCCAATGGGGCCACTTTGTTTGATCAATACCCAGAACTGAAGCGGTGTGCAGATCTGTGATAGATATAGATGTGTGATATAGAGCTGTAACTGCAATTAAAGCTAGCTTTTACTCAACATTGTTTGCATGTTTCAAGTCATGATGATTATTGTGTGGTGTATTGGCTTGATTTCTGACGTTGAAGGAGGTGTATAGTCCTCTATATAGTTTCTTGCTCTGGTTTTGCCACTAGCTAGTCGCTCTGTAACCGCTCTGGGGTGTGGTTGAAACACAGTGCTTGATTTAGCCCTTGATTTATTTTCCTTTTCCTAGGTGTAGGTGCAACCACATGATAGTCCACTATCTTTAGAAATTGTATTGTATTTTGTATTTGTTATAATTTGATAACATATTGTTTTACCGGTGTAGCTCCTCCACACCCCTCAGTTTTTACCAAAGGTATAATGTACTGATGAGTGACTGAGAACATGAAGACATATTGGACAGATGATCAGCTTGTCCTACCTCTGGGGAGTGTCAAGTGGAAAGTGGTTAATATTGGTAACATGTTATATAGGACAAAAACGACTAATGGCATCACTATGTCACATCTGAGTTGAGACCAAACACCATCTACTGGTCACCAAAGTCCCTTTCACACATTCTTTATCTCCTGGACTATATCTGGACCTAAAATCTCCAGTGATCTTCACGTATAAACCAGAGAAAAATGAAGTCTATAAACAGGGTTAAAAGTGGACTAAAGAATCCAGACATTGTCCGGAGACAATAGACAACTCTCAGGTGTGAGTTCTGTTTGATCATGGTGTCCATGTCCTGGCAGTGGGGAAGAAAAGGAGTATTTTAGCACCTGGAGGGCAGGTGAACAGAAGGGTCAGAGGGGTCAAAGGTGATATGAGGGGGAACCTGTTATTTTAAATAGTGTCATGTTTTTGTGTAAACGACTTGCAGAAGCAGACGGTCATTAAAGAAGTGAGTAAGCCTTTGGCTGTGTAGTCCAGGTGGAGGATGCTATGTCTAACTTAGAATTGTTGAAGTTGTCTTGGCTTTTTTTGTAGAATTGGTCTTGAAGAAATAGAAGTGCACTTTCTATTTGTTATTGATGTGTGCCCAGAAATGTGAAATGTCTGTTAAGATAGTGGGTTCAGTGTGGATGATTTTTATATAATGTGTGTGTTGATCTGGAGGTTGTTGAAGGCTTAGGCACCTAAATTAAGTAACTAAAGTCATTAAACTAAGTTTGTGTCTACTCTGGTTGTTCACTGTAATCTTGTAGGAATGGTTACTAATTTGACGGTATTTTTCCAAAGATATAGCAGTCAATTATCTTAATTGTTATGGAGACTAGAATGGGCTGGATGACAGTTACATCCAGTAAATGCCTGAATGATTTTCTGCAAATCCTGAATCTCTATATTCACACTTAAAGTAAACAAAGGTAGAGTCTATCTTGATCTAGAATTCAGGTTAGGGTTATAAACAGGGCTTGTATTTTCTTACTGTTTATGACATTTTTAACGTAAGGTTTTGACCCACAAACTGGTCTTTTAAGGGAATTCTGTGCTTTTGTTTTAAGGCCTTCAGTCAACTTAATGTAAAAATAGTGAGCCCTCAAGGGACAATTCTCCATTCACTCATATTCAGACTTAAACAGAGTCTCTTCTGCAGATGATAGGCCTTCAACTTTAAAATCTACACAAAACAGGTTTTAAAACAGGACTTATTTATTAATTGCATCTGACTTTAAAAAGTAATACACAAATTAATATTTATTTTCATTTAAGATGTCTCTTTGAGGTTAGTTTGGAGGTTGAGGATTTAAAAGCAGTGTTTAAAATAGTACAGGAAAGAAAAAACACACATTGATTCCTGGGTTTAGAGCTGGTTTAGTCTCCAGGTAAACTTGGACTAGTTCTGAGTTTAATCCTTTTTTTTCGGTTAAGAACTTGTGCAGATCCCACGTTAAGTCATTGTGTGAACTGGTCCAGGTCCAGGACTTGGTGAGCCTCTTGTAAACATGATGGCAGCAGATCCTGATAAGAGCCTGCACTTCCTCCTCTCTGTGGTTTTACATGGAAACTACTGTGGTTTACACAAAACTCACTCCCTTTGCTCCAGCTCAAAAGAATGTGGTGTGTGATGGAACATTCTGGACAAGTCTGCACTATCTTTAAGTGATCTTTAGGTGTATGCCATTTGATAATCAACAGATATTTGACTGCTAGTGGCTGGTGCAGATCAATTTGCTTTATAATTTGCAGTTTTATCTGGATGGATTTTAGTGGAGACTTAGTGCAATGTCTGTTTGCATAACCACCAGATATAGTTACAGTGGTGGAAAAAAATTTTGGACACCCCATGCATTAGTGAAATATTGCATTAAAAATCACTTTTAGGTCTTTAACTGCATTTTTTTAAGTTTATTTTTTGTTCAGTTTTGAAACACATTCTCTGTTATTTGTTGACTTTGACACCGACAATGTTGAGAACCTACATATTGAAACTGTCAAGAATTTAGTTTTGTTAGTTTTTCTTGTAAACAATAAACAAAAAAATATAATTTGTATTTGTTTGTATCTGTTTAATGAAGCCACACTTTTTGAAACACAAAAAAGATTTTTTCACATATATTTTATTATAATAATTAAGATTTTGTAAAATTTTAAGGGTGTCCGAAAACCTTTTTCCGCCACTGTATGTTTTCAGCATGAAATGACAATATCTACATTGGTTAACTAAAAAGACAATCTGACAAGGTATAGAACTAAACCAGTTTAAAAAAAAAACCCAGAACCTAACCTGAAAAAAGAACTAAACCAGAATTAAAACAGACCAAAACAGATTAAAAGGCTAGAAACAGAAATCAACCAGAACCAACCTTGGGCAAGACTTATCCATCTAATGCAGGGCAAAACTACTGACAAAACATGTTTAAGACTAAACCCGGGGGGCGCCCCTGGCAGCTCAAGTCGGTTCATTTGCCCAGTGTCATTCCCACTCTCTCTTACCCTGTTCCCTTTCCAGTGACCGTCAACTATCAAAAAAGGCCAAAAAAGACTTCAGACCAGGACTAAACAAGGTTTAAGTGAAACTCACTCTTACACTGGCTCAGACTGTCACATGTCACACCTAAAGCATGGCTTGGTTCACTCATGTGAGTGCTCCCAATCGTGCTCAGGAACAGCACCACTGAGTGCACAGGCATGTGTATGCTGTATGCACATAGTGTATAATCCATGTATAATCATATACATAATTTAGAACATGTCAAAATGTGGTAGATATAGGCTAAGACACCTAGAAGTCAGCTTCAGTCAATAAGCTGTCTCAACAAAATGAACAGTTAAGAGGTTGAGTGGCTGATTTAAACCACAAAGTTGGACTGATGCCAATATTCCTTACAATAATAACATAGACAGTCATTCTTTGTGCTCTCTGTTCTACAAACAGTGCATTTGTAATAAAGTACAGAAATTTACAGTGACATTAATTCTGGTCAGTTGAGGCAGCGATGCTCAGGCCCAGGTCAGGCTTGTGGCAGTGGTGACAGTGGGGAACTAGGCAGGAATGTCTTAGTGGTAGTCTTCAGTCCCTCAGCCTACAGCCGGCTGGGACCAGACCAAGTGCTGCAGTGGAAACTTCAGCCTGTGCCCTGACTGACCACCCCACACCCCACCCCTGGTGCTATATGGGCCAAAGGGCACAGCAACACTCACTGAGGGGCAGACACTGCATCGTTTCACTGAGAGACAGCCTGTCACTCAAACGTCCACTGAACTCCAGCTAAGAATAACACAATGTCCGAGAAATGGTGGAGCTACTTTGTCTCCTACAAAGCTCCGGGACTTGACATCACACAGTGTCTTCTGTATGCCAACTGGCAGTCAGGAGCTACATATGTAAGGATCAACTACATGCAGATATTTTCAGAACACAGCTGATGAAACAAAATTTTACTGCTTGCCCCAAAAGACTTAGACTCTCACTGCCTCTGGTCAAAGAAGAGCCACGGTTCTCATTAATGATGGCTTTTTTATTTTATTGTCGCTTACGCCTGGTTTACAGACACTTACTCAAATACAATACAGAAAACACAATACAACGCACAATACAAAGAAAGCACAAAGAAAAGAAAATAAACTAAGGATGGTATGAGGGAAGGAATGAAATCAGTACAAGTACAAGACAAAGTCTGATATTGGGCTTAACTGTTTTTCAAAAGACATGAATAAAATAAATAGGCAGTGAAAAAAAGGGAGTGGGATTTATGTATGTATGTATGTATGTATGTATGTATGGCATATGTATCAGAGGAGCAGTAGAAATATAGCTGTATTATTTTATTATTGATGGACTGTGTAATATTATGCAGAAGACTGGTTCTTTAGCAGAGCCTTGATGGTGTGAATGATGATGGAACAAACAGAAAGTAGATTTAAATATAAAATTATGTATTATTGGGGCAAAAGAGGAGGACCAAACAAATACAAATAACATACGTCACAAAGAGTGTTTCCTTAGCATATGATATACAGAAACAAACAAAAAAACTAACAAATTCATGAGGGGTTT